>OZ038482.1:102102119-102177119 GCA_964036315.1 Acanthosepion esculentum | reverse complement strand
GATATTGCATTGTTATATAAGGAATAATAATTGCTGACTAGATTTTCTGATAACAGTTTGAATCCTGTCAAGTACAGCCATTCATGCTACTATCAAATTATTATGGATGCAGAATTGGCAGATAACATCTTTTCAGACATTCTAATTCAAAAGAAGGCTAAATAATCTAGTAGGCAAAGTGTTAAGAAAAAAAAAAATTGTCCAGTTTCATCTGATGATCAGTATACAATGTTATTTACAAATTTTGAATCTTGCAGCGGGGGTGGAGGGAACAAACAAAAACAAGATAATTTGAGTGAATCAAAAGAAAAAACAAAAACAAGCTACTATAAAAAAAGTTTGGATTGGAGAGTGACTACAAAGAAAGGTTGGTAGTGAACTACTGTTTGAGGGAAAGAAAACAAAAATGAAGGAACAAAGTTGGCAAGTTCTACAGAAAACTAATTCAAAATAGAAAAATGACAAATAGGACAAATGAAGCTCTGCTGATAGAAGAAATTGGAGAATAAGTAAGAGAAAGTGTTTTGTCTTTGACAAAAGTTCTTAAAGCTCACTACCAAGTTTTTTTTTTTTTTTTTTAAAGAAGCAGATAAAGCAAGTGTATATAAAGACCTTGTAATTTTATTATGGAGATAATACCTAGAGTTATACATTGTGTAAACTGGCTTAAACATTTGCACATTAAATTGAATCACTTAAGTATACTTCTTGGATTAAAGAGTTTTTTCAAACAAGATTTAAATTTGGCAGGAAGTACTAAAGAATTTAATCCCTATATTTTCTAACCTTTAAATTCTAAACGTGTTTTATTACTTTTGATACATGTTGTAATGGTCAAAATATATCTTCCTTCCTTCCATCTTTAGTGAGGATAGAAAGGGCGTCAGATTTTTTAAAATAATAACGAGTGAATTTATGTGCATTGTTAAAGTAAAAGAAACCTTCAGCAGTAGAGCTTCATTAAATGAATCTGTCCAATAATGAACTGTCCATCAGATAAAAAAAAATGTTTTTATATATATATATATAAAAATTTTTTGTGTATATATATATATATATATAAAATGTGTGGTGAAAAAAAAAGAACAGAGCAACAAGTTGACTTACGAAGTTGAAAACTTCTTGCCAGATCATCTGAAGACTTGCCTGAAAAAGGAGGAAGTCAAGTGTTTTCAAGTCATCCACTAGCTATCTCTAACAGAATCACAAATGGTCACAGTGAAGTAAGAGATTTCAAGATTCACAAGGAGAGACAAATGGTTAATGAACAAAATTTTCTATTTTGCAAATATGTTGCATACAATATTTTTTTGAAAGATTATATTAAAGCATACTAAGACTAGTTTACTTGGTATCAAAGTTGACAAAAGGTTCTAAATGCCAAATATTCCAGTTACAATCTAAGTCAGAATGTTAACATTTCAGAATAACATTGATAAGAGCAACTCATGTAAATTAAAAATATTTACAAACTTAAAGCCATAATAAAAAAAAAAGTAAAAACAAAACTGTTAAAAATGCTATGTGGAAAGAACAAATATGTCAGAACCAAAAGCAAAGCAAAATCTACCTCGAGAAAGATCTTAAAGCAGTTTTTCTGTGCATATATATATATATATATATATATATATATATATATATATATATAAGAAAGAGATAGATAAGAGTCTACAAGAATGGGTTCTGACCAATGAACTATATGCAGTGCCAACTTAGTGGTTAGCTAAAATTGAAGTAAATTGCAGAGCATGCAAAAATCCTATGTCAGACCTTTCAACTAATGAACTTGAAATTGGTTTCCCTGGGCCATTAAGACCCAAGGACATTCTGTTCTTTACTTAGGAAAAAAATCAGAAAAGCTAAGAGAATGAAATGTGAGAAGAGAGAAAAAAAAAAGATAAGTATATACAGAAGTGGAGGAGGACAAGAAAAAAAGGTTTAGACCAGAGGTGGAGGAAAAGGGCAAGCCAAAAGTGCAGGAGCTAAGAGTAGAGTACTTACCTGGTGGCCCCACTCCTGGAGCTGAAGCAAGAGAAATGCACAAAGTCAGAGTGATGAAGAATAGCAATAGTTATTTGAGCAGATTCACATACTTACATTTTTTTAAATGTACCCTCAGACATTACATGTGAGTATATAGTACATATGTAGTACATATGTGAAATGCTCTAATATTAAAAGTAGCTGTCCCATGAGACAGTTAGAAATAAAGATTTAAAAAAAAAAAGAAAAAAAAGAAAAAGAAAAAAGGTGGAAAAAAAAGAAAGGAAAACAGTTAAAAAGATTCAAGGGCTTAAAACCTGTAAAGATAAAAGGATGAAGTACAAGGCAGCAGAAAGAAAAGTGATGCTAACCTTATGTAGATTAAAAGTTATTCAAAACAGTCAAGAAAGAACATGCGGTGGCGGCAGCAGCAGCAAGCACTGACATTCAGACACAAATGTTTGGTGGACAAGCAAATCATATATGTGTGTGTATTAGAAAAAAAAAAGAAAGAAAAAAGATGTGTGTGTGTGTGTATATATATATATATATATATATATATATATATATATATATATATATATATATGTTCAATGTCAGTTGCAGCCTAAGCTATTATCAGTGTCTGTCTAAATCAGATTTGTGAACTGTCCATGAAAATTTGCTTTGTGCTAGAATGTCCAAGAACAAAAGAATTCACAGTGCAAAGTGCTGATTGTATAGTGTGTAAGCCAACATTAAAGCCAAGCTAGATTCATGCTATAGGTAAACTAAATAACCAGGGTAGCTTTTTTCTTTTTGGCTTGGTGGTAAGGAAGATGAAGAATCATCAAGTTGAATATTTTGTAGAAAGTTTTCTTCCAAATATTCAAACAATTATAAAAAGGTTTGAAACCCAAAAGGTCAAGATTTACATTTAAAGTTTTGTTTTCTCCCCATTTCCCCAAGTCTGATGAATCCACATTTTGACAGAAATGACTTTGGAAATTTATAATAGTAATAGTAGTAACAGAAGTAACTGAAAAGCATGCATAATTAAAAATACCACCCTGGCTAGTCAAAATGGAAAATGCTACACTACCCGCAGTGCAGATCTGCATGTCAGCACCAATATACTGCTGACTGGTGTCAGAAAGCAGCGTACCTCCGGGTGCCGCACCGAATGTGGTTAGTGGGGCGGTTCCTAGGCCAGGCACTGCTGCAATTGGCGACGCCAACACACCGGGGGAACCTTGACACATTCATAAACAAGGAGCATGCGATTAATCCAACGCTTTACAAATGCTTTCACCAAAACTGAGGTGCGTATGTTCCATCTAGGTTCTAGTTAATTAAGTGCCAGGGTCTGTATACATTTATTTTTTGGTGGCTCCACAAATTAAGAACAAATATTTTTAATAATTCAATCACATTCTGTACATTTCGGGACAGGTGGGGATTGGGGGGTGTGTGTGTGCAAAAATCTGACTTGCATATAGCATATAAAAAGTCCAATTAAGATTCATCTAAGGAAAGATGGAACATACGCCAAGATCTTAAAATAGTGAAAATATTTGAATGAATATAGATATATAATGATAAAAAAAAGCGCAACAACAAAAAGAATAACCCCCATATGGAAACAAATCTTCAAACTTGAACTGAAATCATGCAATGAGCACCCGATGATTGTGTATGTATTATTAGCAATAGTGCCTCAGTGATAGTTGACACAAAAGAAAGGAGAATTGGTTGTAGGGTGAGAGGTGTGAGGGAGGAAAGAAGCCGTGAGCAGAGCAGAGCAACCAAGCTTCAGGTTGGATGGAACAGATGAAAGTGACAACGAATAACACAAGTGGTGGACAAACAGCTCAGCCCACCATCAAGCCACTGAAATTGTAGTGACACTATCATATACAAAGATGGAACAAAGAGACAGTAAAAAGCAGATGGACATATGTAGACAGAGGCAGACAACTGGAAACAGACAAGGAGCACATCAACATATACATGCCAAAGTCATCTCTCACTCACACACACAAGCAGGTTTTAGGTACTTACTGTTGGAGTATAAAAGAAAATGTGAACAGGAAGAATGAAGAAATCAAATGTAAACAGCAAAGAAACAGGTTTTGGTTTTTTCCCCTTAAATCTTTAACAAATGCATTTTCCAATTCCCTCAGATACAAGAGCTGGTGATGCATGTGTGAAAAGAATGGTACAAATGAAGACAGTTTAAAAGTTTATTTGGTCGGAATGGATGAGTGTTAGAAGTGAAAATGTTAAATGCAGTTCGCCTGCAAGCTTACTTCGCCCCCCCATTCAAGCAACAATAAAATAAATCCTAAAAACTTTAAAAAAAAAAAAAAAAAAAAAAAAAAAAATCCAGTCAATTACAAAGTCAAAGTAACCAGGAACAATTACAAGAATGTTTTTGCAGTGCATTCATAATACCCAATAAAATTCCTATTCCTCATTCAAATCTAAAATAAACATTGCATCAAAGAAGTTGACAAGGGTTCAAAGACAAAAATCAATACATAAAAATAGAAAAAGATAAACAAGTACTTACCACCAAAAGTAAGTGCTTGATCAACAGATACATCTCCAGTGGGTAGGTTAGGGTTGGTAAAGTCTCTGCTCTTTTCATTGTTGTATTTCACATTGAGGCTGGTTAGCTTAGAGTAATCAATCCTCATAGTACAGCAGCCATTATAAATATTTTGACCATCCAGCGTCTGAAAACATTTCACAATAATGAAAACGTTATTAAAAAAAAAGAAAAGAAAAAACCCCAGAAAAGACACACGCCACAGACAAAGAAAAGACACACGCCACAGACAAAGAAAAGACACACGCCACAGACAAAGAAAAGACACACGCCACAGACAAAGAAAAGACACACGCCACAGACAAAGAAAAGACACACGCCACAGACAAAGAAAAGACACACGCCACAGACAAAGAAAAGACACACGCCACAGACAAAGAAAAGACACACGCCACAGACAAAGAAAAGACACACGCCACAGACAAAGAAAAGACACACGCCACAGACAAAGAAAAGACACACGCCACAGACAAAGAAAAGACACACGCCACAGACAAAGAAAAGACACACGCCACAGACAAAATTAAACTTAAAAAAAAAAATGAAAAAAAAATGTAGGAATAAGGGTTTAGGAGTGCAAGAGGTGGCAATTGTAATTGTGAAAGTTTATCGTAATATAACAATTATGCATATGTAAGAGTTTACTATTTTCATCTGTTCCAGTCTTTTTATTTCACTTTTAGTTTTATATTTAAAAATAATAGCTTCAAAAATAAAATTTGTAAATGTTAATCATTTGCCATGACCCAGTACCAAGAGGCAATGACTAACCAAATGAATAAACAATTAGTTTAAGGTATCTCAGAATGGGCATGATCTATGCAGTAGTTTTAGGTGTGAGAAGGCAGTACTGATATTCAAATAAGTACTGAGTGAAGCAGGAAGGAAAAAAAAAAAGAAAAAGGAGAATCATTACCATTCTAGCACTTCTGGCACTGACTGGGTCACCAAACTGGAGGAGAGCTTGAAAGCTATCTGCAAAAAGAAAATGCAATAAAATATTCTTATTAAATTCATAAGAATTTTCAATAAAAAGCACACAGACTACAATCTGAAAGTTTTTAATTAAGTGGGTGAAAAAAAAATTGACAAAAGATTAATTTAGAAATTTAGTTTGTAATTTCAGGAGCTGATTAATGTAAAAAGAAAAATAACTTACTATTTTTTGTAAATGTGATGATTTTCTGAATGTGTCCAAATTTGCAAAATATCTGTTAAAAAAGATTTTAAACAATGTTAAAAATTTCTTATTGTCAGAACATGAACAGTTTTTAACCAGATTTATAAAATAAATGCAGAAAATACCAATCATGTAATTAGATACATGCCCAAAGTGGAAGAAATGTTGGGTATTTACTTCCAGAAGCATTAAACAAATTGAGCGTTTTAAAGGTTTAACAAAATAACAAGAGCATTTCTCATCAGTGAAAAGCCGAGATTTGTGCTATGACTACATGTCTGGTTCCAACATTAACACTATTTCAAAATGAATTTGGGTTCAATAAATCCAATTACAATGTGCCAAAATGGTTGCCACTCAAATTTACATAGGTAGTTTTTTTTTAGCACTTTTGGGAATTTTTAAACATACATAAAGAAAAAAAAAAAAGCTAGCAATAGTGAAGCTATAATTAAGAATTCCTCAGTTAACTGACTTGTTGCAGTAAACAAATTACAGTTTCATATCAAAATCTAATTTTTGAGAGTGGGTATTGAGGTGATTGTAGGAATGGAAAAGTGAAGGAAGAGCATCTTACCTGACACAGAATGTCAATATTGATCTGGAATAGCATGTTATCAATGATAACTCTGAGAATAGTCTTAGCCATTTCATCAGGATTGCCCATAATTGCCTGTGCAGCTTGCAGAGCAGCCTGGGCATTTGTATTCTGAAAATAAATGTTTGTCAAAGTTTTAGAAGCACAATCCAAGTACATATTACTACAAAATGTAATTGGGCAGTTTTATACAATAGGAAAGTAAGGACACTGAAAGATTATTATTATTGGCAACCCACTTCCTGAAATCTGATAGATTTTTAAAAAAATTAATTCCTGGTAGAACCTTGTTGATAAAGCTCTTGTAAGTACCAACATTGTCATTTAGTTCAGACTTGAGAGATTTCTGGTAAATAGACCAAGATAAAATTGCAACATACTGAATGCAATTCAAGGTGGAATGTTTTGACAATAGAAATAGGTTACGATAAATGAACACTTGTACAGGTTCCAAAATAACATGGCTACCAACAGTACTTATATGCTGCCTGTGCTTTCATATGCATATAAATATGCAGTTGGAGAACACTATCCTTTTATACATTATAATATGCTTCTTGTGCTTGTAGATTCAATACATCAAGAGTTGCAGGGGTGTTAATTGAATGAGTCTGGTACTGTCCTATCCAGGTCTGTACAGAGTGTAATTTAAGAAAAAAAACCAAAAAAAAAAAAAACCTTAAAGTTCACGCCACAATCATCAAAGATGAGCACATGTTGGTAGTAACATGGCACCCAGACCAACACATCGGAGACTAGTTCTTTTGTATGGTGAGTGAATACATCCTTGAAAATGTTGCTCCCTAGCCTTATGTAAAATGCTATTGGTGCAAGTAACTCTGGCTAGAGGCACATGCACTTAGTAAATAATTTCTAATGGCCTATGTATGTTGACACTCTTGGAGCCACATTTGTCCTGATCTGTGGACACCATGCATAAATCTTTTACCAATATGACTGAACAGAACCCAATTGTAGAACCAATATGCCCAGCAATTTTTTTTTTTTTTAAATATAACATTCAGCCTGTTGAAAGAGCACACAATTTGATCCATCTCAAAATAATGTACCTTAACAAGAGGGGTACATGCGACTCGTGATGATATTCACTCACCCTGGACATCACCTATTGTAGCAGGCATCACAGCCTAATGATCAGAGACTGCACTGGTACTGAATGTTACGACGTCACAATGCCTGAAAATTTCCAATGTTTTCCCACTCCACCCTGTATGCAGAGGACATTCTATTTTTAGATATCAGTACCTAATATCTCCCAACTATTATGGAATGTATCCCTGTTAAATCCTGTCAACATAGCTGAGGAAGTCAGCCTTGAACTATGAATATCAGTAAAATATAATGGATATTCACTCAATATAGTAATAAATGTGTTTAGATAAAAAAAAAAAAAAAAAAAAACGAGCAGCAACATTCACATCATAAACAAAGCTATATCAGCCTTTTCAATATTTTTGCCAGGTTTTTTTTTTTTTTTGCAGTGATGGAGTGATAAAAAATATTGTCTAATCAAGAGAATGCAGCCCCCCCCCCCCCTCCGCTGACATAGAATCAAAAATAAGGAAATGTATGTTAAAGGTGAAAAATGACAATTTGGTATGTAAAAAAAAAATTGAAAATAAAAAGATCTACATTTCAATTTTAACTTATTTGCACAAATCGACTTCATTGTATAAAAGAAACTTATCAAAATCTGAAATACTTACTTGATAAGGATTTTGGACGTCAGTCTTCAATTCCTTATGGTTAGAGAACTGCACATAGACATCTTTATTGCGAATTTTGGGTTTTTCATTTGTATAATATAAGACCATAGATTCAGACTGTCTCTCATCAGCAAATTCCATAAAAGCCTAGTGAAGAACAGATTACAAAACACACATTACGGCTCCATTTGGTAAAGTGAGAACGACGACGTATCCCAGTTAAAATGAAGATTGCCATCCTTAAATTCAGAAAGAGCACCATTTTTAAATTCACTTGTTTTCAAAAATGCAATTTAATGTTAGCAGAAATTATATTTACCTGATTTTTTTGTTTAAGCAATAAAAAATTTGTTATGTGTCCAAAAGGCATGCCCAAAGGAATTACATCTTGTTCAGCTGCCTCTCCTGGTAGGCCACGAAGATGAACCACTTTAGATACAGGGGTGGTCTGGCTTTGTTCCAGTTTCACCTAATAACGAGAAAAAGAAAGAAATTTTTTCAATGAATGTAGGCTTGAACTTGGGAAGAGGTGGCATTTTTTTATCAAATTGATAAGTGAAATGTAGCTAGCCTGCATAGTTTCAAATGAAAATATTTGTTAAAATTTGGAGTATAACTGGAAATATATGGTGCCCTAAATAAAAAAGAGACCCATACCTATCAAAGTAATTGACAAGAAACGCCTTTTGAAATCAGCAAACACACACTTCCCCAACCTATAGTAGCTTAGGTAGAACTTCTTGCACCTCATGGAATTTCTTTGTAAGTTGGCATGTCAAAAATAGTGTTTTTCAAAAACCATACTATTTTGGAAATGGTATTAAATAAAGTGTGTGTGTGTGTGTGTGTGTGTGTGTGTGTGGAGACAGAAGCTGGCAAAGAAAATTGCATAGCAAATCCATGTAGGGGAAAGGGGGTGCAGGCTTTTCAAATTGGCATACAGCAAGCACTACCACATGCTTTTTATGGTGGCTTGATGGAATGGAACACCACTGCTTATGACAAAATCCAAGCTTAACAATATGAAAAAGTTACTGGATTGCTGAATTAAAAAGAATTATGCTTAAACAGAGCAAGTTCAAATTATATATACACTGTGTGCCAAATTATTATCGAGATAACGTTTTTTCTAATATTTCAAAAACTGTCCAATCAATTCACACGAAATCACTGAAATTTTTGTACTGATCTGCGCAATGTAAACAAATTGGCACCATACTTGTTATCAGTACGAAAATTTCAGTGATTGTGCAGGTCAGTGTTGCCAACATTGTGTGAAAATTTCGTGTGAATTGATTGGACGGTTTTTGAAATATTAGGAAAAACGTTATCTCAATTTGGTGTGTGTATATATATATATATATATATATATATATATATATAGAGAGAGAGATATACCAACTGGCCACACTGCTATCGATAGTTGCCCATTTAATCTTTCCAGTCCTGCTGTCAGCCAAGCAGATCCAATGAAAATTACTCCTTTTATGTCTTATTGAAAAGCTAAATAATGAGTAAAGTAAGCCGCCTACTTTGGAGTTGAGTGAAAAGGCGGTAGATGAATAGTAAGGAGAGATCAACAACCTGTAATTGTCAAGTGTAAACGGTTAGTGGCAACAAGTGGATGTTAAAGAGGGAAGGAAAGATTGACAATAGGAAAGAAATCATTGAATACAATTTCTGGCACCAAAATTAAACAGCAACCTATAGACCAATAATTTAACCCAGTATTTGTGGCACAATCACTTGTTTAAAGTGTCAACACCACTATATCAGCTCTTAAATATCCAGTCTATTTGCAATTGAATTTACCATTGTGGCATAGGAAAAAAAAATATTAGTCTAGGAAATATATCATAGACTTCATTAAATTCAACCTGATGCAATTTATACATGGAGTGATGAAAAATTGTCTAATGAGCAGGTCATATGGGAGGGGGAGGGGGGTCAGAAGTTCAGAAGTGGGTCATATAGACCCTACATTTACATACATAATATCTGTTGTTCATATCCTGCAATCAGTAAATGCTAACAATTTTGAACTTTGTGAATTGGCACTACAGAATCAAAGAACTGTATCAAATAATAGAAACTGCAACTAAAATTTATAGCATAAGTCAAAGAAATGACAATCAAAATGCTGATTTTCCACATTACTTCAAATAAAAGGTCAGGAAGGAAGAACCCATCAAAAAAGCAATAAGTTACTGGATTTGAGGAAGCTAAATTGTTTTAAGAGAAGATTTCATAATTTTGAACCCAAAGTAGCATCGGTGAATGAACCATCAAGAAACACTTTAAAAGTAACAGTAATTTACAACAAAAAGTTTCACCATAAGAGCATTTTAATCACTTGTCAATGAATGACAATTTGAAGATTGTGTAGAAGATAGTGAAAGTAATAATTGCCCTGATGCAACTGATGGGATATATTATATGATATTATATTATATTATATACAAAAGCATCTGTAGAGTGGTCAACAATACCAGAATTATATAGAAGATTTGAAGCCAACCTAAGTCACTCTAACGTATGATTGGGATATACAATTTTCACAGAATTGCAATTCAGTAAATAAAAGTTGAATAAAGTTGTGCAAATAAATGAGTTTATAGAACCAATAATTAAAACCTTGCTGGAACATCATCCAGGGTTATCTGTAGTTGCTTAATATCTTTATTTCAAAGTAAAAGGTTTAGGCAGAAGATCTATCTAGATTACAGCCATCAGTGTTTTTAAACCTGCCCAAAACCTTACACGAGAAGCTCTTTGTTATCAATCTAGAAATAATCTTTTTCTTTTAGATCAGACTATGAAAGACATTATTAAAACATGACTAGCAAAATAGTGGTAACTTCTTAAGGTTTGCTTAAAACAGAAGTTAAATTTGTTACTTATGCAAAGATCTTAATTTTATAATCAGGTGCTCTGCTTGTGGAGGAAGAAAGGTCATTCTTAAACAATGCAAAAATTTTCAGCTGATGAATATTTACAACAAAAGGATGAAATGTAAGCAATATATGCACTATCATACATAATGTTCATAAGAATAAAGTTATAAAAATAGATGTAGGGTACATTTTCTAACACTATTCACTGAAGCAGTTAATCTTCAATAAAATTAAGAGCTATTAGTTGTTTGAATAATAGTTGTTTATTTAAAAAAAATATACCGATTTAATATTGCATATGAAGTAAAACTGATACTTCATGTATACAAAACCATAAAATCAAATTTCAATTGCACATTATAAAGATATAAGCAAAATATTAAATAGGCACTCATGCTTTTGTATAATTTGATTCATTTCAATTTAGCAGAGATTGTTAATTGAAAAAAAAAAGAAAAAAAGTTGGAGCCTTCCCTAGTTATCTTCAAAAGAAAAAGGAAATTACTTGTATATTTCAAATATTCCAGTAAATCTGAGTATTGAAAAAAAATACCTTTTTGGCATCATTGTTCATCTCAGCGCTATCCACGTGGTGAGGGCTCATTCCAGTCCCGTTAGTAACCATTGGGCTGTGGGACATAAGTTCGTCCGATCCTCTCTGAAATCAAGTATGGATAAAAAGTTAAGTGGTCAGTGTTGTTAGTTACTTGATAAAACGGACATCTCTAGAATTAAATCAAATATGGGAGGGGGCCCAGTTGGCGGCTACAGCAGCAGGAGTAATAGGAACCAAATTTGGGATAGACATTCATGAATAGTTTAAATACTAATAGTATGGCGCACGATTAGCAAAAATAATCTTGTGCATTCTTATTTTAAGTATAATCATAGGTGCTACCTATGGATAATATTAAAAAAAGTAATGGCTAACCAGTCTAAAAGATTTGGGTAAGTGACCTACCCCTACTAGTTTTGAAGTTAATAAATTCATGGAATGTAAATCATCACATACTTGTCATGTATATATATTAATAAGAGATTTAACAAAGACAACAATTAATGTCCATTTTTAAATAAGTCTACTTTGAGAGTCAAACTATTTAAAGAAAGCAATTAAGTTTTAGTGACTAATAAAAAGGGTCTTAAAAGGGGGAGCTGTTTATTATAAATAAGGACGGTGATGTACCACCGGCATGGGTGTGGGTAGAGAAACATAAGGGATTATGATTAGGCACATGCTTTAAGAAACACAAGCAACAGTATAACCTAGATTTGGACTATTGATAGCTTCCACACCTTAGGTTAATCATACTTTATCATTTATTGATCAATTTAACAAAGTCAAATTACTAAGTGGAAGGAAGAGACGAAACTGAGTAGTGGTAGGAGGATAAGCGACTAACATACGCAAAATGGAGGAAGGAGGGAGTCAACAGGAAATACGAGAAATGAAATATGACGACTGGTCAGTTTTCTTAAATATTTTATTATGAGCAAATTATTTATGATGTAAAGTTTAATGCCAGACATTTAGCTTTGCATATATTTTTAATAGCCATAAAGAATGAGTAAAGGCTTGTTTGAGTATCAAGTCGGAGACAACAGCCTTACGTTATGGAATAAAATCAAGATACGTTAGAGCAGTTCATTTCTTTTTTTTTTTTTTACACATTCGTTGGTGTAGGATTGTATTTACACGAAAGAAAAGTGAGGTTATAGTGGGGGGGGGGGGGGCGCATAACAATAGAAAATTACAGTGCAGAAGGACAGAAGAGACTGAACACGATTAATATGAACAAAGGGACAGACAACGATAAAAAGGAAGCAAAGGCTGCCATAAGCAAAGAAAAAAAAAGAGAACTTTTTTTTAAGAGAAAAAACTCACAAGAAACGAGAAGATAGCTTTATATATATATATATATAATTTTTTTTTTTTTTTTTTTTTTAAGGAGAGACCATCGCCAGGAATGTTTGTCCGTGCATAGATATCAAAAAATTAAACGTTGGCCAGAGAGAAACAGAAGACAATCATGAACTTGGATGAAGTAGTGAGCTTACCTAAAAATTTTACTACCCTACTTTCCAAATGGTTAGGGAAAGGAGGTTTTTTTTTTCTCAAGACGACACAAACGAATCGTAGCAGCTTGGAAGAAGAAGAGGGAGGAGGAGGATAAAGTGAAGAAAAGGGAGGAGGAAGCAGCTAAATTTAGTACAAAGCAACTAACAGCAATAGTGGTTGGAGTAGCCCTAACAACAATAGCAAAGAGAGGGGGAGGAGGGAAACACATACACACAAAAGCAGAGAGAAAGAGAAAAAGTGAGCACAAAGAAAAGCTACATTCGCAGGAGTATTTTTCAAGACCGCTCGCTTCATTCTTCTTTATATTGGCTTACTGTCCCGAAGAGTGAGTCATGGCTGAATGACTCAGCTAGAAACATAGTACTAGGGACAGTTTGTTTCTTCCACATATAGTAGTGGTGGAAACACAAGAGTAAAGTTTTTTCCTCTTGACACTGGAATAGAAAATCCAGCAGTAGCAGGAAAGAGTAATGGTAGGAAGCGGCAGTTGTGGTAGCCATTTTAAAACAAGCTACAAACCCCCCAAGCAGCCATTTCGCTCGCTAGCTGGAAAAATAAGATTATGGATAAAAGGAAAAATTATATTAAAAGATAAACCAATAGAAAATAGGTCACATATCCATAGAGAAACTACTGTAAAAGGACGGTCTTGTTTTCTTTTCAGTATTTCGTTAGAGTAGAAGAGGCGAGAAGAGCAAATAAATGAATATAGAGTTACGTAGAGAGAAAGCTGGTTGGTTAGACTAGAAAATAGTAGCGAGAAATAGACCCCCCATCTCTTTTGAAATTCAGTAATCAAGTTTAGATGCCATTCTAACGATATTGAAGGAGATATAACTAGTGTCAAAAAGGCACAAGCCAAGCAGAAATAAAGAAAATTGCCTATTTCATAAAAAAAAAAAAAAAATTCATAAGACTAAGAGTAAAAGACTTAGTTTATTCATTCATACTATAGTTCGCCTAAGAGTTTCAGAAAGTTTTTTTTTTGTTTTAGTTTCGTACAACTTGAGTAGTCTTGACTGGAAGAAAGGGAAAAAAAATAATCACCCAGCAGAATTAAAGTTGACTTGTTTTTTTTTGGGGGGGGGGAGAAGCAAAAGAAACGGCTACATAATTCTTTAAGTGGAGTTGGTAATATGTTTGGCGAAAAAAAAGAAAAAAAAAAAAAGAAAAAAAAGTGACATTTCAAGTTTTACGTAATAAAGTTGTTTTAAAGGCGAATAGGAAATATTTCTGATGTAATAAGTAAAACTAGACACATTAAAATAATGGCCGATAGGGAACAGCTGACCTTTACAAAAAGTTATGAAAAGCATGGGCAATGTCTCACCGGCACATTTAGTTTTGGGTTAGTGCATAAAATATTCAAATACCGAGAGAGATGGCAGCTATTCGTTAAAATATTAAAGTTCAAATCCAAACAAACCGGCATACAAGTAAAATAACATGTCTCTAGCGGGTATAATTTTTGATAATCAAATATTGATGAATGTATAAAGAAATTAATCTATAAAAATGAGAATGTATTCGTAGGAAAATCTTGCCAACAAGAAAAGAGGCCGTGTTGATAAACATTTTTATCATAAATAAAAAAAGTAGTAAATCAATTTAACAAATTAGAAACTATAATTTAGTGCAAACATAGCACAGGTTAAGTCATGCATGATTCAACTATGAAGTCACTTAAAAATACCAAATAATTTAATATAGGTTAATTAATTTTGATCAAGGAAAATTACAGTAACACTCCGGATAACCTGGGTAAGCAACAAAAACTAAATACTTGAAAATTGCAATAAGAATACTGGTGATTTATTGCCCCAACTCCTAACAACAAATTAATAAATTTTAGTTCTTGTACGTAAAAATACGCTATTGAGCATTTTTAATCAATTAGAAAGCCGTCATAGTCATGCAAGCTTGAAGGACAAAACATCCAAAACAATCAGAAATTAACGAACTAATGTTTACATAGAAACAGTTGAGTGATCTCCCTTGAGGAAACCTTCACTGAATGAAGTCTAATTTGAGAATTATGAAAGCTTATATGTGAATTATGAAAGTAAATCCTGTTTTTTTTTTAATCAATAACATTACCAGATTTATAATGCAAAGGGCCCTTTCGCTAAAGGAAAGTTTGAAAACGACAAAGTAATTGCAGAATTCTAACTTGTACGATTTACGGTGGTGCTGAAATATTTTCGGCCTGACCCAATTCTCAGACGGGGGGGGGGGGGTGCGACAATTTTACAACATCCTGCATTTTCACGAAGAGGTTGATTCTATAGTTTAAGAACGCAATCAAAAATTTTTTTTTTTTTTAAATGTTGCTTTGTTTGTGAGGAAGGCCTAATCAGGGAGCTTCTAAAAAGCAAGACGAGTTTCCTGTAGATAAAGTGTGTGTGTGTGTGTGTGTGTGAGTTAACAGGATGGAGAAAGGTAAAAAGTCTATAGCTGCTGGTCATTCTATGATTAGCTATGAAGAGAAATAAATGGGATAGGGAGAGGCAACAGCTTCGAGAAGGAGTGGGACATCATATCAGCTGCAACACATGCTGCCTATTGTTTCCTGTTCAGTCACCATATGGACAGTGGAGACAGACACAGCTGTGGCAAGCAAGTAGCCCTCCCCTAGCTCTAACATTTTAAAGCATTGACAGAAACAATAGACGTCCTTTTCAATATCAGTTCAGCCAGTAAATTGCATGGCTTTCATCACTAAAATCATGGAATTATGTAGATTTGTGGGGGAAAAAAGATGAAAAATTAATTTTTTTTTTGCACAAATCTTTCTAAAGTAAAAACGATACAAGAAATTTTAAAATGATATATTACATAATTTTTTCAGTCCTACAAAGGACTTTCAGAAATTACCTAGCGAATCTCAATTTAAAGATTCTGAAGCTCATACTTTTTACCTGCAGTTTCATGTACGCAAGAGGACCACAATATTCAAAATACCTCGACCCATAAATCATCGCTAGTTAGAAGTTTTATTTACGTAGCTAAATATGTAAGAAATCAAAAAATACCTTATATTAAGAGTTATTTCCCTTACATCTCAATAACACTTCATTCAGCAAAGCTTTGTAAAAGCAAAAAAAAAAAAAAAAAATCGAGAAACTTGTCACAATTAGACTTAAGTTTTGCGTAAGTGCTAAGAAAATTTATTTTCTTTTTATACATAATTCGCAGCAAACGAAGAGCAAAGTTGGATTACAAGTTCGGTTCTGTTATGCGATAGACAAAAATCAAGGCCTCGACTTTTGCTTGAGAGACTACGAGAAATAAAGTTACTGTCCTCCTCAGCTCGTGCGCACGATAAACTAGATTAATCGTTTTCCAAACAAGTTGAATATTCCAGACATTCACCCACGTCTAAGACGTGATTGTGCCTAACATTCAGATTTTAAAGAAAATATTTAAGTTGATGGGTCGCATCCATTAAAGAAATCAATATAAAAAAGTACACGTTCCTAGAAACAATACTAGTAAGTTAGATTAAAATGAAAGATTTTTTTCCCCTCATTACACACGTGTTCGAAACTTGAGTCACAAAGAAAACGGATAAAAAAAGTTGAACGAATAAAGAGATGGAGAATAAACAACCCGAAAAATAACTGGTTTCTATATCAATTAATATTGATTTAAAAGCTTTTAACAGCCTAGTAGCCAGCAAGTGGACAGGCCAACAGTCCAACTAGCAGGACGAAACTGGTGGTTGCATCTACACAAAGTACGGACGATAATGACAATCATTTTTAAACAAGTAAACAAAAAATAAAAAGATTAAACTCACCTTCCTACTGATTGGGAAAATTTGTTCGGTTCCAAACTGTAATGGTACAATAATATCACTGGGGGGAGGCGGAGGAGGTGGCTGAACTGGCGGTAAGGTTGGCACATGTATTGGAGGTTGGTTGTAAGTTGGATACCAGCATAAATACATCTCAGGAGATTAAAACTCGTTAAATCATGCTACGATGGATAAGGCCAGCCAGTATTTAGGTAGAAATCAACAAACAGGTTGTGGGCAGCACACGCACTCTGACAAAGCGCCGAGAGAGACTGACTGACTGCGAATCTGTCACCAGATCTGTCCTATTAAAGCGCACAGACTGTTATTCCCCTCACTCATTCGTTCACAGTGAGGCAGTTGCTGCCTAGATGACACTAGCTACAAGCTTCCTAAAGTAAAACACAACAATTGCCCATTTGCATGGTAAAAGCCTACACTTCCAACAGAGGCTGTCAACCAATGGACTATAGATTAAGTAGTCTCCTATTCAAATATTTACAACACGAGATTTACAAAGCAAGACCGAACCCGTTAGGAGGCATAGGAAGAATGAATACGAGAGAAACCGAGAGAGGTTGATGAGAGAAGGGGGAAGAGTTAGCAACTAGTGTTCCCATCAAATAATTGGTCAAGCATGTTACTGGCTGACAAAAGAAAATGTCAAAGGTCATCAGTTTTGTTTCAGCAGTCACACATGGTTTGATTCCATTCAGAATCATCTAATCTAGTGAAAAGCATCAACCGCCCTTATAAACATTTTTGAAAACATTTAGGCGGGAAAAGACAAGGGTTGGGCTTTTCGAGAGATATTAGTTAAGTCTTTCCTAACCTCTCTTCCTTCCAGCTTTTTATTTCACAGCCACCATAGCGTACCATGTGAGAATTTTATATTCTAAATTTAATATTCATTAATATCAAGGGAGGAGACAGTAAACTGAGCATGCAATATAGTCGTTGCATTTTTAAATAGTCATCATTAAAAAAACGAAAAAGTCCAGCAACTAATTAGGTGTAATATATGAATATCAGGTTGAAGTTGTTTGATTGATCGATCGATTTACAAAGGGAGAAAGAAGAGAAAATGAAAGTGGACGTAGTAGGTTCAGAACAGGTCTAATAAATATAAAAAATAAAAAAGAAGGGAAAATATACACTAATTACAAAAGACTAAATGAACCTATTGAACAAATGCAAAGTCAAATTTTCCTAGAAAAATTCTGACAAAAGAATACTGGCTGGTTAACAATATTCTTTACAGGAAAAAAAAAAAAAAAAAAAAAGAAGTTTTTTCTTCCTCCATTATCCTAGTCTAATTTTTTTTCTCTCCCCCTATTTTTCTTTCTCCCATTTTGAACAATAATAGCGGAAATTGGCAAGCAAGCTTTAACGAACAGAGTGCATTGGACACTAATGAAATTAAAATAAAATCCATTTAGAAAAATTCACTTTTACATCATAGTATCAGACAATACAGAATTTAGAATGGCAAGTACTTGAGTGTAGGGGGGGGGGGATGAATTTTTTTTTTTATTTAACAGCATCTAATAACTAATGATACTGAAAATCAGTGTGTGTGTGTATATATATATATATATATATATATATATATATATATATATATATATATATATATATGTGTGTGTATAAAACTGATACCCCTCCCCCCACAAACAAGGTTTTAATATTCAAGGTTTTATTTATTTTAAGATCTGAACATTTTTCATATTATGCAATTTCTTTTCACCTAAACCACAAGTTTCATCCGAAAATCTTCTAAAATTCATAATTTTGAAAAAGCCAACCTTAGTAAAATGGAAAATCAAGAAAGAGAAGAAAAAAAAGGTACAAGTTGGATAAATTTATGATGTCTATGTATGAAAGGGTTCTTGAAATTCTTGTGTTTGTAGGAATGATTTCTTTGGACGACGAGAATGCTGAAAAGTTATTGGCACAACACATTTTAACACCTAAGAAACTTAACTTAGTATACCAATTTAGTTTGTATGCATCTAAATTAATGTTAATGGACTAGGCACTATACAGGGGGTAGCCTAAAAAAAAAAAAAAAAAAAAAAAAAAAGTTTAGGAAGTTTGGTAAAATTTTAGTTTTTCTTTGGTTCACTTAAACCTGTCAATTATCCCATCAGCTTTTAAAACTAACTTTCATAATAGTTGTCACATTTATTAAAATGTAATAATAGTTAATATTCAAAATCCTGTTATCCTAGAATTTTATAGGGGTTGACTGAGAAGAGGTGATACAAAGAATATGAAATATTAAAAAATTTTTTTTTTACTGCATATTTGATGAAAGATCTACACAATCGTAATGTGCTGGTATGATAGAGTGGAGACTGATTATATGGTTCAAATTGTACAGATAAGGTCTCAGTCATGTTATTACAGCTTACAAATATAGTTTGCAAAAGTTACTTTTAATGACCATATTGGAATAGATTTTTAAAACTGCAAGCATGGGGAGAATATGAAGCACTTCTCAGTTGAGGAAGCCAAAATTAGGGTATTTGTTTCAAATTGAATTTATTCGATATATACACTTAGCATAGGATAGAATGCGGAGAGAGGGATGGGTAGGTGGGGTTAGCCCTGTTGACCTTTAAGTATTTGGATAATATAATTGAGTCCACAGAAAGAAAGTAGACACAGCTGACAGTGCAGAGTCATAAAAAAAAAAAATGCAAAGTAGTAGCTGCCAGTAAACCCCACCCTTAATAGTAGCAAGAGTTAACTCCTACCATCGCTAAACTTAAATAGGAGAACTTGACTTCATCCAGCAGAGCTGCTGGGTCTGCTCACCATCCCATTCCCTGGAAGCTTCTCTACCCCAATTCCTGGGCTGCTTTTCTGATATTTATTCACCACTACCACCATGCTAGTGACCATTGCACTAATGATAGCAATTACAAACAATATTACGAGCTGTTAAGGTGACATTTAAAAAGAGATGCTGATTTCATTGTCTAATAGCTCCAGTGTCAGGCCAGAGCAGCTGAAATGGAACACTTGGCTGCTTTTATATGATGTGTTGACATTTTCCAATATTCTGTTGTTGAGGACGGTCAGGGCAAGATAGCAGCAGCGTGGCCAACCAAATCCTAAACTATTCAGGACAAAAGACTAATTCACAGTGGCAAAGTGATATTAATGAGGATGAGATGAAGGAAGAATAGACTTATCAACAGAAATTATGTTGAGACAATATACAATTGGCTCAATTGAATATCTAACTTCAAAAGATCAAAACTTCAAAAGTTTAGATTCAATTTAAAGTGCAAAAGCATTTTCCTATTTTTATACTAAAGCTATCTTTGAAAAGAAAAGTCAGGCTGTGATTATTAAAAGATGAATATATGGTTTTTCTATATCTTGTATAAAAAAAGTTATTACTTTTATGTTTAAAATGGCCATCAATTTAAATAAAAAAGAAAAGTGGGGGGGGGAGAGGAGAAGAAACTAGAGTCAAGGGATAGACAGATGTTTTTAGATAGATGGCTTTCAACATACAAACCAGGATATGGAACAATCCCCATCAAGTTGTTTTGGGATGTGTGAAGTGGATGTACACTTTTTTCTTTTTTTTTTTTTTTAAATATTGTATTGCAGAAAAGTAACAGGACAGTTGTAATCTCAGAGAAAGCATTTAGCTTACAATTAAAAGCTTAATGTTATTGTTTAAGGATACTGATACAATCTACTTGTATAACAATAACAGCTTCAAAAACAAATAATGTTCTCTCTTCAGCCTTTAGTAAATTTATTGTAAAGCAGTGGTTAACATCCAGATACAGAAATGTCTTCATGTAATGCTTTCCAAGTATAAATGTTTGGAATGTAGACAAAAAGTTTTAAGTTTGCTTTCATCCATCCATCCATATTCCTTTGCTGATATTTAGAATGATGTGCATGGAGAATGCTCATTTTATTTTAATAAGTTTTGTACCCCCAACAAGACAAAATCCATTGAAAACAACAGTTTAAAATCTTCAAATTTCTAGGGGGGTGGGGTGGTGCTTAACCTGGCCGACTCTGCAAAAACAAAAATCTAACCAGGTATCATCTCCCGCACTTTTTTGTGAAAGCAAATCGAGACCAAGAATTAATATATTAGGGAAAGTCAACCAGCATTATATGATGACAAGATTTTAAAGAGCTGAATACAAAACAGTAAATGAATGCTCAAAAGGTTACAAATAAAAAACAACAACAAACAAACACTGGCAAGTTCATTTTCCATTAAGCAATTATTGGGGAGGGTGTAAATAATAAGTACAAGCAATAGCTGATAGGAAATGAATATTAACAGATTTAGTGAAAGGGAGTTTTATTTATTCACTTATTTTTAAATATTTGACATAATTTAGGCATTCAGCTGTGGAGTGTGAGAAGTTTCATGTTACATGAGTAAGTCAGTAGTGTGAGAAAAGTCTCCAGAGTGACAAACTGGCCCCAGAAACTTACCATCAATGGACACAGTTCCAATAACAGAAGTTTATCTTTTGTCATGACAAAACTGCTTATTTTATGTTTGCCTGTTAGTAACTATTCATGACATTAAACATAAATACTGAAGACTTCCATAAAATGAAGAGAGAGTTACCAACTAGGCAGGGTGGCATGCCTGCTGCTTGAGGTATGGAAAGGTCAAGAAAACTGTGTGTGCCCCTAATGTCCCCCTCCCCATGTCTGTGTATAAAAACAGAGAGTATACTGAAAACAGTAGAAAAGCAGTTTCATTTAAATAGAAGGATTTGGTGGAAATCTTTGCATCCACTAAAGTACAAATTTTTGTGCAAAATTTAGCAAATTAAATGTTTGCAGTTGTGGCAAAAACCTAAGTCAAGCAACAAAATTGAAGTCCGAACAAACTCCTCCATATATCTATGATACACCTATACATACACAAGAGAATGAGAGCAGTTTTGACCTGACATTTATAGCAGAAAAAGGGAAGGTCAACTCAGGCAAACATATCAACTACACAATATAACCAACTTTCTCTTCCTACTGCTCATAACATTTTGCACAACCTTTTATTCAGAACTCAAGGAGGGATGTGACTGGAGCTACAATATTTTGTCGACAGCTGCCCATGCCCTGTGTGTGTGTGTGTGTGTGTGTGAGAGAGAGAGAGATCTGATACCTTGTGGAGTAGATATCACAAATAGTGGTGGCGACAGATGCAAAGTGCTGAAAAGAACTTGTTTGCTATATGAAATTTGTCTTGGTTGAATGATCGCATACAAACATGACATTTTATTTTGAAAAACATTTATGAATTTCCTGCTCTTCAAGCAGCTTACTCCGCAATTAATTAAAAATATTAAATCTAAAGAAATGGGTCTTTCTTCCAAATGTTATAGACCTATTCTAAAAATTAAATTTATGAAGTCATTGAAAGTGAGCATATATACCGACACTTGACAAGAACCCAATATGCAGATTAGCAAGTCAAAACAATAAAACCTGGACAGGGATGCTCTCTGTAGCCTCACGGCCTAAAAGACATGCGGGATCAGATAGCAGTTTTACAAAGAGGGACACAGGTTTGAATCATGCCAGAGGGCACAATTTAAGCCTTCAGGTGCACAGGCAAAAAGAAAGAAAAGTGTGTGTGTGTGGGGAGGGAGAGAGACATTTGCTCAAAAATGGGTATCCACTAAAAATACCATTTTGCATAAATTTGTTATGTGCATGTATGTTTCTTTTGAACCTGAAACTTCTGAACATGCCTAATGATGAAAATAAATTTTTCTACACACACAATATATATATATATATATATATATATATATATATATATATATATATATATTAGTTAATAAGAGCATTAATATCAAAATTAAAAGCTTAACTCCAGGCTTTGCAGAAATTAGTCCACTCATTAGGGGGTTGAATTTATAAATAGAATTTCTTAAAAGCATTCTCCATAAACACATCAGTATTTTTTATTTATTTTAAATATTGACAAATCTTTATCACACACATATAGAAAACAGGAAAGAATCTCTTCACAACCATGATCCAGGCAAAAATATATCTAAGTTTGTAAAAAAAAAAAAGAAGAAAAAAAAGCGGCTTTGAAATTTAAAAGTGGTAATAGAATTTGCTATTCTATTAGGAAATTGCCTTTCATAATATTAAGTGGGAATAGCTTATTTCAAAGCAATATCAAGGAGCCATTTTGCTGGATCTTCATTTCTGGGAGAGGAGGAGGAATAAAATGTGGTTGAAAAGGAAAACAAAATAAATGAAGTTAAATTGAGGGATCCGAAGAATATTAAATTTCATTGATAACTACAAAATTAGATCTTCTGTATAACACAGTCAAGAAGTTCCTGTGTTCTTTCCAAGTTGACTTTTAATGCAGACATGGTAATGAGATATCCACTGTTTATGAAAATTTCTAAAGTTAAGAAAATTTTAACAAATTACCTTTGTTCCAGATGACAGGAAGTCCCTGAAAAATACAAAAGAAAGAATAATTCAATTGACACACGAAGAAAGAAAAAAAAAGTGTGTGTGTGTGTGTGTGCGCCCCCCCCCCCCACAAAACAGTTAGATGACGCAAGGGAGAGAACTCCCGTCAGTCTTTCTCAAATCAAGGGAGGTAAAATTAAATGGAAAGAGTTATCTCCCCAATATGGCTGACTGTTCATGGAAATAACGCAAACTGCAAAGTAATGAGTGGGCACATTTAAAATGTAATGTCTCACAATGTAGATTAAAAGGTTTTCGTAAATGGAGATCAAACTATAAACAAAAAACGAATTGTTCGACATTACAAAATATAAATCTAAATTGTTAAAAAGAAAATCACCACCCCCCAAACAAAAACGTATTAATGAATGAATTGTACAGAATTGTATTTTAAATTTATTAAGAAACCTTGTAAAGGTATTTTGGGGGCTGAGCCCGATATCCCCTCCCCCATTTGGATACATCGCGAATACTTAAAAAAAAACAACAAAAAAAACGGATTGATGATTCTCCACACCCCAAAATCGAATCAGAAAATCTGTCCTGAAACCATACGAAAATAATCCGTTGACATGGGTGTAGTTTTTTTTTTTTTTTTTGCGTGTATGAGTTTTCATAAGTTTCATTATTACTACTACTATTCTGTAGCAAGTTCGTTATTTTAATAAGCTTTATATTCAAAATAATTAAAAGAAAACTTATCATTGGTAGCAATTAAATATTTTATATAATCACACATAAAATACTAAATTTCTTTTCATACGTAAGTGTAGCATAAAATTCATTTTTAAAAGCGTATAGAATAAAAAAATTATATTAACTAATATGGTTAAAGAAATTATTTTATAACAACTACTAATTTGTTCTTAAATACACCACGAAAATACGGAACACCGCCAACGGTGGTGTTCCGTATTTTTATTTTGTTGGATTTTTTGCTTGCTTGCTATAAGCAGCAAGAATGATACAGATAACAGCCGTAAATGTTATTTTCATTACATTTTAAAACAAAAAGCGAGCATTACTTTTTTCTTTTTAAACAATGCTTAAAAATTTACTTATAAAGAGAAAAAAAAAAAGAAGACTATTTGTCCGAAATGTTTAAAAGAGAGGTTTTAAATGTTATTCGTCTACAATGGCGTTTCGAGGAGTGAACACGAGTGTTTTAAAAGAATATATATTTACATACGGAATTGTTGAGGGTATTAACTTGAAAATAATAAAATAAAACCAAAATGCAACTTCAAAGACATTTTTATATTTAATAAGGATTTTTTTAAAAGGAAGTTCGTAGCTGTACCTGTAAAAATGGTCTTCAATAACCTAATGATACGTTTAAAAAGTAATCATTTTTTAACTGAGAAAAGATTGTTCTAAGTGCCCATGTTTGTTAAAATTAGGCACTCCCGCCCAACAACAAACAGAAAGAACAAAAGAAAAAAAAAAGATACCTAATGTTTAAAAAATGAAAAACCTTTTTGGAGATTTTTTTTCCCAAGATAATAGATTAAATTTAATATTTTCAATAAGCAAAATACTTTGTTGTATTTCAAGCTGAATTTAAATAGATTCGAATTTTTTTGAAATCTTGAAACTCGGCCATATTGATAAATTTGTCTCTTTAAAAATTTTTTTTTAATGTTTGGTTTTAGGGAGATTAACTGTTTTAAAGTTTAATCTGAATTAAAACATGTTTGTTTAAAATATCGAAGAGTATTTTACTCTTTTTAACAGGTGTTTTACTAGGTGTTGATCGATTTATAGTCTTGTTAGTAAATTACCAATAAATTTTTCAAAATTTACTATATAGTTACCACTCATTTTCTGATAATACTGTGTATGGATGTTGTATTTACAAAAATCGGCACACATTTAATATACGGCGCAGGAGAGGGGACACTGAATTGTAAAAAATATGGGGGTGTATATATATATATATATATATATATATATATATATATAATTCTTGTAAACATCAAATGTTTGTCAATCATGCCCATAATATATCTCATTCATAAAAGCTTTAATAAAATGACTCATTTTACAATTCAGAGTAGATTCCCTATTATATATATATATATATATATATATATATATATATATATATATATATATAGAGAGAGAGAGATTAATTAAGGTCAACAATAACAAGGGAACCATAAAACTCTTTCTAGCTCTATTTTTTTTAATTGTTAAACTCCTTCAAAATAAAAATTGTAGCTATTTTACAAGACTGAATTTTAATTTATTTTAAATTTTTCAAACAGAAATTTTAAGAGATACCATAACAAGAATTGAGCTTTACATTCTATTAAAAAGAACAACAATTAGAACATCTATAGAATTTGAGGAAGTGGGAGGCATGAAGATATGTACAAATACAACTGATCAGCAGTAGATCAATAGCCCCACCCAAGATTTTCAAACAATGAAAACTACTCACATCTGGAATAGGCAGGCTTACCTAGCCTTTCAAAATTGCTAGAATGGCCCCTGTATTCTATATTCCTTCTCCCAACACTTTATTCCAGAAGTTTAAAGAGCATGAAAGAAAAAGCAATCACCCAAATAACTTTAGAAAATCCCTCAAGTTGATTTTTTTTTTTTTTTTACTCGATCTGCAGTAGGAACCTCATAAAAATACCTTTAACTGGAACCAATTAAGGTCTTTCAAGCATCCTTCCTCTTAATATTATGAACTGTGTATATGTATAGTTAAAAAAAAAACAAGGAGGTATCAATAAGACCCTTCTTTCTCCTGTATGTTAAATATTTAATTATACAGTATCTTTTTTCTTTAGCTTCAAATTCAAATGAATCAAATACTGCTAATTCTAAAATGTGTAAAAATACACAAAAGAAAATGTCATGAATGGATTTTTCTGATATTCCCTGATAAATAGCTAAAACCTTTTAACACTAGAGATATTTGTACTTCTGAACTAGCTACACATTTATATTTTGAAACTAAGTTTTGTTAGGCAAGCAAAATATGCAAAAAGTTAGTGAAAAATCTTCAATAAACACTTCCCTCAAATCTGGCCAAATATTAAAATGTTTCCCTACAAACAGTCAATTTCTGCCATGTTCTATTATTGACCTGTATAAGTCGGGGATTTTATAGATGCAGGTTTAAAATAGAGTCATTTCTTTCAATAACTAATTCAACAATTTTTAAATCCTGTTTAAAAACTTAGGAACTACCTGCAGATTAGATATTAGAGACAACCCCCACCAAAAAAAACATTTGTTCAGGAGTCTAACTTAAACCATTTTTCCCTCAGCATGTAGACAAAATAAACAAAAGGTTGAACTATGTAAAGATTTAAATAGCATATATTAATTTTAATGATTTTAAAATCAATTCCCATAAAATTAACATTACATATGGAAAATGTGAGCGATACATAATCTAAACCTGAAATATTTCAGAATTAGTCTACAGGTGAATTAGATTTTGAAATTGGGAAATCAAAGACTGAAATGTGAAAGCAAGTTGAAAGCATAATTTAGAGGGAAACTGGTACATTTTATTAAGTTTACTTGCTTTGGACACAAATTAGCCTTGTAAAAAAAATTTCAACTTTAATACTAATGACTTTTCTAAAGAAAAATCAAACAAATCCAAATGTCAGTTTGACATTTGCTAAATAGAACAAAACACAAAGAGAAATGAAAGTTGGAAGACTGACACCAATATTCCAAATTCAGGACGGGTTGCTTACCGTATAGCTAGAGAATCATTTTTTTTAAAAACTCAAGCTAAACTTCAACTACTGATTGAAAACATTTTATCTCATGAAATTAAGTAGGTATTTACTAACCCGTGTCTGGCAGTTTGGAACAATTAATAAAGCTTAAAGAATTTTGAGACTACAGGCACATGCTGATGGATACATTGAAAATGTTCATTTGCAAAAGGAAAAAAAAGGAGGCTAGATTAATACTGGAGTAAAACTTAAAATCTACAGGGACATATACAGATGACCCAAAGCCAATTACAAGACAAATATAAATTCTTCAATATTTTCATCTGCCTGAAAAATGTGCTTAACACAGGAAACTACTTACTGTGAACATTAAACAAAGGACATCAAAATTGGAACAATTTACATTCATTGTTGGGTTGTTATTTTGTTATAAACAATTTTATGTTATAAAGAAATTAACATTTTTAAATAAAGCATTTGTGACCAATTGATAACATCTGCTATAATAACAGCTTTATTTGCATGTGTGCAAATTTAAATTGAAAAGAAAAAATCATGTAGAAATAAAAAAAATTTAACAGATGAAGCGTAAGTGTTTCTTTGTAAGAAAATTTTATTTTTATAACAAAATATTTCTTTCAAGTCTGGGAAAAAAAACAAACAAACAAACAAAACATACCAGTTTTGACATGTCTTGCTGCAATAGAACTCTTAAAAAGGAAATACTTGCTCCACCACCAACTACAGATAAAGTTTTGAGAACATTTATGAAGAGAACTTTATATAATTATATAAAAGTAATAAATCCAGTAACCATTTTATGAAACTTATTATAGGCTATAATTACTGAAGGCCAGTGAAATTTTTTCTACAATCATGCACATTCAGAACCATTGAAAAAAAAAAAAAATTAATCCCCTTGATACAAATCTTATACAATTTTCCTTTTATTAGTATTATTACTGCTACTACAGTCAGTAGACACCTGTATGAATAAATTAAGGAAATTGAGACCTCTACCTATTCCTTGTGTGCACACTTACACCGTGCAGATTTTTATTATCTATGAATGCAGTCTATTTTCCGTATTGTGCCCTGGGAGTTTGTCCCTCACCGTTTCCACTTCTCTAAACATTGGAAAATTAATGTAAAAAGAACCAATAGTTGCATAGAGCAAGGACAAATGAAATAGCTACAGAGAGTGAGAGTGTGTGTGTTTTTATATATATATATATATACATACATACATACATACATACATACACACACACACTTTTGTATCCTTTATTAATAAACTGTAATCCTTTTCTTAAAAGATCACCTTATCCTCATGAGGCAATAAGAATCATTATATATGTATGTATAACCCAAACTAATGCAATTTCATCTAACATTTTCTTGGCATCTCATACATTTTTTTTTTCACCATGTAGAATACAAGAAAGAAATATCAGTTGCAACAACCAATAAATTGAAATTCAAGAACTCTTCAGCAGCTGCATCTTATTTAACAATGAAAAGTGCTTTCCACAAATATATATATATATATATATATATATATATATATATATATATATATAATAATAATAATAAAACAAATAAAAGTGGAAAGGAATAAATTGGTATCCAAAAAGCTTGCCCCTTTGATGTATTTTAATACAGATTTCATTGTAATACCAGCCTAGTGAAGAAGCAACAATAGAATTGAAGCAGTGGATTGGTGCCAAGGAATTAAAGCAATAATAGACATTTCTATTTGAGAAAAGATGAGATTCTGAAACATTTTCCAACATATAAACCATTTGATACATGGAGGAAGGGTATTGGCAATATGGATTATTATTTATCTAACTGAAATATCTATAGAGTGGAGGAGGAGACTTCAGTGAAGGTAGCAATTAAAATAGCCATGAAAGGAGGTAAGAAACAAAGAAATCGTAAATAAAAACAGCAAAGATACCACTTAGTCCCTGTCAAGTCTGACAATAAGAGGAACATATTTGCTGCTAAATAAGATAAGTTTGCCTAAATGTTTATGCGTCTTTATGCCAATATGTTTATGCGTCTTTATGCCAATATGTTTACAATGACAGTGCATAGAAGGAGAACTGAACACATAGATGCATTCACATCACTTAGGAACATCTTAATAGTTTACAGATTCTATTTTCCATGCTGATCATAATCCTGTGGTACTCTGAACCTCTTTTTATATAATTGTTTAAATGCATGCAAGATGCTTATAAGCAGAAAAGGTTTGCCAAAAAATGGCTTGGTTGCAATAATAGGGTGTGGCGGGTATGTTTACTAGTGGAGTTAAAAGTAAAATAAGAAAAATACATTTAACAGCTTTCCAATGTGAAGCACTCATTCCATGCATTATCATATACTTGGATTTTTCATTAAGAGATCTTAACTTCATTTGGAGATTGTATCTAGATACAATGTGATTGCTAATAACGCAAGGAATAAGAGAAATTAACAGCAAAAATAATTAACAATCAAAGTAGATGAATATTTTTTCATAACATGTGATAGCAAAATTGAGCATAATAGAAATGAATTATCAGATACTCAAAAATGTACTCATGAAAGCAACAATATCTTCTTACTCAGCCAGCATTTACATTAGTTTTGACAGTAAAACTCCCCAAATGCCAACTTAAGTACATAGAATACATGTATAAAATTTCCAGTTAATATCACACATGTTCATAGCCAATATTGGTTTATCTAGAAATTTCTAGATATATAAAATGAATTTAGTAAAAAAAACAGCCATTTACCCCCCCCCCAAAAAAACAAGTCACAAAATTGAGTAATAAAATTAGCTATAAACAGTTAAATGGTTTTGCTTTGGTAAAGAAAAAAAAAAAAAAAAGAAAAAAAAGCTTTACATTCTCCATACAAAAATAGTGACTTTAAGCTTACTTTATTAAACTCATCAGCTAAGAAATCTTTCTAGAGAAAAAAGGGGGAACTTTAATAAAAGTAATATTTAAATGGCCTAAATGCATGAATCGTACACAATAGGAATCGAAAATTTGTAACTGAAAATACTCATTTTAGGTACTTTGCTGGTCAGTACAAATGGTTTGAAAGTAAATTTTTTAAAAGAGTATTAAGATGTGCATAAATTAAGACTATTTCATCTACTTTCTGAATAAAAATCCTCAGACAGGCACATTTTGGAAACAACATTTTCAATGCCTATCTACATTTCTAATTATCTTTTTTCATACCATTTGTTTACTTTCTTTAAGCCAACACCTACAAGAGGATAGGGAAACTTGGTAGATTAAAAAAAATCCAATATGAATTCCACTGTTGTTTACTCAAGACCAAAAACAAAATTATAGGAATATTTATATAGCTTACAAACCATCAAATTTATTTTAAAAATCTCAAAATAGTGAACTTTTGATATTCACTGCACTTTAATGTGTAATGCTTTAATTTTAAATTTTCACAAATGTATCTGATATGGGGGTTACTTCTCAATTTAGGCCTGAAGTTTATTTCCACCTCATTAATATTTCAATGTCACAGCAATATTTTTTCCAAGGTAGAAAAAATAGCTAAGCCAAAATCCAACCAATAAAATTAGTTCTAAGATTATAGATATTCCTCAATCAGGCTTTGAACCGTGCCACATACATTTCAACAAAACGTTTGAATTCTTGCTGTTTAATTACAATGATATATCCGTGTGAAATTGTGGCATAAAAAGACAACTTTGTCAGCAGATATGAAGACATTAATCTGATAGTCTTAAATAATTATCCCCATTTGAGCTGATTATAATCCTTTGATAAATAGCTTAAGCCATGCACAATAGCATTTTGTTTAGCTTTGATTGAACAAAGGAAATAAAATTGTTTCTAAATGGTTATCTTCCCTTTGATATATATATATATATATATATATATATAAATAAACCAGGAGACCCAATATTTTTAGTGCTACAGAGAAGAAAAGTAAATAAAATATAATATTACCGAGAAATTGTCATTCTTTCCAATCCCTATCTAATTGTAGTTTCTGTAATATGATCCAAATTGAAATCCACAAGTTGGTACAAGATCCAAGAAAACTGCCTTGCTTAAGGAAAGAAACCTGAGGCAACCATTAAGACGTTCAGTCAAATAGCTGATCACTATCTAACCACAGTAAACTTAAAACTTAGATAGGAATCAAAATTATCAAATAAAATCTCTTGCCAGAAACACGTGACCAGGTTTCTGCTCCTTGTAAGAGATTTGTGATACCATGGATATTCTATTTACTACAATTGCGGCATTAAATATTTGCATACGACCCCCACCTTGCAATTACAAGGTTAATAGTAACACCAAATTAAAAAAAGAGTTCAAAAGCTAAAGCAATATATGCAGGTCAAATTGAGAGACTGTAATGAACATAAAAAAAGAAGAAAAAAGCCAGGTTTGTTACTAGAATTGCACAAGAGTAAAGTGTACATGGCATTGAGTAATTTTAATTGTACACAGAATTATATTAGTGTAGGTTTGAAACAAAATCAAGAAAACCAGTCCAAAATAATTTGCAAAACTGTTGGCCATTAAGTGGTACTTAAAAAAATAAATCTTTACACAAAGATAAATGGAAAGAAATAGAAAATACACCTTTCAGCAGCTGGTAAGGATTAGTTTTCAAAGACACATACTCCAGATCTTCAAAATTTAAAAAAAAAAAAATTTCACATGTCAGGTCAGTGAAGCAAACAGATGAGGAAAAATCTCATACTGACTACTGCTATAAACGCTAACCATTTGCTCTATACACACAATGAATCAAAGAAAAACAGCAGCAATACCTGGATATCAGGAGAATTTACAACAGATGTAGGAATTCAGTTGAACAGCACATGAAAACTGCTTGTCCAGGATTATCATCATTGTTAAAAAAAAAAAAAAAAAAAAAAAAAAAAAAGAAAAAAGAAAAGAAAAGAAGAGAGAGAAAAGACTACACCCACCCCCTCTGGTGCTGACATTATAGAAAGGATGCTGGAACCAGATATCTGAGCTGTAATGAGTAATGATGGAAAAGGCAAATGATTGAACTCAGTTTCTGGTTTATTAATGCTATTTAAAGTTAAATTTTTGGATTGGTAATGGAAAGATTGCCTTTTGACAATCTCCAAATTGGAGTAGATAGGTTTGCCTATTGTTCAGTTCGCAGTTCTTCCCCAGTCTTCTGAACAGGAGTAGAGGTTTACCACTTGCTTTCTGTTTGGGATTGGGTTTCTGGTTCCTTCTAAAGCCTACTTCAACTATACTTCCAATGTCTCCATTTGAAGCCTGAAATTTTATTCACTAATGTTTAAGTCTAGAAATAGGTATTATTTTACCTGCATAGCACCATAAGCTGAGTGTCCCTTAGGCATTGTATTGATTTAACATTAGTGTAAAAAAAAAAAAAAAAATCCAAGCTACCACTATACTATGTATGTAGACTTTTTTTCTCCGTTACGTAAGTGACAAAAGCCTTACCCTATTTAGGAAGTTGTGTAGTTAAATGGCAAGCCTTATTTAACTGTGAGAGCTAAGAACTCTTCATTTTTTTTTTTCATGCACTTGGACGTTACTGATTTTTTTTCAGTGCAGTTATAGAAGTCCCATTTCTCAAGTTTTGTCCATCAGATAAAACTTTACACCTTTGATATTCATTAAATACAAAGACTAGAACAGTTATCTTCATAAAGCATTCATTGAAGTCCAGTGAATTATTAAACCATGACAATTTTTGCATTAAAGTATTTAAATTAAATGATTATAGATGCAGCCAAAAGATTTAAAATAGTGTCACCATTTCCATATGAAAGACTCAGTAGTAACACATCTCAAGTGACAAAACAATACCAACATACATTAAAATTCATACTTTTAGAAGCATGCTGTACAATAAGTCTTATATTAATTAAAAGTATGTCAATAATTACTGGGGAGAATGTTACTCAATGTGGGACATTCTAAAATTCAGTTTGAAGAGTCATACCTACAACTGTAAAAAAAGCTTTTCAATATAAATTATTGAAGTGTTCATTTTTATTCTCAAACTTATTAGTTTTTTTGTGTTGCTTACTAACAAAATTAAGGCACAACTAATATATCAGGAAGAAATGCCTTAGAACAAATACTGGCTCTAAGTTACCCTAACATGATTTTTCAACTACAAGGCTCATTTAATACTTGGAAGTGTTTGCTCTGAAGCACTTTTGTTTAAAATCAGCCCCCATAAGCTTGGAGTCATGCTTTGATGTGTATCAATGTGTCTAATTAGGCAATCATAAATTACTGGCAAATGAACGATTTTAGATTTAAAAGCAAAATAAAACCTTTTTACTTTGTATTGAACCCTCTTAAATATGTTATGAACATTGGAATTGTACCCCATTTGCTCGCTTTATATATATATATATATATATATATATATATATATATATATATATATATATATATATATATATACACACACACACACTTAAAGTCAGCTTTTCTACTAATACAAAATAACCATAAATTCAGAGAAAGATACCATTCCCAGGATGATTCTGAAAAGCTTATCCAACCAGATAGCACCTTAATTTTAGTCAAATTATTTTTCAAGCTATCAGTAAGATGAACAGTGCAGAGAAATAATCTTGGTTTGATATTTGACAACCCATTATCTAAACCTTTGAAAAGCAAGTGATATTTATGACACTAATACTGATTTTACAGGTTAGCTGCAACAGAATGGGCAGTGGATAAAAGTAGCAAAGGTTAAAGTGCCTCCTGAAAACAGAGGCACATAGCTAACCAATTGAATCAATGAGCCATAACTTATGACAGGATTATCCCTTCCCACACACAAGAGTATAAACTATTAAGCTTGCTTTGTTCAATATCATCAAAGTTATAATGGCAAATCTAATTGTCTTTCATTTAATTATGTAGATACAGCTAATGGTACAACTACTAGCTGTCTTGTTTTAGATTTTATACTGTGTTCAAAATGTCTGATTAACCCATAAACCAGACATTGACACCCTTATGAGAAACTACCATTTTTGGGAGTGGGGAGAGAGAGAGAGAAAAAGAAATAGGATAAATTTGATAAATTGCAGTGACATGAATCTTAAACTGGAGTATTAATTAAAATAATTATTTTCATAATTTTCATGAGCAAACCAACATAGTGATAGATTAAAACAATAGTTATGACTAATACATGTAACGAATGTACAGGATTCAAATTAGATAACCAAACTGGATCTAGAATTTTTCTTCTATAATTAATATTTTTGAGAATTTTATGAAAGGTTATCTGAAGGAGAACTGATTATTTTGCATAAATTCCCTTTAGTTTAAACGAAAAAAAAAAAAAAATCCCAGAAAGTTTCCATATTAGAGTTACATTTTTGATAGAACACAAAACCAGGATTTTCTTTAATATCTAATATGAAATTCAAGGGAGCCATTGTAAATTATTTTGGAGGTGTGTGTAGGGCGAGAGAGAGAGGTATCTATAGCATCTGCAGGTATGGGCAGTGATATAGTCAACGCAGAAAATAAACAGGTAAACTCAATTCAAATTCAGAGAGTCCTGTTCAATGTTCTTCAGAAAAGAGTATGAACCAAACTCCTTTCCAACAATAGCAGGGCAGACTGGGCTTTATTTAGTCTTGGTTGGTAACAGGTCAAGAAAGACAACTCTGAATGCAAAACTGCAGAAGGTGGCAAGAAACCATTGCACTACCCCACCACAACATCTTTGAAATAATCTGAGTGAGAAGTCACTTGAAAAGAAAAAGACATATAACTGTAACACATTTGCATGAATAAAATGGTGAACAATTAAATTTGCAGGGACAAGCAGAGAACTTGTTACATTCACAAAAATGTGGGTGCAGAGATTTTTAATTTTGCTCAATGGTTTTTGCCAAGATTTTAGCGAAAGCAATTTAAAGGTTAATAGCTAAAGGAGAAATTTAAAACCAAGTCTTATCCTTAAAACTGAGCATCAATATTCCTGGCAAAATTTCATAATCAAATTAGCATAAAATCATTTTCACATGTCGGAAGGAGTGATTTGAAAGGATTATAAACAATTAAACATATCAAACTTTTGAGATCTGTTAGTAATTGTCAATAGCAATCATTTTTTTGGTTTCTTACATAGTATTAGCATAGGCAATAAAAGGAAACTATTACAGATTAAGTATTAATAAAAACGAGCAAAAACAGAAGCATTTTTATTTAAAGTTTAATTATGATCTCACTGAGAGAATAAGACTTGTGTACAACAAGATCCCTTTAAGGATAAAGTAAGGATGACTTCACTCACATTGGTCAGCCTCTTCTAATTTAAATAACAAGCAAAATCTAGTCAAAAGGTTACCTTTAAGAATCAAGTATTAAGAATTGTAGGTGTAAAAAAAATCTCAAGGTCACATGGGCAGGTCCTTTCTCAGAACTCTGTAAACATGAAGGAAAAAAAAAAAAAGTAAAAAATTCAGTTACAATATTCTACAGGCTAATTTGTCTGATTTGTACAAACTTCGATTCAATAAATGATTTTAAAATTTAAAGAATCAATATTTAAATAAGTGATAGAATCTTCCAGAATTGTGAGCCTAATTTACATTGTTTGAATTTGTTTAGATAAAAAAAAATTGAATTTGTTACTGGCATAAGGAAGAAGCTATGTAAAAAATTAGAGGAAAGGGTATGAAAGGTCAGTATAATAAAAAAAAAAAAAAAAATCAAAAAAAGAATATTTCTGATAATTTAGTATAAAGTTCTAGTACTTGAAAAATTTGTCTGTATAATTAAATGCCTTGCCAAGGAATAGGACTTGAAAACCAAAGATGAAAAGCAGAGCAAAATAGTTTTTTTTTTTCTTTAAACACTGAAAATTTTGCCCATACAACATTAACAAACAGTCATCCAGCCTTAAGACACTTGACAATTGTATTTCATTTTCTTCAGAGAAGAGAAAAATAAGATTACAGTGTCAGGTTATCAAGGTAGTATTCATACTAGTTTGGAGGAAAGGATCAGATTCTCTATTTCAGGCAGTAATGTTAAACTAGCAGTAACCAAGACAGAGTTCTGAATAAGATAAGACCATGCCCATTAAAGTTTTCAAAGCTGATATTAAAAAATTTAGCATCAGGAAGGAAACTATATATATATATATATATATATATATATATATATATATATATATATATGTGTGTGTGTGTGAATGACAAGATTAACATTATGAAGACAATGTTAAGTTCTTGATAAAAAAATTAAATTCAGAGTAAATATTTTAACTAATATGAAATGCGTTTAAAATTTTTAAATAGACCAAAAACAATAGCAATTATTCAGTGATTATTTAAGTGTTAGTATATACTACGTAAACAAATACCAAAACAAACAAGGCAGGATGATACAGCTCCAATAACAGTCTATTCATTTATTTAAACTATGTACATGCATGTCGCATCTAAGTTATAAATTGAGTAACACTTAACGCGAGTTACTTTTTCATAATGCACATAATGTTCATGTTTCAAAAAGCAACAATTATGCACATTTAGATAAAATATTCAGGCATATTTTTCTTCATAATTTAATTACTAGCACACACATCACCCAAGAATCATACTAAGTAAATACTTGCAAGTTGTAGTTTAGATAAGTAGTCTTGTTTTAGAAATGATATTGTTCAAATGAACTTAACATTTGCAAAGAATTTTTTTTTTTAAACATGACACTGGATACCACTGGCTGGAAATACCATCAAGGGAAATATACAAAATGACTAAGCATTGCACTATTAGCCAAGTGCTAAATCTCTTGACAATATTGAAAAACTGTATTATGAACATATACCATGTGCACTACCAACTGAATGAGAGAACCCAACACACAATATTTTCTTTAAGACGGTAGATAATGTCACACACAACCAAAATGTGAGTAATGAATGTTCCCAAATAAATGGTATTTAACTAAACCTGATATAAATTAAAAAAAAAAAAAAAAAAAAAAATCCTTATAGGGCTAAACTGATAGATATGCAACTTGGTGTAGCTAATAGTAAGTAGAGTGTATCACTTACGGAGAGAGAGAAAAAAAGAGGTATGCATAAAACATATTTATGGTTAACAAAATCAATCTTTGGTAAAAAAAATAAAAAAAATCAACTAGCAAAACTTATTGAAACATTCTAAATGAATTTAGCCAAATATTAAGAGCATGAAGTGAAATAAACACAATACAAGAGAAATTATTGACATGTGGCAAAAGAGAAATGCATTTACAATTTACTTATTATAAAACTGAAATAATGATACTTGAAAGGATTACAGTTTAAACAGTGATCTCCATGTTTGAATTTCTAGACCGGCTGTTCAAAGTAAGAGAGCATTGCTATTTAACTCGTAGCTAGATGAATAGATTTTTTTTTTTATGGCTTACCAACCTTTTGCCACTTATTGAAAGCCAGAAATGTTTTTAGATTAAGATTTTTTTTCAAGATAATTTACTGATACAAACCCTACTAATTAATCTACAACTTGAGGGGAGGGAGGAGAAAAGGCAGATCCATACCTTTCCCAAGGGTATTTGCACACAAGTGAATATAATAAACCCAGCTGGAATTGGAACTGCTGTACCACCCAAGCTAACAGTACCTGGTATTCCCAAATGGTCACCCATCTAGGTATGGACTAGACTCAATGTTTAACCCGTGTGTGTGTGTGTGTGTGTGTGTGTGTGTGTGTGTGTGTGTGTGTGTGTGTGTGTGTGTGTGTGTGTGGTTTGGTAAGCCTATATGTTGTTTCAAATTTATTATATTTTCCAGCACATATTAGAAAAACAATTCAGAACTAAAAACAGGAATAAATATAAATCCACATTTTCTTGGCTTGGGATAAAAATAGAATTTCCCTTGAAGTCATTGTGCTAAAGTAGCTATGATTAAAAATAAAAGGATTTTAGAGAATTTAAAACACTTCCATAACCAGTTTTCCAATGCAAATAATATGAAAGACGATGGCTAATCAAGTATGTTGATTAAATGTTGTTTCTATCAAACATGTTTTTTTTATACAATGTCATATTGGAACTGCATCATCAGAAGCCAACACTATACATTTTAGAATTGAAAAATTTAGCAGCATACTAAATCTTAGATCTCTATTATATCTGCTTCTATTTGATATACTCTCATTTAGACAAGTAGATTTATTATATATATGTTTAAATGTTTATCAGTAATGTGTGGGAAAGAGGAAAAACCTCTGGGATCCAATCCCCATCGCAAAAAAACAATGCAAATGAATCAAGTTGAAACTTGAAGCAATTTATTATGCATACATCAGAGAGAAACATTTCAGTTGTAGAACGTGTATTTCTCATTTACATGTAGAACTAATTCATGCCATAAAATTAATATCTAGTTTTGCTCCCATAAGATCCACAAAGTAAGCATTATAGATGAAGCTCTTGCTGGTAAAGCAAGTGTCCATAACTTAATAGCAAGTTTGATTTATTGCAAAAGACAGCCACAAAACAGCATAATTATACTAAGCAAGCAAATCAACATTCATCTATTCATGTAAAGACAAATTATTTTCATGACATTGCAAGCAGCAACTGAATACAATGATTCTTTAAGTGAATTAAACTATTTCTAATTTTAAATGTGTTAGAGATAAAAAAAATTAATCAAAATACATTGGCCAGGTCACATCTTTTACGATCGCTTTGATGTTGTACACAATTTTACTTAATCTACTGAAGTAGAAAGAGGTCAACTTGAAAATTATAACTGGAATTGAATAAAAAAGCAAAAACAAACAACTACAAAACTAAACATAGGCATAAATTCTAAAATGCAATTGAACTTATTAAAGCACAATATTGTTAAGCCTTATGCCAGCTTTGTATTATATATATATATATATATAAAATTCCAGTGGTAAACTCAAGCATCAATTTAAGATCCAAGTCATTCAGAATGGATATTTAACCAAGTTGGAAGCGACACAAGATTTAATAAAACACTAATGGCAAATTCTAAAAATTTAAATGAAAATTTACAAACTTATTAAAATATCTTTACGAATTTCATATTTCAATGGACATTCCTCCAAAATTAATTATACATTGAAATAACACTTTACAAATGATTTTGACAGATTGTCCTTCAGATCTGTGAAAGAACTTGTTTTATTGGAGTACCCAAACAGAAAAAAAAGAAAAGAAATGATTTAGAATTTGCAACTTATGTGTACTATGGTTAAGCACATAACAGTAGACATGAGAATATAACTTCTGAACTTAAGCTCAATCTTTGCAGGTGACCTAACATTGTCATAAAGCATCATCACTTTAATAACAATATAAAGGTTACAATACTACTGTATAAAATGCTTTAAAAAGATGTGTGTGCATGCAAGTGGGGAAACAGGCCCTTGCCACTCAGCATTGACCTCAATGCCAACTTTTATATCTATATAGGCTGCCTGATATGGAGCACTTTATCCATAAATATAGCATACCATAGAACTATATTTTTATATTTAGCTCCCAACAAATAGTACTTCCACTACATTTATAACCTAAATGTAGGTGTTATACACACACACACACACACACACACAAAAGAAAAAGATTTTTTTGACAAGTGTAAAACAGATGCGCCTAACATTCAAATACTTAAACAAGTTCAAACATGAATGGCCTTCTAATCAAGTAGCAGAGATTCAACATCAGCTTGAGCAATTTTGGCCCAACAAAAAAAGAAATGAAAGAATGAGAGGTTTACAGACTGAAAAGAAAATTCAATGATTTAAGAGAAAATCATTTAGTAATTAGCAAAAGATTTTTTAGGAAATCATTTTGGTCATGAGAAACTTTACAAATCCATAAGGCATAGCTTCAAGCAAGATTTTAATATTTTCCATTAAGTGGATATATACCTGTCTACTTGTAAAAAGTAACCAATCCAAAAAAAATTAATAAAGCTGCTGGCATCCAAAATTAAAGAATACAATTATTTCCAACAGTCCTGCAAAGTATTAATCTAAATGAAAGTTCTGATAAGATCAAAGAAGGCTGTCACAATAATGCAAATCAAAGAAAAACCAGAGAGGGGGAGAGAAAATAGTTTTATCTGTGAATACAGACATAGAAAAAGAATGCTTAGGAATATAGTATAGTTTATTAGACATTCTATTGTTTGACAGTTGCTTTTACATTCCATGTGTTTATTTGAGTGAATTTTTCTTGAGATCCATTTGTGACTTGGCAATGCATTTCCACAGACTGCTGAATGAAATGCTAAGTGAAAGGGGATTAAGATAACCATGCCATTCATGTTTGACAGGACAATTAAGGGGTTACTTTGCAGGCAACATTTGGCTTGTCTTAGCATGTCACTTATTTTGGCCTTGAAAACAGCAAAGCAGGAAAAGGGGGAGAGAGAGAGAGAGAGAAAAAAAAAGAGACACAGAAATCACATTAATTAAACTATTTAACACTGCATCAGTGAATAAGATTAAATGCATTGTAGAGTTTTCATCAGCTGCAAATGAAATGATTATAAACTGGCATTTCTTAATCAATCCCAAAATCGTTATCAAGATGCAAGGGATTTTTTTGAGGCATAAGGAGACTTGCCAAGGAATTTGTCTCATTTTCTACAATCATTCAGATTCAATACATTAAACGCCAACAATTTGTTTTATATAACAGCAATTATCCATATCAGGAAATGCCCTCCATAGCATAAAAAGGTGTTTGCAGCATTTAAGTTTTTTTTCTCCTTACTAATCTTAAATTATAAACAATTTGCTATCACTCCAGTTACATAGCAAATTGTTTTCATATAAATAGGTAAAAAAAAAATTCTTTCTACCACTTTTTCTCTGGAAGAAATGTATATCTTACTCTGGATGGAATTGCACATATGGCAGCCTTAGATGTTTACATTTTTTGAAAGACTGCACACCCCCATATAGGACGTGTACAAAACATTTTCCCTTGTTGGGATTTAATGACTGATTAATTGGTGGGGAAAAACTTATTTTGCACCTATACATACAGGATGGGAATGGGTTGGGTTGGGTTGGGGTGGGGTGGGGTATTCACATGATCTGAATTCTGAGGAGTCTTTTAAGCCATCATAAAGTGTTAAAAATGATCCCATGATTTACCAAAGAAATGCAGCATTTGATGTGATTGACAATGCTGGTAGTCAGGAGGTGGAGATGTAGGTTTGGAAGTGCCAAAATGTAAACAAATGTTAAAGCTCTCCCCTTAGAAGAAAATGCTAAATTGTTAAACTGAATTTGCTTGTGACTGCATAACGTTGAGGGAAAAAGAAAAATTTCAAAGTAAGCCATCCCTACAAACTTAAATATTTGATCTTGTGTTCAGTAAATAGTTAATCCTACCTGCAGCTGTAAAAGACTAGCAAAGTTTCTTTAGTCTTCCAGAAAGAATGAAATTATAACAAACCACCAACACACAGTAAACTAGCAAAAATTGAATGTTCTTGTTAAACTAATATTAAGTGCTTTGTAAACAGATCAAAATCAAAAAAATTTAATCCAAGTAAATTATTAGAATAGATACTAAAAGCAAAAACTGATAGAGCTCAATGTGACATTTGAGTTAATTGTATTATTAAAAAGTTAGGGAGATTTCAGTGGCTTTTGAAAATTTGAGTTAAGTGCCATAACATGAACTAAAATTTCAACAAAGGCTACATCTCAAAAACTGTATGATCATGAGGCCAGTTTTGAGGGAAGAGAAAAAGTCTTCACAATATTCAACACTAGGGAAATAATGAAAAATTACTTTTAAGTTAGAACAAAGAAAAAGATCAAAGTTATGGTAAGAAAGGGGAAAAAGAAAATGAACAGTTTGATCACAAAGGCACTTAGTTAACTAAACGCTCACTCCAAATAAGCAGCAAGTGATCAAGTTAGTATTAGAAAAATCAAAGCAATGCCTCATCATGGGATTAAGCTTATCTTATCAATGAGAAAAAGGTAGAACTTGGGGACAAATGGAAAACTCTTCTCTCTCAAACAAAATAACTACTTTCAATTGAACTTTGAACTTCAGACAGAATGTAGAAGAAAGATCCAACACTAAACCAAGAAGGTTAATGGCTTTACTGAAAACAACAGGTGGTTAAACTTTTTTTTTTTTTTAAGAGAACTTTATTCACTTGTGCAGATTCTAATTTAGAAAATTAAAGCAATCACTGCAGTATAGCCAAGTCACAAGAGGAGAAGAGTATTGATTTGAAATTTAGTGGATATAGGTGGGAAAAACACTTGAATTGGAAGTACAAGTCAATTATTTTGAATGCCAAGGACTGTTCATAAAAATGTGACCTAATCATATACAGGAGGTGGGGGTGGACTTTCAAAAGTAGATATACAGTAAGTATTACATAAACGTATAATTAATGTTTTATTTTTCATTACTGTATACCTACTTTTGAGTTGTGTGTGTATACACCGCACACAAGTACAACACATTTAAACAGAATTCACAAGCTATTCCATATGGTGCTAAAACAAATCAGTATCTTTATAAACTGGTTTGTTACTGAAGAGTGAGTAAAGAAATAATCAATAAAGCTATTAAATCAATACAATCCTGACAACTGGCCCAGCAGGCTTTTACATTGACAACCTGCCTGCTACAGATAGGCTTCAATCTTAAGATTGACACATCTGCAATATTCACTTTATGCCAATTAAAATTTTCAAAAGCCACTACAAATTAATGAAACATCGCTTTTAATATAAAGTAAATATTAACTGTATCAATTAAATCTTCCAATCCATTAAGTATCCAATTAATAAAGGATGACTGAGCAATGCATTTTTTCTTTTTAAATACCTTGTAATTACCTTACAAACTTTAGCAATAGTCTAATACATGACAATGTACATCTCAAGTCGGCAAACTAATCTAGTCAGTAATGTGTTGCACCTGGGGGGGGGGGGGGGTCTTAACAGTTTCTGGCAACCCATGACTATTTTATTTCTTTTTGTTCACCTGTTAATTAATGGCCATTAATTTGGACATTCAAAGCCTACCAACTTTAGTTTTTCCTCTTTAAATATAACCAAAGCATCAGAATATAAACTTCCTGACCACAAAGTTCTTAATTCTGTTACTATCACAGCAGGTATATATAAAAAAAACAACAACAAAAACATACACAATATTTATGTTGTCGTTTTTACACTCCCTCTCAACTGAAGCTTAAGGGTAGAAATCTTTTTTTCTTTTTCTTGCTAATCAAATATACACATCTGGACTCAAGATGCAATTTATTCTACATGTTACTGCAGCCCAGTTAAAATGCAGCTAGAATCCTTTCAGGACTTTGTGTGAGCTGCAGTGACACCACATGATTGAAAGACCTATTGACTAGACAGATTCAAACTTTTGCCACTGGATGAGTGACCCTTTGCCAGGCAATTTAGTAAGCAGGACTGCAGAAAGAATTTACCACCCTATTAATTGGCAGGCACCATTTTTACTCTATTATTTAATCTGCACCTTTTCAATCTTGGCCACCACTTATGCAGCTATTAAAAAAAAAAAAAAAAAGCCACAAGCCATACACAATTCTCTCCCCCATCAATCAGCAGCAAGATGTTATGAGGTACTTGAAATAGAATTTGATGGCCAGTGTTATTTTTTTTTTTTGGCAGGGTGGAGAAAAGACAGAAATTGGATAGAACTTTATGTAGCTGATTAATTTGCAAAGAAATTTAACAGACATGGACACTATATTCAAAATATGCCAATTTATTTTTTATTTATTTCAGATAAGTCTAGAATGAGTATCAATTCAACATCTAAAGCAGGCCAAATCTAGACTGAACACAATTTTTACATTAAAATCATCATGGTTCTTAAGTTCCTCAAAATCTTACAAAAGCCAGTAGTAGTAAGCAGCACATGCCAATATTAAGTGAAACTAGAAAGTTTACTGTAAAAAGCCAAGTAAATTGAGAGAGGCAACAACTAACCAAATAGAGAAGGGCTTTTTAATATTTATTAAGAAGCCTTTAAGTTAAGACATCAATTTCTAAAATTCAAATGTTCATAGAATGCCAAGCATCATTTTTGAAATATGCCATTAGCTTATTGCACAATGACAAAGTTGCTTTGTTCCATGTTGGTTTAAATCACATTTAGCTTATACTACTATGGACAAACAAAAAAGTCGGATGGAAAGCAATAATTACAATATACATTGTATAAAAAAATTATGCTATATAATTACATGACTTTTTCAAAAGAGGAAATATTTTCTGCTTTGCTGGGGAGACAGAAAAAATAAAGATTTAAATTTTAAACTTTTTTTTAAAGTTCACATTTAAGTGAAAATAGTTTTCATTTAAATTAAATTTAATAAAGCTGCAAAATTGGATATCTTAATATCTTCCGCTTGATAAAAAGCAAGTAAACAAGCATAACTTTTCAAAATGTTTTTGACAACATTTTTTTGCAAAGGTTGGTCCATAATTTCAACAGATTTAAAAAAGATTTCATATTGTGTGAAGACATGGGGCCGGTTTAAATGTTAACTTAAGCCTCTGTGTGTTTGTGAACGAATAATTTTAAAAAATATTTTATTTTTAAAGAAGTTTTGCTGTAATTGCATTCGGCAAAGTCATGTATTCTGCCCGATATCTTTAGAAATCGTTTGAGAGAATGACCATTTGGAAACTATCCTTCTGAGCAATAACCATAAAAGATGTTACGGCTATTGTCAACTTTGACATGGGCTAATCAGTAAGAAACTTAAAAAAAAAAAAAAAAAATTCCGACACGAATACATCCTCTAAAATCCGTTATAGCGTTGCATTTGAATTATCAAAAAGAAAGCACGTGGAGTAAATGCAGTTACTACCCTCAGTTGAGGGTTCAAATACGTTCTACTCTTTCCCAAACAGAAAAAAATACTTTGAAATAGATTCGCCCACATCAGAAATGGACCAATCTCAAATAGAAACCGTGCTTCTATGATGTGGGTACAGGGAGACATCAATACACCGAAATGATTAATTCAATATTGATATTGAAAGCAAGATGTTACACTGAGAGTTCCCCTCTCCTCCCGAAAACAAGCAGTTGTCTGACAACGAAACAACAGTATCTGGATTGAAGATCACTAGTGCTTCCCTCGCAGGTTCCCCTCCCCTCAAACTCCAGGTTTTGATATTAAGATCTCCTCCCTCCTTATGTGTCCAATCCAATCAGCGCAGAGCAGCAAATTCTCAAATGAAAATCTTTACATAATTTTACTGATGCAGTCAACATCTGTTTCACCAACCACAATCGATTATATTAGTTATTAATAATAAACCAAGTGAGACGAAAAAAGTTAGAAATAAAATATAGTTACGTACGATAGTTTTATGTTTCACTTTTTTTTTTTTTTAAAGAAAATGTTTTATAACAATGCATAAAAAAAGTATTTTCAATTATCTGGAGTTTAGTTCAATTCTGAATGGTTATCGAAAACAAAGAGCGAGAGACAAGTTAATGGCTTCTTTTTAACAGTGCGTCGCTTTAAGATAGAAAAGAGGGGGGGGATTATGACGAGGGGGGAAGAGAACCCTCCTTTAACGGCCGCTATTTTTGCGCTGAATAGGAAACTGCGTACGTGCGAGCGCGCGCGCACACGATAACATGAAGAGACTTGCTTGTTAATAAAGCGACGTCCAACAAAAGAAAAGTCAATTATAAAGTATCAAATATATGCGGTATGAACTTGTTCACCGATCTACAAGGAAAAACTCCATTAAACTGATTTTTTAATAGATAAATATTTGAAACATTTTAAAAGAATGAAACAATAATTTACATTTATTTTAAACGGTTTTTCAGTTTCACCCAAACACATTTTAAAGCTAAACTAAGTCTAAATCTGAAACCAGTGTCCGCAGGTGGACAATTTTACACTATCTTTTCAAGGGAAATACTTCTAATTGTTATATACTTTTACGATATAAAATACCATATGTATTTAATTAAAAAATTAAGAAAAAAAAAAAAAAAAAAGGCTACACAAGGCGAGAGAGAATAGCACTTTTAGAATGACAGACATCCATCCATGTCACAAAGAAAACGAGGGTAGAGAAAAGAAAGACAAAGTGGTGGTGGGGGTTCTGGCAGTTCTTTATTTGCTTTTCTGATCATGACAAAAGGCGATCGACCTTTGTTCAAACATAATCCCTTCAATTTTCCAACTTAAAATTGAATTTCTCACTTCGTACGGGGGATTTCAACATCGAAATATTTTGGGGTGGTATCATAGCGAAACAAAACAAGACAATAAAATCTCATTGGACAAAATTGGTTCCGCACAAGAGAATTGCGCGCGCACACACACTTGCTTTGTCTTCAGCAGGAATATATGGAAATTTTAAATTTATACTTTATTTTATGTCATTAGATATCAGTCATATCATACAAAAGCGAGCCATCACCCACTTAAAGACTAGTTTGGAGATATTCACTGAAACAATGTCGTAAATAGAATAGACACGAAGTTTGTACAAACTGGATATAATCCAACATCAAGGCTATGTCAATGGTTGCAGTAGCAGTATTAAATTTGTCAAAATTCCAAAAAGTGTTCAACTAAGCAACATCGTAGGATAAGAGAAAAAACATTTACATTTTACAGTCATACAAATAAAGTTAAATTCAGATAAACACTCATTTCATGAAACTATTGATAGACGTATCTCATTTACGTAGTTAAGTAAATCTATTTAGATAATTTCTTTATTTACTAATGAGGAAGAATAAGATGGACATAAAATGGGGGATCGTTTTCCAAAGCTCTAAAACAGTAGCCATCTATGTATAAAAAGAGAAACGCACCAACTGATCTCTTCGGGATGTCTGCTAACAAAAGACATTCTATCAAAAATCATTAATCATCATAAAGGCATATAAAGTTGAAGAGGCCATTGCGCTTTTTTTGTTTTTTAAATAGTTAATAATATCATATACATACGCCCATGTCAGATGTTAGTCATCATAAACCTCACTGAATGAGTTTGACATGAAAATGAATTGATGGAAATGGATGGACCCGCTACTAAACACAGGGAAATGTAAAATAGGAAAGGGGAAGAGAATGAAACAACATGCCTCAGAGGGGAGGGGTCTATGAGGAAACTGGAAGGCCAACGGCTAGTGCCGCTTGAAAAGAAAAGATCCAAATGCTTTTTTTTTTTTTTAAAGATTTTATTAAACTTTGAACAAAATATGACAGCCCTGTGGAAAGAAAATGAAATTTAAGACTCTAGAAGTTTTACGATAAATAAAAAAGAAAAAATAAAGAAAACATTTGTGACTACAAATATTTTTAAAAGGCAAGAAAAGTTTCAAACGCTAAATACAAGCGTGTGCACACAATTGTGTAGGGAAAAAAAGTTACCCTGGCTTCCATTTAAATTATAAAACCAATTAATGACAAGCTTAAAAAAAAACAAAAAAACTTTAATATGAAAAAAAAAAAAAAAAAAAAAATCTGTAAAAAAAGTAAACGAATGATCCTAACGCTTTAAAACTGCTTTTTCCCCCCCCTTTTTCCTAGTCTCTAAAAAAATCTTGGGGCGTGTTCGAAATAAAAATGTTCAAAAGTAGGTAAATGTAATTGTGGGGAGGGAGATAGAAGTGCCAAGACACGTGCTTTGCTTTTATAAAAGATGCCACTCATCGGAGAGTAGGAAGAACAGAAACTAAGTTACTGACAATTTACTACAGACTGAACTATAATGTAGAAATAATCCACTAAGTCTAAAATATATCGTTGGGTTGCTTACATGAAATGATCTTTTTTACTGATCACCATTTTTAGTATTTACAAATGTGTAGACTGCAATTTGAAGGAAACAACGAGGCCATAATAACGATGAAATATATTTTTCTACTACATTTGTAATGATACAACACACCCACGTATTTTGTTATTAAAAAGAGCAGAAAACAGCCTGGAGTTGATTTTATTTTTGTTATTAAGATAAAGTATTAAAATATAAATAAAACAAATGACGTTAAAGCGTGGTCATTATATGGACATCACTAACAAATTTAGAACCGTACCCACCGATCTCTTTGTTAACAGAATCGAAAAGGAGGATTTTGCTTTCTTTAGTTTAATGATTACCAGGAAAAAATCGTTTAAGCTTACAAAAGGTTTTAACGAATATTTAAAACAAAGAACGACTAACCGAGTGAGGTTTTTTGCCTACAAAATCACGTATCTTCAAACATTCAGCAGTAATAAGAGTTAAAATAAACGTTTTTAATAAAAAAATTTATTAAATACGTAAACGAAACATATTTAAAGTTACTAAAAGTAAATTTTAAATTACTCTACAAGAAATAAGTTTAACAGACTGACAAAATTTTGTTAGTCTAAAAAAAGAATTTGGAAACACTTCATTTGAATTTTTTTTTTTTTTTTTTGGAAAGCAAGGTTCAAATATTCCATGCCGAGTTATTTTAATGTTTAAATGAAAATATAGGAAAAAGTAAAAGGTCTGGATTGTATTTTTTTTTTTTAACATAAGAATTGGGGGGACAATAAGCGATTAAAATAAATTTATGAAAACGCGAATGTAGAATTACATATTTTTTTCAGTTTCAAATGATAGAAAAATAAGTTAAAATCCAAGGTAAAATGTATAAAAAGAATAGTAATTTGTAAACCTTTTGACAGACTTTTAGTCAAATAAAATAATTTCATATAGATTTAATATTTTAGTAGATGAAAAAAAAAAAAAAGGAAAAGAAAAAAACGGATTTCAAAAGGAATAAACTTGAAATAGAATTACGCAGATTTTCTTTGCAAAGTCATTATAATAAAATAAGACGGCCTTTTCAAGCAGTGAAAAAAAAAAAGACATGCAATTAGCTTTTTCAAAAACTAACCTAAAGAATCTAAATTTAAAATATTAGAATATTGATGGAAAGTTAAAAAAAATAATTCCATATTTAAGAATAAAATACGTCAATAAATACTTATATTTCTAGATAAACGAATTAACACGGAATGAAGAACAGAACGAGGGTAGGGAGAGATGGAAGCGCTGATTAAATAGTTTCGAGAAGCCGAGACAATAAAAACGTTTAAAAGGCGACCTAGCCATGATTGATACAAAGTAACAAGGCCGAGGGGGGAGGTAAAAAGAAAAAAATAGGCATAAAAAAACAATATGAACAGAACATCACAAAGGACACCATTCGGTGAATCTGCAAGAAAGGAAGAGCGAGGCATTTTGGCAGTGAATTTTCAATTTGTTACTCACCCGTTCATACTTTTCAAAAACACCAAAAATGCGTCAGTCCGGTCCTCTCTCCTCAAACCACTTGCTCTTAGATGCAAATGGCGGTAAAAACGTCCCCACGCGGGTAGCCGCCGCTGACGATACCCGGATGTCACAAGTACGGTGGGAGGAGGAGGTGAGCAAAGCGACGAAGTAGGAGATAAGAGTTGTAGTAGGAGAAGCTTGAGAAAAGGAGTAGTCACGAGAAATAAGAGAAAAGAGGAGGAGGAGTAGGTGGAGTAGAGAGGACAAAGGCTTTTTACGGACGATGACGGACTTTGACGATTGAGTAAATCGAATTCTGCTGACAGCTTTATTATTTTTATTACTATTATTTTTTAAAATAGATGATGACGATTATAATGAAACTAGTAATAATAATATTTGGTTAATGCAAATAGCCACAAATAAAAAAAGCAAATTTATTTCTTTTTTTTCATTAAAATTCCTATTTCCTCTGGTGTGTAAATTTGCTTGAATCCAGAAACCGAAATACTCTTCGTTTCAAAAACGCATGTTAATAAAAGTATTCCGTATTTTAACCTCCTCCTGAATTTGATTAATCGTATTTTATTATTTCACTACCAAAGAGTAGTTTTGCAGTTGACAGTGATGTGAGTAGGTATTCGTTGCAGTCGGTGGTTGTGTCGATTTTAAAAATAAAATTATATATTTTTTTTATCATTCAGAAGCCTCAAAAGTAGATTTGTATCTCCTTGTAAGCACCGGCCTGATGTTTAAATAAATTCCACTTTTATTAACGATATCTTTAGAGCAGTTGTCGTTGGTTTGTGTGGGAGCAGTGGAGATAAACAGCAACTGTGAGCTGAAGTTGTGTGTAACTGTGCAGTAATATAGAATTAATATCCTTTTAAAGCGAGACGTTGAATAAAATCCTTATTCCTTGTGAGTAGTTATGACCATAATAGTCTCCACAGGTAAGACAATTAAAAAAAAGAAAAGAAAACAAGAAAAAAAAAGTAATGAAACAAATTCAATAAAACTTTAAAAATGTTCTTGGGAAGCCTTTTTGTCCTTCGTTAAAAAAAAAAGAAAGTAAGAGAACTCTTTTGTTTGGATTTAATTTATAAACAAATCGAAAATAAGATATATTTATTTTTTTTAAAAGAAACTATTTCTTAATAATAACTAATATTTCTAATTATATCTAGCAATAAAGATTAATTTTTAAAAAATCCTTCAAATGGTAATTCAAAAATAAGTTATTAATTAAAATAACGAAAACATTAGAGTTAAAAAAAATCTTTTAGTAGCTTTTTAAAAAACAACTGAATCTTGACAAAACATGCGGATTTTCAACAACTGTATTTAAAAATTTTAAAAACAAAAAATAAATTATAACGTGTTGTGGTTGTTAGTTTTCCAACTAATATATCTATTGATATCTATTCTATGTATTTGGATTATATAAAGAGAAAAGTAAACGATAATGAAAATAATTCTCTAGTAAGTTGCACGTCCGAGCAAATGAGATGTTTAAGTAGTAGAGATTCACAACACACAGCTAGTATATGACCGAGAAAGTGCCCGGATGAACGAATGTAGTAGTTTCGATTTCACCGTAAACGCAGGGACGAGATCGTCCGAGTTTCTCGACTACGGATGTCTATAAGCGATATAAACTTCTTCTTCGCTCTGCATCACACACACTCACTCACTCACACTGTGTGTGTGTGTCTCTCTCTCTCTTTTTCTCTCTCTCTTTTTTCTCTCTCTCTCTCACACACACACATATATATATATGTATATATACGAGAAAGACGCTTATGCATGTATGCGTGTGTATATGAACGTGCGCGCTCACACTAAAATGCAAACGCTCGTGCGCGCGCACACAAATAGACGCTTTCTTTCGTTTGTGACAACAATAATAACGTGAATGATTTATTTTCATTTCTTTCATATTGTTTTCGTCATATTCTTTGGAGAATAGATTTTTATTATTATTAATAGATTGTCCCGTTTTTAGAAAATAGAAATATACGTCAACGTAGGATGATGTTAAAACGAAAAATGTGTGTGTGTGAGAGAGAGAGAGAGAAAGAGAGAGAAAGTGGGGGTGCCAGCGTGTGTGTGTATAATATATATATATATAGATATAGATATAGATAGATAGATAAATAAATAAATAGAAAGAAAGATCCATGTAATAAAATATCGTTTCCTACTAACTTATCATTACATTAGGTAGTACATTACACGTAAAATAATAATCGCTTCATATTCTAAGTCTGGAGTAATGGTACCTACAATGGGGGTGTTGCATTTGCTGTTCATCATGAGGCCAGCGATATTACCATTCTGTGGTAAAAAAACGCTTATTTGTATTAGCAATAATTAAAAATTATAATCACTGAAATGAAGTGAATTTTTTATTCGCAAGTGAATACTTTATTTTAGGAATGCTATGTTTAAAAACAAGCTTGAATAAGCCTGGACCAAGATTTAAAATACGTTGCTCATGCTAATTTTTCTTTCTTTCTTTTTTTATTTATTTGCGTGAGCGCATCTGTGTATGAGAGACTAGAAAAGTCACCTCTGTTCACCACCGAGCAAGTGGTACTGAGTGCTCCATTACTGTCGACTTGTGCCAGACTACACTAAACTTAGTAAATATTGACTACCGAAGATTTAGAACGGTAGTTAGTCTCGCAGGCTGTTGTTAGCGAATTCGGATCTCTCTAGATATCGCCCCCGCCAAAAAATAACTCTTACACACACACACATGCGTGTGTGCATATAAGAACATACATACAGACTAAAATAATGTCTGTGTGTGTGTGTGTGTGTGTGTTGCTTAGCGTTGTTCGAATATGGGGCTGACAGGAAATAGGCCCGAGGGATTGTATAGAATTGCATAGGCGAATTGACTAACATTTCCCAGATGGAGTTGAAAAATGTTAAAGAAGTCAAATAGAATGTTTCCTAACAATACCTTATTCGTACACAACTCACTACCAGAATGGATAAGACATTTTTTATATTATTCTACTAGACCTTTTTATTTGACACCCAGAAAGTCTTACGACGAATTTGATATCTTTTTAGCATAAGCGTATTTTAATTTTACAGATGATAAATGACTGAACTTGCTCCGGGTTTTAAATGTTTTGATCTCCGAATGTGATGCTGATCTGACAAAGCAAAAAATTTCACACATCAGTCAACAATCCATTCGACTTACACTACACGACAGTGTGTCTTTTAAGTTTTAAGTTAATTAACAATGCTGCCGATATAATTGTTAATTTTATTTCTGTAATTTTTTTAGTATTTACTTTTTGGTACGAAACTTATCCTAAATGCATACCTTTTAATTAACGTTTGTGAAAGCAAAGTTGAGTCGTTCGTAAATGACTAATAAACTTGTAAAATAAGAAGATGGACACCATCATCAGTTTGTAAACGAGTGTCGACGAAACAATTGTTTTTTCAGGGAATTTTTTTAATCTTATGTTGTTTATAATTAAATCAAGTGCGTGATTTTTTAAGAAAAAAGGCCTTAAGAATGAAGAAAATACTCATCATTTTCAAAAGTTGAAATTAAAAATGTTCATGTAGTTTTTTGTCTATAAGGAAAAAAAATTACCCTTTTAAAACTCACGCAATTTAGTCGGTTGTCCCAGTGCAAAAATTGTGTACTACTTCTTGTAAGTTTATAAACTGTTTAGATTTTTTGTACTGGGACAATTGTTAATAAATAAAACCACAATTTGTTTAAAACAAACTAACAAATAAAAAAGAATGAATCAATTAAAAGAAAACTTGTTGATTTTAATTACTTTCTTGCTAATTTGCAATTGGCAGTTAGTATTGGAATTAATTTTTTTATGAAAGACAATTTCATAACTAAAAACGTAAAAAACATTGTTGCAAAAATGTATTCGTACCAGTTGATGCGTCGTTTCCCGAATATTAGCATACGTTCATTAACATTGTTTCAAACGCATTTTCTTTTATTTTGATTATACCTGTCATAGTGCAGTGGTACGTGCGGTAGACTTGTTTCCAATAATTTAATGGCAAATACATACATACATACATACATACATGCATACATACATGACAGATACGTGGCACTTCTCATATTATTTTCTTTGAAAATGACGGTAGATTTATTTTAAAATTTTATTTCTGTGGAATTATTGTCTCCGGTTCCTTTTTTTTTTAAATTTAGTCTTCTTCGTTTTCTTCTTCTTCTATTTCATCATCATCATCATCTTCTTCTTCTTCTTCTTCTTCTTCTTCTTCTTCTTCTTCTTCTTCTTCTTCTTATTATTATTATTATTATTATTATTATTATTATTATTACACATGAGATGACAGTATGACAGCAAAATGACGATAGGGTCACTTTAAAAACTCACTTTGCCCATCATGGCAAACCAGTCTATTAAGGGTATATCAGGCACATGCATTACAGCCAAAGGTGACATGTTTTGGCAGCACATAAACCTTGCAGGTAGGCCTCAGTTAAAATTGTTTTTCGGGTTGCCTTAGCTGCCTCATCCTAAAAAAAAACAAACAAACAAAAATAATCGCCTCTTGACACCTAGCCATCATGCTTCTACTCTAGTTTCGCTCATGCACAGTACTACATCACCCCCATAGGGGACACGCCCAACTATTTAAGGTCAGGCAACTGACAAGCAAATCTGTCGTACTAAATGGGATCTTTACTGTAGCCAAGTACGGAATATTTAATTCACTAAGACGAAACATGTACACTTTAACACCTTTAAGAACAGAAGCCATGAGAGCTATGTCTGGTGTAGTATCAGAGTATTCATTATTATTATTATTATTATTATTATTATTATTATTATAATTATTATAATTATTATTATTATTATTTCCATTTAAGTTTACACTGGAGTCCGAGTCCAAGTCCGTTCACTACACCATAATTCTCCTCAGTATTCTAGACTTTATCTGCACTGTCGTCTAGATCAACGGTTCTCAACCTCTTTTGCGCCACTGACCGGGTGTCATGCAAGACAATTTTTTCACGGGCCGTGCGTGTGTGTTGTGTGCGTGTGTGTGTGCGTGTGTGTGTGTGTGTGTGTGTGTGTGTGTGTGTCGGTCATGCGCATAACAACGCACAATAAACATGACTTTAAAATAGAAAAAAAAAAGAAGTTTATTCTTTCTGTGCAGCCCGGTACAAAATGGTCCACGGCCCGATACTGTTGCGCGACCCGGTGGTTGGGGACCTCTAGTCTAGATAATCTCTAATCTAGTAATTTCTAGTTCCTTCAGCCTTTTCCCGAGGCTCTTTGGAACTCCACAGTGCTCTAAAAACAATTGTTACAACTGCCATCTTAACATTTCAAATTTCCTCTGAATTCTGGCGAGATCGAGATATTATTATTATTAATAATAATCATTTAGTCTTCACACTACTAGTAACTGGTGGTTTAAACGGGATATCAAGCGAGAGCAAGTCACCTCAATACTCCAACACTATCTTCAGTATTTGGGTTGATTTCAACAATGTCATTGTCTGGATGGTCCCAATTTTTATCCTAATTTCCAGGTCTTCTGTTCTTTTTCCAAGACTCTTCAACGCCATTCCCAGCGTTCAGATAACTATTGATTATTGATTATTCACACCAATAGTAACTGGTAGCCTATACAGGTAGTAAAATAACAGCAAGTCTTCTCAATATTCCAGCACCCTCCTTAGTATTCAAGCTGTTTTCGCTTTTCAGTAATCGTATTCTTTGGTTGATCCCCACATTCTGTTTTCTAGACTTTCTTGCCCGACTCTTCCGGATCGTTCCCAGTGCTCCAATAGCGACTGACATGACTGTATGTCACATACATGTTCCACAATTTCTTTAGCTCCCTGACATGGTCGAGATATTTATCTGTTTCAATTTCTTTTAGATGAACTCCGTGGATTTATGGAACAACGCAATCCCCAGTATAACTCTAATTCTTCTTTTTCTTTCTAGTTACCAGATCCAGTGTTCTAGCCAGGATTGGGCAATCATCTTGAATCTCAACGCTCTAGAGAATTTTTCACTTTTTAATACAGGAAAAATTCTGTTCTGTGCATATAGTGTTGGTATGTGTGGTCAAAATACAATCACTTGCACACTTCCCAGAGAAATACCTTTCCCACTCATGCTTATTCTCGTATTCTTTCAATTGGTTACATTCGCTGATTACAGACTTCTCTGTCTCATTCTCATAGCGTTTTTATCTCTTCTGGCCTGTATATAGTTGATTGACGGTTAGACTTTAATAGTTCATCTTTCATTATTTATATAGGCACTATGTGTAATAGACCAAGGGAACGATCGCATGGTGATTGGGTATTTAACTGTCCAATCAGTGCCGTTCGCCAATATCATGATCATTAAGACACGCGATTAATAACATCAGTATTCAAGTCTTTTTTATACAACTGGTCACCCCAATACAAGACCAAAGACTTGCTGAATTAGGTTGTTGTAAGGGCCTAAAAGGACAAAGTAAGAAATGCACATTTTTGAGGGTATGTAGTAGAAATAACGGTGGATCCTAGACCTGAAGAGGTTAACATTGCAGTGAACGAGGAAGCAACTTCTCGGGAGTCTGCTTTACTTAATAACATTTCTGAGGAAGAAGCTGTTTAGGCAGAACTTCCTCCTTACCAATAGAATACGACCGTAGTGAGGATGAGTCCATCCTGTGGATGTCTAACGATTATAAACGCAGGAAATAGAATCGGAAGGCTGAATTCAAATTCCACTCGAAGGTGTTGTGTTCATTTCACTCTAATGCCTTTGCGAAAGGCATAAATAAGTTCACCCCCCCCAATATTTATGGGTAAAATAGTAGGGCAGACTAATTATTATTACACTTGTTAAGGCAAACACTCTAATGTTAGGAGAACTTTGAATTCGGTACCTTGAAGAAAACAACGGGAACCATTTTACTAACTTATCCAAGATCAATCATGGTAATGCATATTTCTTAATGCCCTGTTACTTCAGGATGTAGGCGGTCATGGCTCTCCATAGCTTTCTTTTCGTTATTATCACTTGTTTGCCATAGCATCTTGTTGAGAAAGATTGTCGATTTGTTTGCGGTTCAGAACATTTCTTCTATACTGGTTGCTACTCAATGCTAGATAACCCAGGCTCCCTTACTATTTAACCCATAGCGAGAAGATACTGATTCATACATTTCTCCAAGGTATTTGAGTGAAAGTGAACGCATCAGACTAGGTCTGAACTTGCACTCGGCTCACTGATTCTACTTTTGTGTCGATAACCGTTACGCTACCCGCAAGGGGAAAGCGTGGAGAACTATGATCGCCTATATCCTGGAGGGCTAAGGACATTGAAACAGCTACAAAAAATTTTGGTATACTTATACTACAGATATCATATCCGGCAGCTCTGATCGGGAGACTGGAGATTTTGAGGAGTGCGGAATCACCACTTAACTACTGTTGTTTCCAGATCCACCCTGACCCGGGTAGTAGCACCTGTTAGGGGGTTCCAGTTATGGGCAAATAGTGAAGACCCAAACAAAAATCAACGGTACATTTTTATAATAAAATGAGCATATTTAAAATAGATTTTTTTTAATACCAAAATGACAATAAATGCGACATAAAAAAGCATATAAAAATACATTTTATAGTAAAATTACCAAAATAATGATCTACGAACTAGATATCTTTAAGATACCTTTACTTTGAAAGTATAAATTATGTACAAAATATCTCTAGTTGGAAGTATAAAATTACGTCCAAAATATTTAGATTTCGTCATTTTATAATCCATAGAGGTTGATATACCGCAAAACAAAATCAACCAACCAACCAACCAGCCAGCCAGCCAGCCAGCCAGCCAACCAACCAACCAACCAAGATTTGTTTTAGAATCGGTGTAAACAGTGATTTTTTTTTTATATTCGGAACTTTTATTTAGGCATCAAAACCAAAGTCATGTCTTAGCAGTTAACTTGGATGTCCATTGCATTTTTTTTTTTTTTTTTTAAATTATAGAAAAATATGTACAAATATAGCAATTTTTTTAAAGATAACAATTTATTCCTTCTTTACAATCTTAAAATATTGGAATTCTAGATTTATAAAATAAGTAAAATTCAATATTTTTAATTTAAAGAATGTCCTTTTCCGTGTGATTAAATTACGATTTTATTTGATGATGAAACAAATAAGAGCTAATAATTATTCTACCTACGCATAACGGATTTTGGAAGAGTATCCAGTACCGAAGTCTGATTTATACTTGCACAGGGTATGAAATGAACTGTATAATACGTGGGTATTAGAGTTCATTTCATACCCTCTGTGTCAGTAAAATAAATAAGGTAAAAGTATTTAATATTATAAATGAAAACAAAGCAAATATATTTTCAGTTAGAAGATAAAATCACACCAAGATTTACGAAGTAAGAATATTAAAAAAAAATCATTAAAATGATAGATATTGAATGCGAGTAAACTGTGCGTGTGACTGTGTCTGTGTGTATGCCTAACTTCTTCCGAGATAGATGCAAGCGCAGATAAAAACCGGTTATATCACGAACGGCCATCCATTAGCGCAAAGTGGCGAACATCAGCGGCTCTAATCATGGTTATTGCCTTTATGACCTACTTTATAAAGGCAAACGTCGACAAAGACAACTTATTCCAAGAGAGGAGAGAGGAGCAAGGAGAACGTTTGGATTACAATTTACCAGTGTTTAAACTGCAGCTGTCTTCTTTATATTTATTTTGGACGTCGATGCTTAGTTTTTCTTACATTTTTTTTTCTTACTTCTTCACTTCGCCGCTCTTCCTTCTCCTCCTCCTTCTTCACGATTTTCTATCTTTTTTTCATGAATGAAAAAAAAAAAAAAAGACTTTATTATTCTGACCTGCCTTCTTTTCTATTCTATATCTATTAAATTTTCAATTCTTTATCTATTGTTTTCTTTTTTTTAAAGCAAAAATTCCAAATGAAAATTTAAAAAGGAGTTATAAATTCAAGGAATGATATTATTTCAATCGGTCTTATAACGACACAAGAGGTGGGTTTTGCTGTGTAAGTTTTCAGACGAATTTCTTATATTTTTCATTTTCATCCTTCTCAACACAAAGTATCCAACAATTTTAGCTAAAAATTCCCATTTCTCAAGTTTAATTCCTTCAATTACGATCATTTCGTGTCTTATTTTTCTATATAAATTACCGAAATTCTTGAATTTTCTACGCGGGAGGAAAAAAATCTTCAAAATTACTTTTCAAAAAAAAAAAAAAAAATGAATTTCGAAGTATTTAAATAATCGATCACATATTTCGATACTAATCTCAAGTTTAAATTTTCAATATATACATGCACACACACACACACACACACACACAATATATATATATATATATGTATATATATATATATTTGTATATATATATATATATATATATATATATATATATATATATATATATATATATATATATATATATATATATATATACATATATATTTATGTAGTGTAGTCAAAGAAAAAAACAAACAAGAAGGAACTGATGGTCATTCATTTCTTTTAATTGCCGTATACAAGGTTTAAAAATTGTATTTAGGATTTTTTCTTTTTGCCAGGATTTAATTTTATTGTCAACGGGTCATGTAAATTTATTGGATCGTTTTATTCAATTTTTATAACTCTTTTAAACAGTTTTTTTGTTGTTTTTCTTTTCATTCACATCACCGGTTAAAAAAAAAAACAAACAGATTAATGTACAAATACGCGTATATATGCACTTTCTTTTTCAAGTATCAAGCAGCTTTTTAATTCTAAGATCGTTACATCTCATTCATTACTTCATCTCCTTTTTTATGTATTTTAAATACCAAGACTAGTATTTTATTTTCTACCAGTTCAATAGAAGTTGTAAAATATGATGACTGATAAAGAAGAATTAATATTTGAAATGTCTATTTTTACAATTCTACCGCATTTGGCCGCATGTGAGTATCTAGTTTGCTAGAAGCCACTTTAATTCTCATTTGTTGCAATTTAAATGCCCTAAACTGTCTAAACACCTTACCATTTGTTTTTAAAGATTCTTTTTTAAAAATTTCATTTTAAATACATATAATCCCTATTTTAAATTACTGAAAACATTGTCTACTTCTTTTTCTCGATTTATGATTATTAACAAAATTCACATCGCCTCTTTCAATGAATTACTACACATAGGAAAATATATTCATATTTTAAAAGCTTGAGTTTGTACTGGGCAATCTTATATTCTTAAACATTTTTACACCTTTATTCTTTTCTATCGGACATTTTAAGGCAACAATTTTGAGAGGTCATTTAGGGATGGAATCCCGCATTGGTAAGTAGTTACTAATTAGGAGATGGGGATTATAATTTTTTTTTAAATAACATTTTTTTTTTTTTTTTTAAAAAAAGAAGCATTTTTTTTTTTTTTAAAAAAAGCATTTTTTTTCGAAATAGTTAAATGAAAAGTTAAACGTCTAAATTGTTCAAGTGTTTATACTTCTTGATCAATCTTTTGACCTTTTGTTCTGCAAAGTTCGGGATTAACTAAGAATTTTTGTCTGCACATCAGCAAAGGTTGTAGTTTCCCTGTATAGACTAACGTAACGGATCTACAATTTATTTTATTCCAATATAAAAAAGACTTTCCTTTTAAGTTGGAAGACGAAGGGCATTTTGTGTACAAACTAGGAAAAGTTCTTTCCGATTTTACCTCTGCCAATACATCAATGTGCTTATAAAATAAATATGTGCTTGAAGTATAGCAGCAGGAGAAAAAGCACTGGTTCACAGGTAAACAGGACATAAGTTGTTAGTGTAACTTTTTAACTGAAAAATAATGCATATATACATACATACATACATACATACATAAAGGAATTCGTTCTCATCGTAGAAGCAGGAGGTTTGTATCAATTTATACTGTCTACTAGTTCTCGTCGTCTGTTGAAGAAGAAAAAAAATCTTTTTAATAGTTGGAGACAATGCGCTACCCAGAGCAACAATTTTGAAATATTCATACACACGAGTGTGGATCAATATGTCCATAACCTGAAACAAAGTTATGAGCTGAATATTGATCTGAAAACATCACAGCTCGATCTATGTGATTAAAAGTCATCACCGAATTAAGTGCATTGACAAGGAACTTATGTAGTAAAATAAATAATGTTTGTGCAAAATAGATAACTTTTTATTTTTCTTTATCATTGGCTTGCTGAGATAATAACTTAATGAAAATACTTTGTCATTTTCAAAGCAACGTCTCTCTCTGTATTTATTCATGAGCCTTTACACATGCACACACACGTGTGTGTGTGTGTGTGTGTGTGTATATATATATATATATATATATATATATGTATGTATATATATATATATATATATATATATATATATATATATATATATATATATATATATATATATATATATATATATATGTATATGTATAAGACACAACAGAATATTATGTTTTAGAGAGAACAAAAGATGCAATACAAATGAAATGTGACACAAAGGAAGGGAATGTATATTTTATTCGACACACATTCCTCGGAGTGAAAGGAGAAAGTGAGATCCGTTGGAAAACAAGCCATACTACAAAGATGAGTCATATTTATTTATTTATTTGACAAATCGACGTAATTTATATTTCGCCTTGATGGTTTAATAATGGCATTCTTTTCGAACTCACAAACGCCCGCATTCCAATCACCAACACAGACCGATCCAGGGGGAATGTTCACAATTACTGGAAATAACTTTTAAAATCGATCATATTTTTTTATTTTTCCTCTCTTTGCTTCAACTATGGTTTTGGTTACATGATGGAAACGCAATTCAATTTTACTCTACCCCCAGAGATTTAACACCTCACCCTAAATAAAAGAGTAAAAGTTTATAGTCGGCTATAGATATTTCTCACTGTTCTGTTCTTTGTAAATGAGTTTCCATAATTAATATTTGAGAATGAATCCAAGTAAAAATATCTGTTTTAATCACGATTCTTAGACATGTAAATCGCGTCGCGTTCTCGTGAAAACCTCCTAATTATTATTTTTTATAAGAGTTGAACCTGTTAAACAGATTTTTAAAAAAATTGGAACATAGCTGGTGAATTGCATAATGTCTTGCTTCTTTTCTTCTTCCTATTTTATATTATTTATTTATTTATAATATCAACCTTGTTATTTAAATTGTAATAATGAAACTTAAATCAAAAACACAGATGAAAAACGGAATCTTGGAAGTATTTGATTTATTGCAACTGCATTATTATAGGTGGATTTAAAACTGTTTGATGCCACACCTCTATGAAGGTATACGAAAAGTTTTCTAAGACGAAACATGCCCGCGAAAACAAAAATAGTTTTATTGTTTACAAAACTGTCTTTATGTTGCATTTTTACAAACTTGTAAACTTAGTGTGTGTCCGTGAGCGTGCGTTTATGTTTATATTGACCTCTTCATATATATATATATATATATATATATATATATATGTAAATATATATATATATATATATAAAAGTGAATATAAAAGTCAACACTTAGAGGCGACAGTCTGTTTCATGCTAGATGCAATCGTCAGGCCTGACGATTGCATCTAGCATGAAACAGACTGTCGCCTCTAAGTGTTGACTTCTATGTTCACTTTTATATTTACACACGCTCTATCTTTGATATTGAGCACTTTATCCCATAAATATAGCACATCTTAAGCCTATATTTCTTCATATATATATATATATATATATATATATATATATATATATATATATATACTTCCATCAACAAGAACATTATTTTAGTCATGATGAAGTTCTTTTAGAAAGCGAAACGCATTGCTTAGATTTTTTACATTTTGTCATTCAAGACTGTTCCATTATATATAGAAATTTATCTTTTCATTCCATTTATATTCCAATTTATATCACATTAATATACCATTTTATACCATATATATATATATATATATATATATATATATATATATATATATATATATATATATATATATATATATATATATAATAGTAATAATCTTATAAATATGAGAAATTATACTCGTCCGGAAAATCTTTGGTACCTTGGTTTGTAAATAAACAAACCAATACCCAAGGGAAAAAAGGTACAAAAAAAGAAAGTTCGGAGAACATGTACCTCAGGCGAAAGCAATCGTCTAGCGTCCAAGTTCAGAGTCCAAAGAAAAAAAAACCGATACGAGTAAGTAAAGTAACTGAGTAAAGTGCTCAATACGCTAAGTAGAGCAAACCTAATTAAACCTAAAGAGCTAGACAAACCTACCAAGGTTTCACCTATGCGGATCGTCAGGGAATACTAGCTAAAGAGGTAATGTAAGAACGGAATATATAGCCTACAAACACAAAACCACTGACTCTTTAAGTTTAATTATATATATATATATAGGTAAATTTAGGCAGCATATCGTCATTCACTTATGTTTCATTGAATAATATAGGCATATTATGTCTATTTATTTTTACAATAATCCTTTCTAGTTTTCTAATTAGCTCCTTGATGTTTACCTTCATCAGGGAAGGTAAAATCTTTGCAAAAACCCAAGTATTTTCGATTTCCTCCGTGATCCTTATTGTAACTATGATCGTTGTGATGGTGATTTTTGTAAAATTATTTTACATCTATTTTGACATATATATATATATATATATATATATATATATATATATATAATGATAAAATGGGATACGCTTATTTTGATATATATATATATATATATATATATATATATATATATATATATATATATATATATATATATATCAAAATAAAATTATATAAATAATGTTTTTATATATATAAAAGCAAAGGTTTCGTTGTACCCAAATGAAGTTGTTTTTATATATATTTATAATTATTTCGTTGTACCCAAATGAAGTTGTTTTTATATATATAATATATATATAATATAAAATTATATATATATATATATATATATATATATATATATATATATATATATATAATGATAAAATGGGATACGCTTATTTTGATATATATATATATATAATATATATATATATATATATATATATATATATATATATATATATATATATATATATATATATATCAAAATAGGTGTAAAATAATAACGCTTTGTAAAGTCAGAAATAAAAAAAACAAATAACAGCGATCTAAGATCGAATGAAGAAATGTCTTAAATCGGTCTTGCATATGATATAAGCATGCATATATATATATATATATATATATGTGTGTGTGTGTGTGTGTGTGTGTGTGCATATGCATGTTTATCCGGAACAGAGATTAGAATGAATTGCAGTACAGTACACTGATGCAAAACAGGCAGACGATATATAGATAGGATTCATTTGAATTAGTAGTGAATATATATTTTTGAAGATTGGGAAGTACTTCAGTGAGGATCGAACTCGATTTAATAGCAAGAGTTCTCGATAAGTGGTTGCTAACCATTGTGCTAAAACGTGAAGACACAGGCAAGTGAATATACACTGTCTGATGGATGTCTATTATAATAAACCTCTACATTCGATTCACTTGTGCCTCGTGGATACTTTTATGGCATTTCAAGTCCAGACATGTAGAATTGTAAGAGAGATATTTACATAAATAAACCTTGTTTGCACATTTCAAACTCGAAATGTTGAACCATTTGCTTTTTCTCTTTAACTTTTTTTTACTACACAATTTTTTTTTTTAACTTTGTTTATTCCACCGCCTCTCCAAAACATTTCTCTCCCACAATATTTTTTCCTTTTCTTTCTCGTTGCTGCAACTGCTTCGCTTTTACATATGTATGTATGTATGTATGTATGTATGAAAAAGCAGCGCTGTTTCTTCGGAGAATGACAAGAGGAATGAATCTTCGCATGTGGTTTTAAGCTCTTTCAGTAGAGGAAATGCATTTTCTGCTACTACAACTGATATGGCATCTGCGGAGACTATGTAACCGAAGAATGCATTCTTTCAACAATATAGGTATTTACATATGTAAATATTATCAACTCAAATTGCTTTAAAAAGTGGGGGAGGAGAAAGAAAAACAGTAGCGCAGACATTCAGTTTCCGCTGGGATAGTGAAGAACCTGCAATCATATATCATATCTGCAACAACAACCAAATATTTGCACATGGCTTCTCCTTTAAACATTCCTTTCAACTGTTTAAAATTTTGCATTTTTTATTTGATGAAAGCCTTGTCGTTTTCAATAACCTGATTTGGATGTATTGTGCAACCTGATAAGTCAATGCTCATCTGGTAGAAATGTTGTTAATACGTTTGGGTGTGAATTTCTGAGCAGGCGTCTATGATTTGAATAAATCTTCCACCGCGTTGCGATCAGTACATTAAAAAAATCTTTTGTAGATGATATTTTCACACGCTAGTGCAGTTCAAAGGTTGGGTTATAAGTCTTGGGAGGCATAAGATTTTTCATTTCAAAGCCTGGATCTTAATAATATAAACGTTAACTCAATTAAGAGAAGGAAACCACCGATGTCGTTTTATTCGGGTGGTCAGTCTCATTGAGCAATCCTTGGTTATATTTAATTAAAATATGTTAAATTACAAATTTCTATTCACTTTGGGAATATCATCTATTATATAACCAGGGCGGCCACGGGATTATACTGCTTGAACGTTGCTGCAATTATTTTAACTCATTTAGGAGAAGGAAAACAGTCCTCCAACGTTTGTTTCTGGAACGGACTGTGAAATTTAAGTAGGAAAGAACTCGAAACCATAACATTTTAGATGAATAATTTGACTCGAATAAGAGATTGTTTTATCCTACCAAATCTTATTTAAACTAACCTTGTAGAAACAAAATTCTAATTTCAAAATGTCAGGCCATTACATTTCAATTCTATTTGCTGGTCTACATACTTTATGGCATTTAAATTCGCGATTTTTTTTTGTGATTACTGTCTATAACACAATCATTCTTTATGGACTAAAATGTTCCTTTTAGCTAGCAAAGCCATATAACTATTACGCTATTTTAAAACAAGCTATTTTCCCCTGTGGTGATACACACTGCATAAGCATAGCATCTACATACTGTACTTATTGTCTGACTTGAAGTGGTAATAACATTTTTCCGACAAGCCTTTTAGCTGCTATTCAAAGATTTCTTTCTTTCTTTCTTTCTTTCTTTCTTTCTTTCTTTCTTTCTTTCTTTCTTTCTTTCTTTCTTTCTTTCTTTCACTCACTCTTGTTCAAAATACGGATGATTCTTAAAGGAATCTATCTATCTATCTCTCTCTCTCTCTCTCTCTCTCTCTCTCTCTCTCTCTCTCTATATATATATATATATATATATATATATATGGATAGATAGATATATATGTGTGGGGGATGTAAAAAGTCTCTTAGCTTCTTTTCCTCCTTCCCTTTCACTCGCTATACAAAGCCTATGGTACGGATGAAACGTACACATGGCCTCTTCGTTTGTGTTACCGCTTTCACTGTTCCCGCCATTCCAACGATGTCGACCATTATTCTTAGATTTTATGAAAAAATTGATATCACTGCGTTTGGTTATTTGAGATGAATTATTTTTTGCGTATGTGTATGATTCCACACACACACACACACACACACACACACACACACACACACATACATACACACAGAGACAAAAAGACACATACATACACACACACAAACAGACACACAGACAGACACACACAAACACACACACACACACACACACAAAAACACAGACACACACACACAAAAAAACAGACACATACATACATGCCTGTTTCTCTTCTCAAGCCTATGGTTAGGCACCTAGGTTTTGAATAGGACATCTCTCACCACAAAAAACATTCTGTAATATTAACACACAGTTCATCTAAAACGAACATCAAAAACAAGCCTCAATTTTGAAATCTTTGCCGACTGTACATGTGCGTATAGAAAAAAACAACATGCACGTTGACGTTTGCTTACAAAACACACATACGTAAAGACACACACATGTGTGTGTGTGAGTGTGTGTGAGTGAGTGAGTGAGAGAGAGAGAGAGAGAGAAAGAAAGAAAGAAAAAAGAAAGAAAGAGTGGGGATAATAGCGGAGAGGAGTGTAATGTTGACAAGCATGAAATCATCAAACCGAGTTCGAATTCCAGCTGAGGCCATTAATGTTCACCTCGAATTAATGATTATTTATTTGTGGTGGTGAAGGAGGCATGAACCCACTCCTCCCTACGTTCTCCTCACATTATCACATATCCAGAAAAATTCGGATTTTATTTCCATTTCGAAGTAATACCTATTTTTTTTGGTTTTGGAAGGCACGAATCCACTTCTCATTCATTGTCAGATATCTAGAAAAATTGTTTTCATAGGTATGCCACGATATTTGATAGAGCAGAAAGAGGTTGAGTGAGCATTTGAACAATTCACAATCATTCCCCCATGACTACTTAACCGGCCAGTCAAGTAGCAACAGAAAACACACACACGTTAAACCCATATTCAACCTAGCATCACATAAACCAGAAGTGATTATATATATATATATAACGCGGGTAAAGAATATACATATATATCACATATCATTTCAAATCTACATAAGCAAAACGTTTATATATATATATATATATATATATATATATATATATATATATATATATATATATATATATATATATATATATATATATATATATATATATATATATATATATATATATATACTCTAGAAGCTTACGTGGAAACCGGTTAATTTATCTGCCCGTTGAGTTGACAGCCTCTTACACCCAGTTAAGAGAGATTAAAAAATTTCCCAAGAATTAATTTTTGTACAATTTTCGATTAAATTAATTTCAGGATTTGAGTTACATTCAATTATTTCGTACATATAGAAAGAATTTTATTAGAAATCGCCGAGAAAATCAATAAGACATGCCTAAAAATGCTTATTACTTTATCCATTTCAATTAAGTTACTAAATTTAATTCCAGCGGAGGTTGTTAAAAATGAATTTCTGTCACAAGTAATCAACCGATATCGTGGCCGATTCTCCTCCTCAGAGAAATATCCTAGCATTAGAAAGATGGAACTGCGAATAGTTGTGGAAAGCCTTAGGAGTAGAAATTTTGGTATGAGATTTAAGTTACCGGTGCTGAGTAGATGAATCTCGACATTAGTTACTGACAAAAGTACATATATTACAGTCATATTTTAATATTTCTTTCTACCTGAAAAGTTAGCTATATCACTGAGAATATAAAAAAGTACAAGACTTCAAATCTCTTTTTTTCGTTCGAGTAGTACGTACTTTGATAAATGTTCAGTCTATAAAAAGGTTGAAAAAAGAGATATCTGAGGTTTAAATTTAAATATTGTTTTGCTAGAAGTTGACTGACATAGAGGAAAAAAAAATCAAAGTCGTCTGCCTTTTCCTTAACGATTCGTTAAATCCTGTATTAAATACTTAGCAACTTAAATACATAGGACAGACCACTTCCGGAATATTACTACTCGACAAAAGTTTACTTATTTTCACTGTTTAAAAATCTCGCCCTGTTTTTAAAGTTACCGGAGAAAACACATGGGCAATTGTAATCCATTAGCAAGGTATAGAGTTCTTCCGTATCTATCCCAGTTCCTTTATCTATCTCAGTCTGTTCATATCTATCTATCTATCTATCTATCTATCTATCTATCTATCTATCTATCTATCTATCTATCTATCTATCTATCTATCTAGTTAGCTGATTTTGCTAATAGCTATATATCTGTCTGTCGCGGTTTGTTCATATCCATTTGGTGAGGAACGCAGCTAGAGATATAATATCCTGGTTTGGGACTGTCCGCTTTATTTTTTGTATTTTTTTAATGAGTAGTTGTGACGTGGCCTCGAATTCTGAAAACCTGTGGGCGAATCAATCTTGTAACTTGAGATCTGGTAAAATAAGTAATCACTAAGTATTTAACTATGTAAACTACAAAACTAACTTATAAAAATATGTATTATTATTTCACATATAAGCAATGAGGTGTTGCTGAAAAGTTCGCAGCTCGACACACATTTCTTAAAAAATATGATCATATGTCTAGAGATCAGATTTCTTTTTTTCAGAATATTTCTTGGTCGGATTTCAAACTTTTCAGTACCCACTGGTAGTATTTGCGTATATATTCATATATTGAATAGGATAGTTCTCTGTATGCAATTTTGAGAGCAAGATTTAGCTAGGGAGATAGTGACGTTGACATTGAGAGAAAATGAGAAAGGGTGTGTATGCGTGTGTGAGAGAGAAAGAAGGAACACGTTATTATTAATATAATTATTAACTAGACATTGTTGAACTATAAATTAACAAAATTTAATATCAAACTTTTAACCGTCACTACACGTGACCGCAGAGTCATTTACAATCCAGAAATTCTACTATAGTACTTGCTTACACAAACATACATTAATATATATATATATATATATATATATATATATATATATATATATATATATATATATATGAAAAGGTTTGATGAAAAAGAAACGACCAAATGACAATACAATGTTGAGACAATTTATACACAATTTTGATCCCAAACATGAACACCTTCGAAAATTGGAAAAATACAATAAAAACAGTAAACAGACAGGTAAAAATGAATGACAAAAATGGAAAAGATGCTATGTTTGACATTTTGTTTATATTTTCGCTCTTTCTCCCTGATGAGGTCGAAATCGGTACATAATTTTACCCCTTTTTGTCAACTATATATATATATATATATATATATATATATATATATATATATATATATATATATATATATATATATATATATATATATATATATATCGGTACCGTTCATTCATTTCGTGAGATTATATGTTTATTCGACATATCTGTCTACGATGGTAATTCTTATTCATACCCGGATTTTTTCTGCCTTGTTCATTTTCATCGATTTCAGTGATCCATTGTTAGAAATCTAACCCTGCCAGCCCTCGTATCCTAATGTCTACAACTGTCAGTATTCAATTCCTTTGGGTTTTGCATGTTCTAAACCCTTTCAGGATGGTTGCAAAAATATTTTACTGTTATTATTAGTACATGTGCCGTATTCATTGGATAGAGATTTAGCCAGGCTTTCCGATGAAAGGCGCGTAATTAAGGGAATAGATTTGCTGTTTCTTTTATTTTATGAAAAGAAATTCCACAGAGAGTAAATATCTTTGCCCAGCCACGTTTTCTCTTTCTGTGTTTATCTACTCTTTCATGCACGCGCGTGCCCCCCCCCACCACTAATCAATAAATCAAGAAAAGTTTAAGTAACTTATCTGGTGATCGAATCAAAAGTTTCACTTGGAAACGCTCACCAGGGGCAGATGGTTAATAAATTCAACTAATCTTGATTTATTGAACAATATATATATATATATATATATATATATATATATATATATATATATATATATATATATATATATATATATATATATATATATGTGTGTGTGTGTGTCTGTGTCTCGTTCGCTCTCTCTCTCTGTCTCCCTCTCTCTCTGTCTCTTTATATACATATATATATATATATATATATATATATATATATATATATATATATGTGTGTATAGTGAACTTTTGAACCATTCTTGATTTATTGAATATTATATTACTACTTACTATTGAGCGTTTTTTGGCAGAAGTTGTACCAGCCAGAAAAATACGTTAAATTCTTATAATTTTTACGTATTTTTCAGTTTCATTATTGTCACACACACACACGCGTACAGACACACACACAAAAAAACGCGAGAGAAAGAGTGTCTGTGTGTGTGTGTACGCGTGTGCGCGTGCGAATGTGTGGTACATCAAGAATTCATCCAAACAAGTTTTGTTAAATTCAAACGACGAGGTCTGTCTATTTTGTTTATTTTATTTTTTCAATTATCAAATAAGATTTATATCGGAATCAAAATTACTGTCCGTAGTTCATATTTGTTTTGGTTCAATGACTTATTGCATATGTACTTGGAAAAAAAGAACAACAATACGTAATGAACCTCGGAAAATTTATCAATAATTTTGATCCAGATATACAACATCTTACTCGAAAATTGAAAAAAAAAATGTACACTCTAAAAATTAAATATGCAGACATTGTCGGTGGGCTATGGTACATTTTCTTTATTAATTTTTCTCGAGTGCACAGGCCAGTAGACATAATACACATTATTTAAAGAAACAGGGCGTCTACTCAAATACGGGTAGCTATTAAAAACAACATTTGAGGTGCTGTGTGTGTGCCTGTTTGTGTGTGTGGCTGGTTGTGTGTGTGTGTATGATAGCTTAACGTGTGAAACTGTTAGTTACCTGCTTACAGTGCTGACTTATATGTCTACACACTGTTTATATACGCTCTATTCCCGACATTGAGCAGTTCACCTCCATATTAGAACAATTTTAAAAACATCTATCTATATATCTGTCTATCTATTTAACTGCCTGTCTGTCTGTCTGTCAATCAAGCTAAAATATTTGATCGGTTAAACCGACATTCTGTGACTTGTCTGGAACTCTATGCAGTGAAATAGGCGTTCGTTCAGTACATGAACTGTAAATAGCCAAGATTTAAACAGCGGCTCATCTAACCGGAAGAAGGTTCATTTATATTTTGATGAAGCATTTTATTATGTAATTATAAGGACCGTTTTATAGTTATTTTAGTATACCTCTCCGCAATTCCACAACAAATAAAATAAAATAAAAATAAATAGATAAATAAAGTAAAAAGAAAAAAAATCAGTACAGACCTCACATCGAAATACGCTTATGAATAATGTTGAAAAAGCATACAAATTATATTGTGTGAGGCGTATTCGATTTTTGTTCACGCAGTTAGCGGAAAATATTGTTGATTATTTATATGAATATTATTCGATTGTTATTAATGATTACTATGCTGGAAATAGGGGAAAAATCATTTGCTTGTTTTAAATGGGCTTCATACTTTGTCGTAGAGAGCAGAGGAAAATGTTATTTTCGGAGCGGAGTACCTCAGGCCGCAGACCTGAGTAAAGCAAAAGCCTCGAATATGAACCAGACACACACACACACACACACACACACACACACACACACACACACACACACACACACACACACACACACAATTCCTTGATCTGTTTCACTTACCCCTTCACTATCTCTCTTCATTCGCTTCTATCTCTTACTTACACACTGAAATTCATGTAGAAGCTTACAATGCAAGACATTACTCATCTACGCAAGAGAAACACGTGATACCACTCTTATATATATATATATATATATATATATATATATATATATATATATATATATAGTCAACATAGTCTACTTCAAGCATGACTGTCCCCACCGGTCTTGACCTCAGCATTCACTCTCACTTCTATCTCTGATATTGTGCACTTTTACCCGTATATACAGAATACTTTAAAACTATATTCTTTATTATATGTATATATATATATATATATATATATATATATATATATATATATATATATATATGTTGTGACCAAGTAAATGGTTAACGAAATAACAAAACAAGTGTTGCAGATATATTATATATTAAACACTAAGTACAACAGAAGAGTATTTACACGACTAGTGATTGTGTGTCGGTTGACCCAGCGTTCAATCTATTCGACTGTTCCCCCAAGGCCTTCTCTCCTACTAATCTTATAGTAGGCGGAAGAGTCCAACATAAACTCTTTAGAGGGAGGACGCCACAACAATATATGTATATATATATATATATATATATATATATATATATATATATATATATATATATATATATATATATACTTCAAATGTTATTAAAGAAGGTACTTCATATTTGAAATAGACGGCCAATTTTTATTTATTTAACAGTGTCTATTACGTCTAGCGGCCGACGCATTCAAGAATTATTAAAGAAAATGTGTTCTCCAGTAGGAATCGAACTTGAGTTACCATTTCTGGGATATAGTTATTTAAAGCGAAATACTAAAATTTACGTTTTTATTTCGTAATGTCGGATTAATTGTGGTTTTGTAAAAGCCCGGAAGAAGATCTTTTTTCTCTCTTTAGTCTTGTCAAAATTTAAAGTTTCACTTAAACCTTTCAAAATTTGCAAAAAGAAAAGATGGACAAAAGTAGCCATTCGTAAAATAATCATCATTAGTTTAAAGAAAAATTCTAAGAAATATTTATGCCTATAAAGACTAAACAAAACGCTATGCACAGGTAGTAATAATAATAATCATCATCTATTTCTATCTATCTATGGTAGGATTGTATTGTATATTTAAAAATGACTGGATAATGTACTTATGAATACAAATCTGCTTCGGATTAGAGTATCTGTTCACTCTGGTTAGGATCAGAGTGTAGTATCTGTGCACTTTGTCTAGGATGTAAATGTCATTTCTGGATCTTTGCCTAGGATCAGAGCGTAGTATATGTGCGCGCTGTTTAAAGTTACACACACTCACACGTGTATGTGTATGTGTGTGTGTGTGGAAAAACAATATATAAATGTTAAGAAATCAGGAACAATGACAAAGTTTATATATCAAGAACAATGACATGTGTAGTCCCATCAAGCATCACTGTTTTTTTAGTGTTAGTCCGATGAAGTCTAAATAACGAAAACATTTTACAGTTCGTCATAGATTTCCATTAAATATATGTATTACATTGCGTTTTATTTACGTGAATGTGTGTGCTTATGCGAGAGTGTCTGAATCTCTCTCTGTTTGTCTATAGATAGATAGATAGATAGATAGATAGATAGATAGACAGACATGAACAGACTGAGATAGGTATGAAACAGATTAAGATAGATATGAACAGGCTGAGATAGATATAAACAGACTGGGATAGATAGATAGATAGATAGATAGATGCGTAGCAGAGATAACATTCTTTTCGTAAAGTAAACATTTTAAGCGTTGCATTACCGCATGTACATATTATGTAAAAAGGTAATTTATATTTATTTCTCTGTTTCTAAATTGTCAGATTTCTCTTTCTCTCTTTCTATCTTTCTTTCTCTCTCTCTTTCTCTCTACCTGGCTGGGTAACAAGCTAACAAGCTATAGACAACTAGCTATGATATAGAAATATATTTTAGGTTTTTTTCTGTTGTTTGAAACACGCCCGTTTCCACACATGTGTACGACCATGTACGCACCTACCCATGACACATCAGACGTCCTTGTTCATTTTTTTTAAACATTCATTGAAGATTCTAAACACTCCTTAAGAACGGAAGTGAACAGGACCAACCAATCAAACCCATGCGCGCGCACACACGCACAAGTGTTCACGAACTTCAAGTGTACATACCAAGGTGATACTTATAATCGCCTTGGTACATACACATTCACACTCTTTGTGACAGAAGAATGAAAGTAGTCATATTTTATTCAGTATAATATCTATCTATCTATCTATCTATCTATCTATCTATCTATCTATCTATCTATCTATCTATCTATCTATCTATGATGGGGAATCTGGTCACGTGGTGTATTCCCTGAAGCAGTTGTCAGTTTGGGGATTTTAAGTTGAGCAGGACTGACTACGCGGAGAAGAGGTCACTGCCTTCAAATTTTACGCTTGTGTTCATTAGTAAAGAATTCACACACACACGCACACACACACACATATACATATATATATATATATATATATATATATATATATATATATATATATATATATATATATATAGATAGATAGATAGATAGATAGATAGAGTTGTGTATTTATTATAAAATAATTACTTAATGAAAATATTTTGTAAATATCAAAGCAACGTCTCTCTCTCTCTCTCTCTCTCTATATATATATATATATATATATATATATATAGTCTCAGATAGTGTATATCTGTAGAAGAGACAAAATGAATAAAAAGAGACAAGATGAAAAACTATATTGATATGTTTTGCTGCTGAATCGTTATTAAAAAACAAAAACAAAAAATGATTTTATTTCAACAAAATTTAGTGGGAACAAAATATAATGACGCCACCTTTATCGACGAAACAGGACAACATATAAGTTTTCCAAATTGTCTTATTTACCATCCCGTCAGATTCACATTCAAACTTTCTTCATATTCAACAAATATTATACATACAAGTGAATAAAAATTCGTTTGTTACACTTCAGAATTCAATGTTATTTACAATGGTGCGCGTAACCATCGCTTCAGAATGTCCAGCTCTTTATACTTTATTTAAGAATAACCTGTAATTAAAATATGCATGTACAGAAACAAAATATTTATTAGCCTAACTTCAACAGAGTCCCGCATCTGAAAAATCTAAATTAAAAAAAAAAAAATAGACATTTTATTTTCGAGTCACAATTTTACTTACGTCTGCGCAGTTTTTCAGCAAATGTCATAAATACTTTATGTAACTGCTGCATAGAAAGAAAAATATAACGATCATATTTTAAAACCTCAAATCATCCA
>OZ038482.1:102094619-102099619 GCA_964036315.1 Acanthosepion esculentum | reverse complement strand
TAAAGCACTAAAAATGTTCCGGTTTTTATTTTTTAAAATCTTTTTTCTAGCCATTAGAATCAAATACGCGTCAATCTTATCTTTAAATTACTCTGTTTACCCCCCCCCCCCAAAAAAAAAAACTAATTACCCGCATTAAAAATGTGACAAATAGACCGAGAGGGAAAGTGGAAGAAAGAGAATGCAAATTCCAGGAAAATAGATTTTCATGTTTCTGTCCATAAAAGGAGAATGATGGTCACGCCAAATTTTGAAATGGTACCAACAAGAAACAGATTCTGTTTGGCTAATTCAATTTTCTATACAGCACATTTAGTTTTAATTGTAAACAGTAGCTGCAAACAGCAGACGAGAAAGAAGCAATTTTAACTCGTCGTAGTCTTCGCAGCAACAAATATGGTCTCCATCAGTTTTGACTGGTGACATACGGCACACAATCTCTGTCTGTTGGTTATCAGTCCGCTTATTTCTTTCGACTTGCGTCTGTATGTGTGTTTGTTATTCACCCAGTAGCCTAGATAGTCACAACAAACAGAAAATTACATATACGTTTATATATTCTCAAACAAAGGGCTCTGTATTCGTCACTTTGCTTCTGCAATGAATTTAGTCGTTGTTTTATAAATATAATTAACACTTTCCAAAACTCGGCAGTTATAATTTCAGAAATCCGTTACTCATGAGTTTTTTTTGCATAAATACACAATGTGAGTGTCGCGAATACGCACATCAGACAAGCGCACTGCATAATTAGCGCGTAGAGTTTATTACTGTACACGCCAATTCCCCACATACAAGTGCACATATATGCGAGTGAACACCAATATAGACATAAGCAGATATTCCTATGGCGCTGAGATATGAGGACGTAAATCCTTTGCAATGGAAGAGTGTATGCCATTTTTATGTTTTATATTAACGGGCAGTGGTTAGAACGCTTGCTTTCTGACCACAAGACCCGCGTTCGAATCTTACCAGTGTCGATTTGTCAGGAAGGTAACTTCTTGATGTTATCGGTCAGCACCTTTGGAAAACTGCCTGAAAACCACACCACAGGTTAACCCAAGCCTTGTGAGTGAAATTGGGTAGACGGAACCCTTGGGTAGCCGTCGGTGGCTGTGCTAACACGAAGTCATCGTGACCGATGGTTTGAGTGTGCCGGCCTTGTTCAGACTGTTGATCACGCTAGATAAGGCGCTCTCTTTCAGAAACAGTAACTAAGGTCCGTTCATCATAGTTGCAGTATAAACCACAGGTGGGCTCTGTAGGTGTTGAACAAACATAAATGTGCCCGAGCAGGCGCCTGCAACGGGGATTAGCTAGCCGCCCCAGTAGACGGGCGTCCTCGGATACGAGTGGCCGGTCACTACTACTATTAACGGATAGACAATGTCTAGACAAAACTAGGCTATAGCCACAAACACACATACAGACACATATATGCACAAAATTTTAAAATAGGTACATGCTGCAGTGTTGGATGTCATTTTTATCTACCGGCCTAGATAATCGAATATTGTATTGGTATCGTGGCAAAAAGGAAGTAATACAATTGTTATCAACGAGGAAAACTGTAGTCCGAATTTCAGCTGAGCTTGCTTACGTTCTGAAAAGTATGAAAGCACTTCTCAAGTGCTTTGTCCCGTTGTTAGCTATCTTGACAAAAAAAAAGAAAGAAAAAAATGCTATCTTGACTCAGATATCTCGTTATAATCATTTGTCTCATATATTTTTGAGTGTATTTGTTTTGTTGATAGAAGATAAATATTTACCTGCCTTTATAATTTAATATTTATGTGTATTTTTGCAATTTAGGACCTCTTTATAGCATATACTACAGGCTCCACACTAGCTTAATTCAACCCTGGTAGTGATATTACAGTTTGATTTTGAACGAAATGCGGCGAATATAGTCGTCAAAGTCAAATCTTTATTTTTATTTAACCAAAATACAATAGCGTTGAAATTTTCAGGAAAAATTTAAATCAATTTTTCTTTTGATTTGCATAATCGGGAAAATTTAGCTTGAACGAAAGCGAACAACCACCATGACTTTCGCCTTGCCTAAGATATCCCCATACACGTCAATCCTGTCGGTGGCGTTGATCTCGCTAAACTGGCTCATCTTAACATTATATTCGTAAAAAAATACACGCCTCTTTTCACCTTCCTCTTTTTAAAATCCTTTCATCTTAAGGTGTTATAATTGATAGTGTCGAAATCTTTGCTTTACTGTTTTTCAGTTAAAATTCCTCAAAGAAAAGATGCTATGTAAAATGCTTTTTCTTAATTTCATCAAACTTTTCCTTTTTTGAAATACGGACATTTTCTTTTTCAAAGTTTAGAAATCTCTAGAAACCATAACTACTTTCTGTGGCGCACCAGGGTGCCAAGACGCACCAGGGTGCCAAGACGCACTAGGGTGTCAAGACGCACCAGGCTATCAAGACGCACTAGGGTGCGCGACACCTTGAAACGCACCGCCTCAACCTCTTTACATATACAAATATATACTTAGACATGCATATCTACAAATATTGATACAGACCGAATATATATATATATATATGTGTGTGTGTGTGTGTGTGTGTGTGTGTGTGTGTGTGTGTGTGTGTGTGTGTGTGTGTGTGGGTGTGTTTTATTAAAGAAGACAGACAAGGTACTGCAATTAAGCTTTTTTTAAAAAATTTTCTTGTGTTCGAACAAGTGTTTTCTTTTCTAGACACACTACCTTTATTTTCCGAACACAGTTAGCACATTGTGGCCGTGTTCGTAGTTAATATTATTGAGTATTGGCTTTTTCTTTTCTATTATTAAGGCTTCCATTAGTTTTAATCTTTTTACATGTCGATGAGGTTATTATGTTTGTATTTTCTACTAGTATGTTTCGGATGGAGTCTGGTAAGTTTGTCTGTGTGATCATATGGGTTCTAATGAACTCGTGGTCGGATAGGTGTAGCGTAAGGCTTTTGGATAGTCATGTAGCAGTGTGACTGCTGTAATTAGTTATGAGTTCGGTTTCACCAGGAACACAGTTCCATAAGGGGCTTTTGAACTCATAATAATGTTCGTTTGTTGTAATTTTCATTTTACTGTGTGTTATTAATTTTGAGGATAAGGTTAGCTGTTTTAAATTTTTTTGTAGTAGATAATTAATTTGATTTTTTTGTTCGGGTCAATTGGGGTAGTGTATTTCTTTATGATATTTTTAAGTGAAGATTAAACTTGTTTATAGTTGACGTGCATTTGGCTTTTGTAGAAAATATTTGTTATTTTTGACTGTGTGTTCACTATCATTATTATTTACTTTGAAAAGAAATAGTCAAATTTGGTGGTCGATAAGGTGGCTAGGGAAGCCATTGTTAACTCGTGTCTCTTTTGCATTGTTGAGTTCTTTAAGGGAAAGTAGACGAGAGGATGAATTCTGGGGTGCTCCTTTTAGGAAGTTTTTTTTAATCACAGCTATTTTGTATCTGACTGGGTATTCACTCTTAAAATTAAGGTGTCAAGAGTTTCTGCTAGTGTTTTTTTTATACAACGAGGTGGTAAAAGTGGTGTGACTGTATTATATGAGAACTAAGAATAGGAGATTATTTTTTTGACTAAGTTCGTAGGTAAAGTTAAGACAGAGTTTTTTTTTTCAAATGTGGTCTTGAGAGTTACTCTTTTGTGTTTTTCGCTAAAATAAAAATATCGTCTATGTAACAGTTTACAGACCTATTTAAATATCGCGTTTTCTACACGGGACATGTAATAATTGGCGAAACTCGGGCCGAGCAGATTTCCCATACTAACACCATTATTTTGGGTGTAGATGTTGCCATTATGGTCATCGAATGAGACTTTGGTTGTGCACGCATGTTATAATATTTTGATAATATATGTTTTAATGGATGGCAGTAGGATAGAATTATATGCGTACATGGGATTGAAGATAATATCAATGGTTTGATCGACGGGGGACGTTTGTGAATAAATTTTCGACATTAAGTGACGCTATGATACCTTGGGTTGGTTTTGTACTTTTTAGAATTTGAAGGAATTCGTGGATGGATGTGATGCTGTAATTGGTGGGTACTTATGGGGTAATAATGTCATTAAGGAATTTTGATAGCTCGTATATAGGTGTTGGGATCTGGGAAATGATAGGTCGTAGCGGTTATCCGGGTTTGTGTGTTTTTATATTTCGATATAAGTACCCCGATGATTTTCTAGATTTTCGAGGAAACGACGGCAGCCTCAATCGATGTTATCAGTTTGTTGAAGGAACTTTTTAGGGTCTCCGTGGGGTTTCAGATCAGTTTGGTGAATTTAATTCAGTCATCGATGATGTTTTGTAATTTTTTATGGTAATCAGTTCTATCCAAAATTACGTATGTATTAGCTTTGTCGGCTCGTCTTATGACAATGTTGGGGTTGTTTTTTGGTTATTTTGTGGTGATTTTTAGTTACTTGTTAGGATATTATTGTAGTTGTTGCGAAGGGAGCGGTTTTTCATTATTGTAGTTGTTGTGAGGGGAGCATTTTTTTAAAACTACGAACACGGCCACAATGTGCTAGCTGTGTTCGGAAAATAAAACATCCCTATAACTCTATAAACATACACACAACACATACACCAAGTTAAAAAGCAAAAATAAAATCATCCTTGATAATGGCTAAAAGTATAGCCGAAAGCGCTCGGAATTACAGAACATTTGGACCGTTTCTACAAAATCAGTGTCCAGAGAAGAAAACGCTTGTTTGAACACAAGAAAAATAAAAAAGAAGCTTAATTGCAGTACCTTGTCTGTCCTCTTTAATGAAACATCTATAAATGAGGGATTGCTGCCTAAATGTACAATTATCATATATATATATATATATATATATATATATATATATGAGAGTTAGAGATAAAATACAGAGCAAATATGGATCGGAATCTGAGAGGATGATAATATAAAGAACAAATAGGAAATGTTTATCAATCTAACATGTTGCATTTTTATTAAAGCTTC
>OZ038482.1:102059619-102087119 GCA_964036315.1 Acanthosepion esculentum | reverse complement strand
CTTTGTGTATCCTAAATATAAACAAAATAACTCCTAAGGACAAAATGGATTTTTTATTTTTTGTGTGACATTATTTCCTACATTAAAATATGTCGTATAAGTAAATGAAAAATCCATTCATATATATATATATATATATATATATATATATATATATATATATATATATATCAGCATAGTTGTAGTATAAACCATAGGTGGACGGATATCACTGAATACGAGTGGGAAGTCTTATATATATATATATATATATATATATATATATATATATATATATATATATATATATATATATTATATAAAAATTGTCCGAATGTTCTTTTTATCCGAGCGCTTTCGGCCACACATCTAGCCATTTTCATTTTCAAGGATTATATTTCAACTGTTAGAATTAGAAATAGTTTGTTATGTGTATGTTTTATAAAGTGATTCATTTTTTTTTGTTTCAAAACACGGTCAAGATATTATGTCCATGTTCAAAGTTAATATTATTAAGTGTTGGTTTGTTTATTTTTATTAGTAAGGCTTCCATTATTTTTAGCCTTTTTTTGCAAGTGGATGATGCTATTATATTAGTGTTGTCGACAAGTATATTCCGAATGGTGTCAAAAAAAAAAGATAAAAAGAACATTCGGACAATTTTTATATAATTTATCCTCTGAAAAGAAAAACTTTATTAGATCGCACGAGAAATTATATAAAAAACTAAATAAAAGCACCTTGTCAGTCGTTTTTAATGAAATGTCCTTGAAAGAAGGAATCGAACCCGTATCCTATGTCCAATTCAAAAATATATGTATATATATAGATATCCCTGAATATATATATATATATATAGATAGATAGATATCCCTGATTACGAATGGTCATTATTATATATATATATATATATATATATATATATATATATATATATATATATATATATATATATATATATATATATATATATATATATATATATATATATATATATATATCTGTATGAATATAGATATCCCTGAATATATATATATATATATTTATATATCTATATGTATATATATATAGATATCCCTGAATATATATATATATATATATATATATAGATAGATAGATAGATAGATAGATAGATATCCCTGAATACGAGTGGCCATTCTTATATATATATATATATATATATATATATATATGTATGTATATAGAGAGATATAGATATATATATATATATATATCTGTATGAATATAGATAGCCCTGAATATATATATATATATATATATATATATGTATATATATAGATATCCCTGAATATATATATATATATATATATATATATATATATATGTTTCATACTTAAAAGCAATCATACCTTAAAACACAAGCATACCTGAAAACTATATATATATATATATATATTTATATATATATATATATATATATATATATATATATATATATATATATTGGCTTCATGACTCAAGATTTAGGCGGGTATTTTACTTTTCAAACAGGTCCAACGAGTTCTTTTGAATGACAAGTTCTTTCCCAGGCAACCTTTCTTAGAAACCCAACATCAATAAAATGTTATCAAACTTAGGAGCAAACATATCAGATTTATTTCATTAGGAAAAGTAAATGAGAATATGAACATGTAAAAACGCGACGGTTAAAAACCAAAAAACCAAAAAAAAACCCAATCATTCTGCGTGAAAACGCGATATTTGAAAAACGACGAACAGCTATGAACAAACTGAGAGGGCGTGCAAAGATAGACTTTGAGGGTGTTATAGATAATTGACAAAAATGTACTTGAATGACACAGCCATTTTACAATAACGTGTGATAGCTAAAAGTTAAAATTAAGCCTTGCGTTTTTGCGATCGACGACTAAGCTATGCCATCTTGTCCGAGAAGCCATAAAATCTTACTCAGATTTTCGCCACTCTTCCTCTCTTTCTCTTCCACTTCCTTTATCTTCTTTCTTTCTATCATTTCGTTTTTATTTTTCATTTGTTTACGAATTGACACCTATTAAAAGAATGAAAAGAAAAAATATATCCATATACCTGTAAATTTGTTTATCGCCAGGGAGTGTAGACGCTCCTTTCGTCGACTCATCGTTCATGGAAATTTTAACAACTAATCGATGTCTAGAACGAGAATTCGCGCGAAATCACGTGATAAAAATCTCAAACCACACCGTCGAATGGGTGAAGCACATTACCGAGTATGCCTGATTTTTTGTACATTTATAAATCTACCATTCGTCCGTGCATTGAATACTGCTGCCATATCTGGTCTGGTCCTCCTGCTCTATACAGGGTGACTTAAAATAACTCCCTATTTTATATATAAGTAGCCAGCCAGTAGTCCTGACTTAGCAGCCTGTGACTTTTTCCTTTGGGGTTGGTTGAAAGTGCAAGTTTGCACTTTCAAGTCTACTATACCAAACCATGATTTTGGAACTACTTGAGTACCGAATACAAGAAATTATGTTTTCCATACCACAAAAGTTCCTGGTGAAATAAATTGATGCGATTCCTGCGAGGCTTGAGAAGCTGGTAGCGAAATCTGGTGCCCGTATCAAATTTTCAATAAAACCTCATGCTAAACGCTTTCTTCTTATATCAATTTCTTTTGAAATTTATAGTTAAATAATTTATAAGTATTTTAAAATAGGGTGTTACTTTTTAATTACCATGTATATTTGAGATTCTTGACAAAATTCAAAGAAGTATCTGTAATGTAATCGATCCTGACCTGTCATCTCGACTTCAGTCCTTTTCTTACCAGCGTGGCGTGCCTTCCCTCCACCTTTTCTATAAATATTTCCATGGCAATTGTTCTGATGAGCTTTCCTCCCATGTGTCTAGACAGAATCTATTTAAGCATGCTACTAGATTGGCAACTAGGTCTTATCATTTTACTGTTGAAATAGCTAGATGCAACCATCTATTCTATTCTATTCTAATAGTTTCTTTTCTCGCACTTCTCATCCGTGGATCTCCCTTTCGATTGCTTGCTTCCCAATCATCCAAAATTTAAATGCAACGTCAATCGCCATATTCTCTCTTTCTGAATTCTGTTCCTTTGTTGCCCCCCCCACTAAAGTCTCATATGATTACAAATATAAAGAAAATGTTCATACAAGGTTGCTTTATTTTTTTAAACGACTTGCTTACTGGATTTAAAAAAAACAAAACATTTCACCCCAAGCAAGGCGGGAGTGCCACTAGCACGCAAGGGGTTACAGAGAGTGGGAGCAAGAGTAAAGAGGCGTGAAAGAGGAAAGGATGAAGAGAAGGACAGGGAATAGATTAAGGCATCTGGAGATGTCGATTGACATTACATTTGAATATTTGAAGACTGTCAGGGAAGCAAGTAAAAGGAAGGGAGTTCCACAGATGGGAAGTGCGAGACATGAAGTTATTGGAGTAGAAGAGACGGCTACATTTAACCGTTTCGACAATGAAAGGGTGAGACTGAGATGCCGACCTAGTGGCACATTTAAATTCGTGCAGTCTGGGAACTAGCGAAAATAGCTCGTCGGAGCAGTTACATGAAAGTATTTGTAGAAAAGACAGAGGGAGGCGACGGCACGTCTGCGAGAGAGCGACTGTAAGCGAGATGCCAGATCAGGGCCAAAAACATTTCATATCCGTCTCTGGATTTTGTCGAGGACCCTAATATGAACTTCGGGGACCCCAGACCATATATGGTAGCAATATTCCTTGCAAGGGCGAATGGTTGATTTATAGATTTGAAGGATGGACTCAGGCGAGAAAAACCTTTCCGGCTCGACACAGAGAACCAACTTTCCTTGCGGTAGATTAAGCTATTGATTCAATGTAATTGTTCCATCTCAGGTCAGCGGACAGTGTGAGACCAGGCAGGCGCAAAGAGGTGCTCTCGTGGAGTTGAGCATCAAACATTCGAATGGGAGGCAGTGGGGGGTTCTTTTATTTAAAGAAAGAAAGAAAGAAAGATAGTAACACTTCTATATAAAAAAGATTCCCTAAAACAGATAAAAGATAGAAAAAAGGTTAAAGATGAAGTCATTTAGAATGATTATAAAATATGAACTGAAATCTGTTATTTAAACTTCAATTTTCTATTCAAAACAAATGCTTTTATTCAAAACATAAGTGCATCTATTTAAAGAAATTTTATCCGAAACAAACAACTATTTATTCAAAATATAAACATATGTAATCACAATATAAACACATGTATTAAAAAAGTAATCATTATTCCAAATATATGTACTTTTATTCGAAATATTTTTTATTCAAATTGATAAGTACTCTTGTCCGAGTACAATTATTGAAGGTTTATTTTGTTTAATTGTCGAATGGGATTGAAGTTTTCTTTTTCTTTTCTTTTCTTTTTCTGACAAATTCATCTTCAAATTCATTGTTCAGCAATTATCTTGATCTGATTGATCGAAGCATATTTTTTGATAAATTGAGATTTTCCTCTCCTTCTTTGGATATTTTTTTTCCCTTGAACAATTATTCATTGTACCGAGATTGATTTTCTCGGCTTGTCGATAATGGCTTCATGTCTGCTAAGGCGAAAAAGAAAAGCAAATTAATTAGACAAAATGATTTCCGAAATTTGTCGTTATATACTAATTCGACTAATTTTTTATTCTGAAATCATTTAAGCTTTACTTTTCTTAAAGTACTTATATCTAAGTATACTTTAATTTCTTCGGACTATTATTGTCATCTTAATTATTATAGATTATATTTTAGGCACAATGTTTCGGCGAAGTACACTCTGACCATCATCAGGTATCTATTGTTTGGTTTTTGTTTGATTTTTTTTAGCGGAATATAAACCTCTATGGATTATTTAATGCCGAAATCTAAATATTTTGAACATAGTTTTATAGCTTCAACTACAGATAAGTTATATTGTTGGTCATTTTGCTATAAAATTTATTGTTGGTAATTTTATAAATATGTATCGTTGGTAATTTTTTTATATAAAAATATATTGCTGATATTTTTACTATAAAAATGTGTTTCTATACTTTCATGGCGTTTGGGGATTCACTATTTGCCTTTAGCCAAGGGCCTAACAGGTGCTACTACTCCGGATCAGTGTGAACTTTGGAACAATTAAAAGGTGGCTCCACGCTTCTCAAAACCTGCAATCTCCCGATCAGAGGCCTGACTACCAGATATAGTTCTATTGTTTGACTGATATGTGATATCAGTTAATTATTGTCCTATTTTGTCCTGTAATGTGAGTTAGTGTTCGAATAAACTGACGTAAATTGGCAATTATGAATTATGGAATTTATAAAAAGCGGTACGAACTCGCCATAATAAAAATATGTTAAAACTATCTTCTGCTTCAGAAGGGACGAATAATACCTGGCATCAAAATAACAAAATAATCAACTGATCTCCCATATCAGCCAAACAATGGAACCCTGATGATGGTCAGAGGGTACGTTGTGCCTATAACCGAAACGTTGCATTTATAATTAACATCTATAATAACCAATAATTTGAAGCAATAAAATTACGCTTATCTCACAAATAAAAAAAAACACATATATATGGATGAAAATAAGTGTTTGAATGAAGAGACACACGTTTTAAATAAAGGTATTTATAAGTTTAAATAGACTGCAAACCATTTTGAAAATTGTCATTCCCTGGGGATATTTAGATTTTCTTCTTCTTCTTCTTCTTCTTCTTCTTCTTCTTCTTCTTCTTTTTGCTATTATTTCTGTAGTCTGAATTCTTCGACATGTGAAAAAGGCCAACAATACAAAACACTCAATAGGAATTAGACATAGTGTACTCGCAATTTGATTGGTCTACAGGATGGTAGGTATCTAAACATTTACAAATCCCAACTTTATCTAGCATAGAATCAACTGTATGGGTCATCCTGTAAGGATCGAACTCACTTCAGTAGTAATGGTTTGCAAGAGAAGCCCTCTATTTATCATTCCACATTGAGGAGCCCGAGAAGTATCCATTATAAATTAATATGCCATGGGAATTTCTTTCGTGCGATTACCCGTTGAGTGAAGTTTAACGAGGTTAATTTTGCTAGCATTTCAGCGTTTATCACGAGTACCTCTATTTCTGCACTCCGAGTATGTCTCCGTCGTCACTAAAGTCGATGAAAAAAAAAACAACAACAAAAAAAGATTTTATGAGCAATATTAATTCAGTTTGTTTTTTACACGTTATAATTTTTATCGTATTTGAATGCATATAGAATCTGTTCTATCTGCATCTAATATTACGGTGTTATGGAGTTATGTTATGTTGACTGGTAGTCTCACTGGGTGTTCCATGTAAAAATCGACATTAAATAAATAATCCAATAAGACATGACATGTTAAATCAACCAAACAGAACACGTCTTACGTAACTGTTAAATATAGCAGCTATATTAACGATATGTGTTATTTTAAACAAGACAGAGGCTCGTTGGGAGACTTATTTTTAAACCACCATCAAGAAGAGGACATTGAACAAACAATGGGCACACCATAAAAGCCAACAATCTTTTCAATATAATCCTACTATGTACCATCTTAAGCGAAAGAAAGAGAAGGACAGAAGAATAAATGGTTTAACAACATCACAGAGTAGACTGGAAGATTATTCACAGAGACACAGACTGGCACACAAACGGGACATATGAGCTCAGGGCCTCAGCTGCGCATCTTAAGTTAGAGTGTTACTGTTAAAATGGTTATGACGAAGAGATTAACATTGTATTGATTAAGGAAGCACCCGCGAGGGATTTATTTAACAAAGTGGCATTTCTTGGAAGAAAGCCGAGGGGAACTTTCGTATTACACTTGGGGTACAGAGGAAATGAGGGCGCGTCAACTCTGTGGATGTAGTATGGCATGTCCGAACTGTAAAGGTCTGAACAGGAGGAAGAATAGAGCTCATTTGGACATTTGTCATGGAAATAACGATAGAGTAGCGATAGACTTGCGACATTGGGTCTGTGAAAAAGAGGCTGAGTGGAAAATAAAATCACCCACGAGACCGCGCTGTTTCTATCTATCTATCTATCTATCTATCTATCTATCTATCTATCTATCTATCTATCTATCTAAATCTTTTCATTATCTATCTATCTATCTATCTATCTATCTATCTATCTATCTATCTATCTATCTATCTAAATCTTTTCATTATCTATCTATCTATCTATCTATCTATCTATCTATCTATCTATCTATCTATCTATCTATCTATCTATCTATACACGATTTAAATTTGGACTATTGTCCTCGTATTTGTTAATATCTCAAAGTTTCAACAGTTTTGCTCTCCAGTATTCATTAGAATTTGGTGACATTGTAATCGCGATTTCACTCTTTAGGCCGGGCAGTGTGTAGTTGAACTCAGTGGAAGCACGGCGAGGAATAACCGAGCAGTACTAAAAATTAGAAGTAGATATGGGCAGTGGAACGGTCTACCCTTGGAGATTAAATACAGCTTTCACTTCTGAATTCCCTGTGGGTTACTCGGGTTGATATACACCTGATGAAGGCCGGTGGGCACAACGAACGAAACACCGTGATAACAACAACGAAGATGAGGACAATGGTCCGAATGTAAATAGTTAAATAATGATAACTGATTATCCCAGAAATTCAGACAGAAATTTTCTTTCTATCTATCTATCTATCTATCTATCTATCTATCTATCTATCTATCTATCTATCTATCTATCATGGAGTGTGTGTGGTAGCAAAATGATGACACGGGACTTGACTCTTCATTAAGTAACATTTTATTCAAATCCTTACTTCGTCAGTTACCCTTAGTCAGCCTGGGTATGTGTTGTGTGTAGTGGGCCTGTCATCTCTGGTCCCATACTCGGACCTTACATTCTGTTTGCGATATGTGAGAGATTGCCATCAGTATGTTTTCCTACATATGAAGCAACGTAAAAGTTCGAGAAATTCGTGCAAATAAAATACGCGTGGGTGATGGAAATGTTCGAGCTAGACCCACTTTCTAAAATATGACCAAACGTCGGAACTCTTTTTGAATTTAATCTTTGTCGAACTGAAAACTTTTCAGCACCCACCTCGTAGACAAGAAATCGCGAACAATGTGTTACAAAAGCGTTGGTCAGCTCGAAATGTGTTCCTCTTCTCCAGCCACTTCACATTCGAAACAGGATTTCCGGGATACTTTTCATCGACTTTGTTAATCTCTAGTTCCCGAGTCGTGTAAGTAGCATAGAGTTTTCTCATTTACTAATTGTCCTTGTAATCAAAGTAGAAATTAGTTACTCTCTGCATTGAACATCCCAAAATAACATGTATTGTTAACCGTTGTGATATTTAAAAGTTACGTGGGAAAAAACAACTTGCGGCGTATCTTTTTTATAATGGTTACTTGTCAGACACCTCGCCGTGGATTAATAGTTAATGGGTTGTCTTGCCCGCCATTAGCACTGTCCTAGATCCTTACCGGGTGCGCCATACCTTTGACGCTAGGCAAAATAAAGGTACTAGTGAATCGGGGTGATAGCTGTCTTGTGACCAATCAATTCGCTAGTGTTGTATGTCTGATTCGCATTCAGTGCTCTGTATTTATTTACCTTTACTAGACAAAGCTAAGTTAAAAATAAACATAAACGACACATGATCGTGAAAAACTGCTTAGCAATCTCGTCTTGCAAACCACTGTTGAGAGTTCGATTCCATCTCCACGCTCAACTCAATACGCACACACACACACACACATATATATATACACACATATACAGGGTGACCCCAAAAAACGGGAATTTTTGAAGTGCGTATTGCCAGACATGAGCAAGTGGCAACACTGCGAGACAGTGACCTTGAGCAAGTAAACATTTCGCCATTTTAGTAACGAGAATGAAATTCACAGTATCCCAGCTGAGATGTTGCAGCAGTCAATGAGGAATCTCAACAGCAGATTTCAAGAATGCATTCGTACAGGAGGACGCCATCTACAGGACGTAATTTAAAAAAAATGAAAATTCCATCATTGTTTTGTTAAATGGCATGTTTTAAGGTTTCAATTACTATGAATTAAATATTTTTCTTCCATCACTCTTGGCTTTATTGGATTGTTAAAAAGTTTCCGTTTTTTGGGGTCAATCTATATATATAGATATATATATGTTGCGGAAGAAATACCTCCGACATTTTAAACTATCGCCTATGTGAACTTAGGCAAATGACAATGGTGTCTTCATCTAGATAATTTCTTACCATTTTTTCTCACATATCATCAGTTACCATTATGGCTTGGACCGGTGCACACTGTGCATTTGCTGTTGAAATGCTTTTTTTTAAGAGTGGCGAATCTGTAATTTCAACACTTTTCGTGTTCATTTAATTTTACGTCGGAATGATGCTGTTCCGGATGGAAAACCGATACTGCTATCGGCTGAAAATTTCAGGGCCACAGGTTCAGGGCTTAAAAGAAAGCCACAGGTTCAGGACTTAAAGAAAGCTACGGATTCGGGGCTTAAAACAAAGCCAACGGGAAGTCCTCGAACACCCGGGCGATGGAAAACTTTAGAAATCGTCGACAGCAGTGTATGGTGAATGGGGGCCAAGATTTGGAGGATGTCATTTTAAAAACCAAATGAGATATATATATATATATATATATATATATATATATATATATATATATATATATATATATATATATATATAACAGTTAACTTGGTCTTTTTGTCAACCTTTAAAATGTCGTAGGTATTTCTACCGCTTCCTGTATTTTTTACTTGTTTTAAACTGAACGACAACGAAATAAGTTTACTTGTTTGTGGCAACAAACATCTCTATCCTTGCACTTAGGCTAGACTTTTAGCATTTGTAACTTCTTCATTTTCTCTGTGATTATAATTCGATTATGAATGGTCCCAAGATAAAAATACTGATTTGTTTATTCGTTGCAGGTGGGAATAAGTCATGTCAATTTAAAATCTGCCGAATGTATCTCGAGGTTTGTTTCTCATCACTAGAGAAATAACAAGATTTTATTAAAAAAACAAAACAAACTCACACGTTTCATCTCAACTCGGTATCTATGCTGACGACAAATATATCTACTCCTGTCTAAATAATAAATCTGATCGGTTCGATAAGAGAAAATTGGCACCTGATCTAAAAATGACCTACATTCTGTTGTTAACCAGGGCAGGGAATGGCTTGTTAATTTTAACGCTTCCAAAACGAAACTACCCTCTATTAATTGTCCGAGATGCCCCTTTTCGGCTTTCCATCATTATGGCTGATACAAACCTCCAGGAGAGCGACTCAGTGCAACTTTTCGAAGTAATGTTTTCCGCTGATCTGAAGTTGAAAGATTATATTGAATTAATTGTTGTCTGCTGCTAGGAAAGTTGGTTCATTGCGTCATGCTAGACAATTTTTATCTTCAGAATCTATCTTACATATTTATGAGTCTACTATCCGTCCATACTTTGAATATTGCTGCCAGATATGGTCTGGTGTTCCTGATCTCTATTAACCGTCTGAGAGAACTCTTTCTGCGTTCCATCAACATGGCTGATGCTAATTGCCAGAAGAGTGAGTCGTTGCGCCTTCTCAAGAAAGACGTTTTCTGCTGATATGAACTGGAAAGATTCAATTGCTAGGTCTACTGCTAGGAAAGTTAGTTCATTGCATCGTGCGAGATAATTTTTTTCGTCAGAATCCATTGTTATGGTAAATTACCCATACACAGATGGACTCTCCCAAGTTACAAATAGAAGCAGGTATTGCTTTAAGAAAAGTAGTTTTCCAGCAGTCAGCTCTGGCAGTCGGACTTACCATTCTTGGTCGTTTGTGTATGATTGTATTACTGTTTTTTTGTTAATATATTTGTTAACTGAATTCCTCTCTTTGTGTCTTTATTTCTGGCCCCGACAAGGCCACAACACATATTTACAAGTATACCATTCGTCCATGCTTAGAATATGGTCTGGTGTTCCTGTTATATATAGGGAGATCCTTGGTAAAACCCAAAGAAGAATCTGCAATGTCATTGGTCTAGATCTGTAAGATATATATATATATATATATATATATATATATATATATAAAAGTGGACATGGAAGTCAGCACTTAGAGGCGACAGTCTGTTTCATGCTAGTGCAATCGTCAGGCGATTGACGATTGCACTAGCATGAAACAGACTGTCGCCTCTAAGTGCTGACTTCCATGTCCACTTTTATATTTACACACGCTCTATCTCTGATATTGAGCACTTTACCCCATAAATTTCGCACACTTTAAGACTATATTTCTGCATATATATATATATATATATATTAATACATGTTTGATTAAATAATATAGATAAGCGTTGTCTATATATTTTATGCAAGTTTTTTTCATATAGTCTGATATATATAACTCATGGTTCGTTTACTCCATATGCTACCATCTCCACCCTAGATTAATTTGGCCCTGTACCTTATATGGCGTAATATAAGACCCGTTGGTGTAATGGATAGCAGCTCGGATTGAGAAATCGGTGAGCCGCGTTCGAATTCCAGTTGGACCCATTATATTCACTTACGTTCTAATACCCTTGGGAAAGGTATGAATACTTTTCTTCTCCCCCCGGCTATGGGCAAATAGCAGGACAGACCGGGTTCTATAGCCTTGGATGGCAGAATGAAATGGCAACCTACTGCAGGAAAAAAAGTCTGCCTCGTCAGTCATCTATCGAAAGATACATGATCGCCTACGCGTGTATCACGTATGGTACATAACTAACTGACTGACTGACTATTTAATAGTACAACATAGAGTTAGACTTGGTAGTGTCTGGTGTAAACATTAGTCTATCAGATGCCACAATATCGAAGAAAATGTCCGTGGGCTTACAGCCATATCATGTTGAAACACTGAAGTTAAGAAATGTCCATCCTGGTCGGTACCTTGTTAGCGGCTTGGGAATACAAGCGCGGTAAGCTTGGATGTGCGGCTGGTGTAACGGTTCGAAATGAGAAATCGGAGAGCCGAGTTCGAATTCCAGTCGGGTCCTTTACATTCACTTACGCGCAAATACACTTAGGACAGATATGATCCCACCTCTTCTACTCAAGCTTGATATTTACTCGCAAAGGAAAAAAAAATATTCAAAAATATGTTTCAGCTTTAAATAACCTACAAAATAAAAGCCGTAAAAACAAATAATAATAAAAAACATATTCGTACATGTTTAATGATTAAGGTTAGAAAGCAAAGGAAAAAAGATTAATTCTGTAAGTAACGAACATATTACAATTGTTGTTAGAAATCCATCCTATTTCTGAAATATGATATCTAAATAAAGCTACAATGCCACCAAGGCGCAAGGGCTTACTGGGGGTGAAAGAAAATGAGAAGACTTCCGGAGAAGGAACCGTAAACCCAATCCTAAACAGGAAAAAATCTACTGCTATTGAACAAAAGTAAATAAAATATCGCAATATAGATTTAAATTAAGAGCCCGTATAATTCGGATACACATAAAATGTCAATATTTGCATCTGAAGAAAAATAAAATTGTTAGAGAACTGATACTAGACACAACTGCCGAAGAGAAAGCTAGAGGCCACAGAAATGTGTTTCTACAGAAGAATATTGAAAATTCCACGAAAGGAGCCGCCAGTATGCAACAAGGAAATCTTAAAGAAAAATGACAACAGAAAAAAAAATCACTTATACTCAGCATAAGGATTGGTTGATTGTTTTGTTTATTTAACGGCATATCAACACCCTGTGGGCCATTTAATATCGAAATTTAATTTTCTCGGGAGCATTGAAGTAATAAAATTATGATATACGTCATTCTGCTTTCAAAATCGAGTACATGGTACATGATATTCAGCTTTTGTGCTTATACACGTTTGTGTGGACATGATTACCAGAGGCAGTGATATGTGTGTTTTATGTTGTAGTTTTGTTGAAGTTATATTTTGGAATACAGTTTGATTAAAGAAATTGTAAGATATAATATGGATTAATGTCATGAAAGAGTTTTTTTTATGTTAGTTGTTTGGTTGGTTGATTTGGTCTGGCGCAACCTCTGTGGGTTATTTAATGCCGAAATCTAAATATTTTGTACGTAATTTTATTCTTTCAACTACAGATATTTGTACATAATTTTCTACTTTCGGAGAAAAGATATATTTTTTTTTTAGATATATAGTTGTAGATGATAAAATGTATTGTCGGTAATTTTACTATAAAAATGTATTTTTATATTTTTTTTAGTGTTGCATTGATTGTTATTTTGCTATAAAATATATTGTTGATCATTTTATTATAAAAATGTACTGTTGATTTTAGTTTAAGGGTACAATATTTGCCCATAGCTGGGACCCTAACAGGTGCTACCACTCCGAGTCGGGGTAGACCTGGGAACGACAGCAATTAACAGGTGGTTCCTCGTTCCTCAAATCCTCCAATCTCTCGATCAGAGGCCTTACTACCAAATGTAGCATATTGTCATAACCAGGACGACAGAATCAGGAAAAGGCGGCGGAAATTTCTCCAACGTCTAATTTTGCGGAAGGAGTTCGCATCACGCAACAAGTGTCCATCGTGTTTTATAAATTATGCAAAGACGTTTAATAAAGCACGTCATAAAGAACTGTTGGAACTGCTCGTTAACCTTAACATATTTGGGAAGGATATTAGAATAATCCAGAACCTATACTGGCAGCAAGCCGCCTGCATACGAATAGAAAATGAATTCAGTAGATATACAAAAAAAAATAGAAAGGGGTGTAAGACAAGGATGTGTCTTCTCGCCGGACTTATTCAACTTGTACAGTGAGGCGATTCTGAGAGAATTAGATGTCCTACCAGGATTCATTATTCGAGGCCACAATCTTAACAACATAAGATACGCAGATGACACAGTGTTGATAGCAGACACAGAAAGGAAACTACAAGAACACCCACAGAAGGCAGTGAAGGGAAACGAGAGGAAAGAAATAAACATCAATTGCAAGAAGGTAGAATGCATGGTTACCAGCAAAAAGAACAGCCTAACACGCAAATTGCAAATTGGAGATACCAAAATCAAAGAAGTAAAACAATTTAGATATCTGGAAAGTGTTCTAACAGACAACGGAAAGTTTGGCACTGAAATCCGAAGTTGCATTGGGACAGCGAAATATGCATTCCAAAAGTTAAGCAATGTATTAAGAAACAGAAAAAAACCGTTAGAAACAACGAAAAGAGCATTGGACTGTTACGTAATAGCAGTCCTCCGATATGGCAGTGAATGCTGGAGAATCTTCTCACAGATGAAGAACAGGCGTGAAGCAACAGTAATGTTGTTCTACAGAACGATACTGAGGATATCATGGATCGAATATGTGAGCAACGGCGAAGCTGTAGAGAAAATAAAAAAAAGGAAACTTCTACTTAATATCAAGAAGTGACAGATGAATTTTCTAGGGCACATAATAAGGAAAGAGGGCTTGGGAAATCCGATATTGACAGGACAAATTAAAGGCAAGAGGGACAGAGGAAAACAAAGCATAGCGTACTTAGTGAGCTTAAGTAAATGGATGTCGGAGCTTAGGAGAGATAACAAAAAGGAAAAAAATATAAATTGTTATAAAGGATAGAAAATTGTGGAGAGTCGTGATCGCTTACGTTGTGAAGGGACTCGACACACAGAAGAAAGCTGTAGACAGGCTTTCTGAGTCGTTAACGGTGGTTAATTTCGTTTTTTTCCAGATATGTTTTCGCTCCACATTGTTGTAAACAATCCTCTTTTCATTGTTTCTTTATCCTTTTTTCAATTTTTTTCAATTTTTTTTATTTTTAAGTAAGGTTCACTCTGTACAAGGCCCGGAGGCACTCGAAGTAGATGGTTATGTTGAGTAGTAGTTTATATGAATAGAAGTGGAAGATAACGGTTAACGCTATACTTGAACAGGTTATGATTGTAGTGATCGGGGAAACATAGTATTGGTTCGCGGAAAGAAGCTGTTCGAATGGAATTTCTCGCCAATGAAATACGTAAGAAATGTGGGTGGTTTGCTACTAAGTGGCATGGCGGGTCCCAGCCGTGAAGCATAGACCGGGTGGAACCAAGGAATGTAGTTCGTCTGATCACTTTCCATAGAAGTAGCGAGAGAGCAGTGGGAGGCTTGCCACATCCCTACTGTGAGAGAAGCTGAAGAGTGAAAAATAATTCTTCTCCAACAAGGACTCGGAGACAGCTTTGAACTCTATCAAGCCTGGAAAATGAAGACTTGGCAGCTTCCGTCCAAATATGGCAACAATACTCCACTTTCGGCCTAATCAGGCTTTTATAAAGGTAGAGGATACATACTGAAGATTTTTACCTGCATCTTCAGCGACGGATCGTATATATGAGTTCCACTTAAGGCCGGGTGCGAGTTTAAGGCCCAATATTCTCTTAAGGAACGGTGCCTCCTCGAGGGGACATCTGTTCATCGTGATTGACGGTAGTTCGGTGCCTGATCGGCGGTGATGGATTTTTTGTCGAGTTTAAGCAGAGAATCGGACATGGTAATGAAGTTCATTAATTTTTTTTTCCTGTTAAATCGCCGGACATCCAAACAACGTTTTGCTTTGAAATTCACGTATCTAAGCGTTTCAAACTTTTTAAAACGGGCGTATGAGATATATGGAGTAGATGTGCGGCCTGGATTAAATTAAAACCGTGAAATGCGGTCTGAAAATATTTAATTAAATCAAAACACGAATTTTTTTTCCAAGATTAATATTTGGCAAACGTAAGTTACGTTGTTGTCTTCGACATATTCAATGATAATAAAAATTTGCAATACTGCAACAATATGTTTATTTTTTGCATACTAATAGTGCTTTTCCAAGTGTATCTTAGATGTGGCACAAGGCCGAAAGTACGGGGCATCCAGTGAGGATCGAACTCAATACTCAGTCGTAATTGTTCTAGCAAGACAAGCTTGCTAACAATTACACCGCCTCGAGGAGTCCTAAAATGATTTTCTAAGCACAGCTTAGATGTGGTACAAGGCAGAAATTATTGAGCACCCAGTGAGATTTGAACTCACTATTCAGACGTAAGTGTTCTAGCGAGACAAGCGTGCTGAACATTACACAGCCTCGAAGAGTCCTAAAATGATTTTCTAAGCACAGCTTAGATGTGGTACAAGGCAGAAATTATTGAGCACCCAGTGAGATTTGAACTCACTATTCAGACGTAAGTGTTCTAGCGAGACAAGCGTGCTGAACATTACACAGCCTCGAAGAGTCCTAAAATGATTTTCTAAGCACAGCTTAGATGTGGTACAAGGCAGAAATTATTGAGCACCCAGTGAGATTTGAACTCACTATTCAGACGTAAGTGTTCTAGCGAGACAAGCGTGCTAACCATTACACCGTCTTGAGATGCCATTTTCTTTCGTATACTAATATGAGTGGGTCTGTGGGTCTGTCGTTATGTCTGTGTCCGAATTTTCTCAAAGATTATAAAAGCCAAAGTGTATTTCTTTGTAAGAAAATATATATTTCTAATGTGTTTTTATGAGTTTTTAATGAATATCACGTTCGTTTCTTCGGGAAAATGTTTTAGTTTTCAAGAGGAGTATCGGTTTTGACTATTATACTGTACTTGGCTTTTTCCACCTCAAAAGCTTATCTCATGTCTACTCCTAATAAAGAAAATGAAATTAAACCAGTTTGAAAAAAAAAGAACAAAAAAACAACCCATAAACCCCTCAACCTTTCTTTCTCCAACATTCGCGCTATTCCTACCAATTCCATCAGTGTAGAATCGTTTCTCATGGAACAATCTTCCGACTTACTAGCTCTGTGAAATATCTACCACTGAATTTTTCTCTTGAAATCTTTCTCTTTGACTTGAAATATACTTGATAATATGTACAACAATGACTTTTAGCGTTTCGTTGGTAGCTTATTTTATTACATAACATGTCCCTTCAGGAAGTGAACAATCATAGCTCTCCACACCTTCCTTTCTTTTATAGCTTTAAACAATGTTTGCACCGTACCATCCCACCCAGTCCTTATTCTGCCATCCTTTTACATAAACTCTTTAGGTAGCATAGTCGCTCTTTTCCTCTTTCCACTTTGCCTTCAATACATCCTGTGAGTGCCAAATTCTCCAAACCTTCTTTCTTCATTATGGGTCCCAGAAATTTCAAATGTTTGTGAGTGTAAGTATAATTTTCGCCCTCAATTTCTTCATTCGCCCTCAATTTCTTCATTCGCCCTCAATTTCTTCATTCGCCCTCAATTTCTTCATTCGCCCTCAATTTCTTCATTCGCCCTCAATTTCTTCATTCGCCCTCAATTTCTTCATTCGCCCTCAATTTCTTCATTGATCACATGTCCAGTTCGTGCCAATCTTAGCATCCCTCGGTAGAATCACATCTCGGTCGATTAAAGCCTCCGCTTAATCTTTGCAGAAATTGTCCAATTGTAACACAGGAGATTAGATATTACAGAGCAGTTAAGCGTTATTTTCTTTGTTTTGAACGAAATTTTCCCGTCTCTTCGTAATTGGTTTAGCCACTGGAAAGCATCTATCTCTATTGAGATTCATCTTCAGATCTCTTCGTCACTTTGGAAGAATCTGTTAAGGAAAAAGGTTCTTAACATATGTCTTTCTCACGTAAATTTTATTCAATATCCCGATATGGCTGGGTTTACAGCTAGTACACACTCACGCCAATGTATTTATGGATTATATGATTTTGATTGCGATTATAAATTTAAACCTAATCTCACCAAAATGTGATTTAACAGTACTTTATTTTCCATATGAAATTCATTTTTTTCTTCATTTAAAAAGATTCTATTTGTAAAAGATAAAAAAATGTTTCATACGATTTTTTTAAAACGTTGTCGTTAACTTTGTGACAACTAAAGTGTCTGTAAATAAACGAACGGCTTTAGAAAAAAGTTAATAATGATCTTTGTAATATATATGTTTAAAAGTTATATACAATGTAACCCGGATATAAGAGAGTTGTCGGGACCGGAGAAGAAGTATCTTATATCCGGGTTTCTCTTATATCCAGGTTTGGTCTATTATATATACATTAACACAGGCTCTAATTTGGGCCCAGAGAAAATCTATCTTATATCCGGGTTTCTCTTATATCCGGGTTACACTGTATATACTGAAAAGTTATATATATGTATAAATATATAAATATACATGTATACACACACACACACACACGCACACACACACACACACACACACACACACATATATATATATATATATATATATATATATATATATATATATGTATATCTATACATATATGTAGAGAGTGATAGCTAGATAGATAGATATATAGATAGATAGATATGGTCGAAATTTCCTGGCCTAAACTATGGAAAGTAATACTTTAGGTTAATATAATCGATGGCGTCTTATATAAAAAAATTATGTATTGGGTAAAACGCGTATGATAGGAAATTTTTCTCATTTGGTCACTCAACTACTCTCTATTAGTCTGAAATATATATATATATATATATATATATATATATATATATATATATATATATATATATATGTATATATGTATATATATATATATATATGTATATATATATATATATATATATATGTATATATATATATATGTATATATATATATATATATATATATTTATATATATTATGTGTGTGTGTGTTCATTGCATAATTTTTTAAACTGTGCCTTTGCTTGAGATTTGTGAGATGAATTCTATTTAAAATTATCATCCAATGATAAACACAACTTTATTTCGCTTTCCTTAGGAAATCCTGGCCCTCTTTTCGTCATCCACAAACAATTCGAAGAGTTTGAATAGCTAAGTGAAGAAGACAGCCTTATGCGAGTGTGACCTTTCTTTAGAACGGGTTTTAGCAAAACTAAATAACATAATTCGGTTTGGAGGTGCCTTTGATCTTGCAACGAAGAGAGTAGCAGAAGAAAGGGGTGGAGAAAGCCCCTGAATAAATGAAAGAAAGGACAGAAATGTAGAGACTGCAAGGAGAAAGGGAAGCAAATAGAGTGTGTATGATCTCTGAAGAGAGAATGGATAAGAAGACTGGCTGGTTTCCGTGGATATTGAGTCATCTTGAACCCCAGGCTGTTTTGATTTCTTTTTCGTTTTCCTCATCCGATCTAAAACATGGCGTCTTCTCTCTTTCCAGTAAAAAAGAAACAAAACAAAAGAACCTAAGAGAATAGTCGTACCGACTGCTGCAGACACAACTTCAGCCATTTGGTATTTTTTATTTGAATACACATTTTCCTTTCTATAAAATTCTCATTATTTTAACGAACCTCGCCATTTTCTCTCGTCTGCTTCTCTTGCCACTATTTTATTTCCTTACACAGTTTTTATTTTGAAATACAATTTTCTCCCTCTTTTTTCTTCTTCAAATCTTTTATTTATTCTTAAAAAAATAAAAATAAAATGAAAATGAAATACTTCCCCCCGCGTCTCTCTTTTCACCACTAATTTCTCATTTCCTCTTCAAGTGTACGAATATTTCTTCCCTCTCTTCCCATGTCTCCTTTCTCCCTCTTTCTTCGTCCATTTCCATATGTCTCCCACTTTATAGCTTATCTGTTCCGTGTTGTCTGAAATATATATATATATTTTTATATCCCATTAGAATCCATTCCAAGACAGTTCTGATAAGCCTATCCCCGTTACAAAAATGGCAATCTTTATTTGTTTAATTAGCGCGAAAAGAATCGAAAAAATAAAATAAAATAATTTATTTATTTATTTATTTAAATCTCTCTTTCTTTGAACATTTGAAACACGTCTCGTTTCAAGTTTATTGAATAAACTATTCCAAATATTTAATAACGATAACATGAATACTACCACCATCACCACCACTGCCGCAGCCGACGACAATAATAATATTAATAAGATGGCAGTAATAATAAGATGGTAGTGCCATCAGGCGCACACACACAAAAACACAAACACACAGACATATATATATATATATATAATTATTAATAATAATATTAACTACGAACACGGCCACAATGTGCTAACTGTGTTTGGAAAATAAAACATCTCTATAACACTAAAAACATACACACAACGCACACACCCAATTAAATTGAAAAAATAAAATCATCCTTGATAATGGCTAAATGTATAGCCGAAAGCGCTCGGAATTATAGAATATTTGGACAGTTTCTACAAACTCTGTGTCCCAAAAAGAAAACACTTGTTGCAACACAAGAACAATTAAATAAAAAGCTTAATCGCAGTACCTTCTCTGTCGGTTTTAATGAAACATGCATAAATGAAGGATTGCTGCCTAAATACACACACTATATATATATATATATATATATATATATATATATATATATATATATATATATATGAGATAAAACTATATATTTTAATTTATCAAGAGCAGTATTGGGGAAATTGTATGACAAATTGAAAAAGTTTACATGTGACGCGTTTTGTTCTTTGGGACTTCATCGGACTAAATTTGTTATTTTTGTACGACTACACTTGGGAAGCATCCCTCATTCGGGCGCATGTATAGTCGTACCAACATAACAAATTTAGTTTGCTGAAGTCCCAAAGTACGAAACGCGTCACAAGTAAACTTTTCCATTTTGTCATATATATATATATATATATATATATATATATATATATATATATATATATATATATATATATATATATGTGGTACGTGATCAATTTATATATATTATTTGTTATTCTTATGAATGATTTATGTTATATAAATTGATCACGTACCACATAATAGATATTAAAAAATACTGATCCTACGTGTGAATTTCCCGATAATAATGGTGACATTACTATAATTATTGAACAATTTTGTTCATGCCACTTTTACTACAAAAAATAACCTACTTCTACGAGAACGCAAAATTTCAAAATTCAAAATTCAACCTCAGCGTCGAGTCTGTACGCTCCAAAATTATTCTTACTGTTAACAATATCACAATTGTAAAAAAGACTTCTTTCGGATTACACTTTCGATGTCTAATTATTACCTGGATTTTAAAAAACTTAACTAATTTACTACCTGATGATGATCGGACGATACGATTGAAAGCTCTGGCTAGTAGAAAAATAAGACCACTCAACACCAGAATTTATAAACAAGGATCGTACCATTCAGTAACGGATATGATGTTGATTATATTTTATTATTAAATGTTGTTAGCAGGAGTGATTCTTGCCATAATTAGCTTCATTATTTGTTATTCGTATGAATGATTTATGACATATTAAACCTACGGTTATAACTGGAGCACCGGGCACAATCAAAAATGGTGCCGAAAAGAACATTAACAAGATTCCTGGCCATACTAATTGTTCTGATGACCTTTCCTCTTTGGTACTTAGACTTTGCTAAATTGGTAGCTAGGTGGCATCATTTTACAGATGAAATTGCTCGATGTAAGTTCTATGCTGACAGTTTCTTCTCCCATGTTTCTCGCCCGTGGAAGTCTCTTCTGGCTTCTTGATTTCCAGCCAACATTGACCATAAAAAATCTTTATATGCAATGTTAATCGTTATCTTTTGTCTTCTTAATTCTTGTTCTTTTATTGTTCCCTCTCCTTAATAATGTTTTTCGTTTTTTCATATTCTTTCACACCCAATAACTAATTTGCGTCTGAGTGGCTTTATTGCCTTGCTTGGGGGGAAAGGATGAAAAAAATAAGCTCCTCTTTACAAGAGATTAAAAATATTAAACTGTGTAGAACTGCTCGTCTACTCAAGAGAGCATTATCAATTAAGAAAATGTAAACACATTATATGTTAAGTCTCACTTAGCATAAGAATTTGTGCAGATACATATATTTATGTATTTATACAAACACAAGCACACATACATACACACATATATATATTTGTGTGTGTATATTTTATTTACTAACTTCCTTTAAACTAGTTCTTGGATAAAGACAGAGTAATGAAATTGTACTGAATAATAATAATAATAATAATAATAATAATAATAATAATAATAATTATAATAATCAGTTTGTATTTATTTATATATTTCCTGTCACATCTGTAGTGGGAAAGGAGAGAAATCAACTTAAGTTAGTAAATCTATCAGAGATTACTTCCCTTAGTTGTTTTAATAATCTATAGAAATAAAATATTTATCTGCATTTAGACAAAATCAATTCCCGAGCAAAATCAACCGTTTAATTAATCAGTTCCTTTACTCCTACGTTTTTCTGATTACAGTCTTATTTGTTATAGCCTTTCATGTGAGAAACCTAGATACCTTTGTCTATTAAGTAATCATCTTGCTTAAATTTAGACTTGTAATAGGCTTTCTTCTCGTCGACTTTGTTGTTCTGTTGCTAATCTTTTTCTTCCGAGAGATATTTCTATTTGTCTGTTAGACGTATAAAATTCTTAATATGAAAAGTTATTGTGCTAAAAGCGATTTATATAATATCAGGAGTAATCAATGAATTATAAATACCACTGAACGTCTAAAAAATATAAAAGGGTACGGATTAATCAAACGCTTCATTGGCCTCTATTTTAATTGTGGATTCTTTATCTCCGCTTTAGTGAATCTCAATACATTGTTTCAAGACTTTTGTTTCATTGTATTTTACTACTAAAACTTTCTAACAATTGCTATCATTTTTGACGGCATGGGTACACCAGTAATAACAATAAATGACCTGGTCTTAAACTCGTGGTTTCTGATCATAATCTGTACATGTTTTGTCCCGGTGAATTAAGATGGTCTACAGCAAATATCCCGTTTAGTACCACATACTTTCTTTTCAGTTTGATATTAACCAGATTAACCAAGGGCCGATGCACTGACCATCTCCCTTGATGAGGAGGGTTAGTGAGGGAGAAAATCGCCGGGTTTTGGGAGGGTTGTTCGTTTTAAGTTAGAAAGATGAGGTAGCCAAGGCGACTTGGTGTCACATCTAGCTATTTGGAAACACACGCATTTCTGAGACTGATTTCTAAGCGAGCTAGGTTACCCGATCTGAAAGTAATTCTAATTGGGCCCCACCTGCAACGTTATGCGCCGATTTTATCAAAATCTGGCACCATATCGCGCACATTTGGTTACGGTGTTTGGTATACGCTTATCAGTCTTGGTGTCATGATGGGTGTATTGGATTTCCGATATTTGTATCCCAGGTGAATGACTTGTTGAATGATTTTATCAAACAGTAACAATAATTTTATTGTGTATATTGTAGGTTATATTTTCTTTGTTGTGGTCAGTGTATATAATTGTTATTTAGATACAAGTTTTAATTATCTTCATTTGCAGATATGTTTTTCAACGGTTCATCAACCTTTGCTGGTTATTTAAAGCCAGAAAATATTTTTAAATTGTAAGAATCTTTTTTTAAATAATAATGGTTTAATGATACAAGTCTTACTAATTAACCCATAGCCGGAGAAAAGAGGTGGATTTATACCTTTCCCAAAAGTATTTACGCGTAAGTGAATATAACGAAGCCAACGGGAATTGGGTTTCGTCTCTCCGATTAAAAAAATCCGAGCCAAATCCAAGCTTACAGACCCTGGTATTCCGAAGCAGTACTGACCAGGCTCAACATTGCTTAACTTCGGTAGGTGTTTCAACATGATATGGCCATAAGGCTTGTACTAAAAATACATCTAAAAATGAATAAATATTTATGTTAATTTATGTATGTCTACGTGATGTAAATGTGTACGTATTAAATAAATGCGTTCACATGTGTTTTCTCGACAAACTCCAGTCCCAGTGGGTTTACTTTTTGCTGAATAAACCACGATATGGCCAACCACCTCGCTCTCTAGTTGCGATACGGTAGGATGCATGCGTATGCAGCAGGGTCAAAGAAATCGACAAGTTTAAGAAATACACCGACTTCCGCAGAATGTGGGTCGTTCAAACCACGATTGTCTGTTGTCATTGGAGCGTTGTGGCCTACACCACCGAAGTTAGTCATACATTAAGAAAATCGGAATAAAGCTTAGTATCCTATCTCTTCAGAAGACTGTATTGCTAGGCACTGCAAATATTCTGTGAAAGGTGCTCTCTGTCTGAAGGTGTATAACTTGATGGAGAAAACCCATGATTCAAGATCTTCAGTTGGAAACGAACAACTGCGCAAAAGAAGGAATTATAATATCGAAGTAAGAAAAATGTGGAAACTTAAAACTACGATTATCCCCGTTCTGATAAGGGCGTTGGGCCTAATAAATAAGGGTACTGAAAATCAAGTGAGGAAAATTCCTGGACACGTCAACATCTCAGAGCCACAAAAGATGACTTTGTGAGGAACTGCACATATCTGCAAAACCCTGTCTATCTAAACAAAACGTTCCATATATTCATAGATAACTCTTCGACACTGTCCTATTTACTCATAGACACCGAAGGGGACATAGTATTTAGGCATTTTAAATTACGCCCTCGGAAGGTGATACCACAGGCACTACTACTTGTACTACTACTAATGCTAAATACAGTGTAACCCGGATATAAGAGAAACCCGGATGTAAGAGAGATTGTCTCTGGTCCCAAATTAGAGCCTGTGCTAATAAAACAAAATAGACCAAACCCGGATATAAGAGAAACCCGGATATAAGATACTTCTTCTCCGGTCCCGACAACTCTCTTATATCCGGGTTACACTGTACTACTAATAATAATTAAGTTAAAAAAGAAAACGAGACCAATAATATAAAGCAACATGACAGAAAAAAAACTGCAGTCGTTTTCAAAGAAAAGAACATTGAGAAAAGCTACGCTTCAATTAATCTCTCTCTCTCTCTCTCTCTCTCTCTCTCTCTCTATATATATATATATATATATATATGTATATATGAAATGGGCAAATAACACCAATATTACAAGTAACAGTACTTACTACTATAAACGTATTCTAATATTGTTTAAGGACACATATTGTGCGAGGCCAATATATTCATTGGTGCGCCTGTTCGAACCACAGTGTTGAAGTTGCGAATCCATGATACAAACACAACCGGAATGATGTCACAAATGGAGTGACTATAGCGTGGGATTTCCCAATCCCTACCGAAGGGAAAAAATTATGGAAATAGACCAGACAGAGTCATAGAAACTTTCAGAAGAGGAACCTGACAACTAATTGATATGACTTGCCCAGAAGATTCCAAAACAGAATTTCAAAAACTGACAAATTAAAAGGACCTGCAAATCGAAGTAACAAAAATGTGAAAACTTAAAACTAGGATTATCCCTGTTCTGATAAGGGCGTTGGGTATAATAAAGAAGGGTACCAAAATCATGTGAGTAAAATTCCTGGACACATCAACATCTCAGAGCTACAAAAGATTACTTTGTGAGGAACTGTCCATATCATCCGCAAAACCCACTCTATCTAAACGAAACGTGAACAGATAACTCTCCTACAGTCGACCTTTTTACTCATAGACCCCAGAGGGAACTTGGTAATTAGGCACTTAAAACTACTCTCTGGCAAGATGATACCACACCCAATAATAATAATAATAATAATAATAATAATAATAATGGTGGTACCACAGAACCAGAGAGTATACTGGAAAACAAAAATAAAAAAAAATACTTTAATATTTAGAAATCGAGATTGACCACTCAATTTCCATAAGATGGCCAGATCCGATAATTGGCCAAAGGATGCGGCCCACTCGACAGACCACAGGAAGAGAAATTAGAAAAATGCTAGAGCCTTTCCAGGGAGCTGGGAAAGATATGGAGTACGAAAGTTAGATTCGTGTTTGTAGTAATAGGTGCACTTGGAACTGAACCAAGAAAACACTAGAATTGAAATTAGATGAGCTAAAAAAATAAAATCCGAAGTAGGATTAAGATGTACAAACCACAGCGTTGAAGAGGTGGACGTGGATACTGGGAAAGGTACTGGAGATGTGAGAAGACTTGCTCTCACTTGATCCTCTGCGATCACTACCAGACATCTGGTGTAGACATGAAAATGCAATAATAATAATAATAATAATAATAATAATAATATAAAATATCGTATGATAGAGTGGGCCAATATCTGCACTGGAAATATTCAACTTTTACGGGAAAGAAACTGCAAGAAACTTGTATGAACAGAACCCAGACTCAGTTACAGAGATAGGACCTGTAACAATTTTATGGAACTTTACAATACACACAAACATAACAATCCAAGCTAATCGCCCGGACATCTTGGTCAAAGACCACAGAAACAGAATGTGCTTCCTTATTGACATAGAAGTCCCTGTAGATTGTAATGTATTTTTTCAAGATCTTCAAAAAACTATCAAAATATAAAGATCTTGAAGTGGAAATTTAAAAAATGTGGTACATCAGGACATCAATAATTCTAGTTGTAGCCCTCGGATTGATTGGAAAAGATTCTGATAGACTCATTGAAGGGATTCCTGGTAGTCCATTATCTTAAAGAAATAAAAAAAAATGTTCCCACAAGTACAGCTCACATATTACGAAGATATTTATCTATGTAAATTTTATCTTTTTTTTTTTTTAAAGCATATCACCCCAAGCAAGGCTGGAAGCCACTAGTACGCAGGGGGTTACAGAAGATTTGGAGGAAGAGCAGATAGGAGTGGTAAAGGAGAGGATGTGGAGAAAGATAGTGGATCGATCGAGGCTAGGGGGTTACAGAAGATTTGGAGCGAGAGCAGATGGGAATGAAAGGTGAAAGGATGTGGAGAAGGGAAGAGGATAGATCAAGGCAACTGGAGATGTCGATCTATTTATTTATTTATTTTTTTTACAAAAAATGATCAGTAGAAGATGTCATGAATGCATTTCTGACCATAGGTCACTGGTCGGGACTCGGATAGAAATGTGTATACAATAGAAATCCGAGGAAATAATAATAATAATAATAATAATAATAATAATAATAATAATAATAATAATAATAATAATAATTTTTAAATCTAACTTGAAGCAGGCAGATATACTATCGGAACATTGTTAAACATTATTAAACACTATGTCTTTTCTTTTTCTTTTCTTAAATCGAGCTCTTCTCTCTAAGTGTAGTTAACAATAATAATGATAATAATGACAAAAGCGAAAATCTGGATAAATATCAGGGCTTAGGGGTGAAGAACTGAAAAATTATGTAAAAACTCGAAAAGCCTAACGGAAAGTTAGTTCGAATATTGAAGAGAGTTTTGGAATATCGTGCAGACTGTCACTTGATTTCACAATCCGTTTGAGTGAGCGCACGGAGAAATATACATATCCCACTGGTAATCTTACTCTGACGATTTTCATTTATTCCTATCCCTGGAAATGATTTTTGCGGCTTGCTTTGGATTGATCATATTATAAGTGTGTAATAATAACAATTTCGATTTTTTTGAGATATAAGTAAATTGAAGGCCTACACAGAACCCAAATGATTGAGGGACAATGATACGGGGACAAATAGCATCCCCCATAATTTATCTTAACTTTTCAGCTTGACTGA
>OZ038482.1:101864619-102057119 GCA_964036315.1 Acanthosepion esculentum | reverse complement strand
CCTAGGTATGTGCGTCTCTCTAAAATCATTTATTTGCTGGATGCCACCAACATTATACGTGGCTACATTCATGGCGAACTCATTTCAAAAAGATGTATGATTCAGTTATTTACGAGAAAAGCCCGCCAAAAAATTGTTTTCGGGCGAAACTTCTATATTTATTTTATTTATTTACTTGTTTTTAATTTTTTAATTTTTTCATTGTCTATTCCTTATCGTTATCGCTACCGCCTTTCATCCATACGCTGATTTATCCTTTTCATATTTCTCTTGTCTGTCTCTTCATATTAGTCTCAATCTCAATCTATCTCTTCATACATATACATACATACATATATATATATATATATATATATATATATATATATATATATATATATATATGTGTGTGAGAATTAAGACAAAAAGCAAACTTAGGCCTATTTGTCTTTATTCATTTTATAGATATACTCTCACTGAAAGTTTTACACCCACACACTCACACACACACACACATATATATATATACTGAATATATATATGTGTCTGCTTTTGTTTCTATGTGTGTGTGTTTGTATGTGTATGTGTGTGTGCGAGTTTATCTCCATACGAGTGTGCGTGCGTGTGTGTGCGCGTAAATAATCATATATATTTCAGTGTTTCGTTTTCGTTTACGCACGTGTGCACGCACACAAACATATATATCCCTGCTCATCTATACATTCATATCTATCTATCTATCTATCTATCTATCTATCTATCTATCTATCTATCTATCTATGTTTTTTCCTCATCTATATCTATCTATCTATCTATCTATCTATCTATCTATGTTTTTTCCTCATCTATATCTATCTATCTATCTATCTATCTATCTATCTATCTATCTATGTCTTTTCCTCTTCTATATCTATCTATCTCTCTATCTCTCTCTCTCTCTATCTATCTGTCTATCTATCTATCTTCTTCTATTGTCTTTTAATTTTTTCTTTTTTGTCTGTCTGCCAGTATAGACAGAAACACGCCAAGAATTTCGAAACTCCGCGGAATCGACACCCTCCCCTCTTACACATCCATCCTGCTGATTTAGTACTCAAACCCTTCTTCTCCCTCCCCCTCTTTCTTCATCTTCTTGCATGTGTCTGCATCTGACTGAGTGTATCACCCGGGTTCTTCCAATGTCTCTTCGACCTCATCCCTTGCTTCCGAATCCAAAAAATCTATCAATAAACCTCACCGACAATTCGTACATTCGGTCGACAGACACACAAGCACATCTGCACAATAAAATGGCATTTTGCTCACTCATTCCGACGCAGTTGGATTCGAATGAAATCTAACACACTGCCCCTGTCTGATAGCTCAGTGCTCAGATTATTCGACTGGTCGGTACCAAATCCGTTGTTTCAAATCTGTCTCCAAAGATCGACATCAATTCAGTTTAATCTTAATCGCTATTCAGAACTGTAGATTTCATAAACGTTATTGTTCTATTTAAAAGATTACGCTTTTGTTTACTCAAATCTTAAGAGTTGCCCAATCACTTTTCAAACCATCCATTTAATTCCCATATTAACACAGCTTTTCATATTTGCGGTGCGCGTTAGGCTTTCCTTATTCTTGTAGGAGAGCTTTCTCTATGAAAATGAATATAGCAGACAGGCCTTAATACATTACTGTAAAATACATTCACTAAACTCGCAGATAACCTTATTACTTACGTATCCATTATGTAGAAGGAAAATACTTCATTTGTGTCAGTCTGTTAAAATAAATACAGGAAAAACAGTAGCAAACTTTTATTTATGTTGTAATAATATCGACACAGACAACATTGTATTACTTTTATCATAGGGAATTAAACTAAGAATAAAAACAAGAATTAAATTAAATTATAAATAAAAGTAAGAATTACATTAAAATTTCAGTAAGGATAATAGTAAGAATAAAAATTAAATTATAAATAAAAAAGAATTGCAATAAGAATTACATTACGAAATTCAGTTAGAATTATGGCAAGAATTAAATTAAACTATTAATAAAAATAAGAGTTTCTGTAAGAATTACATTAAGAATTTAAATAAAGTAATAGTAAGATTAAATTAAATTATAAATGAAAGTGAGAAAAAAAGTAAGAATTGCATAAAGAATTTCAGTAAGGATAATACTAGGATTTAAATTAAATTATAAGTAAAAGTAAGAATTACAGTAAGAATTACATTAAGAATAACAGTAAGAATAACAGTAAAAATTAAATTAAATAATAAATAAAAGTAAGAATAAAAGTAGGAATTACATTAAGAATTTCGGTAATAATAATAGTAAGAGTTAAATTATAAATAAAAGTAAGAATTACAATAGGAATTTCAGTAATAATAATAAGAAGAATTAAATTAAAATTTAAATAAATGTAAGAATAAAAGTAAGAATTACATTAAGATTAAACGTATCAATAAAAGTATGAATTTAATTAAATTATAAATAAAAATAAGTACAAATGTAGGAATTACAATAAGAATCAGTGGTATGCAGAAGTTTAGTGAAGTTTAGTGATGACCGGGGCCAACTCCTTGGTTGCATGCTCCTAAGACTCAAATAGGAGTGTAGGGCCTTGTACTGAGAAATATGAGAATGGAAGACCTTTTAAATATGTAAAAACAGATGAAACATGAAATAATCCCTTTATTTCAAATTTCATTGGCTACCTTCCCAATATGAATACCTGGCGCCGACGCGCCCTCTGCCGCCACTTCTGCACGCTACTGGTAAGAATCAAAGTGTGAAATACATAAAGAATAAAAGTAAGAATTACAGTTAGAATAAAAGTCAGAATATTTAAAGAATAAAAGTAAGAATAAAGTATGAATTATTGTAAGAATAAAAATAAAAATAAATGTAAGAATTACAATAAGAATAAAAGTAAGAACTGCATAAAGAATAAATAGTAAGAATTTAAAAAATTATAAGTAAAAGTAACAATTAGGGTAAGAATTAAATTAAATTCAATACAAAAGTAAGAATAAAAGTAAAACATTACATTAAGAATTAGAATTAAATCAAGAACAAACGTAAGTATCAAAGTAAGAACAAAAGTAATAATATCTTGAAAAGAAAAAACGGCTACGCAGAAGAGGAATTTTCACAGATAATTCTTTCGTGGATGAAATTCTTGAAAAACAAGAATAATAATGTTTAATATAATTTTTTTAAAATATAAAAATTGTATCGCTTCGTAAACTGCGATTTCTTTGCTCGTTACTTTATAGCTAAGTCATGATCTAATAATGAATAAGTAATTCTTCACATTGGTCAATAAGAAATATATTTCTCTGTAATTTAACAAAAGATATGAATTGTATTGAGATCTGTTTCTAAGCTGCAACTATGTATACGCAGTAGTCTTTGACGATTCTTTTTTTGTAAGCCTTAAACCCGTTAAAAAAATGATTTATTAGTGTGACCCTGACGACATTTTACAAGGCCAGTATCTTGCACGTGTACGCGTGCAATGTGAGTAGATGCAAATGGGTTGTATATGGTGATGGTAAGGCAACATTTGGCATTCATTGACCGAGCAGCTAGTAATTCTGTCGGTTGAAATCTATAAAATTTTGTTCTTAAAACAATTTTTCAGGAAAATAGGTTTCTCAAGTCCAATAGCTGTCATCACTCTTTCCAGTATTGATGGCTGTTTCCTTCCTAGCCTTTTGTTTGGAGTAGTGTGGAATGTCAACATTTTAATTATGACATTATTTTCTCTTCGAGTTACATGGGATATCCATTTTAGTTGTTGATACTGCTGATATTCCTCAAGTAGCGTGGTTTCTGTTTGGTATAGTTCTTTGTTTGTGATTATGTAGCGCCAATCGACAATGTTAAAAAAAGGATCGTCTTCGTCAAGACTCATGCTTCATTCGCTCAAAGTCATTTATGAATGGGTATATATGAGCGTATGTGTGAAAGTGTGTGTGGAGGTACTGTGTATGTATTTGTGTACATAGATGGAGGCTATGTGTATGTGTGTGTTTGCGGATGAAGGAATGTGCATGTGTATGGGTGTATATGCCAATGGATATGTATGTGCTTGCGTGTGAATGTTTGTATGAAGGTATTGTGTATATCTGTACGTGTTCATGGATGGCGTGTGTACTGTGTATGTGCATGAATGGATTTGTGTATGGATGGAAAAAGATGTGTGGATAAGTATGTATGCATAAGTATGTGTAGATATATGCATAGATGTGTGTGGGTGTGCGTGCGTGCGTGTGTGTGTGGATTGATGTGCGTATGTGTCTGGGATAGAGATAATTGTAGTAGCTCAGTGGTTAGCGTGTTGGCATTGCAAAACACTGGTGAGGTGTTCGGGTTTAGAAGCTATGTTTTTACTGCGTCAACTAAACCAGAATTAATTTGTTCTGATTACGACTTATTTCCATCAATACTGACGGGGTGAATTAAACACAGAATCTAATTTGTACCAATTTCCGAGTCATTAATTTGTTCTGCTATCAGCTACCGATCAAATGCCACGAGTTCTTTTTCGTATTTCCATATAAAACTCTCTTAAAAGAATGAGAAACTGTATAAGAAGCAGACGCGTTACTATACGTCAGTCCAAGTGAATATTTGCCGTGTTTCACAAAGTTTCTTCTTTTATTTGCCGTGCACATTCAGGACGTGGGGGATCATAGCTCTCCACAACGTTCTATCCTTCGTAACAATCCTTCGTACTGCAATCTTTTCTTTGTTTCTTAATATCTGTCTATATTTCTGAGATGAGATACTGTAATTATTCACACTATTTACATTGTTCGGACTGTTGTCTTCAACCATTTTCTTGCCATATTCACGACGTTTCGGCCGTTGTACGCTCTGGCCTTCTTCAGGCAATTAGAATTTCGAACTGAACTCTTTAATTCGTCCGCCGGGGTAGATTGGTCTAGTTCCACGTGCCATGACTCTTCCGAATGTTTCGGTTATCTCCCTTTAATACAACTCTCCAGGTTTTTTTTTCACCTCTGCCGTAGCCAGGTATTGAACTCACAACTTTTTAGGTCAAGTCACTCGATGCAACAAATGTTTTTTTCCACTGAGCCATGTGTCTGTTCGAAATTCCAATCGCCTGAAGAAGCCGGAGCGTACAACGGCTGAAACGTCGTGAATACGGCAACAAAGATGCGTTTCTTAATGCTTTGCTTAGATTTTGGAAAGCATCCTCTGCTATTCCAGTGTGCCTCTGGATTTCTGTTTCCCATTTATGTCGTCTATTAAAACGCTGCTCAGATTGTTAAGTGTCTGTACTGGCTTGATAATGATACCTACCTCGCTGATGACCATACATTTTGATAACTGATGCTTAGCCCTTTCCATTCACTTGCCTTGTGTTGGAGTTCCTGCAGTTTCCTTCTGTATCTGTCATCAACACGGTGTCATCTTAGGCAGTTAAGACTGTGGCCACCAATGATAAGTCCTGATATGACTTCTAGAGCTCTTGGGATTGCCTCGCTGTTAAAGGTTAAATAAATCCGATCTCAAAAGATTACAAAGTCATTGTTTTGCTTTAGTGACTCTACTTTAGTGAAAGACTCAGTTAAAAAATTTAGCATTCAATGATTGACCTTTAAAGGAATGATACCATTTTATCTGGAGAACTTTAGATCAAAGATGGATGGCTAAGCACTGACCCCCGAAAGATATATATTTATTGATGTGAATAATTAAAGCAAGAAAAATAAAATCAGCGTTTGGTTAGTGATTACGCATTAGTTAGTTTGTACGATAAATATAAATTACCCTCGGTCTTACCCCACCTCCTAGTATGGTGAAATACGTGGCTGGAAGGACGTTAATATTTAGTTCTCTCACCCAGTGCTGGTGAAGGGGTCTCGTGTGCTCCCAATCTATGATAAAGACCCCGAATCTATGATACTGTCCCCTAATCTATGATATAGACACCCCATCTATGATACGCCCCCACTGTACTATATCGCAATTTTCATAAGGTAGTATTCATATAAAATACAAATTTTATTCTAACCTAATTATGTACAATAATGGATCATATGCAATATAGGTAAACAATAGAAAATAGAAAATAAATAAAATATATCGAAATATTAATTAGAAACATTTCATTTCGTCTTAAATAAACCAACAATGTTTTGCGACAAATTTTAACGTCATTTCAGATTTTTCTTGTTAAAAGATTGAATCATTTTAACGCATTGAACATTATGGATAAAAATGTGAATTTTATATAGTAATTTTTCGAGACTTAGCATAAGCAAAACAAATTCACGGATTTGGGAAAAAAAGACGTCATTATGACGTCAAAATACTCGAAAAATTTTATCCTTTAATGATAGTCAGTTGTGCTTAATTAACTTTGTAATATATATAAATGTTGGTAGAAAAAAGCAATTGTTCAAAGGTGGTACATACCACTACTCGCACCACTGAAAATTAAGCTGAAAAATCTGGAAAAATAAGTACGTATTATATGCGAATGTTTACACGAATAATTCGGGTATTTCATTTTAATCATAACATTTCTCTGTTTTTGTTGGATTAATTATTTTTGGATACGAGTTAAAGATGAACAAAAGAATGTCGCTATTTATCAAACAGGACGTCACAAAATAAAAATTGTGTGGTGGTAATGATGATGAGTGACTGAAATAGATGTTAAAAAGGGTGGGGTTTGCTTTAAGTCGAAATTAAAAAGCGGAGGCTAAATCAGATGTTAAATGGGGGTCGGCTAAATCAGATGCTAAAATAGGGCGGCTAAATCAGATGCTAAATGTGGGCATTTAAATCAGACGTTAAAAGGGGGCGGATAAATTAGACGCTCAAAGGGGGTAGCTAATGTTAAATGTGGGCGCCTAATGTTAAAAAGGGGTGGCTAATGTTAACGAGGGCGGCTAAATCAGATACTAAAAGAGGGCGGCTAAATTAGATGCTAAAAGGGGTCAGCTAAATCAGATGCTAAAAGGGGGCTAAATCAGATATTAAAATGGGTCAGTTAAATCAGATGCTAAAAGGGGGCGGTTAAATCAGACGCTAAAAGGGGGCGGCCAAATTAGATGTTAAAAGGGACGGCTAAATCAGATTTTAAAATATGTTTGTTTTTGCTTTTCCTTGGTACTTATTTTCTGAAATGAGATCTATAAACCTTTTCCGCATATAAAACATATACAAAAGCTAATGTATTGGAAAAAATGATTGAAGTTTTCTGATTTATTTTGAAAATTAATAGCATTAATAATTTTAGACAAATGTTACAGCCCAGCTCAATAACAATTAGCAATCTAAAAGTGTTACTGCGCTAAGCTGTAGTTCTCAGTTTCAGTAAAAAGGGAAGTTGGCTTCAGCACCCCCATCTCCCCGAAGCACCGTGGATGTTTATAAACTGTTATTTTTACTTGCTTAAATTGAATAATTTAAAGGATTTTTTTTGCAGTAAAGTTTACATCAATGACTCAAAGTATAAAAATTATTAAATGTAAAGTTTACATCAAACGGAATGCACTTGAACTTACAAATGAGAATGAATTAAAATCTGGACGGGGAAATTTTGCTAGGGAAGAAATTAGTGATGCATTTCAATTAAATGTACAAGTCATAAGTATAATATGAAAAACTACTAGATAACAATTCAAACTGGGGAGGAACTTGGAAAGTAGGGGGGGGGTCAGAAGGGGATGAATATAATCTGAGACTGTTTACATGTAAAATATGTTTCATAAATAGATATATATATATATATATATATATAGATAGATAAATACGAACAGAGTGATACATACACACATACACACACACATATATAAGTCTTTTCTCTCTTTCTTTCTTTCTTTCTTTCTCTCTCTCTCTCTCTCTCTCTCTCTCTCTCTCTATATATATATATATATATAGAGAGAGAGAGAGAGAGAGAGAGTGAGTGAGATCGGGTAAAGATAAGATAGGAAGAAGGAAGGTAAGAGAGAGTTGGATTCTGCTGTAAACCAAAGGCTAGCAAGTTGGACACACAAACAAATTGCTACAATGAGGAATTCGTCCCTCTCTTGGTATTGCAGTCAAACTAAACTAAATTTTATTTCTCCCTCACAGTCTGTTCATATCTATCTATCTATCTATCTATCTATCTATCTATCTATCTATCTATCTATCTATCTATCTACGGAGGTCATATATATATATTTGTATGGCTATGAATCGATACGTTAGATTATTTTTATGTGTGTGTATGCATGTTAGGTTATCTATTTGTGCGTGTGTTAAACTCTATGTGAGTCTTTGTACGTGCATGTATTAATCGTTAATCCGTAGACACTTTCTTAAAACAATAATGTCAGACTTGAAGGGTATAGACAATTATTATTGATTGACCAAATGAAAGATGGCTCAGAGATTTTCATATCTTAATTACAGCAGTAGTCAGCAATTTGGCTGGACAGTACAAATGCGTGTGGAGAAGAGAGAGAGAGAGACAGAGAGAGAGAGAGAGAGAGAGAGAGAGAGAGAGAAAGAGAGAGAGAGAGAGTTGAGGAAAAGGAAGGAAATAATATAGGAGGAAAATGGAATAGGGAGAAAGGGTGGAAGGAGTAGCAGAAAGAGGAGTGTAAGATGGCGGCAGCAAAATAGACTCTGATGACAAAGTATTTACACAAGATATGAAGAATAAGGTACAAATAACGAATTCATTGAGAGCCAATAACAACATGAATACAGAAAATAAGCAGGGGTCATTGGCAAGTCCTTGGCCCGACACACTTCCAGAAATCTGGTCAAATGACTACACACCAGAGAGTTTTTCAGTATCGGCTCGCAATTACGAGCGAATATAAATTTATACAATAATCAAACCATATAATAATTATCAATGAGTATTTATCTATATAGTTCCTGTGTATTTTTTTTATATATTTCCTGTCATATCTCTAGTGGGAGGGGAGGTAAATAAACATAAGTTAGTAAATCTATGGGTGATTACTTCACTTAGTTGTTTTGATAAAATATAAATAAAATAGTTATCTGTCTTTAAACAAAATAAGCTCCAGGACAAAATGAACCACTTAATTAATCAGTTCTTTTACTCCTACGTTTCATAGACTGCAATCTTATTTGTTCAAGCCTGTCATAGGTAGCACTCAGATAACTTTGATTGTTATCTGATTGTCTTGAAATAGGCTTTGTCGTCGTCGTCTTTTTCGTTCTGTTGCTAATCTTTTTCTTCCGAGTGATAATTCCATTTCACTGTTTTATTAAACAAATAAAATTTTCAACGTGAAAAGATACTGAGTATAAAGCGATTTATATAATACCAGGCGTAATCATTGAATCATGGATACCACTGAACGTCTGAAAAATATAAAAAGAACGGATTAATTAAACGGTTTATTGGCCTCAATTTTAACTGTGAATTCTTGATCTTCTCTTTATTGAATCTCAATACATTGTTTCAAGGCTTTTGTTTCATTGCAACTCACTATTAAAACTTTTTAACAATTGCCGCATTTTTGACGGCACAAGTCCACTAATAATAATAATAATAATAATAATAATAATAATAATAATAATAATAATAATAATAATAATAGGTTGCAAGAGAAAAGATAGCCTTGTATGGATACTTTGAAAGAGTAACAGAAAGAAATAGAAGCAAAGTAACATGGAATTGGTTATTATAGGAATACCAAAAGCATTCTCATCGCAGCTCAAAATCTGGATATCAGCAGAAATACTATCAGGAACCATGTCTACAAATAAGGAATACCGCCATTTTGCAGAAGAAATTGTGAAGTTGATGGAGCTATAACACATATTGTGAATGAGGGTCCAGGTTAAGCTCAGAATGAGTATAAAAGGTGGTGACATGATCGATTTGCCAAAATCATTCATTGAATGTGGGATTCTCAACGAGAAAAGGAATGGAATAACCATAAACTTGAGTCAAAAACATGCGAGATTTTGTGGGAGTTTTCAGTAGAATCATATAAAAATACTGGTTGAAAACTGATCGGACATTGGTACAAGATAAAATAGAAATTAAGGCGTTTAACCTTCATTGATCCATCGTTTCCTTTTGATGCAAGGTGAGAATAAAATGTAGAAAAATAGGTAATCGACTCTGACCGTCTGAAGATTAAATGAGGAATGATACTGCTACAGCAGTATCTCTGCACGATTCTAGCCAGGTTATTTATACCTGCAATTCTTGTGGGTGTGTCTGTCTCACTTTCTACTCGTCATCCACTAACCAATACACACATAAAACCAATTAAAATGAAAATTAGTTTCATTACATATAACTAATAAAAATTTATAACAATTGCTGTCATTTTTGACGGCACGGGTACACTAGTAATAATAACAACATTTCACCCTTCCTGACAGATCTTCTGATATCACAATGTGGAATATCTACTTAGAAAAGTGATGGAAAGAAAAAGAAAAAGAAAAAGACTGTAAATGAATTCGGCTAGATAAAAAAAAAAAAATCTAAAATTCCCAGCACCCCTCTGTTGTGCGCATGTGTAGTTCTATAATCATATTATTACTACCGATATTTCTGTTCTCTTACCTCCTATAGTTTTCACCTGGTTAATATAAGATTGTGTTGAAACATATTTAGCTATGATTTGCTGGTACCGACGAATGTTTCCAGGACATTATTACGATAATTACCTTTAGATTACAGGTTTAGTAATAGCAATGATAATGTTTCTGACACGATGACTTTTCAGGCTCATTGATGTAAAACAAAAAACAAGCAAGATGTTGAAGAACTTTTCTATAGAAATAGTAGACATCGAACGGGACGTATTGGTGAAAGATAAAATAGAAAAAGAAGGGGTTAATCCTTCATTGATCCATCGTGTCCTTTTTGATGCAAGGTGAGAATAAAAGGTAGAAAAATAGGTAATTAACTCTGACCTTCTGAAGATTAAATGATGAACGGTACTGCTATGGCAGTATCTCTGCAAGATTCTAGCCAGGTTATTTATACCTGCAATTCTTGTGGGTGTGTCTGTCTCACTCCCTACTAGTCTTCCATCAACCAATACATACATGAAACCAATTAAAATGAAAATGAGCAAAACTAGCAAAAGTAACATAAAAAACAAAAACAAAAGTAGACCACACGTATGCCATCTTCTACACTAACGTGAAGGGTCTACATTCCAACTTTCCAGAAGTGGAACTCCATCTTCTTGAGTCCAAAAGTAACATAAAAATCAAAAACAAAAGTAGACCACACGTATGCCATCTTCTACACCAACATGAAGGGTCTACATTCCAACTTTCCAGAAGTGGGACTCCATCTTCTTGAGTCCAAAAGTAACATAAAAAACAAAAGTAGACCACACGTATGCCATCTTCTACACCAACGTGAAGGGTCTACATTCCAACTTTCCAGAAGTGGAACTCCATCTTCTTGAGTCCAAAAGTAACATAAAAATCAAAAACAAAAGTAGACCACACGTATGCCATCTTCTACACCAACATGAAGGGTCTACATTCCAACTTTCCAGAACTGGAACTCCATCTTCTTGAGTCTAAAAGTAACATAAAAATCAAAAACAAAAGTAGACCACACGTATGCCATCTTCTACACCAACATGAAGGGTCTACATTCCAACTTTCCAGAACTGGAACTCCATCTTCTTGAGTCCAAAAGTAACATAAAAATCAAAAACAAAAGTAGACCACACGTATGCCATCTTCTACACCAACATGAAGGGTCTACATTCCAACTTTCCAGAAGTGGAACTCCATCTTCTTGAGTCCAAAACTAATCTTCTGAAACGGTATCAATGCCTCAAGCACACCGGAGGAGCTTCCAAGAACGCGAGCGTATGACCTTCCCCTTCCCAGTACAGACTCATAAGTCTTCTCAGTATCATTAGAAAATGTTTGAGGCTATAATCAATGAGAAGGTCGTCGTGCATCTAAAAAAGAACATCTTCTTCAGCGACGAGCAGTATGGATTTCGATGGGTCCGATCACATGCCGACGTCCTAACGCCAATTCAAATCTTAACGGCAAGGGCACGCCATGTCACTCACATAGTAGCAAACCACCTACATTCCTTCCGTATTCCATCGGTGAGACGTAAGTTTCAATCGAACAGCTTCTTCCCGCGAACCACTAGTCTGTGGAACCGACTCCCAAGAAGATGTTTTCCCGATCACAACAAGCTTAACCTGTTCAAGGCTAGGATTATGTTATCTTCCCTTCCTATCAGCACAAATTGCCCCCTAAAGTAATCCTCTACCTCGAGTGTCCCTCGGGTCTTGTAATGGGTGAACCTTACTGTAAAAAAATCGTCATATATATATATATATATATATTGAAGAAATACATTTTTAAAGTGTGGTGTATTTATGGGATAAAGTGCTCAATATCAGAGATAGAGCGTATGTAAATATAAATATAAAAGTGAACATTGAAGTCAACCCTCAGGGGCGACAGGCTGTTTCATGCTGGACGCAATCGTCAGGCCGCTTGACGATTGCGTCCAGCATGAAACAGCCTGTCGCTTCTGAGTGTTGACTTCAATGTTCACTTTTATATTCATATTTATATATACTGTTCACACACACACACACACACACACACACACACACACACACACACACACACACACATATACATATATATATATATATATATTCTCTGATGAAGCCTTTGATTCTCAAGAAAATAAAAGTTAGCACAGAACCTACGGTTACATCTAACCAACTCAACCGTAAATGGTTGATAACACGTCTTCCACTTTAAGACCGGATTTGTGCCATGTCCCGTTCGAGTGGAAATTCGGATAAATGCAAACCGTATTTTTCATGCGATCCTTATTTTTAAATTCAGCTCGAAGCAATGCTTCTTCTACGACGCCTAATACATGTCGCCTAGTCCCAGGCGCCTGAGACGTGACCCAAAAGGGAAGTATAGAAAGGACTGGAGCAATTTTTGCCGCTGGTCCTATGTAAGTGTGGGAATCCCAATTTAAGTCCAGTCTTCTATTATAACCCATTCGTCGTTGGATGCAGATTTGGGAATTTTGTATCCAGAACGAAAGCTTCTATAAACCAAGCTCAAATTTATATTCTGCTACATATCGATACGGCCGTGTGAAGGATACAATCGTTAGCTGTTCGGAATGAGAAATAGACGAACCAGGTTCGAATTCCAGTCGTTACATTCGTTTTTGCGCAAATACACTTGTTGAAACCATAAATGTATCTCTATCCCCAGACTGGGAGCTTCCGCTTTGGTTTGTAAGCAGTTTAAGGGAAGACAAATTTGAAATAAAAAAAAGTTGGGCATAGGGCTAGCAACACCTTCCCGTGAAAAACCTATCTGCTTTGGAATCAAGAGCAGTAACGCTTAGGGTGTTGCGATTGTAATCCCATACTTTACAGTTAGGGTCTACGAGACTTGATGCATATTAATCTATGTGTATTAAACACGTGACGTATTACTTCCTTTATAAGTGCTATTTTAAAGTGGCTGCTAATAGCTAGCGTTTTTCGTGAATCCTGAAAATGAATTATTATATGCTTTGTTCTATCCAACCAACAGGCTGAACTTGGTTGCTGTACTCACAACCTTGCGGTCGTTATACCCTCTGGCCTTCTTCAAATGTCTACCTTTCTACTTGGTAACCTTCTTGGAATTTCGAAACAAAACATTTATTCAATCCACAGAGTTATAGTGTTCTCGTTCTGACGTCCATGCTTAGGGGATATTTCATATAAATCCCTAGAAGAAAAAAGCAGGATGATAAACGCCTGACGAAGGCGATGGCGTAAAACGACTGAAACGTTGTGAGTATTAAAATCGAGGAGTATGCTGATTCGTATCAGTATGTAATAATGATAATTCCACATCTAAAAAAAAAAAAAAATTCCGACAAAAATTCCGGAAATATGGAACTTCCGTTAACGGTACGGAAGGTAAACGAAATTGAAGGTTAATTTCCTGAATATGAAGTTCACATTAACGGCGCTGAAGGCATTTGGAGGTAAGTGTAATCGAATGTTAAGTATCTGAAAATGACGTTTACATTAAAGGCACGGGAACCATCTGAACGTAAGTGTTATTGAAGGTTAAATTCCTGAATATGAAGTTTACATTAACGGCGCTGAAGGCATGCAGAGGTGGAGCATAATTGAAGATTACATTTCTGAATACGAAGTTTACATTAACGAGGCTGAAAGCATGTGGAGGTAAGTGTAATTGAAGGTTAAATACCCGAATATGAAGTTTACATTAACGGCGCTGAAGGCATGTGGAGATAAGCGCAATTGAAGCGGAAATCACTAAATATGAAATTTATATTAACGGCCCTGAATGAATCTAGAGATGGAGAGTTATTGAACGTTAAATCTCTGAATATGAAGTTTTCATTAACGGCGTTAAACGCATGTGGAGGTAAGGAGTGATTGAAGTTTAAGTATCTGAATATGAATTTTACATGAACGGCGCTGAAGGCATATGACGGTAATCGTAATAGAAAGTTAAATCCCTGAATAGAAATCGAAAAGCTTTAATTAATGTCCTTTCAGAGTTCATGTGGAACGATATGTTTGATAGTCGATTTTGTCAATTTTTGACTACAGATTTCTTTGGGCATGCGTAGAGGTGTGTAGACGATGGTAGTCATTTTATGTCTACTAATATAGTACCAGTTTAAATAATCAAATGATTTAAATATGACTAATGACTTGTATCTGGAGTCAGAACATCTGTGCGCTAAATGCGTCATTTTTCAACTTCTGATTAGGATTAGTTTCGTATGTGCATGCGTGTGTGTGTGTGTGTGTGTGTATGCCATTAAGGTTGACAAGGCGCCACATATGTGTGTTTAGTGGTGTGTCTAGGACAATCTAGCCTGATGGCGCTCAGCGCTCTTGAGGCTGGTTTTGAATTCAGAGTTTTCTTTCTCTGAGATTGGTTGCCGCCTCTCTCCCAGTCAGCTCTGCTATCTAACACATTGCTGGAGAAAGATTTTTTCATGCTTTTTCCAAAAGCATTAGCGCGAAGTGAGCGAAACAGAATCGAGCGAGAATCGAACTCGACATGCCTAATTTACACCAATAACCGTTACAACAAAGGCATCTACAGTGTCGCATGTGGGCGTCTAAAAATATTAATAAATCGGTTGTTAACTGAGGCAAGAAATGGCTTCTAAGTTTTAACGTCTCCAAAATAAACTTTTCTGCCTGCAGCCTGCATGACTGATGCAAACCTTCAAGAGAGCAACCCTTGACCTCTTATTGAGCTGATTTTTTCCATTGACATGAGGTGGAGTGATTATATTGAATCAATTGCTAGGTTTACTGATAGGATAATTGGTTCACTGTGTCGAGCCAGACAATTTTTCTCGTCAGAATCCATCTTGCCCATTTATAAATCTAGCATTCTTCCGTGAATTGAATACTGCTGCCATATCTGGTTTGGTGTTCTTACTATATCTTTCGAGATTCTTGACAAAATTCCAGGAAGGTTCTGTAATGTAATCGATCCTGACCTAGCGTCTCGAATTCAGTAACTTCCTCACGGACGTGACTTGGCTTCCCCCTGTCTTTTCTTCGAATATTTGCATGGCAATTGTTCTAATGAACTTTATTCCTTGGCGCCTAGATTTCATGAATTTAAGCGTGCTACAAGATTGACAACTAGGTCTCACCCTTTTACTGTTGAGCTAGCGAAATGAACTGTGGAACTATCTTCCGATTTCTAGCTTCACTGCCATTTACAATCTTCGGAATTTTAAATGCAACGCCAATCGACATCTGTTTTTCTGAATCCTGTTCTTTTATTGTCCTTTCTCCTCTCTTCTTCTCACTAAAGCCTTCTAATCCTTTTTCCTTCCCAGTAACCCCTTGCGACCGAGTGGCATTATCGTCTTGTTTGGTGTGAAATGATTAAATTAAATTTTACTGCATCAATTAAATTTGATACCACTAATAATATATCTAAAATAATGTGTGAAAAATGTTAAATATGTGTATTTCCTAATATCTTTGTCTTCTGATGCTGTCCAAATCAAATTTTTCTCGTTCGAGTTGGTTATCATATCAAGGATTGAGGCTTTAATAAAGTTCTTGTTGTTTTGGAGTAATGGCTGTTCCCTGTCTCGATGACAACCGAGACCTAATAGTTCAGAGATTCTAATCGAGAAAACTAAGTGACCACATGATACGAGGTGATATGATCGTGAAAATTCCCAGGCAGCGACTCTAGGGTCACTTGAAAATGAATGGACACACACAACCACTCTCTTGGCTTGGCCATCGTTAACACCTTGATGTAAGCAGTGATTAGGCACAAATTCCTCCACCCGTTCATCTGATCACTTTCAAGAAGTTCGCTTTCTACAAGTTACTGTGATTGGCGGCACAAATTCCTTTATCTGTTCATCTGGCCACTTTCAAGAAGTTCGTTTTCTACAAGTCACTGTGATTGGCGGCACGTGCTACGAGTACTGCGTGCGTTTTCATTTCCCATGTCAGATTGAAACCTGTCATGTTAATGCACTTGATAGGTCTGAAAGAAAAAGAAAAGAGACCATGTTGAAAAAAATAAATGAAAATCTTTTTTTTTTATATAATCAGGCTATGGACCTTACTCATGTAAAAGAACTTTAGTTATGTATAATAGCTTCAAAGTAGCCACTCGCTGTCTACAAGTAGGAAAAAAGAAAGACATGATAAAATTTTGGGATTCAATGCCACTCGGACGGAAGGTAGAGAAGGTGGGCCTACATAGTCAATATGCATTCTAGAATGTGCAGTCAGAAGCCGTTGTAACTAGATGTGCCTTAAGTATACGTCGGTGGAGAGATAGATTCACAGACATGTCAGCGACTCGATAGATCAGAACAAGGAAAATGTAGAGTCGGAGGCAGACTAAATTCTCATTGGCCGAAGGGAAGAGATGGTTTATTAGTTTGTCGTGAGGAAAGAGAGAAGTAGCAGTGAACATACCCCAAGTGTCAGCTTGCCGTCAGAATGTGATTGCCCAATATATTGGAAACAGGATTGATAATTTCATTCATCGCCGTGACAATATTTCACTTTCCGTTCCCTTGCGAACACAAACCTGGTCTTCCCCCAGCGCGCTTGCTTACACCGCCGCAAACGGGAATCGAAACAAACGTGCGGGGAAAACTGACGAGTCAATCAATACCTGACGGTGGATTCTGCTTGTATGTTCAAATATCATTCATGCTTACAGCATTAAAATGACGTTTCTATACATTTTTTTCTGAATTTCTATACAGTTCATTGTCGACATTGTTAACTGGATATGAAATAAGGTTTTAATATATCGATTCTACTGGCTTCTGGGTGCGTGCATTCGCTCCTTTTTGAAAATTAAATATTCACTGCCATATAGGATAAATAATATTACATAGTTCAACACTGTTTTTTTTTTTTGTTTTTAACGAAATGTTCCCATTTTTTCATACATTGCTTAACTTTTGGAAAGCGTCCTATTCAAACACACCTTCGGATTTCGGTGTCAAATTTTCCATTGTCTGTTAAAACACTTTCAAGTTATTTAAATTTCTGTTCTTGCTTGATGCTTTTCAATTTATGATATTAGTTGCCAAAAATGGCAACTAATAAAGATGACATTTGTGGCATTTCTGATTTCGTCCTTGTGTTAATTTAATGCAATTTGTATTCGCTTTAGTGATAGGCATTCACTTTTCGCTTTCAAGTTAATATAGCATAATCCATGCTTATGATTAATCATTAGTAGCATTTACAATCTGTTTTTCATATCCTTCGTACAATTTTTTCTACATTTTCTCTTAATAGAAAATGATGCTAATCCGACGATTCCATTTGAAGGAAGACAATTTTGAATTTTGAATCCCCATCAGAAAACTAAGACTAATGTGTCTAAATTTTACATCGCCAATTTGCAGCTCGCATCTTGAGCTGTTCCTTTTGCTGACAACCATATACAGTGTAACCCGGATATAGGAGACCCGGATATAAGATAGATTTTCTCTGGTCCCAAAGATCCTGTGTTAATGTATATATAATAGACCAAACCCGGATATAAGAGAAACCCGGATATAAGAGACTTATTATACGGTCTCGACAACTCTCTTATATCCGGGTTACACTGTATTCTGTTTTTTTTTTAATTGATAGATTTTTCTTCCGGCTTTGCTTTACTATCCCGTCCTAGGTATGACGATTAACCTCTGCCTCTGATTGGCAGCTTTTGAGGAGTCTGGAACCACCTCTTAATTGCTGTTGTTCCCGGGCCCAACCTAACCCAGGGTGGTAACACCTGTTAGAGTCTCGTCTATGGGGAAATAGTTAATCCTAAACTGGGGTCAAAACACTATGAAAGTATAATGATTTTTATAGTAAAAATGCCAGCAATACATTTTCATAGGGATAAAAATTACCAGCAATACATTTCTGTAGAGACAAAAAAATTGCCAGCATTACATTTTTGTAACGAAAAGAAAAATTGTCAGCAACATATTTTTGAAAAAAAAAAAAAAAAAAATTACCAGCATTACATTTTTTCAAAGGAAAAAAAAAACAGCGATACTTTTGTTTATAAAGAAATTGCTAATGCTCAAAAGAAAATTAAATTTCGGCATTAAATGACAAAAATGGGTTGATAAACCGTAAAACAAAGCAAACTAAAGCATACCGTTACTATCTTGCTTGGTCGACAGTTACTTCTCACTCAGTTAATTCAGAACTAGAAATGATTTAAAGGTTTAATACATCAATCCTGTTGGCCACTCTGGGTGTGTGTACGTGTGTGTGTGTGTGTTTTAATTAAATATTATAAGAGATATCAAAAGGTGTGCCGAATGTTGCTTTTTGGTGAGTGGTTAAAACGTTCGTTTTCCGACCATGAGATCCGCGATCCATTCCCACAATGATCGGTTCATTATCGGCCTGGGGAGGTGATTCTAGCGTTCGACATCTTTGGAAAGTACCTGAAAACCAAACCCCGAATTCACCCAATCCTTCTGTGTGAAATTGGGTAGATACATAACTGTCCGAAAACCGTCGATGGTTTTGCTAGCACGATGTCCCAAGCCATCGTGGCCGAGGGTTTGAGCATACTAGCCTGGTTCAAGCTGTTGACTTCCGCAGATTATGTATTATCTTCCAGAAATGCCAACCAAAGTGTGCTCAGCAGAGCTGCAGTATAAATCGCAGATGGGCTTTGTGGGTGTTGCACATACACACATGTATCTGAGCAGGCGTCTGCAACAGGGATTCGCTAGCAGACGAGAATCCGGATATTTGTGTATGATAGGCCTATTCATTTAATAAATAATGTTAAATCTTTAATATTCTTTTAATTTATTGTTGACAAATGATGACATTCCCACAATTTCAGGTTTTCCATTGGGTTTCATTTACTGAGAAAATAAATACCGTATAGTAAATCTTGTCTTTAAAATTGTGTTGAATATTCTAATTTATTGCACCGTTTGAAAGAGTAATTCTCTGTAGCGTATAATACGGCTTCCGTTTGCTAAAAACGTGAGCGTTTACGCTGGGATTTCGTTGGCTATTCTCCTTTTGCATGCAAAGACTTGAATGTCGACACATGCAAGCACGCTACAATTTTATTCTTTGAGATTTCTTTTTTCTTTTCCCATAATTAGATTTTTCTTTTCTATGTGGATCTGAACCTTCGTTCCAATTTGAGAACCTATCATTGAAAGGAAGCCCTTCACTCTCTCTCTCTCTCTCTCTCTCTCTCTCTCTCTCTCTCACTCACTCAACCTCTCTTTGTCTCTTTCTACCATGTTCATTTAGCCTGTTTCTCACACACATCACTTTTCCAGTCACCTTTCTTTCATTCAGGGATAAGCCGCTCGCTTCTCGGTCATACTTTCACGCGCCTCCATTACCCGTTGTAGCTATGCGGAACTGACATTACGAACACCTTCTATTCTTCTATAGATGATTTCATAGATAGAGAACGACACCCCGCACCACCACCACCACCGTAGAGAGGCACATGCTAGAATTTATACAAAGAAAATGGATAAGCAGGCACGTACATAAACTTAACACACGCATGTAACTCAAAGTAGATATACAGAAATTATGTACAGAAAGCAGGTGGCTAATATCGCAAAATATTGATCGCAGGTTCGATCCTAACTAGACTCTTCTGCCAGATCTTGTCTATATATAGTTGTCACACAGAACTTGTTTAGTGAAGGAGATAGCTGTGCATTTTTTTTTACTGGTGTCATATGTCGGTGTTTTTTTTATTTAATGAATATGTTTTTCTTATATTATAATTTGTTCTCAATTACCAGATGTATGCAACTTATATCTATCTAGCAATCTCTCTCTCTCTCTATATATATATATATATACATATATATATATATATATATATATATATATATATATATATATATACACACACACATATATATATATATACATATATATATATGTATATATACATATACATATATGTATATATACATATACATATATGTATATATATATATATATATATATATATATATATATATATACACACACAGACATGACAGAATTGAATAGACACCAAAATAAATTTTATTTCTGATTTTTTTAATAACCAAGATAAATTAACTTAGATTATTTGATTAAAATTGCAGATAACAATACTGGAACATACCACGAACCAAAGGAGCATCAGACCGATCCGAATTTCAGCGAGGACGTATCATGAGCCAACATGAAGGTGGTCTTAGTCAAAGAAAAATATCTGAAAATCTTTCAATACTCCTTTCTACCGTTAATAGAGTGATCGTACAATTCACCAGAGAGGGCCAGAAGTGCACAAAACCTCATCCAGGCCGCCCTGGGCCCTCTGAAAGAACCATGCGTCTTGTCGAAAGAAATGTTGAACAGGATCCACGTTGCAAGGACTCTGACAAAACACAAGTTGATGTCAGTCCCAGAACACACACACACACATACACTTAGTGAGCTTGGGACTACCTACCTAGGTTTCAACTAAATGGATTTTCAGGGTAAGCAGGCTGAAGAGGATATGACAAAGGAACATATTTATTGGTAAAAACAAACACTGAAAGATAACCTTGTTTTTTTTTCTTTGGATTAGGAATTACGACACGAGGCCATTTCTTTCGACCTACTCGGATGTTTTTAGTCTTTTCTTTTTATCAAAATTTTTTCCAGAGATATAAATTTTATTTTAATACATTTTTTTTTTGCAAATTGTACTATCCGGTGTTTATTTACACCAGTCAAGTATAGACATTAATATAATATAATATAAAATAATATAATATAATATAATATAATATTATATATATATATATATATATATATATATATGCAGAAATATAGTCTTAAAGTGTGCTATATTTATGGGGTAAAGTGCTCAATATCAGAGATAGAGCGTGTGTAAATATAAAAGTGGACATGGAAGTCAGCACTTAGAGGCGACAGTCTGTTTCATGCTAGTGCAATCGTCGCCTGACGATTGCACTAGCATGAAACAGACTGTCGCCTCTAAGTGCTGACTTCCATGTCCACTTTTATATTTATATATATATATATATATATATATATATATATATATATATGTAATAATGTAATGAAGGATTTGGCAATCCATGTGGATAATTCCAAAAGGATGTGATCCAGAGATCTCAATGTAACAACAGAGCAAATATTAATTAAATAATTAAGAAAGAGATAGCCTTAAGGCTCCATGACTATAATTTACTTCCCCAGAAAATATATTTTTCCTGGTTCATCAGCTCACATCTCTAGTTACAAAGAAAAAAAATTAATAATATATATATATATATATATATATATATATATATATATATATATATATATATATATATATGTATATATATATAAGTTAAACTTAAAGAGCCAGACAAACCTAAAACGGTTTCACCTAAGCGGATCGTCAGGGAGTTGTCAGCCAGTAGTCCCTGACGATCCGCTTAGGTGAAACCGTGGTAGGTTTGTCTGGCACTTTAGGTTTAACTTAGGTTTGCTCTACTTAGCGTATCAAGCACTTTATTTAGTTATTTTACTTACTCGTATCGGTTTTTTTTCTATGCACTCTGGACTTGAATGTTAGACGATTATTTTCGACTGACGTACATGTTCTCTGTTCTTTCATTTTTTGTACTATTTTTTTCCTTTTGGTATTGGTTTGTTTACTCATAAATCAAGGCATCTAAGGTTTTCCGGATAAGTATAATTTCTTATATTTATAAGATTACAACTAGTATATATATATATATATATTATGTATATATAATATATATATGTATATTATATATATATATTATAGATATATATGTATTATATATATTATATATCATATATATATATATATATATATATATATATATATATATATATATATATATATATATATATATAGATATACTTGCACGTACATGTAAATATATTTCTTCCTCAGGTGTTATAAATACATTTCTTCCTCAGGTGTTATAAACACAGTGTTATATAACAGAACTATAAGTATATATTCGTGAATACGCGTAATATCCAATGTCGATAGCAGGACTCGGAGTTTTATGCAGACTTCCAGTCTTCAGCTGCTGGATACAGTCTGACCGTTATGAAAAAAATTGTTCAATTTTTCTTTGGATAACGTTCAGACTGTGTCTAGCGCCTGAAGATTGCAAATCTGCATAGAACTCCGAGTCGTGATATCGACGTTGGATATTATACGTATTCACTAATATATATATATATATATATATATATATATATATATATATATATATATATATATATATATATACATATGTATGCATGTATGTATATATACGTTCTATTTGCCTGAAAATCGAGAGCGAATGAAACTTGAGCAGCGACTCGAATAAATTGCTTGAAGTCATCGATATTTTATGTTTTCTTTGTATAAACGCAATGTTTGATAATTAAGTTAGATAATAGATTGCGTAAACTTCTCTCATTGGTCAGATTAACTTCCGATAAGCTACAATTATAAACTAACTTTGATGATTTATAAGCTACAGTCATGAACCTGTTTTTGTGTCGTCTGTATTGCTTTGCTTTTTTCTGGTTCTGCTTTGTTTTTTTATTATAAGTAACTGTATAGTTACTTTATTGCCACCCTATATATATATATATATATATATATATATATATATATATATATATATATTCAAACATATATTGTTAAATATAACAGGCAATGAATGTCTATTATGTTTGATCAAAGCCGTTCTAAAGTTCGTATAGTTGCTTTAATTTCGGAAGAAAAAACTGTCCAACATTTGTATATTTATTTTTATTATGCTGTTCCTCGATCAAAATTTTCGGCTCACATGAGCCATCATCAGAATGATTATATGGACATTTCAACAAAGATATTCACCGTCAAAGATGATATCCTGTTATGTTTACTATGCGACAATAACGGATTTACGACCTGCGTTCGCTATTTCGCGACTGTTATCATATGGCATGCTTCACTATTTTTAGATTTTTTTACAATGATATTCACTGTGTACAAGGCCAGAGGTCCTCTAGAGGTAGAGAGTTTCAGAGTCAGAGGCACAGTTTATGGGGATATGTATGGAAGATAACTGCTAACCCTAGACTTGAACAGGTTAAGATTGTATTAATCGAGTAGGTATCCTCTTGGGAGGCGGTTTCACATAGCAGGCGTTCGTGGGAAGAAACTGCTTCAGTGGAACTTACATCTCACCAAAGGAATACAAAGAGACTGTTGGTGCTTCGCTACAATGTGCCTGGCATGGCGGGTCCTAGCCGTGAATGTTAGGACTGGTCGAATTAATGAATATAGTTCGTCTGTACACTTTCCATAACAAAGATTTTTTTAAAATACTTATTTTCGACGCAACTTCCTTCCTTGTTAAAGCACTTAATTCAGTAGTGAATGTTAATCTCATTGATCGACTATTATCCAGTGGAAAATTTAAAAATCAGTTCGTAAATACAACCTACAGAATTATTGATCGACCAGCCAATATGTGTGTGTGTGTGAATGTGTGTGTGCGTTTACTTACCCTCAAAGAGAATTTGAAATTAGTTCCAAAATCTTTTATCGTGAGTTTTATAAGCCCGTGCGATTAGTGGAATGATCTGAGACATGGGTTACTTGTACGTCTAAGCAAGCCTACCTACCTGCGCCAGTACACCTCACTTTGGACAGACACACAAGTCTGGTCATTCGCACAGCCAGAAATCAGCTATTCCTTTTCCACCTCTTTCTTTCTCGACAAGCCGCTTTCTGTTCCAAGAGGACGTTGAATGTGGTATTAACTCTCTTGCAAAATGGCGCCGGGTGAAGCAAGAAGACTAATGCGCAAAAGAGAGTAGAGTCACTCAACTTACACACAGACACACCCAATCCCCAAAACGACATGGATACACAATTTTGTAAATTAATGTAGAGACTATATTAAACTTATGGATAGACACGGACAGGAAGAGTGGGTTTCATCGATCTTTCAAACAAGTAAAGCTTGTTAGGATTGAAGATAAGCTTTCGTAATTCCTGGTTTATATCACTGATAGAACGCTGGCGACTGTGAGAAAAGCTCAAATGAAGCCTTGAAAGAAATACGGAAATAAAGCTTATTTTTGTCTAAATGTTTACCCAATACAACACCCAAGCGGCTCTCAAGGGGGAGTGTTACTGAATGAGGTTGTATGGACGTAAGAGAAGGAAGTAAATGCATATTATGAGGATATGTAGGATAGATAACAATTGACCATAAACTCGAAAAGGTTAAGATACCAGTGATTGGGGGAGCAAGCTCTCAGGAGTTTACTCCCCAAATTAACAGTTCTCAGGAAGAAGCTGTTTGAGTGGAATGCGAAAGAAATAATGGTGGTTTGACTCTGTGTACCGTGTATGACGTGTCCCAGCAGTTAGGACGTGAACTATTAGAATTAAGTAGCTCGCCTGAATATTTCCTATGGAAATAGAGATAGAGTAGTAATAGGCTTGCGATATTTCGTCTTGGAAAGGGTCTGTAGGTTAGGAAATATTAAATTAAATAAAAAACCGTCAGTGTATGAGACTTGTGCATATATATATATATATATATATATATATATATATATATATATATATATATATATATGAGTAATAGCTGGCCACGCGTATTCGAAGATACCCATCGGCTAGCCAATCCCTATTGCAGACTCTCGCTCAGGTACATTTGTGTTTGTTCAACGCCTACAGAGCCAACCTGTGATTTATACTGCAACTATTCTGAGCCGAAATTAGTTACACTTCTGACAGAAAGAGCGTTTTATCTAGAATGATCAACAATCAGAACAACACCATCACACTCAAACCCTCGGTCACGATGACTTGTGACTTCGTGCTAGCACAGCTATCGACGGCCCCAAGTGTTCCGTCAAACCAATTTCACTCACATACTGTGGTATGGTTTTCAGGTACTTTCCAAAGGTGCTGCACGCTGGGATCGTCCCCCCCCATATATATATATATATATATATATATATATATATATATATATGAAGCATATATTTGATTAGCACAGTACACTACACTCTGTAACTTACATTGAGCTCTCTCTGGATTAATATTCTCCTTGGAATATATATATATATATATATATATATATATATATATATATATATATATATATATATATATATAACTAAGATTACTCTATTCGAATGCCTAGTCCGAAACGGACTCACTCATAACTCATAAATTGCTCGCTCACGAACAGTCCAATGTTCAAAGCCGGGGCCTTCTCACTCTATAGAGGAATTCATCCCTGACTGACCATGTCTTGAAGAATGTAGCCGTACTTGAATTCAGAGTTTTCCTTCTCTTAGATTGGTTACCACTGAAGGCTATAGAACCCAGCCTCTCTTGTTATTTCACCCATAGCTTGGAGGAGAAGAGATGGATTCCTACCTTTCCTAACGATATTTGCACGTAAGCGAATATAACATACTCGACTGAATTTCGAACTCGGCTCTCCGATTCCTCAGTCCAAGCCTCCTTCCACCGTTCCTGCATTTGTTTGCAAATATATAAAAAAAAAATATGCACGTGTTTATAAACAGAGCGAACTGAATGTAAATATTCACATCTGTGTGCTCTTAAATATATTAACACTGAACCCAGTGCTGGGATTTTTTAGGAAGAGGTTCTTTTCAGTTACACCCTAATTTTTTCCTATGACAACTTCCTGTTAGCTTGCCCCAATAGTTGATTTGTAGTCAGTCAGTCGCCATAAAATGAGTAGCCAAGGGAATTTAAAACTCAGTTTTGCGAACCTCTGTAACTTTAGTAAACGATCCAACACATGCACGCACACACACACACACACACGTATATATATATATATATAAATATATATTATATATATATATATATATATATATATATATACAGACGCACACATATGCATTATATATATATATATATATAGACGCACATACATGCATGCACGCAACACACACACATACAGTCCCCCACAAATATCCACCTAACACCAATAATAAGAGCATCCAAGTAGCCCGTATATTAACTAATTAAATCAACCTTAGTATAAATATAACGAAAATTGAGAAAAATAGCAGTCAATTGCTGAAACCTCCTGATGAGTGGACTGAACAATTACAAATTAATTAGTATTTTTCGTTCTTGTGAATCAGTCCGTTTAAAAAGAATAGCCATTTTATGATTCTTAAGTTTATTAATCATTTTGTCCAAATTGCGAATCGCTTTTTGCAAATGTGGCTGTTGTTGATGTAAAAAAATAGCCGAAATGTAGGCTTCGTCCAAGGTTTCGACACACACGCGACACCTTCAGGGGCGATAGAAAAGAAAAAAATGGAAAGAAAATCAAATGCATTTTAAGCAGCGCATTTTTTTTTTTTTAAATGTGTGATTATATCTTGTTTAAAAGATAAATCCAATAAATTATAACGCAGAAAGTCATATCAGCAACGTGTAACGGCAACTTGTATCAGTAACGTGAAATCTATCTATCTATCTATCTATCTATCTATCTCAGTCTCTTCCAATCTATCTATCTATCTAAGTTTCTTCCAATCTATCTATCTATCGATCTATCTAAGTTTCTTCCAATCTATCTATCTATCTATCTAAGTTTCTTTCAATCTATCTATCTATCTATCTATCTATCTATCTCAGTCTCTTCTAATCTATCTATCTATCTATCTATCTATCTATCTCAGTCTCTTCTAATCTATCTATCTATCTATCTATCTATCTCAGTCTCTTCTAATCTATCTATCTATCTATCTATCTATCTATCTATCTCAGTCTCTTCCAATCTATCTATCTATCTATCTATCTATCTATCTGATGAAATGTAGTTTTAAATTCTGCTATATTTATGGGTTAAAAGGGCTCAAAAACAGGGATGCAGCATGTGTAAATCTAAAAGTGGACGCTGTTTAAGGAACAGGATTTATTTGCTATGTCACTAGCGAAGACATATTCCTCTCAAACGGGAAACAGCGAGTCATGGGATTTTACTAACATGAAGACTGCCAGCCGGAGATAGTCTCTATATCTAGTGAAGATATATTTCCTCAGGGCTCCTGGATGCTGACTTACTGACTACCCACTTTAGTCACTCTATGAAGTGACGTCACTAAGCGGCTGTCACGTGATCCATGATGATAAAGGGAGATAATCCCTATTTTATCCCTACATACATATCAACTGATTTATTGCGAAAAGTACTGCCTATCAGACCCACCAATTATTGTTAATATTAGAGTTCTGTAGAGTTAGGTTTGCTTCAAGTACTGGTATCCTACAGCATCTGGGTAAACATTAGACCACCAGACAATTTTCATTCATATATAAGGGAGATATTTTTTGAACTATGTTTTTTAAAAACATGTTCTTTTTGCCATCGTATACAGTAAGTGTCCAGATAACTGAGGATATCACAAGTAAAGTTACCCGATTATTACTTTTTTTTTCGATCGTTGCAAAACCCTTTCATGAGGAAATCTTTCTCTAATGGAAACCAAATTCAAGAGTTTGCCGAAAACCTTTTCTCATCAAAACCTGCAAAATTGAACTCAAATGATAACGAAGAACAAGTCCTTGCAAATAATAGTGAACAGAAGGTAGTAGGTCAGAGTGTCGAAGGACGGTATCGAAAAACGAAATGACGAATAGACAAAATGTCGAACAGACAAAGTGTCGAACGGAAAAGGAGTTCAACTAACTAAATGTCGAAAAGACAAAATTTGAAAAGGACAAAATGTCGAACAAAGAGTCGAACGGAAAAGGAGTTCAACTAACTAAATGTCGAAAAGACAAAATTTGAAAAGGACAAAATGTCGAACAAAGAGTCGAACGGAAAAGGAGTTCAACTAACTAAATGTCGAAAAGACAAAATTTGAAAAGGACAAAATGTCGAACAGAGAGTCGAACGGAAAAAGTTCAACTAACTAAATGTCGAAAAGACAAAATTTGAAAAGGACAAAATGTCGAACAAAGAGTCGAACGGAAAAGGAGTTCAACTAACTAAATGTCGAAAAGACAAAATTTCAAAAGGACAAAGAGTCGAACAGAAAAGGAGTTCAACTAACTAAATGTCGAAAAGACAAAATTTGAAAAGGACAAAATGTCGAACAAAGAGTCGAACGGAAAAGGAGTTCAACTAACTAAATGTCGAAAAGACAAAATTTGAAAAGGACAAAGAGTCGAACAGAAAAGGAGTTCAACTAACTAAATGTCGAAAAGACAAAATTTGAAAAGGACAAAATGTCGAACAAAGAGTCGAACGGAAAAGGAGTTCAACTAACTAAATGTCGAAAAGACAAAATTTCAAAAGGACAAAATGTCGAACAAAGAGTCGAACGGAAAAGGAGTTCAACTAACTAAATGTCGAAAAGACAAAATTTGAAAAGGACAAAGAGTCGAACAGAAAAGGAGTTCAACTAACTAAATGTCGAAAAGACAAAATTTGAAAAGGACAAAATGTCGAACAAAGAGTCGAACGGAAAAGGAGTTCAACTAACTAAATGTCGAAAAGACAAAATTTCAAAAGGACAAAGAGTCGAACAGAAAAGGAGTTCAACTAACTAAATGTCGAAAAGACAAAATTTGAAAAGGACAAAATGTCGAACAAAGAGTCGAACGGAAAAGGAGTTCAACTAACTAAATGTCGAAAAGACAAAATTTGAAAAGGACAAAATGTCGAACAAAGAGTCGAACGGAAAAGGAGTTCAACTAACTAAATGTCGAAAAGACAAAATTTGAAAAGGACAAAATGTCGAACAAAGAGTCGAACGGAAAAGGAGTTCAACTAACTAAATGTCGAAAAGACAAAATTTCAAAAGGACAAAGAGTCGAACGGAAAAGGAGTTCAACTAACTAAATGTCGAAAAGACAAAATTTCAAAAGGACAAAGAGTCGAACGGAAAAGGAGTTCAACTAACTAAATGTCGAAAAGACAAAATTTCAAAAGGACAAAGAGTCGAACGGAAAAGGAGTTCAACTAACTAAATGTCGAAAAGACAAAATTTCAAAAGGACAAAGAGTCGAACGGAAAAGGAGTTCAACTAACTAAATGTCGAAAAGACAAAATTTCAAAAGGACAAAGAGTCGAACGGAAAAGGAGTTCAACTAACTAAATGTCGAAAAGACAAAATTTCAAAAGGACAAAGAGTCGAACGGAAAAGGAGTTCAACTAACTAAATGTCGAAAAGACAAAATTTCAAAAGGACAAAGAGTCGAACGGAAAAGGAGTTCAACTAACTAAATGTCGAAAAGACAAAATTTCAAAAGGACAAAATGTCGAACAAAGTAAAAATGAACATATTGCCATGATTATAAAAAGTCGGTCTAAATAACCAATTAAGATATTCCAAATTTGTTATTGCTTAGCTTTGGGATCATTTAATAAATAATAGCCGTAAAAGTGATTAAACCTCCACGATTATCTGATTATGTGTCGGAGGGGGGGCCTTTATTTTTTACCAAATTGAATTGAGAGTCTTCTCATATATATATATTCATATAAATAATAAAAAATTAACTCTTTTCTGTAGTTTGAATGCAAATCCTTGTTCAAAAATGTTAGCAATTATGTATAAAGTTTTGTGTTTTTTTTTTATCGGAGGTTTTTATATTAGTTTAAAATTTAAAAATAATTATTTACCTGCAGGATACTGGCAGGCTAAGTAAATTAAAGATATTCTATTGTGGGGTACATTTCTGGCCTTTCGATATTTCGTCAGTTCGACTCCTTTCGGTTCGATACTTTGTTCATTCGACAATTTGTTCGTTCCTCATTTAGCCCGTTCGACATTTTGTTCGACATTTTGTCCATTCGTCATTTTATCTTTCGACATTTTGTCCACCCACCGGATATATAATTGAATCAAATGTAATTATACTTTATTTTCTGAAGAATAAATTTGGCAAACAAATGACTCACCCTAACAGACAGACAGGCATATATATATATATATATAGATAGATAGATAAACAGACACAGACAAGCAAACAAAAACATACATTAACAGGAGTAGATAGGTTCGCCACTCATCAGGTTCACACACCTCCCCCGGTCTTTTGAACAGGGGTAGAAGTTTATCAAGTTTATTCACTTGTTTCCTGTTTAGGATTGGGTTTCCGGTTCCTTCTGAAGTCTACTTCAACTTTATACTATATTTACTAGTTATTTTTTTCTTCTCAATATGAGAAGATAACCATATTTATTACAACGTTTCGGACGTTGTACGCACCGGACTTCTTCAGGTGGTTGGAATGTCGAACTGAATCCTTTATTTCGCTCACTGGGGTAGACTGTTTTAGTTCCACGTGCCATGTTTAATGGATGTCAGTTATCTACTGTTAATTTTCCCTCTGAAAGATCTCCACTGCCTTAACTGGGTATTGAACTCACACTCTTTGGGTCTTGTTACTGGATCTAACCAACACCTTTATCCACTGTGTCATGTGTCCTTGAGGACATCTGTGTATGAATAAAGGTGGATAAAGGCGTTGGTTAGATACAGTCGAGACCCCTAGTCAGGACCGACCACATTGCAAATCCGTCTTTGGATTTTGCCGAGAACCTCGAAATGAACAGCGGGGACATCAGACCATATATGGCAACAGTATTCAATGCAAGGGCGAATGATAGATTTGTAGATTTGAAGGATGAAAAACCTTCTGGCGCAACACATAGAACCAACTTTCCTTGCGGTAGATTCAGCTATTGATTCAATGTAATTGTTCCACCTCAGGATAGTGGAAAAAGGTGAGACCATGAAGGCTCAGTGTGGCGACCTCGTGGAGTTGAGCATCAGCCATGTTGATATCGGACGGAGAAGTTTCTCTCTGTGTTGAGTAAATTACAACAGAGGTTCATTCTGGATGCATTAAAATTCATAGGCCATTTCCCGCCCCAGTCAACCACAGATTGATGGTCGTTTTCGAGACCAACGGCCAGGTTAACTTTGTCAGTAATGCCGGATTTACTATTTAGACAAGAGTAAATGGTAGTGTCGTCTGCGTAGATGCCTACTCGAGAACTGATGACGTCAAGAAGATCATTAATGAAGATCAGAAACAGCGTCGGACCAAGGATAGACCTCGAGGAACATCAGCTTTCGTTTGGAAGGAACTGGAAGAGAACTGTTGTGGTAGGATCCACCTAATTTGCATAGTGGAGTACCGACGATATAAATATGGTTGGTACCGGGAAGACAGGGAGGCGAATCAAGAGATTCACTAGAGACTCTGCCCGACTGCGACATAGTCAACACATTCTCCAGGAACGGTCTTCCTAGGAAGATACAAAAGACTATATGTAAATATTGTGTACACTTTCTTGTTTCAATACATTTTGTTCTAAGTACATTTTGTGTTGCATTATTATTCCATGCATTAGTCAAGTTTCAACAAGAACCCGTTCAGGACAACCTTCATTTCATGGTTAAGCAGGAATGATTGGATTAAATCAAATAATCGTCCTGTAATACCGTATCTCTGAAGCTTACACAGAAGGCCAGCATGCTAAACCCTGTCAAACACCTTCGATATATTTAGAGCAATAGCTCAAGTTTTGCCGTTAGTATGAACAGCTTGGTATACATATTCAGCTAGGACCGTAAGCGGTAGACCGGGCAAAGCCAAAACCATACTGTTTGTCAGAGAATCGTGGGTGGTGAGATGCTTAACTATTTCGGCATTGATTAAAGCCTCGCAGTTTTTGCCAAAGATTAGTAGGAGACTAATGGAACAGTGGTTATTTGGATCGGAATGGTCTCCAGAGTTCTTAACGACCGGGACGATAGAGGAGGACTTGCAACAGGATGGAAAGCAAGAATCGGCGAGGCAATAGTTGCATAGTTTGGAGAAAACTGGAGCCAACTCAAGGGCACATTTCTTTAGGGCTACTGCTGATATCCCGTCACCACCACTTGCTTTATGAGTCTAATTTAGAGATAATGTCTAATAACAGCGAAAGGGTTATGCACATCTCACTCAGTATAGCCTCAGTTCTTGGGTGGAAATCAGGTGTGTGTACACCAGATGAGTTATGTGTTTAGTTGGATGAGAATTTCCGAGCAAAGCATTCTGCCTTTTCAGCTGAGGATGTCAGGACTTCGAATTGATTGAATAGAGGAGGGGTTGAGGATTTGCTGTAGTTCAGAACACTCTTGCAGAAACGTCAATAATCTTTAGAACCATACTTGCGAGATACAATACGTTATTTCATTCTATAAGCGAACAGTAACTTTGCTTTATTGAGGACACGCTTACACTCTTCCTTGACATTTTATAGTTTTCATTAGACGTTCAGCAATTGATTTTGTTAATTTTTGTACAGCTTCGACCTTAAAATTGCTTACAGCAGTTTCTGCAACTCCCCAGAAATCTTTCCTTAAATACTGTTTTTCAGTCTCGGGGCAATTGTCAGCTCTCCAGCAAATGACTTGTATGAACATGCCCGTTAGCTTAATGTTTCATGGCATAGAGAGGAAAAGCCCAGAGAAAACAAAAACCTCTTGCTTACTATTTACAAGAATTCTTTATATTTACCACGATTCTATCAGTAACTTTGAAGAAAGCTATAATTTTATCGCTTTCTCTACTCTTCTCTGTTGTAATATTTTGTTTTAAATCATGCTTTTTATACTATTGTTCGCCCACTACAAGACCCAAGAGTCACTCAAGGTAGAGGGTTACTGAATGAGATTATTGTAAGTGTGTAAAGGGAGGGGGAAGACGAGCATATTATGAGGATATGTAGGATAAATAACGGTTGAACCTAGACTTAAAAATATAAAGATTGTAGAGTTTGGTGAAGCATTCTCTCGGGATTCTGTCCCACGAAGGAACAATTCTGGGGAAGAAGCTGTCTGAGTGGAGATTCCTCCGTGCCAAAGATATACGAAGGGAATGGGGATGATTTGTTTCTGTGTACGGGACATGGCGGGTTTTAGCTGTGAAGGTCTGAACTGGTGGAATGTAGCGTGTCTGAACATTCGCCATAGAAATAACGATAGAGTAGTGAGAGTCTAGCAGCATTTCGATTGTGGGAAACGGGTTGCATGGTGGAAAATAATTAATCCCTCACAAGGCCGTGCAACCGCTTTTCAAGCCTGGACAGTGAGGACTGGACAGTACCAGATCAAATATAGCAACCATGCTCCGTTTTTGGACTGATTTGACTCTTATAAAGAAAGAGCATGATGTCAGAGGTTAGACACATTCTAAAGCGGTTGATTGAATATGTTCACGAAAAACTTAATCTCTAACCTAGTTCATAGGTTGATCCAATATAGGGCAACCTTCATCACAAAATTCTACTACTGATAAATCAGTTTTCATGTACTTCTTCACCCAAACTTACATGTTTACTTAAAGGTGGTAGTTTGGTTGCTTTAATATCTTTAGTTAATATTATTCATATTTTGCATCTTTTCTCTCTGTTTACATACTCATTAAACACCGTCTTCGATGGTCGGATTGTTAAATAATAGTTTCAGACTATTATTTTTTAGTGACAGTGTATTTTAGCTCAGACCTTCTGAGGCTGAGCTTTGAAGTCAGATAGTAGACAAAATAGGGAAGTCGATTTTCATTGGCTGAGCCGAACGTGGAAATGAGCTATAGATTAAGGTTTTTGAGGGAGTTGCTGTTCAGATGTCGAGTTAGCTAGACGTGTTAGATTGCGAGTGTGCACCCAATAGAGAAGGGTCTTTCGAGAGTTGGTCGTTACACGTCAAAGGAAATGGACGTGTAAGATTTCGTGTTTGAAAGCGGCTCCCTGATAGGGGGTGTAGTAACCCCAGTTGATATAATGAACGTCAGCGAAAATAATAAAATAAGTTAAAAGTTCTCTTTGTTGATGCTTTTCGTCTATGTACCCAAAGGTCATTTCGTGACACCGACCAAGAGAAGAAGAGGACTGAACTAAAACAACCAATGATCACCGGCTAGACGAGATGAGACCAACCAACACCTCCACCCAATGAAGGATATACAACAAGTTGGTGTAGCAAGAATGGAAGACTCAAGGTTTCTACATCAAATCTTATTCATTGAGCTCACGTCAGGGAATAGACCATGGAATTTCCCACCTCAAAGATACAGGGACCAAATCAAAACAACGCTGAACGCCATTGGACTTGAGCCTAAATCGTTTGAAACACATGCACAAGATAGTACCAACTGGCGATGTTCCATCACACCCAGAACCAAAAAATTCGAGGCCACCCGAAGAGAAAAAGAAGAAGTCAAATGGCAAGAGAGAAAGGCTCTACAAAATCGTCCTCCACCGACATTACTATGCACTAAATGCCATTGGCTCTTCCATACAAGAATTGGTCTATTTAGTCATTAACGCCATCACCAGGAAGCGGTCAGAAAAGAAGAAATTGAATTCTTGGATACGATTTAAAACCGCCACCGCCGCCGACGACGACGATATCTGGTGCTTCTAATATATATCGAAATTCTTGAGAAAATTAAAAGAAGAGTCTGTAACTTAATCAATCCAAACATGATATCTAGACTTTAGTCCCTTTCTCACAGACGTGACGTGGCATAACTGTGTCTTTTCTACAAATATTTTCATTGCAACTGTTCTGATGATCGGTACCTTGACTGCATGAATTTAAGCGTGCTACCAGACTGGCAATTAGGTCTCACCGTTTTACTGTTGAACTAGCCAGATGCAATCGCATGTTCTATTCTACCAATTTCTTCTCCTGCACTTCTCGCTCATGGTACTCCCTCCAATTTCTTGCTTCCCTGACAAGAATCTTCAAGATTTTAAACGCAAAATCAATCACCACATTCTGTCCTCCTGAAACCTGTACTTTTATTGCCATTTCTTCTCACTAAATTCTTTTTCACACACACCCTCTTCCATGCACTCTAGAGACATTATCACCTTGCTTGTTGTGAACTGATTAAAAAATATGATTAATATATTTAACTAATAAATTCGATCTTCACTAGATGCCGCATCTAAGCTACGCTTAGTAAATCCCTATATAAATATATATGTATCTACATACATACATTCATATACATATACATACATACGTACATATATATATATATATATATATATATATATATATATATATATATATATATATATATATATATATATATAGCATAATGAGAAGCCACGTATACTTTCTTGATATGTATATAATATGGATAAAACAACTGAAAAGTTGCAAACTAAAAGAAAAAAATTGGGTGTTTTTTTTTTGTGAAAGTATTTATTTATATGTTTTTATATATATTTGATATTTCAGACAGCCTCGGTCCTTCCTTCCTGAGAAATTAATTAAATAACTGTGTTCGGAAGTTTGTTTACAAGTAGCGTCCGTCGCGAGACGCGGACGTCACGTGATATGGAATGAAACTGTGTTTGAATATTTCTAGCGTAAATCTAACGATAGTATTTTAGATGTTGTTTAAAAAGGTTTTTTAACTATATCTAAAGAAATTTTTCAACTATTGAAATATTTATACAGATTTAAAATACCCAAGTCTTTGTTTAACCCTAGTTTATATGTGTCTAATTTTAAAATCCAGTATTTCTCTTTTTTTCTTCGTGTGTATGTTGAACTAAAACCTGAATCTATCAATAAACATTTACAGTTGCCTAATGAGTGTCTTGATTGATTAAAGTGTTCAGCTATGGGGGAATAAGGATTGTTTTGACGTATGGATAGTTTGTGATTGTTGAAACGAAATCTAAAATTAATTCCAGATTCGCCAATATATCCACTATTAGGACATATTGTGCAGAATAAGTAGTAAATTATATTATGGCTACTACAGGTGAGGCGATGTGGATGTATTTTGATATTGGAGTTGGGTACAGAAAATACACTATCGGTTATTAGGTGTTTGCAAACTAGACAACGATATATATATATATATATATATATATATATATATATATATATATATATATATATAGCAGCAGCAGTATCCCCCTTTTCAGCTTTTGCGCAAGCGTAAAAAGAAAAAAAAAACATGCGAGCATGCTTGTTGTGAATCGTAAGAGGCTAACACTGTTCCATTTCGGCCCGAGATTGGGATAGAACACTAAAATTAGCTACCTTAGAAAATAGACAGCACATCCCTCACCACAAAAAGTAACAATAAAAAGCAAATAATTATTATATAGGGGAACATGCAGTAGACCATGGACTAGTAAACTAATCTCGCAAGCCATTGGTAATGATTTTTATGTTGGGTGGCTCATGAACGTGCTTTTTGTCACAGGTTGTTTTGTTCTCCAGCAAGTAGAACAATTATTTATTCTATAAACGAACGCATATGTAGTACGGAATATTTTGCCGCTTCCGTGTACGAGCGAGCCTGCAAGTTGTAGAAATGGTGTACTCTGCAGGATACCGTGGGAATTAGTTGTTAGTGTAAGTAATCTTTTTAAAACGTCTCCTTTTAATCCGTGTACGCTTTTTAGACAGTAACTAATACATTTAGATGCCTCACCGTGGAGACTTGTACACTGAAAGAAGGAGTATAGTTTATCTTGTGCAATAATTTAAACATCCACACACACACACACGCGCGTGTATATAAATACCCTCGTGTTTGTGTGTGTATGTGTTTAAATTATTGCACGAGATAAACTATACTCCTGCGACGTATGTAGTCCTTATAAAGCTCCATAAAATATGAGCTGTACAGGATATTACACTAAATTATAGCTAGCGTGATGGCTCTCATAGATCCGTACATAACTTGTAACATAACGTGACCTCTCATTATTGTGGCCTTTTGCCAGTCTTGTCAAATGACTCAAACAGAATGTAAGCGCCATCTTAAGATATGCACATACGAAAATGATATTAGAGAAGATAAACAATAAAAACGGTTTTGCGTCTGCAGCCAGGCTAATGTAGATAGAATGTGGGAGGAGCCAGGGTGAGCGTACGTGGTCATGCATCTGGCTAACGGTGTACGCAGCCAGATAGCACAGTCGCCTGTGCGGGTGTACACGCACATCTACACACGCTTGTAAGTTCGTTCAGGATTTGAAATGTGCAATTTTTATTTTTTTTAGCGCACTATTGCACTATTAGTTTGCACACATTTCTGCGGAAATCTCCACGCGTTCAGGACGGATGCTAATGGGCATGGAAGAAGGTTCTGGAAAAGAAGAGTATGCAAGTGTGTGTGAGGCGGGTAGAGGGAAACGGGTAGTTTGGTAGTAGTGAAAATGGGGAGAAGGGAGACTATACAATTTGGAGAGAGACGCATGCGTTGAAAGTGATTTGTCCCCGAACACACTCACGGTAGAAATTTGGACAGATGGTGGCGGTGCGTGGTGAGGGTTTTCGGTGAAGAGGTGGGTTTAATGGATGTGTGAATGCACACGGATATACAGACAGAGGCACGCAAGTGTGTGCATACGCACGCAAGGAGGTGCATACATTAATGCCTGTATGTATGAAAAAATGTAAGTAGATGCACATATGCGGTAAGATGCATTTATTGCGGGGAGCGTAGACGAATATACGCCGGTGGGGCCTTCAGCTATCGTCGTCTCTTCCTCCGACCACCGCATTACATTCACATAGACTGGCATTTGCAGTGCCGAGTTCAAAGAGATATTTCGCTGATCTGGCAGACTGTTAGCTAGTGAAATGAGTTCGACCCTCACGAGTACTCTGCTATAAAGGTTTTTTTTTTCAAATTTCAGTCAGTCAGCATGATACACGCGTAGGCGATCATGTATCTTTCGATACATGACTGACTAGGCAGATTTTTTTTCCCCCGTAGTAGGTTACCATTTCGTTCTGCGGTAGAAAGTGTTGTCAGTATCGTAGACCAGTTGCCATCCAAGGCTATAGAACCCGTTCTGTCCTGCTATTTATCCATAGCTGAGGGGAGAAGAGTAGGATTCATATATTTTCCCAAGGGTATTAGCACTTATATGAATATAATGGATTCAACTGGGATTCGAACTCCGACTTCTCAATCTGAGCCGCTACCCATTGCTCCATCGTGCCTTCCTTGTCAAATTTACTTAATCTTAATAGATATTCATACAAAATTTTGATTCCTGGAGAAAAACTCAGAACACTATATCTCAATATATAATGTATGTTCCGTTATGTTGTGGTGGGATCCACCTAATCTGCATAGGTGACTACCAACTATATAAATAGTGGTTGGTACCGGAATACGGGGAGGAGGAATCACGAGATCCAATTAGAGACTCTGATCGACTGCGACTAGTCAACACATTCTCCAGGAACGTCTTCCCAGAAATATGCAGAAATACTATATGTACTTATTGTGTACACTTTCTTGTTATAATACATTCTTGTTCTAAGTACATTTTGTGTTGCATTATTATTCCATGCAATAGGCGAGATTCAACATTGAGTCAAGACTCAACACGTTACCAATAATTCATTTTAATGAGTTATATTTAATTCAACCGACAAAATCTGTCTAATAATTTTAATATATTTTTTTCCCAATTTTCGGGATGACAATTGCCAGTAAAGTGTCCAAAGTTAATGTTTTTCCTTTATTTTTGTTCAATTACATTCGACCATCTCGGTCATTATCAAGAACTGGGTGTTGTCAGTATTGTCAGAACATCGTCAGTTACATGTTGACAGTTTTTTGAACGTTACATTTCCAGTTTATATTTATGTGGATGGCTTCAAAGATCTTGACATCACGAGAAAACAAATAATTTCTTTGAATGAGATGAAAAGAAATGTATTAAATATTTTACATGCATTATAAATATTTTATTGAGACTTTCAAATGACGTTTACTCCACAAAAAAAACATTATATTTAATAAATTTATTGTTTATTTTGTATAATATAGATTTCAAATATTTCAAATTCGTTCCATATATATATATATATATATATATATATATATATATATATATATATATATATATATATATATACAAGTTTAGGATTGGTATATACGGAGTGAAATCCAATAACCAACAATTAATATTCTTTAAAGAGTGCTCAATACAGAGTAGAGCAGATATAATTATTTATTTGAATATTGCAACATAAATATGTTATAAAATCACGACATTTTATAACATATTTATGTTGTAATATTCAAATAAATAATTATATATATATATATATATATATATATATATATATATATATATATATATATATATATATATATATATATATATATATATATATATATATATATATATATATATATATATATATATATATATATATATATATATCACAGCAATAAAAGTATGAAGCATGATATTACTAGACATATTAAAAACGGGCGAAACAACCGGTTTCGCTCCCGCTCTTCAGGCTTCAAACGGGAGATTTAATTTAAATTGAAAAACACAGAAAATGTACAATGAAAAGGAAAAGGGGAGGAGGAGAAAACAAATTATGAGCAAAAGGAGCTAGAGGCAAATGACAGCGAGCCCCAACAAACACTCACGTTGTTTGCACAAGGAAGGCTTGCGGGACCCGATGTAAAGTGCCTCCAGCACCTTAAGGTGAAATAACGAGTGTGACCGGGACAACACGGTGAACCGGTCGACAGTAAAATTAGCTGCACAAAATCTGCTCTTTAATAGGTGCTCGCATATGGCGGAACCGTAGGTGTTTGGGACAAGTCCATTCAACGGCAAGGTGTGGTTCTTGATTTTGGTATATCTTTAAATATATATATATATATATATATATATATATATATATATATATATTAAGAAGAAAACCTTAAAGGCCCATTTCAGTTATAATTTATTTTAATATTTCTAGATATTCATCTCTTCAGACCGAAGGTTTTTACGAAATAAATTATAACCGAAATAGATCTCTCTCTCTCTCTCTCGATTAATATGCTCCTTGGAATTATCCCTACTGTTATATCGTGGATAATACGATATTGTTGCAGACTGGTGAATGTATTTTTAGTTATCAGAAGGATTTATGATGTCGGTGTTCTTAAACATTCGTCCACAACAAATTAAGAGATAAAAGGAATATTGCAAACAAATCATGCAAGAAAATTCAGAGTGAAGACAAACATAATTAAAAGTGCAACAATAACATTGATTTATATACAATTGACATATACCATTTGGTTGGATTTTTTTGGATAAATGAGGATGGTTGAATTAGATTGTGTAGAGTATTTTTGTGAAGTTTCAGTGTGTTGAAGCTGTTATTAAGATTTGTTCGTAAAATTAAACTAAGTATTTGGTTATGTACAAAAATGTCCTTTGTGCGAGTTCAATCAATAGTGTGTGTGCGTAGGTCTGTTTGAGTTATTGTCCAAAATAGGTAGGAGTTGTGTACCTTCGGTTGTTTGGATGTTTGATTGATTGTTTACAAATACTTATTTAGTAGTGAGTAAATATCACTTTTTAAGTATTGTAAGTAATTGCTAGAAATTGTTCCTGAGAGAGCGTGCTTGTTGTTGGCTGAGTCAGAGAAGTTTGCGCGGTAAAAGTGTAGTTGATCAAGGTTTTGACTTGCGTGGATTAGTTTGGCATCTCTCCAGGGGTGAAAGTCTGACTGCTTGAGTCGATTCAGATTCTCCTATTTATAGAGTTTTGGTCAAGAAAATAGGCTCCAGAGCGCTGGGCACGAAAAGAAATTTTCGCGTGAACTTATTACAGTTCTAAGGGTCTGAGCCAAGGAGAAGTCTCGCTTGCTGAAACTAGAGTGTTGATTGGTTGATAGGTGATTTTTGGTGTAAAGTGAGAGGTTAGTATAGATTATTCCATCAATATAAACAACTGGGTAATTCCGAGTGGAAAGATTAGGAATTAGGTAAAACAAATAACATGGGTTTTATTGTACGAAAGTACAATGAGTAAGAGTTCTTAATAATAATAATAATAATAATAATAATAATAATAATAATAATAATAATAAGAAGAAGAAGAAGAAGAAGAAGAAGAAGAAGGAAAACGGGAGATACGTCACGGAGATCCGTAGTGCTCTGCTACTACAATACTTCGTCACGTCTTTTATTTTCTCCTCATTCACGTCTCCTTAGACTGACCAATCACTGTCGGGGTGTGATAGGTTGTTCCACTATAACACCTACTAATCACAAACAATATATATATATATATATATATATATATATATATATATATATATATATATATGTATGTGTGTGTGTGTGTGTGTGTGTGTGTGTGTGTGTGCGTATACAGTGTGCAGTGGATAAAGTGTCGTCTATATTACACAAAAATGAAAATAACCGAATTCTAATCTAGTACTGCGCTGTCAAGGTACCATAGAGCAAAGTTCATCAGTACAATTATCATGGAAGTATTTATGGACAAATATACAAGGAAGTGGCATTACACCGGTGGGGAAAATGACTGGAGGCGAGGTGCCAGTCCGCGACCAGTAACATGCATATTCTGCTTTGGATTTTATCAATAATCTCTAAATATATAGCAGGGTTACCTGAGCATATGTGGCAGCAATATTCGAACCATGAACGAATGGTAGACTTATAAATCTGTAAGATAGAGAGAAAAATTGCCTAGCACGACACAGTGAACCAACTTTCCTAGCTGCATACCTAGCAATGGATTCAATATAATCTTTCCCCTTCAGCAGATAACGTTAGCCCGAGAAGGCGCGACGAGTCACTCTCCTGGGGGTTAGCATCAGTCATGCTGATGGAAAGCAGAAAAGGTTATCTCAGGTGATTAATAGAAATCAGTTTCCTTTTGAAAGCGTTAAAGTTAAGAAGCTGTTACTTTCCCCAGATAACAGCAGACTGTAGGTCACTTTTGAACCGATCAGACTTACTAATAAGACCGGACAATATATATATATATATATATATATATATATATATATATATATATATATATATATATATATATATATATATATATATTTTCTGGTTTACCAATGCATACTACTGCTTATACCCGCACATACATAATATACGAAGATTATATATTTATCTGCCTCTGTGTGAGCACAAGGATTAACTTTTGATAAAGTTTCCTCATATATACCATATTGTACCAGAGGCTTATACAATTTATAGATGCTACCTACTATTTATGTCCCACACCGCCCACACACACACATACACATACACGCACACACACTCACATACACATATTTCTGTAGCATTAATAGAGTTATTTTTATTCAGTCATTTTTATGGCTTCAAACGTATTTATAGTGAACGATTAGTATTTGAAATAGACGCCCCATTATTTTTTATTCATTAAAAGAGAAATATAACTTCGCTGTGACATTCTCTAGGGCCGAGCGGTAAGCTCACTGAATCAAACAGTGGTTTTCCCTATAACTAGGGACGCAGGTTCGATCTTTGCCGGTGGGAACGCATTTTCTTTACTTGGATTTCTCGAATATGCTGGTCGATAGACCTAATACACACTGTTTAAGACATAAAAAAAATAAACAAGATGGAGCGTCTTTTTATATATGAATGATCCGCGATAATAATGTATGACTCAAATAGGATTCTACCCCAAATTCTGATGTTTGATCTGAATTTCAGTGATTGAGATAAATAATGTTCAAATATGTCAATCTATTTGTTGTGTATATATGAATGTATAGCTTATATGTAGCGAGCGCGAGAGAGTGAGAGAGAGAGTGAGTGACTCTGGAACTGACTGAGAATAACAATCCACAATTTCTTATACACATGCTTAAAAAATTATCCTACGCAGACAGACGCGCGCGTGCATTCAACACCCACCACAATATATATATATATATATATATATATATATATATATATATATATATATATCTTATTGTCGGCACACGCTCGCATCAGAACATGGGGATCGTCTTGCGCTCTCCCTATTCCAGTTCTCTCCCCAGGTACAAGCGGTAAAAGAGATGGCTGTGAATCAAAGTTTGACGAGGCCACTCGCGTGAATTTGATTTTGGTGACCAACTCTACGCGACAGAGAAGTCCACTCACTTGACCAGAAGCCCTTCCGTTTCGACTCAAAGAGGAGTGAAACAGGCGAGATCTGGCAAACCTTACTGCCTTGGGCTATATATATATATATATATATATATATATATATATATATATATATATATATATATATATATATATATATATATATATATATACAAGATATTTATCTTAATTAAATCCATATTCCATGTTTCACTGATGTTTTACTCCAATCCTCAGGAGATTTTTGTGATTTTTTTGAGATTTTCTTTCTATCTCTTTCTATTTTTGATGGGGGGGGGGGGATAAAAATGTATGATAAAAATCGGACTAATTTATTTACGATGAATTCCTAAAAGGCGAAATGCGCCATACGATAATTTTTTCCACTTTGTCATACACTTTTCTCTCAAAATTGTCCTTATATATATATATATATATATATATATATATATATATATATATATATATATATATATATATATATATATATATATATATATATATATATATATTACTCTTTAAGCATTACTCTTCAAGTATAAATTGAGATTTCCGAGCCGCTGGCGTATTTTGTATAGAGAAAAACGTTAAAATTACTCTCTTTTCTGCCGTCCGACGATGGCCAGGAGGTAAGATACCTGACTGATCTTAAATCATTCGGGTTTCGACCCCAGGTTTGACGCAATAGAAATGCGTAGCCACGCTGATACAAAGAGACAGTCTGTCTGTGTATGCCTATGTATATTTATGGGTTAAAGTGTTTACTATCAGGGATAGATGTACACACTCAGGAGTAACTTTTTGTTTTATGCTTAAAAGCAACCTGAAGATGATACCATGTGTTGTGGCTTGACTTATTTATATCGCTGGCCAATGGTGTATTATGGGTAGTAAGGTCTAATGTCATCGTGTTGGCGTTAACGGTTACGATTCAAATATTTCTCGAGGCTACTGAGTAAGAATAATTGTAAATTTGAATGCAATTATTCGTTCCCATTTTATGCTGTAGTTTGTTAAATGCTTACTCATTATTTATTAGTGATTACTTGATTATTATTATTATTATTAAGTTTATTTCTGTTTATGTTTGCATTCGTAGTTTGTTAAGTTGTTTTTTATTTGCGCAAGTTGTTTAATTATTTAGATATTTTGTTTATTTTATTTTACTTGTTTTTATTTATTTGTTTTTATGTTTTACGTAATCGTTTTTTAGTTTTCAATTTTGAAGTGAAGAAGTAAAAATTTGTTTTCGTGTTTGCATTTTGCGATGAGTTCTGTTCGTTTATTTCGTAATTTGCGTTGGTCTGGGAAGGTAATTATAGGTATTTTTTCCTCCAGACAGTTTGAAATTTTAGAAGTTATTGTTGTAGACTGATGCTCTTTTCCTTATTTTCCATGATATTTTTGCTGTAATTTGTATTTTTGGTTTTAATTTCCATTAGCTACATAGAGAGTAAAGTCCAAATTACTGTTTATAAAAAACAAATCTTTGACGATCTGTCCCGAACGATCATATCTGCCCACGAAACTTACCATAACACAAACATTGACAACATATGAAAGCTAAGCCGTATAGCACGTTAGATGAATTGACTGTTCCGTATAGGACACAGGTTCGATTACTGTCGGAGAAAACATATTTTCTAAGAAATTTCTCGAACATTTAGGCCAGTAAATGTAATTTATACTTTTTATTTAAAAAAATAAAAAATAGCATATACTTGAGTAAATTGTATCTATTAAAATAATGTATAAACAGAATATATATATATATATATATATATATATATATATATATATATATATATATATATTGTTTACATTTGTAAAAACAATACGCTAGATTTAGTTGTGTGACTCTATCGAGTGAAGACAGTTCTGGCTGACACCAAATTAGTTGAGTTTCAATCCAGGCTTGAGGCATTCGGAAGTCTAGTCGCACTGAGGAGCTGTGATACAGCGAAGCAGTACTGTCTGTGAATGACATAATTTAGCTCTTGAAAATACATTTCAATTGAGCACTGTTGAGTGATAAGCTAATTCTATAAACAACAGCCACCTGCACTAATGCAAAGCTCTTCAGTAAAATGAATGGAGCACTTTGGCTGATTGGCATTTGTTTACATTTGTAAAAACAATACGCTAGATTTAGTTGTGTAACTCTACCGAGTGAAGATAGCTCTGGCTGACACCAAATTAGTTGAGTTTCAATCCTGGCTTGAGGCATTCGGAAGTCTAGTCGCACTGAGCAGCTGTGATACAGCGAAACAGTACTGTCTGTGAATGACATATATATATATATATATATATATATATATATATATATATATATATATATATATATATATATTGAAATTGTTAGGAGGATTTGATAATTATGATTAAGTATATATATATATATGTATATATATATATATATATATATATATATATATATGGATCAACATAAATCAAAGTATATTCCATGATCTAGGTGTACGTCGGGGCATCATACTAAGTTTAATGCTAAGTAAGTAACGTTAGATTAGAATACGAAACTAAAGCTTTCATACCTAAAATAATTGTTTATTCACTACTAGATTCTGTCATATTAACGTCGTCGGCCGGATCGAGAGTATATGTGATTTCATCGTACGTTCAAACTTCTTGCGAGACAGTGAGGGATTCTTCCTCCTCCTCTCGTATGTCGCGCGTCTATATAAGTTCCTATAATTTATTTGCCTCGTGGGTATATATCTTAACTTTAGTTGGGTTCATTTCCTTGTTTATATTAGTACATCTGATGCAACCCCCAAATACAAAACTTCTCTTGATATCTCATAGAATAAAATCAGTAGATGTCGGGGTCACCACAGATCACCTCACCTTAGTGTAAGGTTCCCGATGGACGTTAAATTCGATTCTAACCTCTGGTATTTCCCGGCGAAAATCACATACTGCATAAGTCCTTTGATAGTACTTCTCGGAGCAGTGCGTATTTCTTGGTTGGCCTCGCCTATCTCCTCTCTAATTCAAATGCGACAGGTTGATCTGAGCAATACCTGATCTGACATTGATGTTTTAAAAAACATATTCATACTTTTCCCAAGGGCATTAGTGTGAGATGAAGACAAATAACCTCAGCTAAATTTTGACCTCGCTTCGCTGATTTCATCGCCTACCGATGTTAACCGTTGGACAAAATATTCTGCACCACATACGGCTGTACATACACGCATTATTATAAAAAAGCATATATAAACTTTCTTAAACACACACACACACACACACGCACGCACAAACACACACACACACACACACACACACACGTGTGCGCCCACGCACAAACACACGCACACATACACGAATGTAGCCTGACATTCTCACTACTGTTAGCACCTCATAGAAACAGTCCTTTATTGTGCGCCTGCTATAGAGTGATATTTGGGAATAAAGTCTTCCCAGCCATTAATAGCGAGTTCGATCCTCACTCGGATCTCTCCGAATTAGACTTTGTATAATAGTTGATTCGGTCTGACAAATATCTACATCCATCCACCTTTGTACATTATTGCATCTGCTTGTCTGCATGCTGACTATTCCAAATAAAACGAGGATACGTGTATTTATACACATGTACGTGCGCAGACTAGCTTTCCTGTGTGGAGCATTGATCCCCACCCCAGATTCTCTATGTCTGTTTCTCTCATTCTACTGTTTCTCTTCACGGAAAATCTTCGCTTTTATGTAGTGCCGCCATTTTCTCGCACATCCACCCATTTTCTCTTTGTCTTTTCTTTCCTTGCCCTTTGCTATTTTGATTTTGGTTTAAGTTAACGAAAATTTATTTAATTCTGACAATGTGGATATGGAAAATGAAACCAACGTAAGAATAATTAATGTGTATGGGTTTATTCATTTATCTAAAGAGTTAAAAGGAGGAAAGGAACCGAGGGAAGGTAATATTTAAAGAAATAAATAAAAGAAAAGATAAATAAAATAGAAGTGAAAAAGCGGGGAAAGATGGACTAATGGAATATATAAACAAGAAGAAAGAACGAAAGAACGAAAGAAAGAAAGAAAGAAGAAATAAAATGTTAGATAAAATGGAAGTTATAAAAGCGGTGAAAGATAGACTAACGAAAAAACTAAATAAGAAAGAAAGAAAGAAAGAAAGAAGGTAAAAGCTAAATAAAATAAAGAAGAAAAAGTGGGGAAAGATGGACTAACGAAAAACTGAACAAGAAAGAAAGAAAGAAAGAAAGAAAGAAAGAAAGAAAGAAAAAAGAAAAAAAGAAAAAAGATAAAAGCTAAATAAAAGAAAAAGAAAAAGAGGGGAAAGATGGCCTAACGAAAAAATTAGTCAATAAATAAATAAAGAAAGAAAGAAACAAAGAAAGAAAAAAGAAAGAAACAAAGAAAGACGATAAAAGCTAAATAAAATAAAAGTAAAATAGCGGGAAAAGATAGACTAACGAAAAAAGTACAGAAGGAAGGAAGAAAAAAGAAAGAAAGAAAAAAGAAAGAAAATGCAAGATAAAATAGAGGTAAAAAGTGAGGAAACATAGACTAACAAAAAATTAAACATGAAAGAAAGAAAGACAGAAAGAAAGGAAAAGCGAAATAAAAAAGAAGTGAAAAGACGGGGAAAGATAGATTAGTGAAAAAAGTAAAGAAGAAGGAATGAGGAAAGAAAGGAAGAAAGAAAAGTAAAAAAGAAAGAAAATCGAAAAGTAATGAGGAAAGAAAAAAAGATGAAAGAAAGAACTAAACATGAAAAATCTAAAAAAATGGAAAGAAAATATGACAGATGAAAATAGAAAAAAACATGGAGTAAAAAACAAGAAAGAATGAAGAATGAAGAAAAAAAAATTACGAAATCCAAATACATAATATAATGATTGTGAGAAATGAATGAAAGAAAAGCGGAAATATGGAAGGACGCAAATGATTGCATATAAATAATAATTTGATTATATGCAGTCGTTCACTCCTCGGCATCTGCTTGGTTGTCTGACTTGCGCACTAGGGCCATTTTGCACAAAGGAGGATAACAAGCCGGCGTGCAGACGAGACACACATTCTTCTTTATTACTTTCTGTCTTTTTCTTTTCCTTCCGCTCATCTCTTTTTTATTCATCCCTTTCTCATATTAGCTACTCTTCTTTTAATAATCCTAATTCATTTATTAATTGTTTCGTCTCTACAGTCTTTACTTTTATCAATTCTGTAGAATCCCTTTCAGTCTATCCAATTCATTCATTCATTTCACATCTTTGCTTTCTACATCGAATTATTTCCAGAAAGTCTGTCTTTCGTTCATTCGTCGAATGTTTTATTCGTTAATTCATTGCGTATTCATTTGTCTCATTTCGTTCGTCTTTTCGTTTTCGTTTTCTTAAGCTGTCTTTCGCCATCACGATTTTTACAAACTTTATTTCCTCTTTCTGTATATTTTTACTTATATTATTTATCCCTTTATTGTTTTTTGTTTTTTGTTTTACTTCTGTCACGTTTTACTCCAACCTCATATTCTGCTTGCCTTTTATTTTCTTTCATTCTTTACTTCCAACCGTATTCTTCCATAAAATAACTTTACTGTTGATTACGGTTTTTTCTTTTCATAATTTTTGCATGACTTATACTCGATCTTGTCTTTTAATATTATTTTTTTAAATTCAGTTATTCTTTACTAGACTTTTAGCTTTCATTAATTCTTTCCCTTTTCACTATGAAGTTTCTTTCTTTCTTTCTTTCTTTCTTTCATTTTTGTCTATATTTGAATTTACATTAATCTTTCTTTCATTCATTAAATATTCCTTCATTTTTCTTTCTTTGAAATTTCCGTCATTTTTTCTTTCTTTGAATTTACATTAATTTTTCTTTTATTAAACGTTCCTTCATCTTTCTTTCTTTCTTTCTTTCTTTCTTTCTTTCTTTCGTTGAATCTCACTTTCTCTTTCTCTATCCTTTATTTTTTTCTCAGTATGTCCTTATATTTTGAATATACCTTTCACTTCTAAATATTTCTTCCTTTCATTTTTTCTATTCAAACTTATCTTTTTTCCCATTTATCTTCGTCCTATATATTTTTAAAAATATCACTAGTCACTGGCTTTTTTAAAAAAAAATCTCGTCTTTCTACCAAGCCATTACTTCTAAAGCCCGTCATCATCGTTAACTCATACAAAACGTGTGACCAACATTAGTCACCACTAGAGCCTTCATTGTCGCTGAAATCACCATCTTTGTCTTTGTTCTTTAAAAGCAAAAATTAAAAGAAAAAAATGAGAGGGAAATACAAAACAAAAAGGAGGTAATCCAGACCCGAGCCATCGAACTGCGTGCGATAAGACGATTTTATGTGGAGTGTTGTTCTTAAGTGGTGCAACGGAGATTTGATGAGAGGTCAGGGGTCGGGGAACCAAAAACTATTTCTAGACTGCAGTGGCTTCGTTATCAGAACTTTGAAAAAAATGTGTAAAAAAATGAATAAAAGGAATCAATTATGATAAGGATTCGCTCGTATATGTTAGTGAAACGAAGCCGAGGTCAAGGATATTTAGGAGAGACTGGTTACAGTGAGGAGAGCGTATTTAGAAAAGGAAGAAATATACCGTCGAGTGAGAGAATGAGGGAGGTTGAAAGAGAAAAAGAAGGAAAGAAAGAAAGAAAGAAAGAAGGGAAGAGAATAACAGGAGAGAAAATCAAATTGGAAATGAAAACGAGATATAGAAACCAGAAGAGAGAGAGAGAGAGAGAGAGAGAGAGAGAGAGAGAGAGAGAGAGAGAGAGAGAGAGAGAGAGAGAGAGAAGAGAGAGAGAGAGAGAGAGAGAGAGAGAGAGAGAGAGAGAGAGAGAGAGAGAGAGGGGGAGAGAGTGAGGGGAAGAGAGAGTGTGTGAGAGAGAAAGATAGATAGATGGATAGAGAGAGAGAGAGAGAGAGGGAGGGAGAGAGAGAGAGAGTGGGAATACTATGTGAGCCAGAGTAAGATAGAAAGAAAGAGACAGAAAGCTAGAGCGAGAATAAAATAAAGAAACCTAGAATGATTAAAGAAGAGAAAGTCCTGAGGCGAGAAAAAGATTAAAAGTATGGACACACACACTCGCGTGTCTATCGGATGTCTAGCCACACTCATGAGCTGTGATAGAGCGAAACAGTCTGTCTGTGGATGACTATATATATATATATATATATATGTGTGTGTGTGTGTGTGTGTGTGTGTGTGTGTGTGTGTGTGTGTGTGTGTGTGTGCGTAAATGAGATACAGTGAGTGAGAGACCTAATGGATGGGAAAGAACGAGAACGTGAGAGAAAAACCGAGTGGTTGAAAGCGTGCGATTATGTGAGGGAGTTAAAAAGAAAAACTCGCAGAACGAAAGAGAGAGAGAGAGAGAGAGAGAGAGAGAGAGAGAGAGAGAGAGAGAGAGAGAGAGAGAGAGAGAGAGAGAGAATGTGAGAGAGATAAAACTGGAGAGAGAGAGAGATAAGGAAAAACAGAAAGAGAAAGAGAGAGAGAGAGATAAATGCGTGAAAGAAACAGTCTGAAAATTAATATTAGAATATAATTAATTTTATTCCCCCTCCTTTTCTTAAAAAAAATCTTTTTTGGTATTTCAGAGACAAGTACCATCTTTTAGGATTCTTACCCAGACAAAGAAAGCAATGTTCAACTAAGAGAAAATAGTTTTACTTAAAAATAAACCTCGCTGATATGTAGCTTTTGATTACCTTTCCGTTATTTGATTTTCCAGATCGAAGACAATAATAATGGCTAAATAAATGTATCAAGTTCGATTCAGCGGCCTCCAAACAGTTTCGTCTATACAGTTTCACTCACAAAACTTGAGTCAACCCGGTGTATGTTTCTTTTTTTAGATTTTAATATACATTTAGCTATAAAATCGATTTTCTCGGTGAATTTAAAACCGAAATGGAAGAAATTTAGTCAGGGGATACATCGTATAGAGGAATTTCAATCTTATATGGAAGTCATAATTCTAAGTTTTTTAAAAATAATTTTTTACTTAATACAAGGCTCAAAAGCCAATCAAGGTAGAGGGATATTGAGTTAGGTTGGTGTATGAGCGTAAGAGGGGAAGGTAAAAAGTGCTGTTTATAATGATATGTAGAATAGATAACAGTTAACCCAAGAATTGAAACGTTCAAGATTTTAGTGATAGAGGAGGCATTATTTCGGGCGTCTGTTATACAAATCAGCGATTCTTAGGAAGACGCTATCCAAGTGGAACTTCATTCTTAGTAATAGAATACGAATGCGAATGGCATTTACATGGCTTGGTGGGTCTTAGCTCTTACGGTCAGAGCTGGTGGAACTAAGGAATGTAGTTCGTCGGAATATTTGGAAATACCAATAGAGAAGTGATAGACTTGTGGGAAAGTGGTTGTAAGGTTGAGATAGTTCATCAAGTAAAGTAGAACAAGGAACTGACCATTTTTCCGGAATCTTTGGTAACAGATTGTATATGAGTTCTCCTTGAGACTTTGGTTGAACTTCCGTCTCAATAGTAATTCAAAGCGAGCAGCCAAGTTGAGAGTGCAACTGGAAAAAATTCGGAGTCTGTAATTTGTTTACGTGTGAGCCACATGATTAGAAATGTGAAGGCCATCTTTGTTTCTTCCTTGATCTCTTTCTACTTTCTCATTGTCATAACGAGTATAATGTTGCAAGAGAAGAAACAAACAAGGGTTAAAATTCCAGCACGTGTATTGGTCAAATGCAAAGAATATATATATATAGTTGTATGAAAGGGTACCAAAAATTGTTAATATGGAGTTCTTTAGTTGCCGTTGGTAAGGAAAACGATTAGGTGTAAGAGTGGTGTCGATAAGGCCGAGAGTTAACCGATTTGTTGGGTTGGTTGGCCAAGGTTATCATTGGTGTCAGGAGAGGGGCCTGGAGCGGATTAGTGAAGCGGAGTCAGGTTTCGTTGGCAGTGTTGACGTTGAAATTGACACCAGTGAGGTGTTTGGATAGGCCGGTGGTCGTGTGATGAGGTTTACGTGTTGAGCCTTTTCTTGGACGTTTTTATATCTGTGGTTTTAACAGGTGCAGGCTACCAGGAACATACTTTTTTTCACGGTAAGTCCGTGATTGGCTATTGCATTTTATATTTTTTCGGGGATTTGTTTTGTGAACCGGATGTGATGCTCGGAGTCCCTGCGCAGAAAAAGACTATTTGGCGTTTTGCTTTCTTAGCGCTTACATGTGACCGATATGTCTAGTTAAATGTATTTGCGAATCAGGCAGAGATCTTGATTAAAGTAGCATAACATTATTCTTCGCGCGAATAAAGCGTATCACCATAAAAAGGCAGTTTTTTTTACATTAATGCTACCAGTATCAAGAGTTAACTGTTGTCGCGCACCTAATAGAGAAACGCAGAGTAACATGTCTATTTTTTTATTGTAAATTGGCGCAGAAGATGCCATCGATAAATTTATGATATTTGATACCATGACAAACCTCTGGATAAATTACATTTTTGTGCATGCCTATCTATCTATCTATCTATCTATCTATCTATCTATCTATCTATCTATCTATCTATCTATCTATCTCTCTCTCTCTCTCTCTCTCTCTATATATATATATATATATATATATATATATATATATATATATATATATTGTCTCTATGCGTATTTGTACTTCGAGAAGCGGAGATGGGGTGTTTTGTCATTCTGATGTATCTCAGTCGACGGCTTTCTGTGTAATTGCTTCGATAAATATGATCGATTGGCGCTGATCCGTTTTGTTTCTTGCCGTTACATGTAACATAAAAAAAGATGTTTGTGTGTTTTTCGCGGTCATCATGTTAAAATCAGCTTCGAGAATGAAATAAATAAAATTACAGTCAGACACAACGCTCAATTTTCATCAATCACCGTAAAATGTAAAGAGAGGAAAACTGTCTTCTTCTTTGCAGTCTTTGTTCTTAGAATCGGAATAGTTTCTTTATTTGATGCTTATTTTTGCTGGAACACTTCATAGAATTTGGCTTGATTCCATCTGGAAGATTATTTTTCATCGTAGCAAATAAAGAAGAAAATTAAAAAATGTTAAAAACAAGATAGAATAAATAATTAAATAAAATTATAGCTTGGAACATTGACGTAGCTTAACTTGAACAAGATGGCGACTAGAAGTGTGAAGGACAACCAGTAAAATGTTGTCGGCAAGAATAAACAGTAGTTTCCAACACAAGTAAATTCTGATTGGATGACGTGAAAAATGATGGAGAAAAAATGCAATGACTGATTTGAAAATCTAACTAGTTGGTGTCAAGATTGACCAGTAAATGACTGACAGATACGATAGTTGATTGGTAGACAAGCCAACTGATTGGTAGTATTTGTTGTTATGTTGTTGTACCCAAGTGCCGTCTAGAATAGCCATAGACGCGTTTTTTTTTTTTACTTCTAAAATAAGTTCAAATAAACATTTTGTCTGGAATTTTTAAATTTTTATTCCGGGAACAAAATAAATGTGCCGCTGAAAAATTATAAGATTTTTATTTTTTACTAATGTTTACCCAATTCAAGGCTCAAGATCCACTCTAGGTAGATAGTTACTGTGTTACGCTATTAGCGTAAGAAAGGACAATGGAGGAAAGGTAACAGTTAACTTTAGACTTGAAGAGGTCAAGATTTAATTCGTGAATAATACTTCAGAGTTCAGTCGGAGACGTTTGAAATATAGCGTGGAAGTAGACTTCAGAAACCCGATACTAGACAGGAAAACAAGGGATAAACCACCTTTTCTGTTATATATATATATATATATATATATATATATATATATATATATATATAATATATATATATATATATATATATATGTAAGCAAATGTGTGGATGTAGATCCGACGGTATGATGAAAATGTGGAAAAGACAAAGCAAAATCCGAATATGTGAGTTTACTGATTTTTTTAATTTTTTTAATTTTGTTTTTGTTATTCTGTCAAAACAAAAACAAAATAAAAAAAACCCAGTAAACTCACATATTCGGATTTTGCTTTGTCTTTTCCACATTTTCATCATATATATATATATATATATATATATATATATATATATATATATATATATATATATATATATATAACAGAAAAGGTGGTTTATCCCTTGTTTTCCTGTCTTGTATCGGGTTTCTGAAGTCTACTTCCACGCTATATTTCAAACGTCTCCGACTGAACTCTGAAATTTGAGAGAGAGAGAGAGAGAGAGAGAGAGAGAGAGAGAGAGAGAGAGAGAGAGAGAGAGAGAGGAAGATAGAGAGAAAGAGAGAGAGAGAGAAAGAGAAAGAGAGGGGGTGAGAGAGAAAGAGAGAAAGAGAGGGGGTGAGGAGAGAGAGAGGGGGTGAGAGAGAGAGGGGGTGCGAGAGAGAGAGAGGGGGGTGAGAGAGCCTCTGTGCTACTTTCAAAAATACATTGACACATAAATAAAGATGTATGTATTATTTCGTGAATTATTTGAACTTTGTGCCCATGTTTGTGGTTTTTATCCTAATATTTGGATTTGTGTTTCAATGCCCCTGTTTTGAATAATAGTAGCGGTTTATCACTCTTTTTTTTTTTTGCTTTTAAGGATTGTGTTTCCGGTTCTTGTGTTTCCTTCTAAAGTCTTTTCCTTTTATTTCACTCCTAGTAACCAGCTTGAGTCTTAGGGGCATTATCGTCTTGCTTTGGGGTGAAATGATTAAAAAGAAAAACATCTTCATATCTATATTATCGATGATAGTTCTTGAATACTGAACAGTACTGTTTTTAATCGCCTCTTTAATTGGATCGGCACATAAACGTTTTAATAAAACATCAAAGATGAAGTCACTAATCCGAATAATTAACGGGACAATGGATATAATGACCCCTCCAGTTCGGCCTTTTACTATACTTAGTTTAGTTGATATTTATCAAGGGGTATATGGCATTTGTTGAGTAGACCAGATTGGCAATTTGAAGAGGGAAAAAATGATGAAGGTGGAATGACCGGAAAGAAATCGACACATTTGATGGCAGATTCCCGGTAAAGAAACGACGAAGAACAAAAAAAAAAAAAAAAAGCTAGAAGTTGGCAGAATGACATGACTGATATTGGGTGATCAGAAAATAAATGGTAGAATGATGTGACTGATATTGGGTGATCAGAAAATAAATGGTAGAATGATATGACTGATATTGGGTGATCAGAAAATAAATGGTAGAATGATATGACTGATATTGGGTGATCAGAAAATAAATGGTAGAATGATGTGACTGATATTGGGTGATCAGAAAATAAATGGTAGAATGATATGACTGATATTGGGTGATCAGAAAATAAATGGTAGAATGATATGACTGATATTGGGTGATCAGAAAATAAATGGTAGAATGATATGACTGATATTGGGTGATCAGAAAATAAATGGTAGAATGATGTGACTGATATTGGGTGATCAGAAAATAAATGGTAGAATATGACTGATATTGGGTGATCAGAAAATAAATGGTAGAATGATATGACTGATATTGGGTGATCAGAAAAAAAAGAAAATTGCTAGAAGTTGGTCGAATGACATGATTGATATTGGGTGATCAGAAAATAAATGGTAGAATGATATGACTGATATTGGGTGATCAGAAAATAAATGGTAGAATGATATGACTGATATTGGGTGATCAGAAAATAAATGGTAGAATGATATGACTGATATTGGGTGATCAGAAAAAAAAGAAAATTGCTAGAAGTTGGTCGAATGACATGACTGATATTGGGTGATCAGAAAATAAATGGTTGAATGACATGACTGATATTGGGTGTTCAGAAAAAAAAGAAAATTGCTAGAAGTTGGTCGAATGACATGACTGATATTGGATGATCAGACTTGAGCTTGGGCGCGGAAAGTGGAAAGGGAAAGTCGAGTTCAAATTCCCGACATTTCTGTTGTGTTCGCATTTGCACTAACACCCTAGGGAAAGACACGAATCCGTCTATTCTCAGCCACAGCTATGGATTAAATTGCCGGGTAGATAACTTTATAGCTCTGAGTGGAAACCTGTCTACAAGAATGAAAAATCTGAATTCCAAAACCCGGAGAAAGGAACGAGAAACCATTGTCTTTTTCAATAATGCATGGGAATTCACAGATTAAGAAAAATCAATGGAGATCGATTATTACCTACTTCCTGAAGAGATCTAGTATCTCAAAATGTCTTATTAAAAAGGTGTGGCATTTAAAAATATATGTGACGTTATAAATACTTTTAAAGAGGGATATAGCATTAAAAAAGATTTATTAAAAAAGAGAAAAGGTAATGGTAATATTAGCCGTTTTCTTATAAGGAAACATTCTGCATTTGACCGGGCAGCTTCTATGAGACTCGGTGGAAATTTGTAAAATCTTTCTTTTCAAAGTATTTTGCAGAAAAATAGGTTTCTCAAGCCAACTCGGTGTTATAGCTCTGTCCAGTAATGAAGGGGAAGTAATGACAAAAGTACGCAGATGTAGGCTTTAATAAAGCTTTATTCAATTGAGAATACATTGTTCGCGTATAGTGTCCTTTCATAGTCCCAGTAAACAAAAATATAGCTCTCAAAGAGGAGAGTAATAAAACAAGGGGAGACCACTTTTGATTATTCAAAACAGGAGCTTTCCTACTTAACCTTTTATTTGAAGTACCTTTCGCCGCAGCCTACACCCGGTGGTGTAACCACGTTTTAATGGTCCGGTCCTCAGGGGCTTAGAACGACGTTTTAACCACGGAGCAAACTCTACGCTGGTCAATGTTGAAGCTGGTCCAAGATGGTTGTTGGTCGCTGGACGCTTCGATCCGCACCAACTCTGTCCACGCCGTGTTCTTGATCTCAGAGCAGTGGAAAATCGAAAGTCGTAGTCTTGCAGCGCTGGTTCAAGCCATGGTGGGTGCTCCATTAGGGAAGAAATATCTTCACGGCGAAAAATAAAACGAGAGATTCGTGGTGTTAATCTTCACTTGCTTTATATAGCTCTTGGTACAACAAAAATTAACCCTTCCCGCATCAATCTCTATAGTGATACTGAGTGTTGTCTAAACTCCTGAAGTGGCTGGATTCAAAGTCTTGGAATCAGGAAATCTGTTACCAGCTGACGTAGATTTCATAGGCACTCAATGCGGGATCTCAGCCCAAAATTTGCCATCTGCTTATATGCGCTTCGGCCCAAAGCTGGTGTGGGGCCAAAAGGTTCATGGAATTCGGTGATTCCCCAAATTTCACTCTCAACAAAGAGATACACTGTTTTCCATCCTTGGGCCGGTTGCTGTTTTAGCGAAAACATAAGCCAGATCACCTGCCTGTTAAGACGAATCCATTTTTCTAATCCTAACCTGCGCAGCGGGTTCATTCTCTGTTTTCATTTCTCAATTCGTTTTTGCTAATGAAAATATAATTATCGTCAGCTTCTCTTTTCGCCAATGACATGTGTTTTCTAACTTCCTAAGAAAGATATAAAGTCATTTCTCAATTTGCTTTAGCTGCATATCAGATTTTCGATTGCTAAAAATGTAAACTCTTGGTACATCTTTGTAGGAGTGAGTCAGCCCAGATGATCATTTCACTTTCACATTACCAGAGAAAATGTCTTCCATTCTTTCTTTCTACCTTTCTAGCTATCAGATTATATTTAATTTTGGGCTTAACCCCTTTTCTGTTAAGAATTAATATTCAACCACCTCACAGGCTCATTGTCACACTTCGAATTATCAACAGCTTGATTATGTCATCATTTTCTCTTCAAGCTATATGTGATATTCATTTTAGTTGCTGCTAAAGTTGAGACTCCTCAAGATGTGTCGTTCTGTAGCACCAGTTCACAAGTTTCGAAGAAGTGTGGTCTTCACCAAGGCCCATAGGCTTCACTCGCTCAAAGTGATTTCAATCATTGATATGTGAAAAAAGTGTTATTAAAATGGTTATGGCAATTAAAAATGTTAGTAAAAATGGGTATGGCAGTTTAATAAGAATTATTAAAAATGGGTATGGCAATTTAAAAAGAATTATTAAAAATGGGTGTGGCAGTTAAAAAGTGTTATTAAAAATGGGTATGGCAGTTAAAAAGAATTATTAAAAATGGGTGTGGCAGTTAAAAAGAATTATTAAAAATGGGTATGGCAGTTTAAAAAGAATTATTAAAAATGGGTATGGCAGTTTAATAAGAATTATTAAAAATGTGTATAGCAGTTTAATAAGAATTATTAAAAATGGGTATGGTATTTTAAAAAGTGTTATTAAAATGATTATGGCCGTTAAAAAGAGTTATTAAAAAGGGATATAACATTTAAAAACGATTTACTTTATTCAATTCTGAAATAAAGGTAAATATATTTATTTTTTTAATAGAGGAAATGCTATATGTTAATCAGAATCAAGGTTTCAATTCCTAAGTTTTATCAGCCGACAAATTAGCAAGAAACGATTCCCATGAAGAAAAACGATAGCGACGTCAAGATTATTTTCAAATTAATCCGTCGAGCTTATTAGGGCGCGTCTCACCTTCCAGGAATAAAGTGGTGTAAAAAAAAAACGATATTTTACACCCGGCATATAGATTAGAAGTAACTTGCTACGATAAAATTTGAAAGAGATATTGTGTATTTAAAAGGTAAAAAAATAAATCTACATCGTAATTGCTGCCTTGAAAGAAATATTTATCTCCCCTCCGGGTGTAGTGAGTTTAGGTCACGATAGTTGTCAAATTGGAGTAAGGATATACATAGTAGCAGCAGCAGTTGACCGGCGCCTTTAAAAACGCATGATTTAAAAAGAAACTTTCTTTCCTCTTTTCATTGATCCATGTGGTGTGTCACAGCCCTATCGGGAAGCGCTCCTCCTCAGCTCGTTCGTAAGTAATAATTTTTTTGCTCAGAAATTTAAACGAAACATTTTTGTTAACGAAAGGAGTACCTTTTCAACGGCCACGCCTTTATTATTTTATTTCTGTTTTATGGAATACATATTTAATAAAATTTCATAATGCCATGTATCTGCTTCCATTCTGTATCGTTGTCTTGAAAACATGTTTGGTCATATAGATACGTCCTCAGTAGGCATCCATACAACATCAGCTGTTTTACTAGATTCTCTTTTCTTCCGGAAGTTGGATAGTTAAATTTGAATCGGATTCGGATTGAATTCTATGGACATTACTGCAACAAAACACGAGTTTTAATTTCTGGCAATGAAAACTCGGAAATAAATCAGTGTCATGATTTTAAACTCTCTCTCTCTCTCTCTTTTTCTGTTTCTATATTCTATACTGTTATTCTTTTTTTTTTAAGCGTTTCACCCCAAGCAAGACGGGAAGCCACAGGAACGCAAGGGGTTACAGAGAATTGGAGCGTGACCAAATAGGAGTGATAGAAGAAAGGATGAAGAGAAGGATAGGTGATAGATCAAGGCATCTGGAGACGTCGCTTGACATTAAATTTGAATAGTTAGAGATTATAGCTATCAGGGAAACAGGAAAAGAGGAGGGAGTTCCACAGGCGAGAAGTGCGAGACATGAAGCTATTGGAGTAGAAGAGGCGTCTACATTTAACAGTTTCGACAGTGAAAGGGTGAGAGCGATATGCCAGCCTAGTTGAACGCTTAAATTCATGAAGTCTGGGAACCAGCGAAAGCAGCTCATCGGAGCAGTTACCATGAAAGTATTTGTAAAAAAGACAGAGGGAGGTGGCTGAAGCCGAGTTGTCAGATCAAGACCAATAACATTGCAGATTCTTGTTTGGATTTTATCAAGTATATCTCTTTCTCCTTTTTTCTCTTTCTCTCTCTCTCTCTCTCTCTCTATATATATATATATATATATATATATATATGTAGATATATATAGGATAGACACAAATAAAATGTGTTACTTAGCTGATTGATGTTATATCCAGACTACTTCGGAATCTCCTGTAACTCTTCTGGACGGTCTCCTAGTTTAAGTTGGTGGATGCTGTCATAATCCTTGTTCATCTTTGGTTTTACAAGGAGTTTTTAGTCTCTGGTTCAGCTGCATCCCACACGTAATAATCAAGGGGTTGCAGTCTGAGGAGTTAGGTGGCCAGATGTAAGGTGTAATGTAGTCCTAGAAATTGTCTGATAACCATGACTGTATTCTCCTGCTTGTGTGACATGGTGTAGAGTCTTGTTGCCAGACATAGGGTCTTCCAGGAGCCATCCTCTTGACCCAGGGCAATTCTACCTCCTCAAGGCACTTTATGTAGGACTCCGTGTTGCGCCTGAGGACCTCATTAACAAATTCGGGAGTTCTTATCTTATCAGAACGATCAGAATGATTTTCAGAGCTGCCGTACCTTCGTATTCATCATTAAACTCTTTCAATTCTTTCTGATTCCTCCGCGATGTCCTCCAATTGACACCCAAAGACTATGAAATGTTCGTATCGGATCTCCCGGCCGCGAATGCCAAGTAGTAGAGCATGCCGTTCCCAAATTTCTGGTAGAGTGAATTGCGTCATGGTTCTCAAATGACCCTGTTATAATGTGCAGTCGATAAAATAAAAAAAAGAAACAACATACCTGCGCGAAATTAAAAATATAAAAACTAATCGCACCCTGTATATATATATATAATAAAGACATTTATAATATGTTTAACGTTCTTTTTATAGATACAAGTATTTAAGCAAATGCTCTGTTTTATAATAAACAGTATTAAATAACATTTACCGGCCTGAATGTCCGAGAAATTTTCATAGAAAATTTTCGTTCTCCGACAGGAATCGAAACTGTATCCTATACGGAACCGTCATTTCGCGTGACGTGCCTTAACCGTTCGGCCACGAAGAAGCGTCCGGTTAGCCAGGTCGATTTTACTATCTTTAAACTTAAATCTTCCATGAATCTCTTCTATTCAAGCACGTCAATTAAGGCAGAGAGAGAGAGAGAGAGAGAGAGAGAAAGAGAAAGTGTTGATATCATTGTAATATTGCTTTTGGAACGATAAATCTTCAATAAAAGGTGTTTGACCAAATCAGGAGGAATAAAGCTACCAAAGCTCCCATTTTTAACATATCCATCCACTGAGACTTCATTTATAAAACCTTTTAAATGAGCTTTTAAGAAATGAACTCGGATTAGTGACAAAAATTACAGCGGTTAAAATGTTATCCGTAAGTTTTGCCAATGTACTCGTTGCGGTGTGAGACACATAAATTGTCTTTTTACATTTCTCATACACAGCTTCGCGTGCAAGGCATCCATATCACGAGTGTTTTGCATGCCCACAACAGAAACACTTCATTGTTTTAATAGAGGCAGATGCATTTACATTAACTTTTATTGCCTCTTCTTCGGCCTCAGGATTAGATGCAGCAACACTCAAAGGTTGTTTTGATGTATTAGGACTATACAAGTATGATTTTATCCATACTGTTTCAAGTGCTCTCTCCTGGTCGAACATGATGTGTGTATGTAATTACTGAATCCTTAAAAACCAAAAGCGGACCTGAACCGACAAAGAAAAAGAAAAAGACAATAAAATACGAGCGATAATGGAACCTACAACTTAAGATACAAAGTGCACAATAATCTGGAAATTCCAAGTAAGTAAACCGTACGAGAATAGAATCCGATGCCAAAACTTCACGGTCACAAAGATTTCATCGTTTCATAGCCTGAAACATGAAACGGTGAAATTTTTGTGTATCTGGCGTTTTTGGATCGGATATAATATAATGTACGATTTGTTATGCAAGTCAATTTTCTTCGAAATAAAATTGATGTTAGTCAGTGGATGTTAGCCAATTTTTCAGGATAAATTAATAACATAAATGTACCGTATGAATTTCAGATTATTATATCGGTCTTTATCATAAATATTTGCAATAATTAGCTTTGAAAGTTTATTAATTCAAGCGTTGTTCATTATATATATATATATATATATATATATATATATATATATATATATATATATATATATATCCAGATAAGAGAGAAAGAACAGATGTAGTAAAAATCCACTGTTAGTAGAAATTACTTTAAAAAAGTGCACAATACAAAGTAGAGCAATATATTATTATTAAATTTTTATTATAAGAGGTTATAATAAAAACATTGTGAAATCGGTACACAAAAGTTTTCATGTTTCAATACTATGATTGTATTTCTTCAGGCGATAATAAGCATAGTATTGAAACATGTAAGCTTTTGTGTAGTGATTTGAAAATGTTTTTATTATAATCTCCTAATATATATATATATATATATATATATATATATATATATATATATATATTAAATTATTAGGAGAATTTTGATAATTATATTTAAGTGATTCATCGATGAATGACTTAAATATAATTATCAAAATTCTCCTAATAATTTTAAATGTATATCATTGCTTGAACCGGCTTCTAATGCTCTGGAGTCAGCGGCTTGGTGATAGTAGTCGTGGCTCTAGGGGACACAGTCCTATGGTTAAAGTGAATCTCAGTAGAGTTCCACCACGATTTCATTTAGAGTCTTTTTCTTTTTCTCCCCAACACCCTTGTAATTGAAAAAAATTCTAGAATTCATAGCACCCCACGTCCGTGTATATATTTAGCCGTACCAACATATCAAATTTAGTCCGATGAAGTAAACTTTTTCACTTTGTCATACAATTTGCCCCATATATATATATATATATATATATATATATATATATATATATATATATATATATATATATATATATATATATATATATATATATATATATATATATATATATATATATGAAAGTGGGGCTAGAAAGTTCGCATTCTGACCATGAGACCCGGGTTCGAATCTTAGGAGGGAGAATTGCTGATGTTATCGGGTCAGAAAATTCCTGAAAACCATACCACGGGTTGATCCAAGCCATGTGAGTGAAATTCGGTAGACGGAATTCTTGGAGGCCGTCAACAAGTCATCGTGGCCGATGACCTTGCTGGCCTTCCTCAAACTGTTGATCACGTTCGATAACACGCTCTTTCCTAACTAAGATCTACTCAGCATAATATGTGTCTGTTGAATAAACACAAATGCGCCTGAGCAAAGCGTCTGCCGCCATAGTAGACAAGTATCCTCGAATATATATATATGTGTGTATATATATATATATATATGTGTGTGTATATATATATATATATATATACATACATATATATGTATGCATGTTTCATTAAAAACGACAGACAAGGTACTACGATTGACCTTTTTATTTAATTTTTCTTGTGTTCGAACAAGAGCTTTCTTTACAGGACAAAGGGTGTGTAAGAACTGTCCAAATGTTTTATGTTTCCGAGCGCTTTCGGCTATACATTTAGCCATTATCAAGGATGATTCGATTTTTCAGCTTAATTGAATCATCTTTGATAATGGCTAAATGTATAGCCGAAATCGCTCGAAAACATAAAACATTTGGACAGTTCTTACACACCCTTTGTCCTGTAAAGAAAGCTCTTGTTCGAACACAAGAAAAATTAAATAAAAAGCTCAATCGTAGTACCTTGTCTGTCGTTTTTAATGAAACATGCATAAAGGAAGGATTGCTGCCTAAATATACAACTATATATATGTATGTATATATATATGTACATATATATATATATATATATATATATATATATGTATATACGTATATACACATACATATCTGAATATACTGGAACGTTTCCAGCAACGCTGCCTTCGATCTGTGCTTGAAATTCACTGGATGTCTCACACAACTGATACTGTTGTTCTACAAAGGGCCAATTCATTCGATGTGGAAGCAATTATACACAAGTACAGATTGCATTAGACGGGCCATGTTGTTCGTATGGCGGATCACAGAATTCCAAAACAATTAATGTATGGAGAATTGTAAATGGGGAAAAGCCCGCAGCACAAGCCAAAACTTCATTACAAAGTGTCACTATAAAAGTGCAATATTGGTCTGGATATCTTGGAAACTTTAGCTGAATATCGGCTTTCTTGGAGAGCTGGCATTGCTGATGGCGTCAAGATCTTCCATGAGGCATAAAAAAAATATGTATGCATGTATATATACATGTATATATATGTATGTGTGTGTATATATGCATGTATATACATATATGTGTCTGTAATATTACAATTATTAATTTTGTTTCTCTCTCTCTCTCTCTCTCTCTCTCTCTCTCTCTCTATATATATATATATATATATATATATATATATATAGTTGGTATATCTTCATTCAAACATGTTTGGTTAAATAATTTAGACATATGGATAATTATGGCATTTTTTTGTTCATGTTAAAATTTGAATTAGAGAACCCTGAAAACATATTCGAAAATCTCACGACGTTAAGGAACGGAAGACCATGTAAGACGCTAAATGTTGTAGTTGTTTGAGACGTTATTAAACCAAAGTAAATTAATGTTGTTTTTATTGTTATTGACTTTTTGCAAGCGATGAATTTTTTAAAGAAAGGAGTTTTTTCAACACACGCACACACACACATGTATACACACACATGTATACACACACAATCACACACACACACACACACACACACACACACACACATATATATATATTCAAATTTCTTTCTATCTAAATCATCTTCAACACTACATAACCAGATTATAAGCAAAAAGAAATCTAACAAACATTATTCTACATATCAAAACTTAAGACCAAAGAAAAATACACAAGAAAAAACATAAAAACAAAAAAAAAAAATAATATACACTATAGATCAAAAGCTTGGGTCCACCTGCTGGATTTAATAATTATTAAGTTTCATACCTTTTTTGGTTTAATTAGCTCGTACTAAGCGAGGATACAGAAACTATAGCATTCAATTTTCTTAGAGAGGGAGTTATCTAAAATTTGAAATCCACCACCAGCCCTAAGATTACCATTACCTAGCATGTCCTTTTTAATAATTTTGTCCTTGACAGTTTCTTAATGCTATTGTATTTAATAAAAAAATTTTGAAATGTTTTTTTATGAATATTTGTTCCATGCCTAAAATTATATTCTATCTTTTATAGATAAAAACATCTATTTCATTATTTGAAAAGGAAATTATATATATATAAATTATTATGACTAAATAAAATCTCATTACCTAAATCCAATAAAAATTATTTTAACTGTCAAGACTTATGACCAAAGAAAAATAGACAAAAAATAAACAAAAAAAATATTATAAACTACAGATGAAAAGCTTGTGATCACCTACTGGATTTAATAATTAATAAGTTTCATGCCTTCTTTGATTTAATTACCTCGTACTAAGCTAGAGATCAGGAACTATGCAAGCCATTAATGCATGCTCTCCAATTTTCTTCGGAGTGTTACCTAAAATTTAACATCCACCAGCCGTGAGATTACCATTAGCCAGCAAAGTAGATTAGGCAAAAAACGCTATAATCTTATTATTACTGAATATATGATAAAACCCTTCATGTAGAGGACGTGTTCTAGCTCATTATCTCGTACATTAGTTTTGAAAAAAAGCACTAAACCTTCAATGTTAGGGTATTCTTCAAAACCCAGTGGGTGACCCCAATGTTTTGACCTATAGTGTAGATCAGTGTACCTTTGTGTATATGTGAGTGTTTGTTCACGTAAGGAAATAGCAAATTTTTAGAAATTCTATCGCGAATCATCTTTGATTCCTTCAAAGCTTAAGTGGTTGTGTAAACCATTTGTTTCTTTCGCGCCAAAAACATCCTTACATTCCCGCCCATCGCTTCCCATTACGGCTAACCCGACAGATTCCACTTTATGTCTTTTTAAAGCGCTTCGCTACAGCCCGTTGGCTGATCCACGAGTTGACAGCAACGCTGTGACTCACTGAATGGAATTTTCTTGAGTTTCAACTCGCTTCACGGAGAGGCGCTACAAACCAAAGACAGAAATTGCTGCCGAATCGTGTTTAATGGCTTCTTACCGATTCCCCTTGGAATCAAGCTTCGATTTTTCTGGTGCACGTGTCTTCGGGGAGGTTCCGAACATTAAACACATGACGTAATCTGAGTTTAGCTTAAGTGAATAAGTGCATGACAAGGCAGACGCTCTCTGCGCAAGAAATGGTTTTAATAACCCAGAAACGCATTGTCTATTATAACTATAATGCATATAAAAAACAAGAGGCCTTTCTTGCACATAAACACTTGGGAATATAGTGTAATATGGTCCGTGAATTTTAACATCAGCTATTAATTCAGTTAATACTTAATTTGAGGATACGAGAAAATGCTTTGAGATATTTAATAAAAATAATAACATTTTCGACAGTCAAACTCTTCCAACTTCTTGCTTTGTTGTCAACTACAATCTTCCAAAATTTAAATGCAACGTCAATCGTCATCTATCTCCCTGAATCCCGTTCTCTTTATTGTGCTTTCTCCTCAATAACGTTTTTCTCAATTTCCTTAATTTTCAGTAAGGCCTTGTGTCTTTATCGCCTTGCTTGGGGTGAAATGATAAAAAAAAAGAATCTAAAAACGATATCTCTTATTAAGCTAAGTGTTTATTCTAAAAGTATTTTTATCTGTTTATTAGTGCTTATAACTGGTTAACTATTCACGTTTTCTTTAAATTTATTATTAACTAACTTAAAAGTCGCACTCTGTGCTGACTTTTAAGCAAGGTCCTGCGTAGGGCCATTTAGTCTCTGGTCCCAATCTAAAGGGACCTCTAGTCCAGTTTAGAACACAGTAATGATAATAACTTCCTAAATTCACTCCATGGAACTTCAAAATCTCACTTTAATTTGATTTGGGCTATAAGTCTAATTCCAGTCAAAAGACCGATTTGGGCCGAAAGTCCGATTTGGGCCGAACGTCCGATTGGGGTCAAAATTCCAATTCAGGCCGAAAATTGAGATCTTCAAATCACAAACTGCGTGGAACTTCAGTTGGGTTGAGTTCTTCAAATCACAAACTCTGTGAAACTTCAAAACTTCACGCCACAAAACCTCTCACTTTAACTTTCATTCCTTGGCATTTTGAAGAAATAAATCTGATTTAATCAATTCACAAAACTTTTTAAACTGAATTTAAATCAAAAGCTTTTTTTAATTCACAAACTTTTTGTATTACTTTAAACTCAATATAAATTTAAAAAAAACTTTTAAAATCACTAATTTTTTTCAATTATTTCAAAATTTGAATTTTTAATTGTTCCTTCATCATCTGAACACAAACACCAATGCTTGATTGATCAAGCAATAGATGAAGGGCATATTTTCAATTCCGAGACCATCCTGATTCCAAAGAGGTATAATATATATATATGTAGGGCAAGTGTGACCCGAATTAGAGGGTTTCAGACACATGGTCGGACAGATAGAATTTTCCGTTTATTTATTTAGAAATACATCCTTTTATGTCCCCATAAAAAGTTCAAGCGATATCTATTGATATTTTTCAGTTAACTAAAGAATTATATGATTATTGATTATTTCAGAATATTAATTTTGTATTTCAACAAGAAGATATCTCTCAATGCAGTCCAAATTTTCATACTGATCCGGCAAGGCGATATTTATATCGCCTACAAGAATTCACTTAGCTGACAAAAGACCTAGTCGTTCTAAAGCTGGTTTTCTTCTTGTCTTCAACAGAACTGATCAACGATTTGAATAAGAGGCAACAGTAGCAAAAAATAGTATATTCGAAGCCCACATTTACTACATGAAATGAGATGATCAGTCCGCCTACATGACAGTGAATATTGGACAATTACTTCACAGATGAAGACTGGAGGCAGCAAGGATGTTGTTCTACAGAAGGTTGCTGAGAATAATATGGACGGAGCATATTGGCAACGAAGTAATTTTAGGGAATGTGGACACAAAAAGGATACTTATACTTGAATCAGAAAGAGAGTAAAAATTTCTAAGACGCATAATGAGGAAAAAGGCTTGGAGATTGTGACACTCATGGGGCAAGAAGGGATGAAGGGCAGTGCGAAAGAGATAATAAACTACCTAACTAGCTTTTGCAAGTGGATGGCAGAAAATGGAGTGGAAAGAATATTAAGAGGAAGAAAAATGTTTAGAACTACAAAAGATGGAAAGTTGTAGAGAGCTATGATCGTTCACGTCTTGAAAGGAAATGGTAAAAAGCAAACCCTCACTGAACCCAATTCGCCAAGGACTTAAAAATACAGTTTAGATGGACGGTATGAACTGGATTTGCCATTTAGAACGGGTGTCAAAACCTTCTTATCTGACCTCAAAATGTCAAGTACTGGTGCCATTTCATCCATTTTTACAAAGAAAGACTAATGAAAGCAATTCGGAACTGAGTCAGCGGTGCACATCAAAGGTGTCTTACAAGATTCTATAATTGTCTTTGACTGTCTCATAAGTAGGAGGTGTGGGAGGTATCTTGGTATGGGGTGCTTTCTCGGCCAAGGTGGGGTTCACGATGAACTAAGAATAAAATAGTAAATAAAATTGCCGCAAAATAGCAGGGCATTTTGTATTGAGAATTGGTTACATTGTTTCGAGTTCTTAGCCGGATGAAACCTTGTCTCCTTTCGAGATAATGCTTCTTTACATTCGTAGCTGATATAAAAGGGTTTTCGGATTATCTTCTAACATACTTCTAGTGGCTTATGGCTGACATAAAATCCCTTTGAGATCATCATCTTTTTTCTAGAACTATCTATCTGATGTAAAAAGGCTTTCAGATCATCATCTGGTGTTCTTCTACCAATATCTACTTGACATAAAAAAGGCTTTCAGATCATCTTTTGACATTCTTCTAGAAACATCTAGCTGGCAAAAATGATTTCAGGTTATCTCATGGACAGGCTAATCACCGGATGAAAACCCAATTTTGATCATCTGAAATTTTATATATCGTCTAAATTAACAGATAACAAGTTCTCTAACATATATAATCTGCGGAATTCTCTCCAAGAACCATGGAATTCTATTGTTGAATTGTTTATTTATTTTCAGAAATTGATTGATTTAATGATTACCAAAATTAAACAATGGGAAAACTGGAAACTGTCTCGATTTGAGGTTTGGAATTTATGATAAGCCTCTGATTAGCAGTAAAAAAAAAAAAAGAATTTCATAAAATAAAAGTCATTCAATACGTTTTGTCGACATAGAAAGAATATAATCTCTTCACAGACTTGCACCTATGGGAGACTTCCTGGTCTTGAGCTCTTTATCCCTGTTCGCAACTAGTGTTCTGGTTAACTATTAAGCGTTGGTTTTCTGCCGAGTCTGCCAGTTTTTTTTTGTTATTTTTATAAAATTCTCCCTAGAAGTTAAATACTTGAGCTTTCTCCGTCAAAAGTGTTTTGAAATCTGTCTCGCTGCTTCGGGTGATGATTCGGTTAAATTATTGCGGAGATAACTTTTTCCGATAGGGGACTTACTGAATCCAGGTTTGTTTACAAGTGAACCATTGGCCTGAAATTGGTTAATGTTGGTCCTGGATGATGCCTCTGCTGGAAATAATTGCTATCAATGATGTTTTAGAGTAGGCATTTTTAGGGCTGTATTTGAAATCATTCTGTTTCTCCTTGTTTTTTCAAAAGTTAGATATATAAATGTTCAGGTTTAAGATCTTTAGGTTGACAGGCCTGGGTCGGAATGTGGGTCGGGATAAAGTCACAGAGAAAATAAATAATATTTTCATTTAAATTATTTTTTTAATAAAATGACTAATATTTTAATTTCTTTAATACATCTGAAATAAAATGCTATTTAATTTATGGTAATGAAATAAGTAATATTTTAAATCAGGTTTATCAAATGTCTCCGTTTGATGAAGACTTTCCATGTTTCAGGGGTTTGTTCAGGTCATATCAGCTATTTTTAATGTGCGTATGTGTGTATATATGCGTGGTTGTGTTTGTGTGTGTCTGTATGTGTGTCTCTGTGTGTCTGAACCCATAAACATAAGTGTTGGGTCATGAAACACTTTATTACACAAGGAAATTAAAGCTATAATAAAAATGTTCACGGTTTGAAGCTTCCAAATTACAGTAAGCTTGTTTCAAACTAAATTCTCGCAAAATAGTCGTAAATTAAGTTATATTCACAAGTGCAAATAATTGTTTAATGTTTCCTTATTTTAAGACGAAAGCTAAATGTGAATAAATAAACAAATAATAAAAGAAATCATTGAAATTCAAGTTAAAAATAGCACGTGTGTGATTATATTATATTACTTATGGAAAATTTGCGCGTTAAATGAAAGTAATTTTGAAGAGAGAGAGAGAGAGAGAGAGAGAGAGAGAGAGAAATAATGTCAGTGAACTCATACCTCAAAGGCGCATAAGTGGGCCACCTAGTGAGGTTTCAATGACTTATCTCTGCTTTGTAGGCACTTTCATATCGGACGCCATTTCGCTAGACTGCTATTTGTAACAAAGGAAAGAAAATTATGGTTTATTGGCGAGCAAGTTTAAAAGTCTACCACCAACATCTGCATCTGACATCGTAAGCCAACATAATAAAAATAGAAGGCATTAATTTCGCAGAGACAGATATACATGCATATACATGCATATATATATATATATATATATATATATATATATATATATACACACAGTGTAACCCGGAATAAGAGACCCAAATTAGAGCCTGTGTTAATGTATATATAATAGACAAAACCCGGATATAAGAGAAACCTGGATATAAGAGAGTTCTTCTCTGGTCCCGACAACTCTCTTATATCTGGGTTACACTGTATATATATATATATATATATATATATATATATATAGAGAGAGAGAGAGAGAGAGAGAGAGAGAGTCTCTGACTGACACCAAATCAGTTGGGTTTCGATCCCGACTTGAGGCAATCGGAGGTCTAGCCACACTGATGAACTATGAAACAGTGAAACAGTTTGTGGATGACAATATATACATGCTCATGAAAAAAATATTTCGGTTGAGCTCTCGAGGAGAAAAGTGAATTTGTAAACAGTGACTATTACAGCTGCTGATACAAGACTCTTCGTTAAGACGCATCGAGTTCTCCAGTCACAGGCGTGTCTATCTAAAAATGCGTCTAAATTCACCTTCATCCCAATGGCTTAGGAGTAGTCTCCGGCTGACACCAAATCAGTCGGGTTTCAATCCCGGTTTGAGTCAATCGGATGTCTATCCCCACTGATGAGCTGTGAAACAGCGAAACAGCCTGTCTGTGGATGACAATATATATATATATATTAGTATGATGAAAACACATACGTATACTCACATATATTTTCACGTACATATATATATTTATTCTTAGATGTTATAAAACAGTGCTCAATGTTGTATAACAGAGCTATTAAGTATATATTTGTGAATATACATAATATCGCACGTCGATAGCACAACTCGGAGTTTCATGCGAATATGCAATCTTCAGGTGCAGGATACTCACTTGATTAGTTTAACGTTAGTATTGATGGTAATATTTAGTTCACTTAGCGTTAGTATTGGCCGTAATATATATAACTGAATTTTACCACCAATACTAACGCTAAAATGATCAATTTCCTAGACGTAACGTTAGACTTAAGTAAAGGCCGGTATAAACCATACACTAAGGATTCATACAACCATAGGTACATCAACAGAAAATCCAACCACCATAAAAGGATCCGTGACATCTTACACAAATCAGTACAATGTAGGTTATTGACCAACTTCAGTAACAAAGTAATATTTGGCGATAATAAATTTTGATATACTAAAGCGCCAGAAAAAAAAAAAACCCACAAAGTGAAATTAGTGTATTTAGATAGAAACAACAATAAATATAAAAGCACACTAAAACACTATAAACATAACATCATATGGTTCTACCCGACTTACGTCCAAAAGAATGTAGGTATAATTTTCCTAAATTTAATTCATAAACACTTTAGTAATTCTCCAATACTAAAAAAAAAGATTTTCAACAACAATAATATTAAGGTAAGCTACGGTGGAGTAATGGATAGCGGCTCGGATTGAGGAATCTCTTTCATCGGACTAAGTTTATTATGTTGGTAGAACTACACATCCGAACGACAGGGGAATGCTGGGAATTTTAGAATTTTTAAAATCTATTCATAGTCCGATGAAGTCCTGAAGGACGAAACGCGTCACAAGTAACTTTTTTCTACTATGTCATACAATTTCACCAATACTGTTCTTGATATATAAAAATATATATCGTTATTCTCATCTATCTATCTATCTATCTATCTATCTATCTGTGTGTATGTGCGTGTGTTTATGTGTGTGTGCGCATATAAAAATGCAAGTGTTAGAAAGGTCTGTACAAATCTCGCTATATAGAGAAAATAATAAGATTTGTAAAAGCACTTGATGTTTTTAGATATTTACATATAATATTTATAAAACATATAAACTTGTCACTCATATATATATATATATATATATATATGAGTGACAAGTTTATATGTTTTATAATATATATATATATATATATGTATATATATATATATGTATATATATATATATATATATGTATATATATATATGTATATATATATATATGTATATATATATATATGTATATATATATATCTATATATATATGTATATATATATATATGTATATATATATATATGTATATATATATATATGTATATATATATATGTATATATATATATATGTATATATATATATATATATATATATATATGTATATATATATATACATATATATATATATATATATACATATATATATATATATATATTAACCAATTCGCTCCAAGCAAAGTAACAAAGTCAGTAACGCGCAGAAAGCTACCGAGTGTGAAGGAATATATGAAAAACATTAAGGAGAGAGAAAAATAAAAGAACAAATTTAGACGGCAGAAGACAACGACTGGCATTGCATTTAAATTTGTGCCCGGAACGCAAGAAGCCGGATGAATGTTCCACAATGTTCGAGAACCGGTGTTTCAACGTGATATGGTTATATATATATTATTATATATCGTAAGCCATTATATATATATATATATATATATATATATATATATATATATATGTTTGTGTGTGTGTGTGTGTGTGTTGAAACACCAGTTCCAATAGGAAGTGCTAGAAAATAAACAGCATAGAAGTTAGGGTTACATCTAGCCATTGCAACTGTAAAAGGATGACGTCATGTCACCAATCTAGGACTGCACATTAATTCATAGAGTCTATACATTACAACAGTGGGAAAATGACTGAAACCAAGATGCCAGGTCTGGACCAATGACATTGCAGATTCTCCTTTGAATTCTATTAAAGACCTATCTCTATATGACAGGACCACCAGACTATATTCTAAGCATGGACGAATGGTAGACTTGTAAATATGTAAGACAGATTCGGATGAAGAAAATTGTCTAGCCTGATATAGGGAACCAACCAGTTCATGTCAATATTTACTCCCCCCCCCCACGAGGGAAAGATGTGGCACAAGGCCGAGTTTTACGTGGGTTTTCCGAGCCCGTAGGCTCGGCCAAAAAGTGCCCGTAGAAACTGTAAAAACAGAATCGGGTTGGTCAACCTCCCCGAACGAGACTCTGCCCATCGTCGGGGCCTCGTCCGGGTTCCTCTCTGTCCGGAGGCAGAGAGTTCGACCGTCTTGCTAGAACAGGTCGCAGCAAGTATCTTTCCAGTTCATGTCATCGGAAAACGTTAGCTCGATAAAAATTTTCATCGGAAAACGTTAGCCCGAGAAGGCGTAATTAGTCACTTTCTTGGGGGTTAAAATCAGCCATGTTGATGGTAGGCAGAAGCGCTTATTTCAGACGATTAATAGAGAGCAGTTTCCTTTTGGAGTCGTTAAAATTAAGCCATTCCTTGTCCCAGTTAACAACAGAATGTAGATCATGTTTTTAGATCAGCTGCCAATTTGATAGCGGCTCGGATTGAGGAATCGGGGAGCCGAGTTCGAATTCCAATCGAATCCATTACATTCACTTACGTGCTAATACAGTTCCTTTTCTACTCTCCTCCAAGGTATGGGTAAATAGCAGGACAGAACGGGTTCTATAGCCTTGGATGGCAACTGGTCTACCGCAGAAAGAAATGGCAACCTACTGCGGGAAAAAATCTGCCTCGTCAGTCATGTATCAAAGATATATGATCGCCTAAGCGTGTATCACGCATGGCACATAACTGACTGACAGAGAGGGTGAGATAATAGCAAGAAAGAGTGAGTGAGATTATTGTTTTCATGATAATTTTGACACTCATTCACCTAACTCCAAGTCGGTCAAAAAATACCACCACGTATCGCGGTCTTTTGTTAATATAACTGCCGACATTGTATCCATCACCGGATTCCTAGGCCTGTCGCATAGCTTGCAGGACTTGGTATTCCCTAGCGGCCACCCATCTGAGTGTTGAGCAAGATCAACGTTGCTTAACTTCAGTGAGCTGCAAACAGCCGGTTTTTCAACGTGATAAGTCTGTGAGCCCATAGTGAAATCTTGTTAATCCTGCTCATGTTCGCCTTTCCTTTCTCTCTCATATTTCACTGTTTAACTAAAACTAATGATCATCATCTCTCTTCCCACACACTCATCGTCATTCGATACTTCACAGATAGCAGGGTGGGAATGGATGATTGTACATTAAACCTTTCACTCCCTAGATGTCACAGCGGTCAATCTTGGTGGTTTCGAAATATTTAAACCTCACCTCGCGTAGATGGCTACTTCTTTGTGCCTTTCTCTTTGTGAATATTGAAACTACTTGGCAACGGAAAGTAGTCAAACGAAACGGCTTATCAAGTCTCTCATCCTACTCTCGAATTCCCAGCACCTGTGCCTTTCTAACTTGGCTGTTGCGCGGATTATTTCGAGTTCGTCCCGACCCATATGTAAAAACGTGGGTTTTCGATCTTCACTTCAAAGCTAATAAGTTGCTAGGCGACGAATGACGCAAGCAAAAGACACACGATTTATTAGGCATTTATTATGCGACTCAAGCGCACTAGTAAACAGCCGGCTTCCGATTCTCCCAACCTACTAATCTTTCTTTGGTTCTTTCTTTCTCCTTCGTCATAATTTCCCTGCCCGTTTCTTCTCTTTTTCTGTGAATTCTTTCTTTCTTTCTTTCTTTCTTTCTTTCTTTCTTTCTTTCTTTCTTTCTTTCTTTCTTTCTTTCTTTCTTTCTTCGTCTCTATTTTCTTGCTCTTACTTTTCTTTCTCCGAGAAGTCCTTCTTTCTTTCTTTCTTTCTTTCTTTCTTTCTTTCTTTCTTTCTTTCTTTCTTTCTTCTTCGTCTCTATTTTCTTGCTCTTACTTTTCTTTCTTTCTTTCTTTCTTTCTTTCTTTCTTTCTTTCTTTCTTTCTTTCTTTCTTTCTTTCTCCTTCGTCTCTATTTTCTTGCTCTTTACTTCTCTTTCTCCGAGAAATCCTTCTTTCTTTCTTTCTTTCTTTCTTTCTTTCTTTCTTTCTTTCTTTCTTTCTTTCTTTCTTTCTTTCTTTCTTTCTTTTTCGTCACTATTTTCCTACTCTTTTCTTTTCTTCCGTGAAGTCTGTCTGTCTTCCTGTCTGACCAGATTCTCCTTTTTCTTATTTTTATACATTATTCACATCTTTCAATAATGACTTTCTTTTAATTATTTCTCGTTCTCTCTCTTTTCTCGTATGCCTTGACTTTGTGTCTTTCTTTCTCACCTACGACCATCTGCTCTCTTTTTTCTTTACCTTTCACTAATACTCTTTCTTTGTCTTTCATTAATTTCCTTACTTTTCCATTATTTTTCATTTATTTATCTCATCCTTGCACCATTTTTCTAATTTTAACTTAGTACGGCACAAGGTCAAACTGAAGGAAATAAGGGTAACTGTAATATTTGCAAGTGAATAGGGGTTCTCTACTTTGAAAATCAGCATAAGAAATCTTATTTTTTTAGCTAGATTTGAACACTGAACTTCATTGTTGGGATCCGCAACAGTTTCAGAGATGTGGACAGCAGCATTGTAGCTTTTCTTGGACTTTTTACTTAACAAAAAATATTATTGATCTCTTTCCTTCTTTTCCTCTGGTCCAATTTATTCTCTGTCGCCCTTTCTCTTCTAGTCTGTCTATCAATATCCGGTCCGTCTATCAATGTCCGGTCTGTCTATCAATGTCCAGTACTTCACTCATAGCTTGTCTTTCTCGCTGTCCGATTTTGAGGTTTTCTCGCATTAATTCCCCCCACCACCACTTTTCTCTCCATTCGTTTCCTTTGACAATTTCTTCTTCGAAACTTTTTCTCCTTTCTGATCTTTCTGTGTCGTCCGTGTTAGTTTTCGCATCCAGCTTCCTGTCGTTGTCAAGGAGATCCTGTTTCCCGCCTCGAGCAGAAATGAGCAAAGATGGTAGCTTCGTATTGTACTAGTGGATTGTTATAAGGTTTTAAAACAGGAGCCCCGGCGACGTAGATATCTAGATTCCCACTCATAGGCTGTAAGTAGTATAAAAGAAAGGCAAGAAGCACTCCCAATATTTGATTGACTTGTGTTATTTTAAAAGAAAGAATTGCATGTTGGGGGGAGATATCGTGAAGTAGTTAGTAAGCGTCTATCTCAATTAGAAACTCCACACACACACACACACACACACACACACACACACACACGCGCGCATATACACACACTGATTCAGAACCAGTCTTCTGCATAAAATGAAAGTTATATATTTCAAGGATAAAATTCGTTTTAAAATGTTATTATCTGAAACTTCTCTCTCTCTCTCTCTCTCTCTTTCTCTCTTTATATATGTAAACGAGGTGTGGTATTTGCGTGCAGGCGCATGTTGATGTAAAATGTTTAACATATCTCTAGATACACGCACGCACACGCATATATATATATATATATATATATATATATATATATATATTTGTGTGTGTGCATATATATATATATATATATATATATATATATATATATATATTTGTGTGTGTGCATATATATATACATATATATATATATATATATATATATATATATATATATATATATATATATATATATATATATGTATTGGGTGTGTAAATGTTGCAAGACTGCTTTTTACATGTAGATACTTTATACACGATTGTAAACGGAACTTCTGCTGGAAAATGTATGTACATACACAAATACACAGGCATACATAAACATATCACCATCCCCCTATATATATATATATACACACACACACACACACACACACACACACACATATATATATATATATATATAAATATATATATACAGTGTAACCCGGATATAAGAGAAACCCGGATATAAGAGAGATCTTCTCTGGTCCCAAATTAGAGCCTGTGTTAATGTATATATAATAGACCAAACCCGGATATAAGAGAAACCCGGATATAAGATACTTATTCTCCGGTCCCGACAACTCTCTTATATCCGGGTTACACTGTATATATATATATATATATATATATATATATATATATATATATATATATATATAAAAACTACACATCATTAAGTTTCTAAATAATGAAAAGTTATTAAACCATAGACAGGAGTTAACGGTTTTTTGCCGACATCAACAAATTTTCGCATTAAATAATTAATAAAAAAAAAAAAAAATAAAAAAAATATAAACAAATAAATTCTGTAGTTTAATAAAAGCCTTAAAAGCTCAGCCCAATCATTAAATAGAAAAACCCTTTGTGGAGTCGCCAAAAAAAAAAAAATGCAAAGAAACAAAAAACAAAACAAATTCTCATCCATTTCAACACGTTTGTAAAAGAAAATAGCCATTTAAATAAACAAATAAATAAAGAGATTAATAGCCATAAAATGCCCTTTTTGACCAACTAGACGGCGACCGCTACTATCAGACTTGAAATAGGGACCCCAACATAACCTGATATAAACTTTTCGAGGGGACTGGTCTGTAGATAAAAATTAATTCTTAACTCTTAGACTACCTAACCAATATAGCCGCCCCTAGCCGTTTCCATAGTAACTAATGTTGCAAGAGACCATACTTATAAACACGCGAAAACCACAAGATAGCTTATTCCCAAATTCTCGCTTGACGAGAAAGCGAGACCAGACACCTTAATTCAACTTAATTTCAAAAATTATATTAAGGGTCTCGGCTCTCGCTTTTGAAACATGAGAACTCTTATGTAGCGAAGGAATATTATAATATATATATATATATATATATATATATATATATATATATATATATATATATATATATATATGAATATAAGATATCGCACATTGAGTGCTGGGGGTGAATAAAATAGTGTTTGGTGCAATATAACAGAGCTATTCAGTATATATTAATAAATGTGTGTGTGTGCTTGTGTGTGTGTGTAACAGCATAATTTTCCATCCCCAAAAATGTTTAATATTTAAAAAAAACTACTAAACTAACTGAGTTTCTTTTTTACTTGTTTTCAGATAAGACGGTAAGCAATCTGACTCCATTTTCATAAGAATCACTGAAAAATCTTTATTTATTCAGCGAGAAAGAAGACAGGATAAATCGTTTTGTGTCAGTTCCATTATCTTACCAATTGAGCAATGGTGAGAGGGAAAATCATTCAGGGCCTTCAGTAATGGTACCACCATTCATACTCTGGCTTCCATCTTCAAAGTCCATTCAAGAACCATCAAGAGAACGGCGAATATGTTTAAAAAAGATGGGCCAGTCGAGAGAAAAAAACTGGATCATCCTGTTGTGACCCACAACAGGATGAGAGATCATCATTTCAATTTAGAGCTAAATCTATCTATTAGAAAAGGTCCAACTCAATTCATGAGACGTTTGGCACTTGAGAGAGGAGTTTCGTCTATGACGGTCCAAAGTACAGTGAAAAAAGACTTGGAAATGAAATCGTCCGTGAAACCTGTGAGGCAACTTATTACTCCAAGCTAGAAAGTTTGAAGGTTATTAGAGGGCGAAGATCATCTTGAATAAGTTGGAAAATGATCCTGGAACAATATATATAAATTTGAATTTAATTTCAATTCTTCATGAGCTTCCGATCCTGTGTTATGCTTAATTAATGATAAACATGACATTTTCGTTTATGATCGATTTAATTACGATTCTTCTGTTTGGAGAGTAATTATACATTCTTATTGCTCAACATAGAGTTCAATAGTATTATAAAAACATCGGAGAATTCCAGTAAGATATTCTTAATCATTTCTAAGATACAACGGTTGAAATTTTAATCTTAGATATATATATATATATATATATATATATATATATATATATATATATATATATATATATATATATATATATATATACCCAACGTCGATAACAGTACTCGGAGTTTCATGCAGTTAATGCAATCAATCTTCAGATGTGAATTCTGACTGTAATCTGTCGCGTTCTCGTGATGGTAATTCAAAATTGGGTGTATCTCCAGGTATTTGTTTGACAAAACAATGGCCAACTTTGAGGAATAGTACCTTCGTCCACTGCAAAGCAAGAAGTCGCAAGGAGCCTATCTATCTATCTACCTATCTATCTATCTATCTATCTAATTTCAAGGAATCAATGGATTTTTCATCTGACCTTATTTCATATTATTCCAAACTTTACCCATGATTGAGAAGACACCTCCCGCACAAAAAAAAACAAAAAAACAAATCAGCTTGCTACCGGGTTGAACATTCGAGAGACCTAATAATGAAAATGTACTTTCTGGCAGGTTTCGAAACTGCGTCCCCTGATAGTTTTGCCTATAGAGGGTGATACACGTTCGAACTCTGCCGAGTCTCTCGAATGCACATACTGGCAGACGTAATAGACACGGTTTATTTTTTTCTAAGTCTGTTTGGTCAGAGATTCTATCTATCTATCTATCTATCTATCTATCTATCTATCTATCTATCTATCTTTCAGTCTCTCTGTCTCTGTACTATAAAGACTTCTGCTTTCCCCGTATTTCTCTAAATTATTTATTCTTTCCTGTTTTTATTTATTTATTTATCGCCGCCATTTATTTCTGATATCCATTCTTTTCCAATAGACCACACCTTAACAAATGTGTTAATCTTCATTAAACACAACCTCTGATTAACATCTAATTTTAGTAAATGTTGGACAGGTGGAAACCTGAAGCCAACAGACAAAATGGCGCCGGTGCTGGTTACCAGAGGCTGGTCAAATGTGCACTAATAACGTCACGTGACAGAGGCAGGGAAGATTGTCGTCTGCCCATAGCAACATAAAGAAAGCGAATTCGCTGGAGGGAATTTTTAAAACGTTAAGAAAACAGGGAAGGGCACCAGAAATTTTATTAAGTTGTGAATCGCCATGTTTAGATTTTAGCAGGAAGTAAATCAATTAAAAAATATTTACAAATGACTTAAAACGTCTCTTATCATGTCAGCTAAAGTGAATGGTTCGGCAATACATCTCGTTGTATGAATTTGCTTGCTGCTTTCTTTGAATCTGTCTTCTTTTTTTAATACAATCATTTCATTAGAAACAAAGAAAAGAGTAATTAACCACAATGTAATACGAATCTTTCCATGTGGCAATGAATTATGACCTAGTCATATCTTAAATGACTCAGTTCACTGCCAGAGCAATAGCCTTATGGTCGAGAGGTAGACATGAACATGTAGAAGATTGTAATGTAAATGAATATCATTGAAATGAATACATATTTTTATAAACTTAAACTTTTCTCTAATAAAGTGCCTTCGTTTGTAAGTGTGCCCGGTTTAAATTCCTAGACCTTAATAGACGGTGGTCGCAGGGATTGGCTAATTTTTGTCCTTGGCCTGTATGCTTGCGTATGGACACCGCACATAAAAAAGATCTTTTGCTATCGTTTTTTCTTGGTTGCTAGCTAAATTACTTAGACCTTTAAAACTAGGTACCGCCAAATATTCACTAAAACAGAAGAAAATACACGATGAAAAAATGCCCAAAACAATAAAAATTATTAAAAAAATATTATTGACAAAACTTTTGTTATTATTAAGACTGAGATACAGTGTAACCCGGATATAAGAGACCCGGATATAAAAGAAACCCGGATATAAGATACTTATTATCCGGTCCCGACAACTCTCTTATATCCGGGTTACACTGTATGTCAATAAGAACGGTCGAAGTCCGGCCTTGCTAGTTAGTATGATTACTGTTTTTGCAATGTCGCGGTGCGTAGCACGACGCTTTGAAGGAAGCGGCCTGACTCGTCTAGAATCAGGTCGGGGCTGCTGTTGGAGCCGATATGATGCGAAACTCGAAATCGACGACGAGAACAGTGCATGACTGAAGACCACCCTTAATGCATCTAAAATGTATGATTTAACAACAGAGGAAAGATCAAAGCATGTTTTATGCGAAATTTTTTTCTTTTTATCCTTTATAGGATCTTAGAAAGTTTGGTTAAAAATGTGGTTTTCTGGAGTCAACGCTGAAAATTTACGAGAAATTTGAGCGTCTTTTTTCGGTGAAAAATACATTGATTTGGAATTGCTTGCAGAAATCACATAATTGTTGGGCAGGGAATTAAACTTTTAGACCTTATTCACAAATGAATTAAATTATTTTTGAAACAATTATATAAATTATTATAAAATAAATTTTTATAAAATAAATTAATGTAAGATGTTGTTTTCTTTACTTTTGTTATCCCCCACGTGCTTATTCGATTTTATGAAATTTCGAGAAATTAATTTTTGCATTGTTTAATCTTTATATTAGTTATAAGGACAAGCCCTCGGAAAATTGAAATCATCAATTTTTATTAGCCAAACAGGACCCCAGTTACAGAAAATCTGCTCTAAATCGTGAAATAAAAAAATGCAATAAAACTAGGACATTATTTAATCAGAAAAGCTGTTAATTGTTTTTATGAATAAAAAAAACATTATGGACACTACTGCGTTCTGAATTTTTACAAGAATTGTTTTAATTTAAAAAAATAAATTACAATAAGTTATAAAGTTTTAAATCTTTTCAAATTCTGTATTAATTTGTAGCAGCCAAATAATATTGTCATAAACAGAAAAGGTAACTACAATTGATCGACCGCCAATATTTTAAAAAGAATTTTGAATTTTTTTGTGCTTGTATACAGGTGTCGATTTATATAAACATGGATGTTCATACACGACATTATTAGGTAATAAGAGCGGTTTCTATAGTAAATTTAAAATTTATTGATAGTTTTCTAACATTTCCACAACAAGCATATTCGTAAGAAAGGCTATAATGTCAAAGTTTCTAAAATTCAAAAATATATTAAAATGTTTAGAATATTAAAAGAAAATTAAATATTAATAGGTAGTTAAAAAGATTCTATAAAAAAGGCGTTTGCGTTTTATTGGTCATTTAATTTTATTTCAATTATGACCCATTATACTTAAATTTCCTAAACATCTGTCTGTCAATGCATCACTGACTCACTTAATAAACACCATTTCCATCTGCAAAATAGGCTTTTTTTCTGCGATGTTTTAAACCAAAAGTAAGTAATATTTGTTTCAATTCAGGTTTGGTTTGTTTTAAGGCATATCAACATCAATGGGTTATTTAATGCAGACAAGAATTTTATTGCTGGCTATAATTTTTTTTTTGAGGAGGCACGTTGGAGTAATGGATAGTGGCTTAGATTGAAGAATCCGAGAGTCAAATTCGAATTCACAAATAGTAAATATGCGAACAGCACAATGCTTTCTAAGTATATCTGGGAAATAAAAAACAAAACACACACCACACCAAAAATATCTTGGAAAATAAGGAAAAAATCATCAGCCTACAACAACCTATCAAAAACTTGCAAACTTTGCTTGGAGGAAAAAATAGCTATCATTACCTTCCCAGATCAAAATAAATTATTAAATAAAAGATCTGAGCTAATCTCAAAATGCAGACATGAAAACAAATTTTTACTTCGTAACTTAAAATAGAAAAATAAATAAATATATAAACAAACAACAATAAAATAAGCAAAATAAATTACTCCAAACAAATTACAAAACCACACCTGTTAGAATATGCGAAATAAAATCAAAACAAAAGAACGGACGAAAGTTATAACTGTTATATAAAAAAAAATTTAAAAAAAACATTAATAAAAGATAATATACTACGTTACTTAAAAAACCGAAAGCCAAAAATATATAGTATAACAAATAAATAACAACAAGTATAATAAATCGATCTAAATACATCCAAATATATAAATAAACTAACAACCGATTACGATAAACTAGCCGTTTAGAAAAAACAAATAAAGATAACCAACCTAAATAGATAAATTAAAAACTGTTCCCACCAAAATAATAGTCAGAACAAACCACAACATCACACCCCAAAATTCAACAAATAGATTTAATCAATGACAAATAAACAAATATATAAGATAAAAAATAAAAATGAAAATAAATAAAAACAAGCAAAACAATTTGACCCAAATAAATAAGCGAACAAGCGACTTCCGATAAATGACGGCCATTATAGACTACCAACAATAAGCTATATAAACAAATTTTTACTACGTTAACCAAAAACACCTACCAAAATAAAAAAAAAATAAATAAATATATAAGATAAAAAATAAAAATAAAAATAAAACAAACAAAAAAACAAGCAAAATAATTTGACATAAATAAATAAACAAATAAGCGATTTCCGGTAAAAGTAACCGCCAAAATAGACTACCCATAATGCACCACTGACCCTTATATAAATAGCCGAGAAAAATAACAGCACTAGTCGCCTGACGATTGCACTAGCATGAAACAGACTGTCGCCTCTAAGTGCTGACTTCCATGTCCACTTTTATATTTACACACGCTCTATCTCTGATATTGAGCACTTTATCCCATAAATATAGCGCACTTTAAGACTATATTTCTTCATATATATATATATATATATATATATATGTATATATATATATATATATATATATATATATATAATGAACTGACCCCTCAGAACAAATATATTACTTTAAAATGAAATTTAGACATTCTTTTTATCATTTTTCTTTTGAATTCTATTGGTCACACTTCTTCAGAAGGAATCATTGGCTTGACTTGGGACGATACAGAAAATGATATTCATCAGAACTAAATAGTAGAAAGGGTATCTATCTATCTATCTATCTATATATATATATATATATATATATATATATATATATATATATATATATATATATATATATATATATATATAGATATTGCACTGAAAAACGCAAGAAAATTGCTAATTTGATTATGCTATAGTACGAAAGTCAATGAAAAAAAGTTCTAATTTAATTTTAAATGTATTAGAACTCCATTTTTAATTTTTTTAATATAAGCCATGAATGGTGTAGAAGACTAGAGAAAAATGTATGGAGATAGCTTCTCTTTTCCTACCCATAATCCTCTTTTTAAATGGCTGCGCTCCTTAGATCAACATATAACACAAACTGCTGTCATAGAATCCCTCGATTTGGAAGGAAAAATGCTGCAAACATTTATTGGAGGTTACTGAATATTTATGAAAAGCCTGCATTTGATGTAAGCATATTAAATGCGTCAGTAGAGCCAATGGCAACCACAGAAAGAAAAAAAAGAGCCTGGCTGCAGTAAAAGTTATTGTGATTGATGGTAAAGCCAAACAGACCGAGGTTCTCATTATGGCTGGATCCATATGACCAAGAGCTTCTGTGTAAATCTCCAAGTCATCCATTTTGGTACCTACAGTTTAATGCAATCTCATGCCTGTCCAAATTAGATTCCCAGAATGCTGACAGGTCTCATGAAAGAGCAGAACATGGTTGTGGCTCAAGAGCATTTCGACTTGCATAACGCGAATATCACCCATAAAGGCGCCAGTCAGAGGATAGCGGTTCTCCAGTGACGAAGAGATGAAAGACGAAACTCAGATATGGATAAAAAAAAACGCAGCCATGAAGCGTCTACGAGGCCAGAATAAATGCTTTTATTCGGTGGAATGCTTGGGATGGAAGGAAAATGATGGCCAGGATTAGATTTTGAATTCTGAATCTTTTGGGTCCATTTATGTAGGCGGTGTATGATTCTACCGTTGAAGTTATTGCAATTCAAGGGAATCGGGCATTACTTTTATTGGATGATTCTCAAATACGGTTGAAGTGAAGCGACTATGTCGAATCAATATCTGCATCTAGTGCAAGGAAAATTGCATCACTGTGTCGTGCCAGAAAATATTTTTCTCATCAGTATCCATCTTGCGCCTTCACAAATCTACCAATTCAACCGTGCATATCTGGTCTGCTGCTACTGCTCTGCATTTAGAGATTTTTGACAAAATCCAAAGAAGGATCTTTTAATGTAAGCGATCCCGACTTGGCATCTCGACTTCAGTCACTTTCTCACCAGCGTAACGTGGCTTCCCTCTGTCTTTTCTACAAATATCTTCATGGCAACTGATCTGACGAGCTTTTTTTTACCTGATGCCCTGACTACATGCAATTAAGAATGCTACTAGATTAGCATCTGTTTACTATTAAAATAGCTAAATGCAACCGCTAGTTGTACTCTAACAGTTTCTTTTCTCGCACTTCTAACTCGTGGAACTATCTTCCGTTTCCTTGTTTCCCTGATAATTATAATCTTCGAAGATTTAAATGCAACATCAATCGCCATCTTCTGTCTTGAATCCTATTCATCTGTTGTCCTTTCCTCACCCCCCTGCATATTCACGGGCTTCTCATTCACTTCCACTTCCTGTGATCCCCTGAATACTAGTGGCGTTATAGCCTTGCTTGGGGTGAAATGATTAAAAAGAAATAAAAAGAAGCAGGTGTTACTTTTTTGAATGACCCCACTAATGAATAAATGAATGACCCCCTAATACAGTTGAGAAGGAAGGAGACTATATTGAGGATTAAATTTAGAATACTGATGCTTTTGCGTATATTTTGGTATGTTTTGTGTGCCTCGACTGTTAAATCTATTGCAATTAAAAATAAACACGGGGAGATTACTTTTTGAATTAACTCCTTACTACGGTTCAGTCGGAAGAAGACTAAATGGTTGAGGATAATTAGAATCCCGGGGCACCTTGAGGCGATGTAATGGTTAGCAAGCCTGTCTCGCTAGAACAATTACGACTGATCAGTGAGTTAGATCCTCACTGGGTGCTCCCTACTTTCGGCCTTGTGCCACATCTAAGTTACGCTTAGAAAATCTCTGTAATTAGAATCCCGAGATGTTTGTGCTTATTTTGGTATGCTTTGTGATCTTTTCCTAATTAACCTATAGTAATTAAAGAGGCATTATTTTTTTTTTATTTTCTTACTCTGAAGAAGGAGGCTGTGTTGATGAATGGATGTGGAATCCTGAGACATTTGTGCTAATTTTGTCATCATTTGCGTGGCTCTGCTCTAAAGTATATTGCAATTAAATGGAACAAAGCTTTATCTTTTGACAGACCTCAGCACTTATGTAAATATTTAGGAGAATATGATTTCCCCAGTGTGCGTGCGGGTTTGTATTAAAATACAAGCTTAGATATAATGTTTATGTCATTCATATTACCATGGAGCAATTATGCTAAGCAAACCGGTTTTCATTACAGAAAAGAACCTGCTATTCTCCGGTTGTACGTGCTGAGGGCACCAATTTCGTGTTAGGCATGCTTGTGATCATATCAATGAAGAATGTACAGTGTAACCCGGATATAAGAGACCCGGACATAAGAGAAACCCGGATATAAGAGAGACTTTCTCTGGTCCCAAATTAGAGCCATACTTACCTAAACAAAATAGACCAAAACCGGATATAAGAGAAACCCGGATATAAGAGACTTCTTCTCCGGTCCCGACAACTCTCTTATATCCGAGTTACACTGTATATGCATGAAAACATTTCACACTGGTCCCGTTTTCCTTCATTGACTTGTTGATTATGGAGTGAGGGTATAAGGCGAGGAAAGTGTGGAGAGTGTCGAATACGCAGGGAAATATCACCTTGCCGAGCCTATCAGTGGCACTGTTCAAAAGTATATAATTGCAGCAACTCTGAGCCTACCGATTTGTATTAGGTTGGTGCAAAAATAATGTCGTTTTTTGACGCTCAACTTCATGTGAGAAAACGACATTATTTTTGCACCAACCTAATAACTCGAATTTTGGGATATTCCTATTGCTTGCAGCTTATTCTTATAATTTATGGCTAACCTTATCTTTCTGTTTTCCTTTCTTTAACTTGTCTAGGATTTCCCGAAGTTTTCTTTCTGTGTCTTCCATATTATTAAGATGGCCAATACTAAATCCTGATAAGGTTTCTCTTTCAGAATTACCTCGTTGTGTAGGTTAAATAAATCCGGCGAGAAGGCGTATCCTCGTCTTATGCCTCTTTCTAACTTTCTGCATTTATTTAATTTATTTTCTATCCGTTTGTACGCAGTTTACTTCCAGAAGGAATCGGAGAGCCGCGTTCGAATTCCAGTCGAATTCATTAAATTCACTTACGTGCTAATACCATTGGGAAAGGTACGAATCTTCATCTTCTCCCCCTAGCTATAGCAGGCCGGGTTCTATAGCCTTGGATGGCAACCGGTCTACCGCAGAAAGAAATGGCAAACTACTGCGGGAAAAAATCTACCTCGTCAGTCATGTATCCAAAGATAAATGATCGCCTAAGCGTGCATCACGCATGGCACGTAACTGACTGACATATTCTGGATTGTTCTAAAGTCTTTCCTAAATAAATTAAGTTTTCCGGACAGTAAAAATAGAACTTAGGTGATGCTAGAATTTAAATATCTGGGAAGTGTTTTAACAGACGACGAGAAAATGTGACACCGAAATCCGAAGGTTCATTGGAATATCGAAAGATGCCTTCCGAAAGCTAAGTAAAGTATTAAGAAATAGGGAAATTGCGTTAGAAACATAGACGAGCTAAGAGAACTGCTATGTAATATCAATTCTCCTATATCACACTGAATGTTCACATTCACAGACGAAGGGGAAAACTTCAGGCAACTGAAATGTGGCTCTACAGATGGCTGCTGATACTGCTATGTAACGAAGAAATTTTAAAAGAAATAGAAACAAAAATGACACTTAGAATCAGAAAGAGACAACTGAAACTACCTAACGAGCTTTTTAAATGGATGGCCCAACAGAGATTTGGTGAGTTAACGAAAAAGACAAAAAATACTAAGAGCTACAAATAACTGGAAGTTGTAGAGAGCCATGATCTCCCACATCATGAAGGAACATGACACATAATAAAAGTGGAAGTAGAAGTTTGACATTATAATATAATGGTTAAACTCAGGCTATTGCTTTGGACATCTCGAAGGTATTTGACAGGGTTTGGTATACCGGTCTTCTTCACAAGTTTAAAGGTTATGTTATTTCTGGACGGATTTTTTAACTGATTCAATCTTTATAATCAAATTGCAATATGAAAGTTGTCTTGAACGACCACTCTTCTAGATCCCTCTTGCATTAATGCATGCCTCCACCCAGCTCTCTATCCTTGTTCCTAATTTTCATCAATGACCATCCTGATAACTTCAGCTCTCAACTCAGTATCTATGGTGATGACACAACTATCTACCCCTGTTTTAATAATAAGTCTGAACGGTTTGGTAAGGTCAAATTGGCACCTGATCTCAAAAGTGACCTAAAATCTGCTGTTAGCTGGAGGAAGGAATGACTTGTTAATTTTAATGCCTCCAAAATAAAACTCTCTATTTATCGTCTGTGAGAACTATTCCTGCCTTCCATCAGCATGGCTGATGCTAACCTCCAGGAGAGTAGAAAGATTATATTGAATCAGTTGCTCGATCACCTGCTAAGTAAGTTGGTTCACTGTGTCGTGCTAGACAATTTTTCTCCAGAATCTATCTAACATATTTATAAGTCTATCATTCGTCCATGTTTAGAAAATTTTTGCCGCATATAATCTGATGCTCCTGCTATATATTTAGAGATTCTCAATAAAACACAAAGAATCTGCAATGTTACAGTTCATGACCTGGCACCTTGGCTTAAGTCACTTTCCCACCGCCATAATGTAGCTTCCCTATGCTTACCTATAAATCTATAAATTTATTTCATGGTAATTGTTCTGATGAACTTTTCCTCCAGAGGACCTAGACTCTATGAATTTAAGCGCAGTACTAGGTTAGCAGCAAGGTCTCATCATTTTATAGTTGAATTGATTAGATGTAACTGTAAATTCAATGCTAACAAATTCCTTTCTCGCTCTTCTCATCTGTCGAACTCTCGCCCGGCTTCCTGCTTGCTGCCAATTTTGATCTTCAAGAATTTAAATGCAGTGTCAATCAATATCTTTTGTTTTCTTGATTCATCTTCTTTTACTGTTCTCAATCGTTAATAATGCTTTTCTTTTGCTTATTCTTTCATACTCGGTAAACCCTTGTGTCTTAGTATCTTTATTGCCTTGCTTGGTTTGAAATGATTAAAAAAAATAAAGAAAAAAGAAAAAGTAAAAAGGTCAACCAATGTCGGTCTATTGTATTTTTGTTTCGCTGATTATTATTTATTATTCAGAATGGAGCGTCACTGTGCTTTTTTTTTTCTCGTTTACGTCACTCGTGGTACGTCCTATAATATAACTGTTATATAGGAATAAAGTGTCACTGCCGACACTTGAGTTTGAACATAGATCGACAGTGAGCAAACACAGGCGATCCCATTATTGAATTAAGTAGAACACGTGACCATAGAGGAAACGTATAAGTAGGAAGTCGCGTGACGTCTAATTGATCGCTATTTCTATTCTATCCTCTATTACTATTCGGATTGCCATTTCTAGTCTATCCTCTATTATTAAACGGGCCGTTATTCTCTACTCTATTCACTATACTATTTCTCTGTTCTAATTACCATTCGGTGGTTACTATTCGAGCGAGTATTATCGAGCAAATACTGTTAGTGCGATTGTTATTCGAAGGCGTCTGACACCAGTATTGTTCAACGGCGTTACTTTAGTTGTATCTACGATTACAACGTTTCTACTACAACGACCATTATGAAAGTGACAACGAATATTCGTTGGCATCACAAAAATGGCAACGAGTGTTCGTTGACATCATAAAAATAACACACATTAACCAGAACCTCCCCAAAGGGATGCGAATCAATTTGAATGTTTGTACGGGTGTTTTTTCAAGGAGGTCCCGTGTCTTGAGCGACTCTTAGGACTTAAACTCAACGCAGACATCAATAGGAACTCGTATATACAATCCATCGCTAAAGATGCTGAGAAAATGATCTGCTCCCTGTACCGCTCCAGTAAGTACCCAACTTATTCCGCTAAAAATTCCAGATCAGACCGAAAATGGAATACTGCTGCTATATAAGGGTAGGAGCTACCCAATCTTCACTCCGCAGTCACAATAGAATCCAAACGCGTCTACGTGTCCTTGTGGGCGACGGATTATTTTCCATTGAAATAAAACAATTTCGCACAGACGAAACGTTGCAAGTCTTTCGATACTCTGCCGCTATTTCTATGAAAAGTCTTCAGACTACATTCCTTAGCTCCACCAATTCTAATCTTATGAACCGTTGTGCGACGAATCTTGTAATGGACCACCTTCATTCCCTTTGGTCAAATGTAAATTCCATTCGAGCAGCTTCTTCCCATGAACCGCTGTTTTTGGAACCGCCTCCCAAGAGGATATTTCACTGATCATTACAATCTTAATCTGTTCAAATCTAGGATTGACCGTTATCTTCCCTTCATATACGCATAAACTGTGCCTCTTACTCTGTAATTGTCTACCCCGAATCGCTCTTTGGCTTTCAACGGGGTGAACATTGGTGTAACAAAAATAAAAAACAAAAACAAATAAAATAACCTTCTAATCATCACTGATGGAGAAACATTGGTATTTCTTCACATAATTCAGTGTTTTTTTTTGTGTTTTTTTTTTAAGCTTATCACCCCAGGCAAGGCTGGAATCCACTAGCACGCAAGGGGTTACAGAGGATCTGGAGCAAGAGCAGATAGGAGTGATAGAGGAAAGGATGTGGAGAAGGATAGCGTATAGATCAATGCAACTGGAGATGTCGATTGACGTTACATTTGAATAGTTGGAGATTATCGTTGTCAGGGAAACAGAAATAAGGAAGTGAGTTCCACAGGCGTGAGGTGCGAGATATGAAGCTATTGGAGTAGAAGAGACGTCTACATTTAACATTTTCAACAGTGAAAGGGTGGAAACGGGATGCCAGCCTCCTACGACGCTTCAATTCATGGAGCCTGGGAACCAGCGATAGCAGCTCATCGGAGCAATTACCATGGAAGTATTTGTAAAAGAGACAGAGAGAGGCGATGGCGCGTCTGTGAGAGAGAGAGACTGCAGACGAGAAGTCAGATCAGAGCCAATTACATTGCATACCCGTCTCTGGATCTTATCAAGAACCCCGAGGCAAACAGAAGGGACTCCAGACCATATATGGCAGCAATACTCCATGCAAGTGCGGATGGTTGATTTGTAAATTTGGAAGATCGATTCCAGGGAGAAAAATTTCCTGGCCCGGCACAGGGAGCCAACTTTCCTTGTAAGTAGCGAATAAATATATATCAGCACCCAAAGACATCAAGTCTCGTTTTTTATTATTTTTAATTTCATAACATCTGCAAATTCAAATAATACAAATTCAAAGAGTTCTTTTGATAAAAAATCAATGTTAAAATTCATTTTGCAGTGTTTACAAAATTTTAACATCGGTTTTGTGCCAAAAGAACTTTTTGAATTTGTATTATTTGAATTTGCAGACGTTATGAAATACAGTATACTAAACAATGCTCTTCGTGTTCAGAATTACTTGATTGGCACGAGGAAAGATATGAAAAATGCTGACGTTTTCCCTATAAACTTTTACGAAAGATATATTTCCTGGCTTGACACAATCTCTAATGAGAAACGCCATAAGAGAACAAAGTAGGATTATCTCCCTTGATATTAAGAAACTCAGGTTACGATGCTTCGGTCATGTTCTGAGGATGTGCAACGGAAGATTACTTAAAGCTCTCTTGAGATGGATCTCAAATGGGAAGAGGCAGAACATGCTAAAACGAGCGGAGGAGAGTGATGGCGGAACTGAAAGAGACAAGTCTCTCATGGGTCGTGATACAAACCAACGTACAAGACAGGGATCATGATGGCGGTCAAATGCCGTAGTTAAACGAAGAGAATGACATAATTGTTGTGAGAGATTACAAAATAGAGAGAAGTGATTTTCCATTCTTTAATTCCCAAATCTGTTTTTGTTATGCGGACGTTTCTGTTATTTCACAGCGAGTGGCGCTTTCAGGTCCTTTCAAGTACTCTGGATAATTCTACATTAACATGACAAAAGTCATCGTATAGCAAGATGGAATTTTAATGATATGTTATACACTGTTCTGTTTCAAGCGCATTTTTTGCCTTTTGAAATTAAAGGTGAAATTGTTTATAATGTACGGATAATTTAGCGCCTGTTTACATATATATTGATTTTCTAGACCAAACATATGGGACACCCAGTGAGGATCGAACTCACTATTCAGTCATAACGGTTTTACCAAGTCAAGCTTGCTAGCCATTACACAAAACCGTGGAAATAATATATATATATATATATATATATATATATATATATATATATATATATATATATATATATATATATATATATATATATATATATATATATATATATATATATATATATATATATATATATATATATATATATATATATATATATATATATATGTATATATATATATATATATATATATATATATATATATATTAAATAAAAACAGACCACTTTAAGGTTCCATATAATAAATTATTTCACCACAGCCCTTTTAAAGGACCGCGGATCATCAGACTTTACTTCCAAAGATTGAAACGAAAAAGTCCATTTTCATTATATAATCTTTGGTTGATGTGGTTAATATTCTGAATTAAGTGCTTCAGGTTTAACAGACTTGAGTCATGTAAATCTTTAAATTATTTTATTTTCGACATTCTATTTTTTTTAGGGTTCAGATGGTATCTTTGATTTTTTTTTAAGCTTAAATTAAGGGACAATCTTTCAAGTGCATTTGAAATTTGCTGCTGTCTTTAAATTTATATGAAAACTGAACCTTTCCTTCCTGATAGCATTACATGCAAATATATTTGTTATCTTTGCTCTCCTGACTGGAACATGAAACTGCATTGATGTCTCATCACTGAACCCTGTCTTGTTCTTTGACCCGTGCTTCATCTTCTTCACTCCCGAGAGACCCACATCACTTTTAGTCTTGGTCTTTATTGCCCTCGACGAGGTGATTTTTGATTATCTTGATTTCCTCATTTGTTGTGCATCTCAAGGACATCTGTTAATCCGCTGACGTGCTAAAAATCACGGGATAGCTGCATGCCAAGTTAATGGTAGATATTGCCACCGCACTTATGGAAATGCCCTGACCTGTATCAGTTGGGCTCTGGCATCTGGTGAATCAATTTAAACATCAACTAAGCTGCATGGCAGGGAGGCATAAATTATTTGAACGGGTCATCACTATGAATGCCAAATGGATTAAATTGTAAAGACATGTGACTTCACTTGATCTACATTGTCACGTGTGAAGAATTGATGGAAGGTATTACTGTTTGCTGTGGACAGCGCAGTGGCCAACCTCGGATCTTTAATGATTCGCTCTTGAATGTCTAGCCCGAATGACTTGTGGTCATTGGTTCAATGTACATCCATATTCAATATAGGAGGTACCAGACGCCTGCCTAGCAGGTCAGTTAAGCGTTATTTAGTTTCCACGAGATGTGGGAGCAGAAGATCCACCAGTATGTTTCTGTTAATACCACCGACAGAAGATATAATGGATTCACCCAGGCTCGTGTCGTCGCTAATTGAACACTGAAGGACTGGCAACATGTGGCTGATAAGTCTCCGTTCCAGTTGTTTCGATTGTGGCTCAGATCCCATGGATCACAGTTGTTAGCAAGGGGCACGATACAGTGGTGGTGTTTCTATGTGTGGTGAGCCCACGTGGCATGGACTGGATTCGCTGGCCCATCTAAACACGTCATTGACTAGTGACTACTACGTTGCATTGCTTTGTAAACATTTGCAGTCCTAGCTGGATGCCATGGATTTCAATAAGTATGGTGATGATCCGGGTAGGATAATGCACCGTATCAGAATTTGCTTGATGAGCATTCTGACGAATGATGCGCCTACTATGTTCGCCTGATATGACCTCAGACGAACATTTATGGGATACAGGACGGAGAGGTCTATTCGCACGCTAGATCCTGTACGTACAAATATCGGATTGATTGGTTTGTTTTTCTACGGCTTATCAACCCTCTGGAGGTTATTTAAAGCCAGAAAACTTTTCTTGGCTGTAAGAATTTTGGTGGGGAAGTAATAATGATTTAGTGAGAAAAGTCATACTAATTAACCCATATCTGGGGGAGTAGAGGTGGATTCATACCTTTCCCAATGGTATTTGCACGTAAGTGGATAGAACGAACCCAACTGAAATCGGAACTCTGGCTCTCCGAATAACAATTTCGAGCCGTTATCCATTCCACCAGCCGCAAAATCTAAGCTTACACCTGGCAAGCGGTCACCCATTAGGTACTGAGCAGGCTTGAGGTTGCTTAACTTCGGTGATCGTACAGGAACCGGGGTTTCTACGAGATATAGCTCTAAGCCTCACAAATATCAGGGAGCTGTGGACAGCTGTTGAGATGGCAGGGCTCCACATTTTTCTAGATATCTTACAACTCTTTACGGAGCCGATTCCCTGTTGATTCACTGCCCTTTGGCGGCCTGGAAGGATTCCTACTCGATACTACGCACCTATTCCATGGATTTCGTCATGTCAGCGTAGTTTCTTTTATTCGCTTTTCGGTCGATATTATGCGCAAGTTTTTCTTTTTAAATTGGCAGCAAAAATCTTACTTCGGAGATTATGCAATTATTTTCTTGCATTTGAAGTTTATAATTTCGTTGCTTCAGCGTTCTGCTATTCTTAGAGACGTGAAAGGGCGAGAAGTGATGACATCAGTAAGAACGAAACGACTAGGTAGATGACAAATAGCGATAGACGAAAAGAGATGAGAGGGAAAAAAGAGAGAGATAAGGAGGCAGGGAGAAAAGATGAAACGGGAGACATAGACGAAAAAAGGAATAAAAAACTAGAAAGCGAATAGAATATGAAAGAGAAGGGGGGAAGAGAAAGAAAGAAAGAAATATAGAGTCAGAGAAATGGGTAGAGCAAAGGGAAAAGGAAGGTAGGATGTGGATAGAAGGAATGAGGGAGAAGGAGAGAGAAAAGACGACAGTTAAAGAGAGACCAAAAGTGAAAAGATTGAGTAAGTGAGAGGGGGGAGAGAGAAAGAAAGAGAGAGAGAGAGAGAGAGAGAGAGAGAGAGAGAGAGAGAGAGAGAGAGAGAGAGAGTAAGTAAAAAAAACAAAAAAACAAAAGAAAACAATATATCCAGAAAAAGAAACGTCTTATTACTTCCGGTTGACTGCTTGTCGCTCTGTCCAAATATTCAGCAGGATACTGTTTTTTCACGCGCTATTACAAGGTGAAGGGTGAGATATATTTTCTATTTTTAACACCCGGCATCGTTCAAATATCATTCGAAAATTCTCTTTCCTTTTATAACAGCATTTTTTTTTTCATATATATATATCTTCCTCGGTGACTGACTACTTCATTCGGGCGATTTCTAAACACGTTCACAGCATGGCTTAAGAAAAGACGTAAAAACTAAAAACGAAGTATTTTATCAAATGTTCAGAAAGTAGTGATTTTGAGTTGGATGTAGAGGTTTCTAGATAGATCAAAAAGCCGCAGGAAATTGTAAAAATTGGGCAGATTTTATTATGAATAGTGGCTAACATAAAATAGGTCATTCGGTTTAAGTAAAAATAAAATCCATATTTAGCGTTTCCTTCCATTAATTTCTGTTATTTTTCAGGCATTTTCATAATTCCATCTTTTCAGAACATTTCACGTTTCTTAGCAGAGTGTAGCGGAATGTATCACAGATTGTAAGGGATGCGGTTAACACTTGGTGCAGATGCGGATGAAGAATTTCAAAATAATTCACTTCAACACGTGGAGGATTTTGTGCACACGTTTTTATACAAAATGCAACATATCTCACAAAAAAAAGAGAAAGAAAAAATATTTCTACGTGTGTACATTTATGGGATCAACGTTAGTGTGCGTGTGTGTGTGTGTGTGTGTGTGCGTGCGTGCGTGTGTGTGTGTGCGTGCGCGTGCGTGCGGCCATATGAAGATGCCAAGTAGTTGTCTGAAATTAAGAAGTCGGTTTTCCCGGAGGAGAAACAAAATTTCTTTTTTCCGACTGTGATCAGTAGTTCGCGGGAAGAAGCTGTTCGTGTGGAACATACTTCTTACCAATGAAATACGGAGGTAATGTGGGTGGTTTATATATATATATATATATATATATATATATATATATATATATATATATATATAGTCCATCGCCAAAGATATTGAGAAAATGGTCGATTCTTTGTACCTCTTCAAGATGTACCTGGCACCTCCTGTCATGTTCTATCTTTACAAGAGTCAGATCAACCAAATGTGGAGTATTTCTGCCCTTTCCAGCTTTAACAGAGTTCAAAACTGTGACCTAGTGGGAAATGGCATATTTCCCACCCCACAGAACCTCTTTTCCTACAGACGCAACGCCGCAAGCCTATCGCTATTTCCATGGCAAATGTTCTGACAAGCTTCCTCCTTTAGTCCCACCAGCTCAGACCTTTACAGCTAAGATACACCATGCTACACCATATCGAATCGTCCTCATTCTTTTTGTATTCCAATTCTAAGAAAAAAGTACCTTTCATACCAAAGAACCTCTAAGAGACCCACGGGCAGATGCTTCCTTGAACGCTACAATATTAACCTCTTCAACGTTCATGTCACTCAACTCATTCATAAATCCCTACATTAAGTGGCCTTTGCGTCCTAAATTGGATGAACATTAATAAATAAAAGAAGACTATACTTAATCAAAATCTTCGCTTGTCTCGCATGATTACCGTAATATAACCTGTTAACCGAGTATAAATGTTTTTTACATACTGAAGAATATTGATGAACTACTGATCTTGACCTCGAAAAAGATTTTGTAATGTAATCTTTATAATGTACGTACTAATTCGTAACCAGGAGAACGTACGAATTAGTTGGAAGAAATATCCAGACAACTTTCAAAGGCCTTTCTCCAGTGTTTCTAGGTTTTTTCGGAATCAGAATAATTTTGGTCAACGTAAAAACACACGGGGTTTCAGCAGCTTCTCCATTTTGGAATTGGTACACAATTGAATTATATTTAGTTTGAATAACTGTAACCTAATCTTTATAATATAAATACTAGTTCGTAGCTAGCGTCCGTGGAAACGAAGGTATATTCTAACTAAATATGATAGGTCTATATTGTTATGCGACTAGTAGTTTTGTTTTTTTCTGCTTTTTTTAGCGTTTACTATTCACTACTTATTGAGAGTTCCGTTCAAGGGAGGTAATCTAGTAACTCCGTTGCATAACAATTACTACTACAGATTGTTTAATGTTTATTGTAGAAACGTTACCTTTGGTAATTTGACCACTAGTCTCCTGATTGAGCCACCAAGCCAATTCTGCAGATATGGTATGCTGTGCCAATTCTGCAGATATGAAATGTTGTGCCAATTCTGTAGATATGGAATGCCGTGCTAATTCTGCAGATATGGAATACTGTGCCAATTCTGCAGATATGGAATACTGTGCCAATTCTGCAGATATGAAATGTTGTGCCAATTCTGTAGATATGGAATGCCGTGCTAATTCTGCAGATATGGAATACTGTGCCAATTCTGCAGATATGGAATACTGTGCCAATTCTGCAGATATGAAATGTTGTGCCAATTCTGTAGATATGGAATGCCGTGCTAATTCTGCAGATATGGAATGCTGTGCCAGTTCTGCAGACATGGAATGCTGTGCCAATTCTGCAGATATGAAATGTTGTGCCAGTTCTGCAGATATGGAATGCTGTGCCAGTTCTGCAGATAAATGAAGGAATGACAATATAACGAAGTCATTTGAATAGTTTTTCTAACGAAAACTTTGGACATGTCTTTACAAGTGCTGTCGAACTTGCCCTAATTCAGAAAACCAATGCGCTGCATCTAGAGACGCCCTCCTTATCTACACAAAGACCATTTGAAAAATAGTTTTGCACATTCATTGTAATGACGACTAGTAAGTGACCATGTTCTGAAAGAATAGGAAAAGCGAGGGTTCGAGGCTCCGGGGCACATTGCCTATGACTTTCGACCACGGGTCTGTGTTCAAATAATGATTGCTTTACACTTTTGGTCGGTATTTTGGGCGAGAGCCAAAGCCAAAGTTGAACCGTAGCCCAAATGATAGTACGTGTATAGGAATGGCCATTGTTGCTATTTGGGCAAGCTCGTATAAACGTCAGATCTCGTTTGCTTTTTCTCTCTTTCCCACTCTGACGTTGATTATCTGATAGGCAAAGAAATGCTTACTTGTATACAAACACGTATGAGGCTGTTGGACAAATTCATTTCACTTCCTTACTGTTTTATCAAATCGACTTCCAAGTCGAAAGGTTGAACAATTACAAACCGACAATAAAGATACGTTTATCTGTCGGAGATCAATTAGCCCCGTAGTTACTGAGAAGTTTGTATTGCTAACTAATGAGGTTTATATAGGCACGTATCCCGGAGGCCGACCTCGAGTTATTCAATCTACTTGCGATCCGACAGATATTTTAATCGAAACCGTTTTCATTCACTTTTGACATTTCTTTTTGTCTTGTTGTAGTCGCTACTCCTGGCCCAATTAAAAGGCACTAGTAAGCAAAATTTCCTCGGGTAAATGACTTTGTAGCGGACCGCTGGGTTGAAGATGCGAAGAGATGTCAGAAGGTTAAAATTTCCTGCTGGCCGTTCCAGCTACATGAGAATGTTGGACTTTAATTAAGTCTAAAGAAGGCAAAGAAAACAAACAAGACCGATATATATGGGTAGACAAATATATATTAATAACAAGTTACATGAAGACATGAACAGTTACATAGTGTTTGTATGGAGAAATTATGTGTGTGTGTTGTGAGCGTTCGTACGTACGTGTATTGTTCTTAGCAGAATTTGTGAAACGCTGTATCTGTGAGAGGTCACATATTGGAGTTGCTTGAAAAGAGAGATTTTACAATATCTCCGCGCGAGGTGGCGGCCCAAGGCCTAATTCGAAAAGAGAGAGAGAGAGAGAGAGAGAGAGAGAGAGGGAGAGAGAGGGAGAGAGAGAGAAGGGTCAGCCAGTATTTATAGCCAGGGGAGAGAGACCCCTGTTGAAGGATTAAACAACTGAGGAGGAGCTAACTCCGACAACTTGTTGTCATCACTTGTAGAGATAAAAGGAGAAAAAGATATAAATTTCAACATGTGGAGACATTTTAACGTATTTTTATACAAAAAATAACATGATTCACTAAAAAAGAGAAAAAAATACTAGTGTGTACGCATATAGCGGAAGAAAAAAAAGTCAGAAAAAACATTTAGAGGATTAGTGGTAGTTTGTTGATGTTTGTGTTTGAATGCATGCATGAGTGAGATGCAACTCTTGGCCGGGTAACTAGGTCCCCCATAGAAGGGAAAACCGGACAAGTGAGGGATGAAACACTTGGCCCGGTGACTAGGTCCCCCATAGAAGGGAAGACCGGACAAGTATTCAAGAATGAAAAAAAGAAAGAAAAAAGAGCAAAAGGAAAATTACGTCCGGTTTTTATAGTCCTGTAATAGCTCCATCTAGCGGGCAGATCAAGTGGGAGTAATCCTCACAGATTCTTTTAATACATCGATTTTTTAAATGTATGTATGTATGTATGTATGTATGTATGTGTGTGTGTGTGTGTGTGTGTGTGTGTGTGTGTGTGTGTGTGTGTGTATAGTCACATGATAGTTTGCATTTTTATGTTAGTTTATTGAGTTAAGATCAAAGAAGATTATGGACTTGACACCCTATTAACATCGAGGTGAGATTGTAAATAATTTGTACAGTCAACAGAAATCCAACATGGAAGTTAACTTCGAACTCATCATAGGACCGACGTATGATTGGCTAACCCAGGTCGTAGCATGTTAGAAATTTAGGACTTTTTTCCCACCCTTCCACGTTGAGGTTATTGCTACTTTTAAACCATAAAATGACAGTCTATTCTCCAGTTGATCAACACACACACACACACACACACACACACACACACACACACACACACACACACACACAGAATATATATATATATATATATATATATATATATATATATATATATATACTCTAGTACATAAAACGTTCATTTTAGTGGAAAACCAAATCTGAATAGACGCCCTGTTTTTTCTTTTTTTACCAGTATGAATTACATCTACCGGCCTTTTTATTCGTGCGACTTTAGACAGACTTAATGAGGGACATGTGGTCTCCAGCAGGGTTCGAACCTACGTTCCCCATCATAGGGGAAACCAACTTCGGATCATGCGACGCTATATGTGGCCGAGCGGACAAAACTCGTCAGATTAGTCGATGATTTCTTTGTTACACGCGATATTTGTCAAAATGACCAATCATGCTGGAATATTTCCGCCTTTGCTACATCTGCTGATATCTGGGGCTTTTTAAAGCCTAATATATTGTTCGCTCTTCACAGTTCTACTCATTTTTATTAATTTTCGTTTATCGTTGCTTTTGATCGCAACGTTTTTATGTAGCACGGATGAGAATGTAACAGCTTTCCCTTAGATATTTCCAATAAAATATAGTTTTTTACGGCTTATCAACCCATCTAGAGTGCAAGAATATTTTTGAGATGATAATGATTTAGTGATAGGCATCTTACTAATTAGCCATACTTGGGGAGGGGGAGAAGACGAGGATTCATACCTTTCCCAAGGGTATTTGCGCGTATGTGAATATAACGGACCGAACGGGAATTGGAACTCGGCTCTCCGATTAACAATTCTGAGCCACTATCCACTAAGTCACCCGCACAGCCAAGTTTACAGCACTTGGTATCTCCAAGCGGTGACCCATCTAGGTTTGAACAGGCTCAACTTTGCTTAACCTCTGTGATCGTATGTGATGCTGCCATATTTTGATAATGTTCATGCAAAAGGAGTGAAACGTCAACAAAGAATTAATAAAAACTAAACTTCTAACAGGCGTTTATGTATCCTATCTTCCATACAATATTCGGATATTTCACACACACACATTTGATATATATATATATATATATATATATATATATATATATATATATATATATATATATATATAATAGCTGGCCAATCGTATTGGAAGATACCAGTCTACTAGGGCGGCTATCCAATCCATATTGTAGACTCTCGCTAAGGCACCTTCGTGTTTATTCAACACCCACAGAGCCCACCTGTAGTTTATAATGCAACTATGCTGAGTAGACCTTAGTTACAGTTTCTGGCAGAGAGCGTGTTATCTAGAATGATCAACTGTCTGAACAATACCAATACACTCAAACCCTTAGTGCCGCACGCTGGGATACGTCCCCCTCCAGATCGATTGCATCAGGAAGTTTCTTTCCTAATAAATATATATATATATATACAACGAACACATTACCTGATGATGGTCGTTCGAAACGACTGAAAGCCCGGCTCGTAGAAAAAATAAGACCTGATAAAACCGGAATTTATAAACAAGGATCATACCATTCATTAACGGATTCGAAGTTGATTGTATTTTATTATTAAATATTGTTTGCGAGAGTGATTCTTGCCGTATAATTAGCTTCAGTATTTGTTTTTCGTTTGAATGATTTACGTTACATATATATATATATATATATATATATATATATATATATATATATATATATCAGACAGGTGCCGTCAGTAATTACTCAGGGTAGGCAACTTGTGAACTTTATGTAGTAATCTACAAAAAAAAATATTGTATTTTAGTAATAACAAGACTAAGCGTCATAATTTTGTTGGATTAGGTGTATAATGTGCCACAGAAGGAAAATGTAGTTGCTGATCTATTTCTTCAGGATAGACACTGCCTACTTCGCCTAAATAGACTGCACGTCCCTGATATACATATATATATATATATATATATCTATATATATATATATATATATATATATATATATATATATATATATATAGTAATGATACTATATGGTAATCCGTATGTGTGTGTGTGTGTGTGTGTATATGTGTTGTGAAAGACAGGTAGAAGAATTAAGAAAGAGAGAGAGAGAGAGGTGAACACGTCCTCTGGACGCACTCTTTTACTTTTGCCCTTCCTTCACCCCTCTAGTGAGGTAGAAAGAAAGAGAAAGTGAAAGAGAGAAAAAGATAGGGAGACAGAGGTAACTTGGCATGAGATAATGGTTAGTAAGGCTAGTTTGATTGACCAAAGGTCGACATATAAAATCAACAAACCAAAAAGAAAGAAAGAGAGAGTGAGAGGGGAGAGAGAGAGAGAGAGAGAGAGAGAGATCGGAAAGAGATTGAGAGAGAGAGAGTGAGAGAGATCGGAAAGAGATTGAGAGAGAGAGAGCGGAGTGAGAGTGTAGAAAGAGAGAGCGGAGAGAGAGATGGCGAGAGAGAAAAGGAGCGAGAGTTAGAGAGAGAGAGAACGGAGAGAGAGAGAACGAAGAGACAGAGCGGGGTGAGAAAGTGGAGAGAGAGAGAGAGAGAGAGAGAGAGCGGAGTGAGAAATGGCGAGAGAGAAAAAGACTGTGAGTTTGTTCATAGACTCCTGATCAAAAATGTAAGACCACTTGAAATTTTTTTTAAAAAGACTGTTTTTTATGGAAAAAATTTAAACATTTCTTACTTAAGGTTACTAATTTTATAATCTAAAAGGTTATGTCGACAAAAAATTATAATCCGAACATTTTATTGGGAAATTGACATTTTTATAAAATGAGGCGTTTTACACTTGATCAAAATTATAAGACCAGAGACAAAAATTCTACGAAATTCTACGAAAAGTGTACAAAACATTCAACAACCAAATTTAATAATGAGTTCTACCTCCACTGGTTTTGATGACTTCAAAAATTCTTTGGGGCATGCTAGAAATTAGTGTTTCCATTAAACTGCGAGGAATATTGCTCCAGCTTCTGAAGATAGCTTCACGAAGTTCATTTTTTTTGTTGAATATTGTTTGCCATTTCGATAAACATCTCCTGCCATCCATCCCCAAACATTTTCAGTTGGGTTCAAGTCCGGTGAGCATGCAGGATGTCTTAAGAGATGGACCCCATTTTCTTGTAGAAAGGTCAAGGTCTGGCATGCAGTATGGACTGCAGAATTATCCTATTGGAATAACCATCCATCCCCACACAAACGATGGCCCTCCGTCACCAACGATGCTTTTTGTAGCATGCTAACATAACCAGCCGCTGTCTGACGACTCTGCACCACCTGGAGCGCCATCGTCCCTCTATAAGAAAAGGAACCACATACCATTAGGGACCCTCCACCACTATGATGTGTGGAGAAAATTTCAGGAGGCATGTTTTTGTTATGCCAATATCGCTGGAAGCCATCAAGACCATCGAGATTTAATTTTTTCTCATCAAAAAACAGGACTTTCTTCCACTTCTCAATGTCCCATGTTTGGTATTCACGACCAAACTTTAAACGGTTCACTTTGTGACGTGGAAGCAGCCGAGGAATTTGTCTGCGCTTTTTATTTACCATGCCTTTTTGTCGTAAGTGCTGTCTGACGGTTACTGGACTGCAATCGGCATCTGTGGCTGCCTTAATTTGACTAGAAGAAAGTCCACTGGATTTCACAACAACCCGTCTTATTCTCCTACTCAATGCCGGAGAAATGTTTTGGGGCCTACCAGTAGATTTGCGTTTCCATAATTCAAACTGTCTTTTAGAAAGTTGAAAATCACAGTTTTACTGCGATTTACCTTAGCTGCGATCGCCCGCTGTGACAAACCTTGATTATGGAAATCTAGAATTCGAGCACGCTCAACTTCGGTAAGTTTGCTTGCTTTAGGCATGGTGACACCTTTACACAGTGATTGCTAATCTCTAACTAACTAAAAACATTGGAATTACCCTAGATCTAACAATTTATACCCGCTGGTCTTATAATTTTGATCAAGTTTAAAACACCTCATTTTATAAAAATGTCCATTTCTGAATAAATTGATTGGATTATGACTTTTTGTCTACATAACCTTTTAGATTATAGAATTAGTAACCTTAAGTAAGAAAAAGTTTATAATGCATCCATGACAAACAGTCTCTTATAAAAAAATTTCAAATTTTTGATCAGGAGTGTGTGTGTCTCTCTACACCAGTGTTTATCAACCTTTTTTAACTGATTTAAATCCCTTGAGGAAGTCAAAAGGGAAAGGATTAGCCACTCATTAAAGATTAAAGAATCTAGCATACAGTTTAAAATACCAAATGACAAAGACTTGACCTAGATAGGGAAGCAATGTGCTTGGTGTCTCTAGCTTTTTAAAATAAAGATTCTTAAATATAATAAGAATTCATATTTTTTTTAATCATTTCATCCCAAGTAGGGCGGTAATGCCACTAGTATGCAGTTGGTTACAGGGAACGGAAATGAGAGAAAAGAATGAGTGTAGGGAGGATTGAGGAAAGGACAAAAGACGAATTCGATTCAAAAGGATAGAAGATGTTGTATTAAATTTTTGAAGATTGTAGGGAAGCAAGTAAACGGAAGTGAGTTCTAAGGCAGAGAAGTACGAGAAAAGAAACTGTTGGATTAGAAGTGCCGGTTTCATTTAGCTATTTCAACAGTAAACGAGTGGGACCTAAATGCCAATCTAGTAGCACGCTTAAATTCATGTGTTCCGGGCACTAGGAAAAAATAGCTCGTCAGAGCAGTAGCCATGAAAATACTTGTAGAAAAGACAGAGAGTGAGAAAGTGACTGAAGTCGAGATACTCTTCTGATAAGTTGGGGCACACTTGGCTACCTTTCAGTGCGCTCGGGAACTCCGGTCGAGAAACGTATCGCTAGACAATGAAGATTTATTCTGTTGTCATAAATTATTGTTAATGTTCCATAATTTGTGCAAAACTGTATTTGCTGTCCTCGTGTGTACATAATATTTTATGTGAGTGTTTTATATGCACATGCATAAAAAATATGAAAATATCAGGCACAACATTCAAGCGCAAATATGTATGCAAGTCTAAAAGTCAACAATTGCGTTCAATGTAATTTTCGCTTTTTTATTTCCTTTGTTCATTATTCGTTTCTTAGAAGTAAAAGTGAGTTGTTGTCCCCACGGTTATATATAAAGAAAAAAAAACTGGCATTTTTACATCATAGCACAATCGATTGTAATCTAAATAATTTAATAACCAAATGACCGGGATCAGTGCAAATTACCCCAGGAGATTAGCACTCTTAGTCGAAATATTGGCCAATGAATGTCTGGAAAACATGTTAAAAATACCAGTCACCGACATTGTCACGATATATGGCGTCTGTCTGTTTTCGGACATATGCGGCGTTTTATACTTTATTCTATAATCTCAAATTCACAATTTTGCCGAAAAAATGAAAGGAAAATCCGGGTTAAATAAAGATAAAACATTCTTAGGGCGATAATTACGTCTGTATCTTCCTGTTAACGCACACACACACACCGAGAAAGTGAGAGAGAGAGAAAGTGTGTATGTGTGTGTGTGTGTGTGTGTGTGTGTGTGTGTGTGTGTGTGTGTGAGAGAGAGAGAGAGAGAGAGAGAGAGAGAGAGAGAGAGAGAGAGAGAGAAACTGATTTTATAACTGTACTAGTCCGGAATTCAGAGTTTTCCTTCTATTAGGACAGTTGCAACACGTGGTATCATGGAATAAGACAGATACGTCTATGGCTTGAGTATTCAAGAACTTTTTAGCACTCATCGTCATATATATATATATATATAACCGAATGAGTAAAGATAGGTAGGTACACGACCGAACGATCGTAAAAAACAGTGCTCAATGTTAAGTAACAGAGCTATTTAATAGTGGACATTGAGCACAATATATATATATATATATATATATATATATATATATGGTTATGATAAAAAAATATATATACGCATATATACTTGCAAGTATGTATAAATACATTTCTTCCTCATGTGTTATAAATGCAGTGCTCAACGTTATGTAACAGAGCTATAAGTATATATTAGGGAATATACATAATATCCAACGTCGATAACACTACTCGGAGTTTCATGCAGCCTTGCTGAAAATTGAAAGACTGCATAAAACTCCGAGTAGTGCTACTGACATTGGATATTATGTATATTCACTAATATTTATATATATATATATATATATATATATATATATATATATATATATATATTGTAACATAGTAAAATGTAACATATCTATATGTATGTATTGTATTGTAACATAATATATATATATATATATATATATATATATATACATATATATATATATATATATATATATATATATACACTCACCAATCCCCCCATATATATATATATATATATATATATATATATATATATATATATATATATATATATCAATGCATTCATTTTTAATCCGGTACATTTACTACTTCAAGTATTATTATAGTGAATACTTCGTATTTGAAATAAAAGTCCCAAGTGTTATTCGATCTATCGATGTGCACCTTCGAGTAATCTTATGAAAGAAAATGCACCTCTTTTGTCGGGCAAACCGCCTTTTGATTTATACGTTAACGCTCGGCCATGGCGAACGTCGCAGGAACCAAGGTTCTATTTTCCCTTTTTAAGGAAAGCACATCCCCTCCACTTAGATTGTTTTCTAGAAAACTTCACCAGTTACTCTCGGCCAGAGTATATATGGGTCCCATTGTCCCTGGTCCGATACCGGTTCTTTTCATTCTGTGTGGGTGTGTGAGAGATTGCCTGCCCAAAGCCTCTCTGAAACGGTTGTTTATATAACCGCACTTATTAGAAATCTTGCAGACGTTTACAAAACCGTCTGCAGGTGTGAAGTCACGAAATTTCCCGCCCAGTGACCAAGTGTGATGCCAGGTTAACTCTTTAGTCTACTCGGCTTTTTTGTCTTCAGTATCTATTCCGGCATCACGATTTCCGGGTTTGTGAACCAATTGTAATGACCAATGTGTTATCTTAAGGGTCCTTTTCTGTTAATTCGCCCCAAATAATGTAATGTTACTTATCGCAAATATTAATTCACCCTAAGAAATTATAAATTTTAAATTAAAGTTTGTTTTTATTAAATTTTTAGCACGAGTTAGGGTTAGAAATTTTTTTACAATTTAAAAAAAAAAATTTAAAAAAATCTGTTTTTAGCTTGTTTATCGGTGTGAGCACGAATAGAGACCCCACACTTAGAAATAGCGCAACGAGTCGTTCATATTTGGGGCGATCGCAAAGGTCAACCCAACCGGAGTGCAATGGAAGGGCCTCGCTATGGGAGAATTTTAAATTCTAAATTTAATTTTTCTAAATTTAAATTTTAAATTCTTTTCATTTTGGGATGAAATAATATTTTGGGGTGAAGTAACAGAAAAGACCCCTTACTACTAATTATCAGTGACAGTGAAGAATAAACTTGCAGTACACTAACGTACCTTAGTTTTTGAACGGGAGTGCCAGCGTATACAATGGATTAAAGGAAATTGTTCTCCTTCATGACATTGCAAGGCCTCATCGAGCATGGATAACACAGGAAAAAAATCGGGAACTCGGTTGGACTGTTTTATCGTACCCACTATATTCCCCTTAACCGATTCTTACCTTTTTTCGATCGCTGCAAAACACTTTGATAAAGAACATTTTCTATGATCCATGTGTTTGTTAAAAAACATTTTCACGTCAAAATCGGTGCAACTTTACTCAAAGTACATTGAAGAACTCCCTGATAAGTGGCAACAATATCTGTCTACATTTCTGAGATGAGGTATTGTAATTATTTTCATTGTTTACAACGGCTGAAACGTCGTGAATATGATAATAGTACGCTACGGCCTTCTTCAGGTGATTGGAATTTCGAACTGGACACTTCATTTCATCCACCGGGATAGAGTGTTATAGTTCTACGTGCCATACCTCTTCCGGATGTCTCAGTTATCTCCCTTTAAATCAATTCTCCATGTTTTTGTTCCCCACTGCAATAACCAGGTATTGAACTCTCAACTCTTTGGGTCAAGTCACTGTGTCCAATTAACGCCTTTTATCCATTGGGCCATGTGTTCTTGAACGTACAACGGCCGAAACATCATGAATATGACAATAAAGATGAGGATAGCACCCCGAACAATGTAAATAAGTGACAACAAGTTATTGCAAATAATTGAATAATTATATATTTATTTTAAAATTTTTATCTTTATTTTTTGAAGAATAAAGTTGATAAAAAAACTGAAATTATTTATGACCCAAATTAATACATATCTCGCCCCCTCTCTTTCCCCCTCTCTTTCCCCCTCTCTCTCTCTCCTTTTTCCTATATATCTCTCTCCGTATTAAAAATAAATATATGATAACGTGTGCTGACCCCTGTAAACTTGACAATAGTTGTAAAAAGTTTTATAGTTATTACTGTCTAGGCGGTAGTTATGGGAAAGTGATTTCTCAAGTGTTCACCTGCTAACACTCTTCTCCCTCAATCATTGCTGCTTTTCGCGCAAAAGATCTGATAACGCGGATACACGCACACACATACTTATATATGTGTGTGCCTTTCTAGAAATATATGCACACAGCAATAAGTTGAAGAACACGTGGTCTTAATATTCTACGTGGAGAATAGAAAATTGACAACTTTTCGGTGAATGAACGTCGAAATAGTAACGCTGAAAATTATATAGTCTTTTGTTGGTTAATCAAAAAATGGTGAGTGACTAATATTTTACTTATGTTATCTCCACCCACATATACATTGTCTGTCTAAATATGTACACAGATTGTTTCTTTAAATGCGCATGAAACCAGGCAGCCAAACCGGCTTGGTGATCAGTCAATGTGCCATGCGTGATACACGCTTAGGCAATCATGTTTCCATGACTGACGAGGCAGATTTTTTCCCGCAGTAGGTTGCCATTTTTTCTGCGGTAGACCAGTTGCCATCCAAGGCTATAGAAGAGGATTCATACCTTTCCCAAGTAAGTGAATGTAATGGATTCGACTGGAATTCGAACTCGGCTCTCCAATTCATCAGTCCGAGCAAGCTATCCATTACTCCACCGTCGAACATCGGTGATCATGACTCTCCATGACTTTCCTATACATTGTGGCCGTTAGCAGATTTTCTTCCTTTCCTAATAACCCCGCCCCCTGTTCCGCTATTCGTTTACACAAGCTAGTTAGGTAAGTGGCTCTATCTGCTTTCCCCTCTCTCTCTTATCATCAGTATGCCCCGTGAGGGTTAAGTTTTCGAAGCCCTCTTTCCTCATTATATGTACAAGGAAATTAACTGTATTTTCTTTCTGTGTTCTTTCTGTTGCCATTTTCTTTGCGATTTCCTTGTTGCTTACTCACTCTGTCCAGAGACTTTTCAGTATCTTGTAGAACCACATGTTTGTTGTTTCTATTTTTCCCCGTCCTTAGGGAGATCGTCCAACATTCACTGCCATATTAGAGAACGGACACCGCATAGCAATCCAATACTTGCTTCTTTCTTTCTGTTGTGGTGTCTTCCCTCTAATGAGGCTATTGTGGACTCTTCCATTTACTATAAAGTATTAGGAAAGTAAACCTCGGGAGTAACAGTGTCAAACTGTTAATTTCTGTCAAACTCTCTGTCTCGGCAGAGAGGAACCCGGACGAGGTTTGGCCGTAGGGCATAGTTTCGCCCGCGGAGGTAGACAGGTCCGGAACCCGTTTAGGCGGGTTCAAGGGGAATATTTTTGGCCAAGCCTACGGGCTCGGAATACCCACAATAAACCAGCCTTGTGCCACATACACCCTCGTGGGGGGCTGTTAAATATTAACAGTGCTAGACTGTTCATTACTGTCAAACTCTCTGCTTTGAGCAGAGAGGAACCCGGACGAGGCTATGCCCTGCGGCAAAGCCTCGTCCGGGGGGGGGGGATAGACAGTCCTTGAACCCGTTTATGCGGGTTCTAAGGAAATATCTTTGGCCGAGCCTACGGGCTCGGAGAACCCACGGTAAACTCGGCCTTGTGCCACATACATCCCTCGTGGGGCATGTTAAATATTAACAGTGATAGACTGTTCTTCCGGGGCTGTGACTGTTCTCAGTTACTGTTGAATTCTCTGCCTTGGACGAAGAGAAACCCGGACGAGGCTGTGCCGAAGGGCAGGGTTTCGTCCGTGGAGGTAGACAGACCCGAACCCGTTTATGCGGGTTCTACAGGTTTTTTTGGCCGAACCTACGGGCTCGGAAGACCCACGTTAAACTCAGCCTTGTGCCACATATAACCCTCGGTGGGGGGAGGGCTGTTAAATATAAGTGATATAGACTGAACGCTGGTCAACCGATACACACCCCCAAGTCGTGTAATACAATTCTGTTGTATTTACTTGTTCAATACACTATTTATCAGCAACCTCTTGTTTTATTATTTTGTAACCATTACTTGGTCACCACAGTTTCTAACAAAGCTAATTCTTACAAAAATATATTTAATAACAATAAAATTATTGCTAAAGTTAATGAACATTATCAAATAATGCTTATGATAATAACCCAAGTGATAATGAAGATGAAAAAGGAAGATTAGCATTAACTACAAAAACAACAACAATAAAGATAATAATATTAGGAGATTTATTTTTATTGTTTGTAGTTCTAATAAAGATAAAAATAGTCTTCGATTCGACAGAAAAGAAAATATTGCAATGGAAACAATAAAAGAAATAAATTAAATAAACGTTATAAATAATACCAATCTTCGCTTCATAGAACTAACCGAAAGAGATGAGCCTTTGGCTGGACAGTGTGGAAGAATTCCAAATAAGGTCATTACCGGAAATTACTAACGAGATGATCTCAGACGATATTCGGAGCAATGAATTGAGGATGCAATCTCGTCGATTGCTATGGAGGCGAATTGGTCTTGAGAACAGAAGATAGACAAAACAAAACAAAAAACTGGAGAATTTCCAAAGGAACCAGACTCCACACTAACAATCGTCTGTCCTGATTTTGTGTGGGTACCAATGAAGGATAATGGAGGAGATTGATTTTCTAGCTAAATGCAAAATGATGTGGTTTGGAATTACTTTAATCCACATAAAGTCCATTTAAGCCCGCCACAGGGCTGAAACAGTTGCTTTTTTTCCCTCACGAATTGCTGTTCAAGTCGAGGCTATAATCCCAAAACTTCGAGTGCCGATTTTCAAAGTAGGCTAACTATTCTTCTTATAAATTTCATTTCCCTGATTTAGCTTTGTGTGTAACATTAGCAAATATATAAATGGTTCATTGAGTATGCGCTCAACGTTCTTGCTAAGGGAAGCTAATATCCTTTCCCTATAAAGGACGATAACTGACAATACAATTGAGTTACTTCCCTTGTCTGTGAAGACACGTGCGCCACTTCTGAATTGAACATGGTGTCAAACTGACACACAGATCGGATTCATTGTTTTATTCCATTCAAACCTTGCTGTTCTCAGACAATGAATGAATAAAGATTTGTATGTGTTAAAATACTTTTGTCTTTTATTTTCATGCGTTTTTGTTCATCCCAGCAGCTTGGATATAACAGTTACAAACAATTTTTTATTAAATGTGACTGACAAGGTCTGTCTGTTTAATATTTTTTATTGTATTTTCCCTTTTTGTCTGACTATCTCGGTCATTATCAAGAACCATGTTCTGCCCGAGTGGTAGGCAAGATTCCTTTGGCTACATCTTGGTATTCTTTCGGAATAGGATAATTTAAAATAGCCCATACATTTCTAAAGAATACCAGGATATACCCAATTTAATCCTGCCTGCGACACGGACAGAACATGATTCTTGATAATGACTGAAGCGGTCAGACAACCAAGTGAAAAACACAACGCGGAGAATGCTAGTGGAATAAATGATGGCAATTTTCTGGGGGTCTACAAGCTTGGTCTCAATTCCTATTCTCCCATTACTACAGGAATTAGTTCTACGCAAATGTTCCACACCTTCTTCAGTTCCTTAACCAGATTCTGGTACTTTTCAATCTTTTTAGTTTCGTTGGAGTTCACACTTGTGTCATATACAACAGCAAATTCAATAATTTAACACTTGCTATTCTTATCTATAGCAATAAAGTCAGGCCTTTGTGCTTCAATGACATTATCTATTTGGGCAGAGAAATCGCATATCTTCTGACAGCTATTATTATTATTATATTTTCTTTAGTTTCTTGTAGATAGTTTTGTATACACATTGTAAATAATCATTGGGGTAGTTTTTAGAACTGTTTTTCCCCTGCCCCCACAGACAATGAATTGTAAATATGGGAACTAGTTAGTATTTACATAGAAACAGTGAGGCATTATGGTGTTTGGAGTAAGAAAGGTACGTATGAATGTGTTGTTTTGGTGTATGGAATATTGTTCGTACGATTGGGTCAGTGATTCCGGCTAGCTAAGTTATAGTTAAGACAGAAGAAGACCATCCTTTCCCCAACCCCCATTAGGCCTTGTGCCACATTTCTGGATATTTCAGAATAAATATTGCTATTATTATTATTATTATTATTATTATTATTATTGTTATTATTGTTGTTGTTGTTGTTGTTATTTCCTTGGTTTTCTGTTGTATACACATTTCCTTCCGAGTATCAATCAGAGATCTAAGGTCAGACATGTTTTCATACCTTTTTCCACTGAACATCTTTGTAAAAAATAAGATCAAACACATTTTACATAAAGCACTTCGTAACGTGTGAGCTGTACTTCTGAGTACAATATTTTTATATTTCTTTAAGGCATGGGCTACCAGGAATCCCTTCAATGAGTCTCTCAGGATTTTTCCAATCAATCCGAGGGCACCAACAACAACTGGGATTATTGATGTGCTCATGTGTGGCATCTTTTAGAGTTCCACTTCAAGATACTCGTATTTTGATAGTTTCTGAAGATCTTCAAAGATACATTACAATCTGCAGGAATTATTATTATTATTATTATTACTATTATTATTATTATTATTATTATTTCACACAGGTGCATGTTCATACAAAATGCCTAATATTATTATTATTATTATTATTTTATTTTTAGGCTCCTAGTTAAATGTCTGGAGTTTGTCAGAGTTTCAAGTTTGAGCAAGTCTCCTCAAATCTGCAGCATCTTTCTTAGCTGACTTGCCAGTTCGTCAACTGACGTGTTCTGTACACTTCAAAGCCTTCATCTAATCCTCATTTTCTACAGTTTCGCCTTCATTTGGGGTGATGTGGGTTTCTAATGCGCCATTTATTATGAAGAGAGCCATGAAAATCATGGCTGGCAGTTTTTTCAGTTCTCGGTAAAAGTTCTGACAGTTCTTTATTTTCATTTTGTATTTAGTTCTTGACGATGTATTTTTCTGTAAGAACCACGTCCTGTATATGGCAAAAACTCTTCTCCGATCGTCAGATTCGCTTTTCTTTTGAATGGCGTGGCCTGTCTAAATTTCAGATTTTCAGAATATTTCACTTTCTTTTTTCTTGGACAAAAATGTTCAAACAATTCCCAATGTTTCGCCCTCCCCCCCCCCCCATTCCACTGTGCCTATTATTCTTCTAAATATTTCAATCATTGCGTTTCCCCACCAGACGTAATTGGAGGCCTTGAAGAGAGTTAAAGAGAGAGTAAACCTAATCAATAGTCCAGTTCTATCTTTGGTATTCTGTCTTCAGTAATGCAGTCGGTTGAATGGTCCAAATTATTCGTCAGATTTTCAATTGTTTTAATCTTTTTACAAGGCCATTCAGGACTGTCTCAAGTTCGTCGGTAATGATGAGCACAATTGTCATCATATTTTATATTTTTTCGCTTTTGTGACAAGGTTAAATTTTTTCCAAATTACTTTCTCTTTTCCAGATTTTAATTTCCTTTCACTTTTTATTAGATTTTCATCAGATTTTCATTTTCTTAGTTTTTTTTTTACAGATTTCTCATTTTTTCTAGATTTTCGTTTTCTTTCAGTTTTTGAGTTTCATTTTTCCCCAGATTTTCAGTTTCCTTCAGTTTTTTTTCAGATTTTCACTTCCTTTTAGCTTTTATCAGATTTTCATTTTCTTAGTTTTTTTCAGATTTTCATTCTTTCATATTTTTCCAGATTTTCATTTTTTTCCAGATTTAAATTTTCTTACAGTTTTTTTTCCAGATTTTCATTTTCTTTTATTTTCAAATTTTTATTTCCTTTCAGCATTTTTCCAGATTTCTTACTTTAAGTTTTTCAGATTTACAGCATCTGAAATCATGTAAGACATATAGGAATTTAAGATCACCCATTTTAACAGAGAAAAAATCTCAGTGTGTTGAAGAGTACTCATTTAATAGTATTAAAATAGATCACTATGTATGGCTGAAAGAAAGGTCTTGGCCTAAACATACAAATAGGACAGGAGGGGAATATTTTTGTTATTATTATTGGTGGAGTAATGGAAAAACGACTCGGATTGAGGAATCGGAGAGCCGAGTTCGAATTCCAGCTGTATCCATTACATTCACTTACGTGCTAATACCCTTGGGAAAGGTATGAATCCTCCCCCCCAGCTATGGGTAAATAGCAAGACAGACCGGCTTCTATAGCCTTGGATGACAACTGGTCTACCGCAGAAAGAAATGGAAACCTACTACGGGAAAAAAATCTGCCCCGTCACGCATGGCACATAACTGACTGATTATTATTCTATGTGCTGTACTCCTTCACAACATAGATTATCATGGATCTCCACTACTTCCTACCCTTTGTGGGCCTTAGCAATTTTGTCTTGTTGCTAAACCTTCCGCACCCCATCCACGATCCATTTACACCATCTCGTCAGGTAAGTGGCTCGCCGCCTTGCCCTCAGTAATGCCCCCATGAGGGTCAAATTTTATGACTGTCATTTAAGAGAGAACAAAGGAGGATTATTTCTAGCCTTATCTGATTATTTCAACTTCGTACATAAATCTCGGGAGATATTTTTTCACTTACATTTTCGGAATTGTCTGTGACAATATACGAGGAGAGGTGGGTCTAATATTGTCACTGTCATAATTACTAGTTCGCTGCTTGTCGTTTCGCTGACAGCAAAATAATCAAATTTCAAAGCTGAATTCTTTTCCATTTAAAACATTACATTTATTAGAAAACATATTTAGTTTAAATACAGAAGGAATCATGAAAATGACTTCAAAGTTGGCCGCACATTTCGGCTGATAATCTTTTCCTGTTACTCAAAGGGTTTTGCCAGACAGTAAGGGAAAATTAACCCTCGCGACACAGGTGTGCATTTCAATTTCATTCGAATGCTGCGTGGACGTAAGTTTGGGCATGTATATTTTGATCCAATGACAAACCTAAAAATACATTTTAAAAAATGTTTAAGAAATAATTCTATTCATGATCGAATAAGTTCCTAAAAGAGTAATAAAATCTTATAATTATATGATTGTTTTAGGTAGTTACCTCAAAAGATTCGCTAAAAATAAGCATAGCATGATGAAAAAATGCTCCAATTTAATAAAAATAAAGTTTTATCATCAAACTTTTTATGTTATTATCCAGAGGAATGACTAAAGGACTTTTTGATTATTAAATTATATTTTTGATTATTTTAGAGAACGTTCGAAATTTTGGTTAAAGATTTTGTTTTTCTTGCGTCAGTGTGGGGTGTTCAAAGATTAGTATTGGAAATTTTAGCGTATTTTTCTTGCGGTGAAAGACATTGATTTAGAAATTCTTTCAAAAATCAAATAATTGTTGGGTTTTAATGAAAGTTTCAGGACTTATTTACAAATGAATTAATTTATTTACAAATGAATTGAATTATTTTACAAATGTTTCTTTATTCGAATATCTTGGTAAAAACATTTTTTACTTCTGTTACTTCTGTTACCCCCCCCCCCCCCCTTATTTAATTTTATGAAATTTCGATAAATTAATTTTTTTACCACTTAATGTTTATCAATTTTATTTTTCGCAGGAACTCCAGTTACCGAAAATCTGCTCTGAATCATAAAATAAAAAAATGCAATAACACTAAGACATTATTTAATTAGAAAAGGTTTCAATTGCTTTTATGAATAAAATATATTATGGACACTATTGTCTTAGGAAAAAAAATTTTTTTTTCAATGAATAATGAATTTTACAAGAATTGTTTTTATTTAAAAAAAAATTAATTAGAATATTTTATAAATTTTAAAATCATTTAAATTTCTGTATTAATCTGTACCGGTTAGGTGATTTTGTTATTAAGTAAAAAATTACACTCACTCATCATTGTGAAAGAATTATTACACTTCAGCGACCCTCAATATTTTAAAAAGAATTTTGAATTTTTCTTGAGTGTATAAACGTGCCCAATTTTTTTTTTTTATAAATACGGACTTCCATACACAATATTATCAAAGAGCGATTATTATAGTAAATTTAAAACTAAAGTACCTAAAATTCAATAAAACAATAGATTGCAGAGAATTGTATCCTAAATTTCTTATATAAGAACAGCGCTCACGTTATATTCCTCCATTAAATTTTACAGATATGACACCTGAAAAAAATCGATAAACTACCGGCTGTCAACACTTTAAATAAACATTCATCTCCGAGCTAGAAAATAAATTTCTGAGATATTTTAAACTAAAATTGAGAAATATTTGTTTCAAATCATATTCATTAAACTTTAAATCAGCTAAAGTAAAGTTTCAGAAAAGTATGTTTTATTTTGGAAAGATTTTTTAATAAATTATAATTACATTGTGGCTAAAAAATGGTGATAAAATTAGCGATTTTTAGTGATTAAATAAATCTTCCTTCCAGTCAAACTAAGTTAGTTTTGAAATGCAGCAAAGCATTTTGCTTATTGGAAATATTAAATTGAATCTCTTAGCTTAAATCAAAACTAAAATAAAAGCTCCACAAAGATTTTTAATATTTTAATACTTTATTTTAGATCTTAGGTGTCGTGTTTCGTTGGACTACCTAGTTAGGGTTTCAAAAATTAAGTTTTTTTGCTTGTCTCCAACTTTATTAAATTATTGTTCAGTGCTCTAGCATTGTATAATATGTACTTTTCTGTGTCACGTTCAATGAGACGCGGGGTTTCAACGAGGATCATAGGGTCTCCTGGAGAGGAACGAGACACGAAAAAAAAAAAAAAAAAAAAAAGCGAAGAAAAAAAGAGACAAAATTCAGCTCTTTTCTTTTATATTCCTTATTATATTGCGTCTAGCGGTCGGTAGCAGAAGTTCTTTAACCGACAAGTGGGCTAATCGTACAAGCGAAAATGTGATATACCGTACTTATGAACACTAATAGCTATACCCCAATCCTCATAAATACGTTGGTCACTGTTGTAAGTGGAGGTAATATGCTATCTAAGTAGTTCACCATTAGCAGTGGTTTACCTACTTCACGCCGCTGGCAAGTATTGTATTTTGTTGATGTTATAAAGATTACCATTTCATTTCCAACCTCCGTTTTGGTTATTCCTCATTCAGTAACCCTCTTCAGATTACAACAGAAACAATGACAGTCAGCTTGAGAATTTGATTTTTTTCTTATTATTTGTTGCGTTTGCAGTTTGTGTCGGTTAATTGTTCTAAAAATGCTTTCTCATTGATTTACAATTGAATTTAATAAATGAAGAATTATCAGTAATATACATGAACGACTTCAGACTAGTATTCATATCTTGGTTTTTATAGTCACAATATTTCGTACCATCTAGTATTTTTCAAATGTCTGTAGTATTCGGTAACCTTTGAGAATTTTCGATACGAACACTATTTAATTCACGGAGTAAGTTGTTCCCGATCCATGTTAGGGGAGATAATTTGTACAAATGATTCTTTCTAATTAATTCGGCTTTGTGATGTCGCTTTTTTTTCTTTCTTTTTTTTGCTGAATCGGAGTACAGTAATTTTCATATTTTGATCTAAGGACTGAAAACTACTTAATTAGATACACTTTTAAAAAATTATTTCACCCCAACCATGGAAATAAAACCACTAAAACACAGGCGGCTACAGAGCGTGAAATAATATAAGAAAAAGGAGAAACATTATTCAAGGCAGAGAATAATAAAAGACGGGAATTAAGAGGGCAATTATGCGGTGGCATTTCCAAGCCTCAAACTTAACATGTGCTTTTAAATAATTTTTCTGACTACTACAGCCAAGACAAAGAGACTAGTTCGAATATATTAGCGTTAATTGTAATTTCTCAGAACCGTCCACTGCGTTTGCCTCAAAATTCAGCCTAGTTTTATGAGTCGTAAGAGATCAAATATTTTGTACATATTCCAAGGGATATTCCAGTGATCTTAAAACAGTCATGGTCATTTCTTGATTTATAAATCACTTATATTTTTATGGATATGCGCATCGTGGAATGGTTATCGTCGTTAAACATGGAATCGACAACCCGAGTTCAAATGCCATTTAATATATGGAGTTTACTTTCACTGCATGAATTCGTCTTTTCTCCTCTCAATCTAAGGGTGAAATAGCAGAGGAAACTTGGGTTTATTTAGCCTTGGCTAAAAGCCAGCCTAAGAGAAGGACAACTTCGAATGTAAAACTGTGGTGAAGGTAAGGGGAAAATTTACCAGGAATGCATGGCAATTCATAGATTATAAAAGAAAAAGACATCTGTGAAGAACCATGATCGCTTTAAATAATGCTTTAAATGCTTTAAATGCTTTAAATAATGCTTTAAATGCTTTAAATAACCAAAGAAGGGTTGATGAGCCGTAGAAAACGAATCAACTAACCAACCATTTTTCGAACGGGTTTCTTCACACATAGAAGCAAAATGAAACTCCGTTATCTTTTCTGTTTCATTGAATTTGGTCTTGACTACAGTGTTATTACGCCAGTGCCTGTCTTGGAAACCATATGGTAAACAGCTGCCAGAAAAGAAGCAGTCACATGAGAATCGATTATTAGTTATTTTTTTTTTATGTTGAGTTTAGGAAAACATCGCAAATATCTTGCTATATTTACTGTCGGATTTTTATTTTTTTAATCATAATTATACTAACAAGTCTAGTTTGCAATACTAACCTTGTTCTTTTGAGCAATTCTTCACTGACATTTTTTTCTTGAATTTCATTCTACTTGAGAGAATTCACTCCCAGTATTACGAAATAATTTGTAACATTCTTCCTCCATTAATTTTCCTTTGTTGGGTAGTTCAGTATATTCTGTTGCTTCTTGTGTACTGTTCTGCATCATTTCTTGATTCTAACCTTTTTTTTTTTTACTAATATTCACCCAATACAAGGCCCAAGAGCCACTCAAGGTAGAGTGTTAGTATGCGGTGTTATATTAGCGTAGGAAAGGACCAACGTTAGGAGTGTAGAGATGAAATAGACTTTAGAAGGAACCAGAACCCCATTTCTAAACAGGAAACAACCGATTAAGCTATACTCCTGTTTAAAAGACCGGAGAGGAGTGTGAACAACTCCATTCTGTTTCCTTGGATGAATAGCTTAACTGTTTGTATTGCTTTTTATATATTATTTTACGCTTGCTATTCACCCCTGCATGCTGATTTTGATTGTTATATTCTCTAAGTTTTGGTCATTGTACATTCCATCTTTCTTCAGATGTCTGTCTTCGTACTCTGTAACTATCTTTAACATACTTTATTCAATTAACAGAAGTAAATTGTTATCATTTGCGACATTTTGGAGAGTTTGGTTTGGTTTGATTAATTTTGTTTCGCGGCATATCAGCCTCTATGGGTTATTTAATGCCGAAATCTAAATATTTTGAACACAATTTTATGGCTTCAATTAAATATATTTTGAACGCAATTGTATACTTTCAACGATAGATAAAATGTATTGTTGTTAGTTTTACAACAAATAGGAATTGTTGGTATTTTAAAAAAAAATATAATGATGTATTGCTGGTATTTTTACTATAAAAAAAGTATTTTTGTACTTTTATAGGGTTTCGTTTTTGTTTGGAGGTTCACTCGTTGCCCATAGCAGAGACTCTAACAGTTACTACCACCCTGGATGGTGGGTCTGGAAGCAACAGCATTTAAGAGGTGGTTCCACGCATCTTGAAACTTTTCCCAATCAAACGCCTTGCTGCCGGATGTAGTTTATCGTAGACCCAGGACTATTTTTAGGCGAGATTTCGTGTCAGTTCGTATTCATCAGGCTTACTCAACAATTGTCTCGCACAATGCTGAGTAAGCCTGATGAACAACTTTCTCAGTAGATCTATATCATCTGGGAGCCCATGAACAAGAAAGAAATAACACCTGAATCAGAACATTAGGTTCAAGACTTCAGAATTTCAAGACTGAATTTTCCAAAAGACTTAGTGGAGCGTTGGTTAAAACTTATAGTTTTCACTGTTAGTTGTGAGTTCAATCTCCGAGTTTGGTAGTGCTGAAAAATCACATTCTGGTTCAATGAAAGAAACGGACAAGCGACACAAAATCATAAGACAGGTAAGTATTAAATGATTTGAAATATCCTCTAATCATGGAAAACATTAAGAACAGTCTATACTCATGGATAATAAAGATATCAGTTCAAAATTCTAAGAAGGTTCTCGAGTACGAGACACCTGACAAAGACCGGAGATGAAAACGATCGAAACGTTCTGAGTAAAACAACCAAGATGAGCATGCTGGTCTGAATAGAAAAGCATTTAATAAGACTGACACATGAAAAAGGGCCGGAGAATGCAACGAACGAAAGGTTGTCAGTATAATAACCAATAGTAGATAATAATGATGATTACTCATGTCATGTATGGCGTCAAATTCGGTCAGAAATAACTAAACTGTCAGCTGCATACAGCCGCTTTCTGAACGCAATGATTAAAAGTAGCTTAAAGTTAATGAAGACTGTAGGTCTTAGTGAGGAACATACTTTTTAATCATTTCACCCCAAGCAAAGCAATAAAGCCACTAAGATGCAAGGGGATGGTGAGTGAATATGAGAAAAAGAAAAAATATATTATTAAGAGAGAGAGAGAGAGAGAGAGAGAGAGAGAGAGAGAGAGAGAGAGAGAGAGAGAGAGAGAGAAAACAATAAAAGAACAGGAATTAAGAATTCAGAAGATAACGACTGGCATTGCATTTAAAGTTCTGAAGATGAAAGTTGATTTGAAGTCAAGACGCCGAAAGATTGTTCTACGAACGAGAAGTGCGATAGAAAAACTGTTAACATAGCACTTACGATGGCATCTAAGTCATTTCAACTGCAAAGGGCAAAGACCTTGTCGCCAATCTAGTCAGTTAAGTGCCCTATACGATACATGATTGGGCGATCATGTCATTTTCGATTCATGACTGACTAGGCAGAGACTTACCAGCAACAAGTCGACGTTTCTTTCTACGGTAGACTAGTTGCCAACTAAGTCTGTAAGACTCGGTCTGTCCTGCTATTGAACCCATAGCTTTGGGGAGAAAAGAAGTGAATGTAACGATTCCGATTGGAATTCGAACTCGCCTCTTCGATTTCTCATTTCGAGCCGATATCCATTACACCAAAACGCACACCTCTACATCAGTCTTGTACTATTCTTAAATTCATAAAGTCTAGGGTACTAAACTAATAATTCTTTGAACCTCATAGACTTGCGTTACAGAATCACACACAGCTTTACTAGATAACAGAAACATAATCACTTGCGGACATCTAACAACGGTAACAACTAAAATGTAACTCGAAGAGAAAATAAGGACATAAAGAAGACATTGGTGTTCAATACGACTTCAAACAAAAAGTTAAGAAGGAAATCCCCATCAACACGGGGAAAATTCGATGACAGTTACTGAAATTTGTTTCCCTGAGAAATTGGTTTGATAAAAACATTTTATAAATTTCAAACAACGGTAGCAATTTCTGCTCAGTCAATGAATGTTGAATGATTCCCCACAAGGAAACAGTTAATATTATCATTACATAACCCGACTCAGGGATTGAACAAATCAACACAAATATAATCCACACAGTCAAAAAAAGTAATGGGACACATGAAGAAGGCCAGAGGGTACTTGACCGTAACGTCGTGTCTATAATAACGGCTGTATAACAATAAAGAATGACAACCCTACTTCAATTAGGTCAAAGTATATAGACAGTTCCACACTTTAAAAAAATTGATCAAAAGTGAAACCCGCTGTGGTAGCTAAAATGTCCAAATCATCTGATGCTGGATCTCAAGTTCTAGACTCTCTTCTTTGTGACTGTGGTCTAGTGGATATAAACGCTGGTTAGTCAAATACTGCTGTCATCTAGCTGCCGTGAGTTCGAACGCTGTATTAGGTAATCAAACAATATTTACATTCTAGTAAAGACAAACAAGAACTTGTACGACAGGGACAAAAATAACAAAAGAATCAACTATAATAGCCCATAGAGCCAAAGTTAATGGACAACTGAAGATGGCCAGAGGGTGCTTGTCCGAAACGCCGTATCTATAATCGCATCTATAACAAAGGATGAGAACAATAGATTGAATAAGTTTGATAATTTCTCATTTCAAGAATGAAAATAAAATTACCAAATTATTAAACAAGTTTTGTTTTCCCTAAAAAAGAATTTCTTCTCTCTCAGTTAAGTTTTAGATTAGAAAAACAAAAACTAGTAACAGAGAACATTTCTTTAATAAGACCTAGAGATGATGTGACCGACATCTTTTGACCAGAAAGACTTTGTGTCGACATTGACTTTGTGTTTTTTTCTCCTATAATCTTTAGTGTCTCTTTTTCTTTTTCTTTCTCACTGTTTAATTTATACACTCAGCAATCTAATCTCACTTATAGGCCATTGTCAGCGTTTAGTACCTAAATAAACTTAAACATTCTTAAGTTGTGATATTTGACACGGGATTCTATTACCCTTGTTTTTCATAGCATCAACGTTTACATAATATTTTAATCAGACACTTTCCCTTCGCAGCAGATTCCTATCGTTAAATTTTTTTAATTCTAGTATACAATCCCTTTTCGAACCGCCGACCATCTCTCATTGCTTTCAGTTATACAGCATATACATTCAAATCTCGACGAAATCTAATCCTTTTTTTCCGATCCATTTTACTCTATGTTTGTAGAATATAAAAATCAACATGAGTGTGGCCATAAAATGCAATAGAATTTGTTTTTTTTTACTGTTCTTCACCCATTACAAGACATCAGAACAACCCAAGTTAACAATAACAATGCTTTATCTAAGAAATTCGAACAGTTGGATATTATTATTGCTGCTGCTGCTGCTGCTCCTCTTACAAGGATTTTTGTGGCGTAATGGATAACAGCTCGGGATAAGAATTCGAAGACCCAAGTTCGAATTCCAGTCAGGTTCGTTATATTCATATATGCACAAATACCACTGGGAAAAGTATGAATCCATTTCTTAAAGAACCCCACCCACCCCGCAAGCTATGAGTTGCATAGCAGGACAGTTTGAGCCCTATAGCCTTGGTTGGCAAATTGTCTACAGAAATGGGAACCGATTGCATGAAAATCTTCTGCCTAGTCAGTCATTAATCGGAAGAGATCGCCCAAGCGTGTATAGCGAATGACACTGAACTGACTGAACTTAATTTTATGGAAGTTACGTTTTTTCCTCAATAATTTTCTAATTGGCTGCATATATTGAATTTAATTCAACCAAGAATTCGGCGACACTGCCATGTGCAATCGGGTCCAATAGCACATGGTAATGCACAACAGTGAACAAATGGTAGCCATTTTGTTGCCATTTGCTTATCGCTTAAATTTGTACGCAATATGATCTGTGTAGCAAGTTTGAAAAATGATGACAAGGCAAAAACGATTCAAATGCTTCACGATCACACAACAACACTAGAATTTGCTTCCTTCCTTACAATAGATTATCGTACGATCATAAAATCTATTACACAGCCGACTCCATACATTTCGTGACATGAGAAAAGGAAGATTCGGAAATCTATGCTTTTCACTCAATGAAAGCAAAACCCAACTGAAAATTGAGATGCACAAACACCAGCTTAAGAGCAGCAAAGCATTAATCTTATGCAATGGGCTTCCAAATGTGCCTAAAAACGTCACAAAGGTTACATATTAGGATCGTGCACTAAACCAATTGTTCGCCCGTCTTTGAAGACAAATTACCTCATTAAGTTTGTCAACTAAGCCAAAGAGTATATAAAGCTGAATTTCTAGAAAGTGCTATTCACGGGAGAGTAACCGGCGACATTGTACGTGTCTCTGACAGCTTATGAAATGGGTGGAGATTGAAGAAAGAACTTAAGCCTATTCGGTTGAAGCGTTAGCAAGTAGGTGGTGTTTTGATGTTATTTTTCGCCAGTCATGTATTGGTTGGCCACTGGAAGGCGGACATTGACGTTAAAATGATTTTTGCCTACAATGAATTTCTAAAGCCCAATCTTCAAACATACGATTAGGAAGAAAAAAATCTCCGGCATTCAAACGAAAAAAAATCATTTTCATGCCAAGTAACTAATGAATACTTTGGGAAATTAAAGTTTTTAAAATGATGGTCGTATGGTATGGCCACTATGTTCAAAAGATCTAATCCCAATCAAAATCCTTTGAAGAATTGTCAAGAGGTGTCTTTAAGAATGCAGTAATCAATTTGTAGGGAAAAAAAACATTTGAAACATTATTAACTGGTAACAAATTTCTTACTATTGAAGTATTTTTAAAATGAACATTTGCCGACAGTAGATTCTGCATTGTTGCTGCACGTAATTCGTTTTGTGTGACTTACGGCCACATCACGTTGAAACTACCGGTTCCCGTACGATAACCGAAGTTAAGCAACGTCGAACCTTGTCAGTACCTAGATGGGTAACCGCTTGGGAATACCAGGTGCTGCAAGTTTGGATGCGCGGGTGGTGTAATGGATGATGGCTCGAAATTGATCATCGGAGAGCTGAGTTCCAATTTGCCGTTGGAATTCACTTACGTGCAAATACCCTTGGGAAATGTATGAATCCACTTCTTCAACCCCCAGCTATGGGTTAATTAGTAAGACTTGTATCACTAAACCATTATTATCTCCAAAAAAATCTTACAATCTAAAATATTTTTGAGCTCTAAATAACCTGTAATGGTTGATAAGAAAACGAGTTAATTAACAGTTTGTCTTGGACAGTTCTTATCTTATTTTGTTTAAATTAATCATTGTTCTGTTATTCATTTTTTTATCTTCATATACTTTCTCATTGATTTTTTGGTAGTTTTTAATACTAAATTTCAAGAGCTCGAGAGCCGCTCAAGGTAGAGAGCTGCAGTCATCAAAATGGATAATGCTGAATAAGGTGTGTGATATGAATGGAAAAGGTGGCAAAATATAACGATTGATCCTTATCTTAAAGAGATCAAGACTGATGTGTTCAGGAAAGTATCCGCGTAGGAGTCGGTTCCCCAAAGTAGAAATTCATGTCAGAAAGCTACATTGGAACACGAAGGAAACGAGTGTGATTCGACTCCATTAAAGTGGAATGGCGGGGCTTAGCTGTAAAGATCTGAACTGGTGGAATGCCGTAAAGTGAGGCTTGAACCGCCCCATCCCTCATATTGCAAACATACTTCATTTCTGGTCTAATCTGATACTTGGAAACATAAAGCATCGCAGAATGAAACAGGTACTTCTTAGATAGAATGAGCCGACCATTTTTCATATATTCAAGCGTTAACTCAATTCTATTTCATGCTGGAATCTAATATTTTCCCATATCTTTTTTATATTGTGACTTTTAGGAATATTGCAATTTTTCTTATTTGCATAAAATATTGGAACGAGCTTTATGTGTAAAAACAATACAATGAAATAAAATCTAGATAAAATCATTACAACAATAATGACAATGCTTCACGTAAAAAAATTCGTACGATTTTACAAACAGTTATTTACAATGTATAATTATTATCGCTATGTAGATATAGCTACAATCTGTTGTTAACTGGGACAAGGAATGGCTTGTTAATTTTAACGCCTCCAAAGCGAAACTGCTTTCTTTTAATTGTTTTAGAGAAACTTTTTTACCTTCTATCAACATGGCTGATGCTAACCCCCAGGAGAGTAAATCATACGCCTTCTCGGACTATCGTTTATCGCTGAGATGAAGTGGAATGATTACATTGAATCTGTTGCTTAATCTGCTACCAGGTTCAGTACGTGATGCTAGAAAACTTTTACCACCAGAATCTATTTTACACATTTATAAATCTACAATTCGTCCATACATTGAATATTTCTGTCACATCTGACATAGTACTTCTGCTGTGTATTTAGAGATTCGAGATAATACAAAGAATAATCTGCAATGTCATTGGTTTTGACCTGGCATCTCTGTTTCAGTTTTTTTTCCTACCACCGTAACATAGTTCTCCTTTGCCTTTTTTATAAATATTTTCACGGTAATTGTTCTGATGAGCTTTCTTTGGTACCTATGAATTTAAGCGCAGTACTAGATTGGCGGCAAGGTCTCATTATTTTACAGTTGAAATGGCTAAATGTAACCGTAAGTTCTACGCTAGCAGTTTCTTCTCTCACACTTCTCGTTTGTAGAATTCTCTTCCGGTTTCTAGCTTTTCATTCATTTTCAAATATTTAAACGTCAGTCGTTACATTCTGTCTTAATTCTCGTTCTTTTATTGTTCTCTCGCCTTAACGTCTTCTTTATCTCATATTCTTTCACACTCAGTAAACTCTTGCGTCTTAGTGGCTTTATTGCCTTGCTTGGGGTGAAATGATTAAACAAATAACTATGTCTTTTTTTTACATTCTACAACGATAAAGTAAAATAGATCGGAAAAAGGGATTAGATTCTGTCGAGATTTGAAGGTACGATTTAAATAATAACTATTGTCAATACAAACTATTGTGGAAAACGATTGATTGTTGTTGTTTGGGGTTTATGGCATATCAACCAAAAATCGTATAGCTGGCAACATCATTGTTTCAAAAACGTATATCTGGCAACATCATTGTTTCAAAAACGTATAGCTGGCAACATCATTGTTTCAAAAACGTATAGCTGGCAACATCATTGTTTCAAAAACGTATAGCTGGCAACATCATTGTTTCAAAAAAGTATAGTTGGCAACATAATTGTTTCAAAAACGTATAGCTGGCAACATCATTGTTTCAAAAACGTATAGTTGGCAACATCATTGTTTCAAAAACGTATAGCTGGCAACATCATTGTTTCAAAAACGTATAGCTGGCAAAATCATTGTATCAAAAAAGTATAGCTGGAAACATCATTGTTTCAAAAACGTATAGTTGGCAACATCATTGTTTCAAAAACGTATAGCTGACAACATCATTGTTTCAAAAACGTATATCTGGCAACATCATTGTTTCAAAAAAGTATAGCTGGAAACATCATTGTTTCAAAAAAGTATAGTTGTCAACATCATTGTTTCAAAAACGTATAGCTGGCAACATCATTGTTTCAAAAACGTATATCTGGCAACATCATTGTTTCAAAAAAGTATAGTTGGCAACATCATTGTTTCAAAAAAGTATAGTTGGCAACATCATTGTTTCAAAAACGTATAGCTGGCAACATCATTGTTTCAAAAACGTATATCTGGCAACATCATTGTTTCAAAAAAGTATAGTTGGCAACATCATTGTTTCAAAAAAGTATAGTTGGCAACATCATTGTTTCAAAAACGTATATCTGGCAACATCATTGTTTCAAAAAAGTATAGCTGGAAACATCATTGTTTCAAAAACGTATAGTTGTCAACATCATTGTTTCAAAAAAGTATAGTTGGCAACATCATTGTTTCAAAAACGTATATCTGGAAACATCATTGTTTCAAAAAAGTATAGCTGGAAACATCATTGTTTCAAAAACGTATAGTTGTCAACATCATTGTTTCAAAAACGTATAGCTGGCAACATCATTGTTTCAAAAACGTATATCTGGCAACATCATTGTTTCAAAAAAGTATAGTTGGCAACATCATTGTTTCAAAAAAGTATAGTTGGCAACATCATTGTTTCAAAAACGTATATCTGGCAACATCATTGTTTCAAAAACGTATATCTGGCAACATCATTGTTTCAAAAAAGTATAGTTGGCAACATCATTGTTTCAAAAAAGTATAGTTGGCAACATCATTGTTTCAAAAACGTATAGCTGGCAACATCATTGTTTCAAAAACGTATATCTGGCAACATCATTGTTTCAAAAAAGTATAGTTGGCAACATCATTGTTTCAAAAAAGTATAGTTGGCAACATCATTGTTTCAAAAACGTATAGCTGGCAACATCATTGTTTCAAAAAAGTATAGTTGGCAACATCATTGTTTCAAAAACGTATAGTTGGCAACATCATTGTTTCAAAAACGTATAGCTGGCAACATCATTGTTTCAAAAACGTATAGCTGGCAACATCATTGTTTCAAAAAAGTATAGCTGGAAACATCATTGTTTCAAAAACGTATAGTTGGCAACATCATTGTTTCAAAAACGTATATCTGGCAACATCATTGTTTCAAAAACGTATAGCTGGCAACATCATTGTTTCAAAAACGTATAGCTGGCAACATCATTGTTTCAAAAACGTATAGCTGGCAACATCATTGTTTCAAAAAAGTATAGTTGGCAACATAATTGTTTCAAAAACGTATAGCTGGCAACATCATTGTTTCAAAAACGTATAGTTGGCAACATCATTGTTTCAAAAACGTATAGCTGGCAACATCATTGTTTCAAAAACGTATAGCTGGCAAAATCATTGTATCAAAAAAGTATAGCTGGAAACATCATTGTTTCAAAAACGTATAGTTGGCAACATCATTGTTTCAAAAACGTATAGCTGACAACATCATTGTTTCAAAAACGTATATCTGGCAACATCATTGTTTCAAAAAAGTATAGCTGGAAACATCATTGTTTCAAAAAAGTATAGTTGTCAACATCATTGTTTCAAAAACGTATAGCTGGCAACATCATTGTTTCAAAAACGTATATCTGGCAACATCATTGTTTCAAAAAAGTATAGTTGGCAACATCATTGTTTCAAAAAAGTATAGTTGGCAACATCATTGTTTCAAAAACGTATAGCTGGCAACATCATTGTTTCAAAAACGTATATCTGGCAACATCATTGTTTCAAAAAAGTATAGTTGGCAACATCATTGTTTCAAAAAAGTATAGTTGGCAACATCATTGTTTCAAAAACGTATATCTGGCAACATCATTGTTTCAAAAAAGTATAGCTGGAAACATCATTGTTTCAAAAACGTATAGTTGTCAACATCATTGTTTCAAAAAAGTATAGTTGGCAACATCATTGTTTCAAAAACGTATATCTGGAAACATCATTGTTTCAAAAAAGTATAGCTGGAAACATCATTGTTTCAAAAACGTATAGTTGTCAACATCATTGTTTCAAAAACGTATAGCTGGCAACATCATTGTTTCAAAAACGTATATCTGGCAACATCATTGTTTCAAAAAAGTATAGTTGGCAACATCATTGTTTCAAAAAAGTATAGTTGGCAACATCATTGTTTCAAAAACGTATAGCTGGCAACATCATTGTTTCAAAAACGTATATCTGGCAACATCATTGTTTCAAAAAAGTATAGTTGGCAACATCATTGTTTCAAAAAAGTATAGTTGGCAACATCATTGTTTCAAAAACGTATAGTTGGCAACATCATTGTTTCAAAAAAGTATAGTTGGCAACATCATTGTTTCAAAAAAGTATAGTTGGCAACATCATTGTTTCAAAAACGTATAGCTGGCAACATCATTGTTTCAAAAAAGTATAGTTGGCAACATCATTGTTTCAAAAACGTATAGTTGGCAACATCATTGTTTCAAAAACGTATAGCTGGCAACATCATTGTTTCAAAAACGTATAGCTGGCAACATCATTGTTTCAAAAAAGTATCGCTGGAAACATCATTGTTTCAAAAACGTATAGTTGGCAACATCATTGTTTCAAAAACGTATAGCTGACAACATCATTGTTTCAAAAACGTATATCTGGCAACATCATTGTTTCAAAAAAGTATAGCTGGAAACATCATTGTTTCAAAAAAGTATAGTTGTCAACATCGTTGTTTCAAAAACGTATAGCTGGCAACATCATTGTTTCAAAAACGTATATCTGGCAACATCATTGTTTCAAAAAAGTATAGTTGGCAACATCATTGTTTCAAAAACGTATATCTGGCAACATCATTGTTTCAAAAACGTATAGCTGGCAACATCATTGTTTCAAAAAAGTATAGTTGGCAACATCATTGTTTCAAAAAAGCATAGTTGGCAACATCATTGTTTCAAAAACGTATAGCTGGCAACATCATTGTTTCAAAAAAGTATAGTTGGCAACATCATTGTTTCAAAAAAGTATAGTTGGCAACATCATTGTTTCAAAAACGTATATCTGGCAACATCATTGTTTCAAAAAAGTATAGTTGGCAACATCATTGTTTCAAAAACGTATAGCTAGCAACATCATTGTTTCAAAAAAGTATAGTTGGCAACATCATTGTTTCAAAAAAGTATAGTTGGCAACATCATTGTTTCAAAAACGTATAGCTGGCAACATCATTGTTTCAAAAAAGTATAGTTGGCAACATCATTGTTTCAAAAACGTATAGCTGGCAACATCATTGTTTCAAAAAAGTATAGTTGGCAACATCATTGTTTCAAAAAAGTATAGTTGGCAACATCATTGTTTCAAAAACGTATATCTGGCAACATCATTGTTTCAAAAACGTATATCTGGCAACATCATTGTTTCAAAAAAGTATAGTTGGCAACATCATTGTTTCAAAAAAGTATATCTGGCAACATCATTGTTTCAAAAACGTATATCTGGCAACATCATTGTTTCAAAAAAGTATAGCTGGCAACATAATTGTTTCAAAAAGTATAGTTGGCAACATCATTGTTTCAAAAACGTATATCTGGCAACATCATTGTTTCAAAAACGTATAGCTGGCAACATCATTGTTTCAAAAACGTATAGCTGGCAACATCATTGTTTCAAAAAAGTATAGTTGGCAACATCATTGTTTCAAAAAGTATAGTTGGCAACATCATTGTTTCAAAAACGTATATCTGGCAACATCATTGTTTCAAAAAAGTATAGTTGGCAACATCATTGTTTCAAAAACGTATAGCTGGCAACATCATTATTTCAAAAAAGTATAGTTGGCAACATCATTGTTTCAAAAAAGTATAGTTGGCAACATCATTGTTTCAAAAACGTATAGCTGGCAACATCATTGTTTCAAAAACGTATATCTGGCAACATCATTGTTTCAAAAAAGTATAGTTGGCAACATCATTGTTTCAAAAAAGTATAGTTGGCAACATCATTGTTTCAAAAACGTATATCTGGCAACATCATTGTTTGAAAAAAGTATAGTTGGCAACATCATTGTTTCAAAAACGTATAGCTGGCAACATCATTGTTTCAAAAACGTATATCTGGCAACATCATTGTTTCAAAAAAGTATAGTTGGCAACATCATTGTTTCAAAAAAGTATAGTTGGCAACATCATTGTTTCAAAAAAGTATAGTTGGCAACATCATTGTTTCAAAAAAGTATAGTTGGCAACATCATTGTTTCAAAAAAGTATAGTTGGCAACATCATTGTTTCAAAAACGTATAGCTGGCAACATCATTGTTTCAAAAAAGTATAGTTGGCAACATCATTGTTTCAAAAACGTATAGTTGGCAACATCATTGTTTCAAAAACGTATAGCTGGCAACATCATTGTTTCAAAAACGTATAGCTGGCAACATCATTGTTTCAAAAAAGTATCGCTGGAAACATCATTGTTTCAAAAACGTATAGTTGGCAACATCATTGTTTCAAAAACGTATAGCTGACAACATCATTGTTTCAAAAACGTATATCTGGCAACATCATTGTTTCAAAAAAGTATAGCTGGAAACATCATTGTTTCAAAAAAGTATAGTTGTCAACATCGTTGTTTCAAAAACGTATAGCTGGCAACATCATTGTTTCAAAAACGTATATCTGGCAACATCATTGTTTCAAAAAAGTATAGTTGGCAACATCATTGTTTCAAAAACGTATATCTGGCAACATCATTGTTTCAAAAACGTATAGCTGGCAACATCATTGTTTCAAAAAAGTATAGTTGGCAACATCATTGTTTCAAAAAAGCATAGTTGGCAACATCATTGTTTCAAAAACGTATAGCTGGCAACATCATTGTTTCAAAAAAGTATAGTTGGCAACATCATTGTTTCAAAAAAGTATAGTTGGCAACATCATTGTTTCAAAAACGTATATCTGGCAACATCATTGTTTCAAAAAAGTATAGTTGGCAACATCATTGTTTCAAAAACGTATAGCTAGCAACATCATTGTTTCAAAAAAGTATAGTTGGCAACATCATTGTTTCAAAAAAGTATAGTTGGCAACATCATTGTTTCAAAAACGTATAGCTGGCAACATCATTGTTTCAAAAAAGTATAGTTGGCAACATCATTGTTTCAAAAACGTATAGCTGGCAACATCATTGTTTCAAAAAAGTATAGTTGGCAACATCATTGTTTCAAAAAAGTATAGTTGGCAACATCATTGTTTCAAAAACGTATAGCTGGCAACATCATTATTTCAAAAAAGTATAGTTGGCAACATCATTGTTTCAAAAAAGTATAGTTGGCAACATCATTGTTTCAAAAACGTATAGCTGGCAACATCATTGTTTCAAAAACGTATATCTGGCAACATCATTGTTTCAAAAAAGTATAGTTGGCAACATCATTGTTTCAAAAAAGTATAGTTGGCAACATCATTGTTTCAAAAACGTATATCTGGCAACATCATTGTTTGAAAAAAGTATAGTTGGCAACATCATTGTTTCAAAAACGTATAGCTGGCAACATCATTGTTTCAAAAACGTATATCTGGCAACATCATTGTTTCAAAAAAGTATAGTTGGCAACATCATTGTTTCAAAAAAGTATAGTTGGCAACATCATTGTTTCAAAAAAGTATAGTTGGCAACATCATTGTTTCAAAAAAGTATAGTTGGCAACATCATTGTTTCAAATACGTATAACTGGCAACATCATTGTTTCAAAAAAGTATAGTTGGCAACATCATTGTTTCAAAAACGTATATCTGGCAACATCATTGTTTCAAAAAAGTATAGTTGGCAACATCATTGTTTCAAAAACGTATAGCTGGCAACATCATTGTTTCAAAAAAGTATAGTTGGCAACATCATTGTTTCAAAAAAGTATAGTTGGCAACATCATTGTTTCAAAAACGTATATCTGGCAACATCATTGTTTCAAAAACGTATAGTTGGCAACATCATTGTTTCAAAAACGTATAGCTGGCAACATCATTGTTTCAAAAACGTATAGCTGGCAAAATCATTGTATCAAAAAAGTATAGCTGGAAACATCATTGTTTCAAAAACGTATAGCTGGCAACATCATTGTTTCAAAAACGTATAGCTGGCAACATCATTGTTTCAAAAAAGTATAGTTGGCAACATCATTGTTTCAAAAAAGTATAGTTGGCAACATCATTGTTTCAAAAACGTATATCTGGCAACATCATTGTTTCAAAACCGTATATCTGGCAACATCATTGTTTCAAAAAAGTATAGTTGGCAACATCATTGTTTCAAAAAAGTATAGTTGGCAACATCATTGTTTCAAAAACGTATATCTGGCAACATCATTGTTTCAAAAACGTATAGTTGGCAACATCATTGTTTCAAAAACGTATATCTGGCAACATCATTGTTTCAAAAAAGTATAGTTGGCAACATCATTGTTTCAAAAACGTATATCTGGCAACATCATTGTTTCAAAAACGTATAGTTGGCAACATCATTGTTTCAAAAACGTATAGCTGGCAACATCATTGTTTCAAAAACGTATAGCTGGCAAAATCATTGTATCAAAAAAGTATAGCTGGAAACATCATTGTTTCAAAAACGTATAGTTGGCAACATCATTGTTTCAAAAACGTATAGCTGACAACATCATTGTTTCAAAAACGTATATCTGGCAACATCATTGTTTCAAAAAAGTATAGCTGGAAACATCATTGTTTCAAAAAAGTATAGTTGTCAACATCATTGTTTCAAAAACGTATAGCTGGCAACATCATTGTTACAAAAACGTATATCTGGCAACATCATTGTTTCAAAAAAGTATAGTTGGCAACATCATTGTTTCAAAAAAGTATAGTTGGCAACATCATTGTTTCAAAAACGTATATCTGGCAACATCATTGTTTCAAAAACGTATATCTGGCAACATCATTGTTTCAAAAAAGTATAGTTGGCAACATCATTGTTTCAAAAACTTATAGCTGGCAACATCATTGTTTCAAAAATATATAGCTGGCAACATCATTGTTTCAAAAAAGTATAGCTGACAACATCATTGTTTCAAAAAAGTATAGCTGGCAACATCATTGTTTCAAAAACATATAGCTGGCAACATCATTGTTTCAAAAACGTATAGCTGACAACATCATTGTTTCAAAAACGTATATCTGGCAACATCATTGTTTCAAAAAAGTATAGTTGGCAACATCATTGTTTCAAAAACGTATAGCTGGCAACATCATTGTTTCAAAAAAGTATAGTTGGCAACATCATTGTTTCAAAAAAGTATAGTTGGCAACATCATTGTTTCAAATACGTATAACTGCCAACATCACTGTTTCAAAAAAGTATAGTTGGCAACATCATTGTTTCAAAAACGTATATCTGGCAACATCATTGTTTCAAAAAAGTATAGTTGGCAACATCATTGTTTCAAAAACGTATATCTGGCAACATCATTGTTTCAAAAAAGTATAGTTGGCAACATCATTGTTTCAAAAACGTATAGCTGGCAACATCATTGTTTCAAAAACGTATATCTGGCAACATCATTGTTTCAAAAATGTATAGTTGGCAACATCATTGTTTCAAAAACGTATAGTTGGCAACATCATTGTTTCAAAAAAGTATAGTTGGCAACATCATTGTTTCAAAAACGTATATCTGGCAACATCATTGTTTCAAAAACGTATATCTGGCAACATCATTGTTTCAAAAAAGTATAGTTGGCAACATCATTGTTTCAAAAACGTATAGCTGGCAACATCATTGTTTCAAAAACGTATATCTGGCAACATCATTGTTTCAAAAAAGTATAGTTGGCAACATCATTGTTTCAAAAAAGTATAGTTGGCAACATCATTGTTTCAAAAACGTATATCTGGCAACATCATTGTTTCAAAAACGTATATCTGGCAACATCATTGTTTCAAAAAAGTATAGTTGGCAACATCATTGTTTCAAAAAAGTATAGTTGGCAACATCATTGTTTCAAAAACGTATAGCTGGCAACATCATTGTTTCAAAAAAGTATAGTTGGCAACATCATTGTTTCAAAAAAGTATAGTTGGCAACATCATTGTTTCAAAAACGTATATCTGGCAACATCATTGTTTCAAAAAAGTATAGTTGGCAACATCATTGTTTCAAAAACGTATAGCTGGCAACATCATTGTTTCAAAAAAGTATAGTTGGCAACATCATTGTTTCAAAAAAGTATAGTTGGCAACATCATTGTTTCAAAAAAGTATAGTTGGCAACATCATTGTTTCAAAAACGTATATCTGGCAACATCATTGTTTCAAAAAAGTATAGTTGGCAACATCATTGTTTCAAAAACGTATAGCTGGCAACATCATTGTTTCAAAAACGTATATCTGGCAACATCATTGTTTCAAAAAAGTATAGTTGGCAACATCATTGTTTCAAAAAAGTATAGTTGGCAACATCATTGTTTCAAAAACGTATATCTGGCAACATCATTGTTTCAAAAACGTATATCTGGCAACATCATTGTTTCAAAAAAGTATAGTTGGCAACATCATTGTTTCAAAAAAGTATAGTTGGCAACATCATTGTTTCAAAAACGTATAGCTGGCAACATCATTGTTTCAAAAACGTATATCTGGCAACATCATTGTTTCAAAAAAGTATAGTTGGCAACATCATTGTTTCAAAAAAGTATAGTTGGCAACATCATTGTTTCAAAAAAGTATAGTTGGCAACATCATTGTTTCAAAAACGTATAGCTGGCAACATCATTGTTTCAAAAACGTATAGTTGTCAACATCATTGTTTCAAAAATGTATATCTGGCAACATCATTGTTTCAAAAAGTATAGTTGGCAACATCATTGTTTCAAAAACGTATAGCTGGCAACATCATTGTTTCAAAAAAGTATAGTTGGCAACATCATTGTTTCAAAAACGTATAGCTTGCAACATCATTGTTTCAAAAACGTATATCTGGCAACATCATTGTTTCAAAAAAGTATAGTTGGCAACATCATTGTTTCAAAAAAGTATAGTTGGCAACATCATTGTTTCAAAAACGTATATCTGGCAACATCATTGTTTCAAAAACGTATATCTGGCAACATCATTGTTTCAAAAAAGTATAGTTGGCAACATCATTGTTTCAAAAAAGTATAGTTGGCAACATCATTGTTTCAAAAACGTATAGCTGGCAACATCATTGTTTCAAAAACGTATATCTGGCAACATCATTGTTTCAAAAAAGTATAGTTGGCAACATCATTGTTTCAAAAAAGTATAGTTGGCAACATCATTGTTTCAAAAAAGTATAGTTGGCAACATTATTGTTTCAAAAACGTATAGCTGGCAACATCATTGTTTCAAAAACGTATAGTTGTCAACATCATTGTTTCAAAAATGTATAGCTGGCAACATCATTGTTTCAAAAAAGTATAGTTGGCAACATCATTGTTTCAAAAACGTATAGCTGGCAACATCATTGTTTCAAAAACGTATATCTGGCAACATCATTGTTTCAAAAACGTATATCTGGCAACATCATCGTTTCAAAAAAGTATAGTTGGCAACATCATTGTTTCAAAAAAGTATAGTTGGCATCATCATTGTTTCAAAAACATATATCTGGCAACATCATTGTTTCAAAAAAGTATAGTTGGCAACATCATTGTTTCAAAAACGTATAGCTGGCAACATCATTGTTTCAAAAAAGTATAGTTGGCAACATCATTGTTTCAAAAATGTATAGCTGGCAACATCATTGTTTCAAAAAAGTATAGCTGACAACATCATTGTTTCAAAAAAGTATAGCTGGCAACATCATTGTTTCAAAAACATATAGCTGGCAACATCATTGTTTCAAAAACGTATAGCTGACAACATCATTGTTTCAAAAACGTATATCTGGCAACATCATTGTTTCAAAAAAGTATAGTTGGCAACATCATTGTTTCAAAAACGTATAGCTGGCAACATCATTGTTTCAAAAACGTATAGTTGGCAACATCATTGTTTCAAAAATGTATAGCTGGCAACATCATTGTTTCAAAAAAGTATAGCTGACAACATCATTGTTTCAAAAAAGTATATCTGGCAACATCATTGTTTCAAAAAAGTATAGCTGGAAACATCATTGTTTCAAAAACGTATAGTTGTCAACATCATTGTTTCAAAAACGTATAGCTGACAACATCATTGTTTCAAAAAAGTATATCTGGCAACATCATTGTTTCAAAAAAGTATATCTGGAAACATCATTGTTTCAAAAATGTATAGTTGTCAACATCATTGTTTCAAAAACGTATAGCTGACAACATCATTGTTTCAAAAAAGTATAGCTGGAAACATCATTGTTTCAAAAACGTATAGTTGGCAACATCATTGTTTCAAAAACGTATAGCTGGCAACATCATTGTTTCAAAAACGTATATCTGGCAACATCATTGTTTCAAAAAAGTATAGCTGGCAACGTCATTGTTTCAAAAAAGTATAGCTGGAAACATCATTGTTTCAAAAACGTATAGCTGGCAACATCATTGTTTCAAAAAAGTATAGTTGGCAACATCTTTGTTTCAATGTGCTGGAAAAGACCTGGAAGTTTACTATTTTCCCATAGCTGGGACCCCCAACAGGTGCTACCACCCCGGGTCAGGGTGGACCTGGGAACACCAGCAATTAAAAGGTGGTCCCACGCTTCCTCAAACCTCCTGATCTGAGGCCTTGCTGTTGGATGCAGTTTAACGTCGTACCCAGAACGGGAAAACGATTGAAGACAATTCTAACCACAGTGGAAATATATTGTAGGTATATATCTGTCCCTACACGACGGGAAATTTAACACAAGGTAGGTTTAATGTGCCGCTTACACGACTGATACACGGTATAGAAGCAAACATTGCCGAGTTTCTCACAGACATCAAGGATCGACACTGATCATCGTTTGTAATGAGAGAGGTGCAGTCTGCGAAATGGACCCCCAGGGGATGCGAATTTTACGCTTATTTTTAGCACAGTTGACCTCTTGGTTATTTATTAAGCTTAGCATAATTTAACATAAGGCCGCATGCATGGTATCCCCAGTGAGGATTAATTTCATTATTTAGTAAGCATAGCAAAAAAGACTAGCACACCAAACAATACCCTACGCTGACTCGCCTTATTTACTATTTTCTTTTAACCATAGCTCACTCAATATAAGGCCAAAGAGCAATACAAGGTAGCGCGTTACTGAATAAGGATATGGACATAAAATAAGTGAAAATTCCGAGGATATGGCGTATGGATAACGATTCACCTTAGACTTGAAGAGGTGGAGGTTGTAGTCTTCGAGGGAGCATGAGCATGGGAATCTAGTAGCTGTTTTTGGGAAGTAGCTTTCGGCTTGGAACGGCTTTCTTAGCTTAGTTTGACACAAGGCTACAATTATAGAGCTCTCAGTGAGGATGGAACATCTACTGCTGTCATGTCTGGGCAGGAGGTGCTCAGTCTTTACTTTCTAGTCTCGACAGAGTCCAAAAGTGTCTACGCGGCCTTGTGGGTGATGAATTATTTTCCACTCTACAACCCCTTTCTCACAAACGAAACGTTGCAAGACTCTCGCTATCAATGTTTCCATGGGAAGTTTCAGACAGATTACATTCCTTAGTTCCACCAATTCTAACCTTCACGGCTAAGACACATCAATCCATGTCCATTGTAGCGAAACCTCATTCCCTTCGTATTCCTTTGATATGTAAGTTCCGCTCGAACAGCTTCAACCCACGAAACACTAGTTTGTGGAACCAACAAGAGAATACTTACCCGATCACCTGTTCAAGTCTAGGGTCAACCGTTATCTTCCCCACATATCATTATAAACTGTGCCTCTTACTCTGTAACCAGCTATCTCGAGTGGTTCTTGGGCCTTGTATGGAGTGAGCATTATTGTAAAAAACAGAAAGGAATGATTAAATAGATTAGCTCGTTAACCATTACTCCGCCTTGAAACCATTGAGGGAAGGTATCGTAGGAGCAAGTGAGACGTTCTAAATAAAATAAGTGAATGAAGTCAACTAGGAGTAGTAATAGGGAGACAACGACAATGACGGTGGCATTTGTCATAAGTCTAGGTTAGGGGCTGACGAGTAGTGAGAAAGCTGGAGCTGATTGTATGCTCGGACAAGAAGAGGAAAATGTAGGAAGACTGTTGACAAAAAGTGCAAGGATAATGGCGATTCGTGATAATGGTAATAACTTCCGGAGGTCATGTTTGTTTTTTTCTTCCCTTTCCCTGTTTGGTAAATTCTCGAGCGAAATCAAATTAAAAATCTGATCGTGCGCAATTTCCCTCCTTTCATCCACTTTTGAAATTCATCCGTAAACTTTCCCGCCATCATTATGTGTAAACAGACATGTTCCAGATTCTACGTCATCATTTCTAGTCGTTCTCCCCTCCTCCTCTTCTGTCTCGCCATTTCTATTCCTGTCTTTCCTTCTTTGCTTATGACTCTTTTTCTGTTTCTTTTTTCTCAGCCTATTTTCCTCTGATTCACTCTTATGTTATCTACCACTTTCTTTCTTTCTTTCTTTTATTTTTTCTTTATTTCTTTCCTTCTTTCTTCTTTCTTTCTTCTTTCTTTCTTTCTTTCTAATATTTTAGGAAGCATGGCTAAGTTAAAATAAATAATGAAGCATATGAGTGCGAAAAAATCAGATTAAATTAAAGAAACAAAAATAAAGTGAGAGAGAGAGAAAGAGTGAGAGAGAAAGAGTGAGAGAGAAAGAGTGAGAGAGAAAGAGTGAGAGAGAAAGAGTGAGAGAGAAAGAGAGAGAGAGAGGGGGGGAAAAGAATGGGAAAAGAAAGAATCAAAGTAGGAAGAAATAGAGAAAATAAGAGAGGATGTAAAAGAAGAAAGAAAGAAAGAAAGAAAGAAAGAAAGTAAGAAAGAGAAAAGAAAGAAAGAAAAAAGAAAAACTGAAAAAATAAATGAAAGAAGAAAATAAAAAAAGAAATGGTAAAAAGAAAGAAAAGAAAAGAAAATCTTCGCAAGCGCAAACAGCGAGAGAACACAGTTCTGAATATTTACTGGACAAGGCAAAATGAAAAAAATTCAAAAAGAAGTTTTTTTTTTTTTTGCGCCAGTCAACCAAGGGGATAAGGGCTGCCCATTTCAAAACAAAATCAGCAATTGAAAGCCTAGGTTAACTTACCGACCTTTAGCATTGGTGGAAATGTCGAGTCCATATGTCTGGATCAATTATTCTCAAATGAGGGTTACTGGGGTCCCAAACCTAAGGAGAGAGGAATTTTAGTCAGAGGGGTATCTCCAAAATGGAAAGAATGCTGTCTGTATACTAATATTATGTGCATTCATTCAAATGCCTTATATATATATATATATATATATATATATATATATATATATATATATATATATATATATATATATATATTATCACTCACAGATAGTACAGCTCGGAGTTTCATGCACAACGCAGTCTTCAGGTGCTGAGTATAGATGGCCGTTATGTATATTAAATAAAAATATATATCTGATTATCGCAATGTTGGTGGAGTTATATACTGGGGTTACAGTTTTTAATTTTTAAAAATACATTTGGCATTCAAAATAAACGGGATTTGTATATATGTGTTTAAAAAATTCTTTTTTTTCATTTTAGAATTGAGAATATTGTCTTTTGTAACTAAAGCTAGGTTACTTGTTATTGTTTTTATAAAAGATACAAAAAACGTAATTTACCCTAAAAATAAAACGTAATTTATATTAATAAATTAATATGGATCACCGTATTTAAGCAGATATTTATTTCTAGGTCTACGTGTGACCATCAATTCATTTCTCTTGTTTAATATGCTAGGGCTATTTAAGTGTTTTAAGATTACCAATTTTTCAACAAGTTACATCTATTTCCTTTCCCTTCATAAGATTTGGCTCTAGCTATAATATCTCATTTGATGAAAGGAGAATTGCCATCATTCTTTAATTGCCAAAAATATTTGGAGAGAGCAATGCTGTTTTTGTATCTTATATTACCTAAAGTCATTCGATGATGGTACAAACGAAATTTCCAAGGATTTTCAGTGGAACCAAAATAAAATTGTTACTGGAATGTATGCTCGCTCAGTATACAATATTATCAAACATACATTGACTGTTTAAGGGACAGATCAAATTCTTTCGGCAGTTGCATTTGTTTTAGAAAAATTTACGTTGTCTTTGTTGGAAATATATTTGTTTAATATAATGTCGTTATATTGGGATATGGATTTGTCTATGTTATTAATCTTAGCATTGTTATTGTTAAACATCTTTTTTAGTGCTGTGAATGATTAAAATGCTTATGGATTAAATTTAGGAAAATTCTTCCGATATTTGTTTGAACATTACGTTGAAAACGTTTGATTAAACCATATGATTTTATGCTTACGATATTTCTGTTAATTTTTACCTTCTTTGTTTTTTTTTCTTCTAAATACTCTATTATAGTTTTATGAGGAAGAATGCTCTGTATCGGGATAGTTCGTTTATTTCTATCTATCTATCTATCTATCTATCTATTTCAGTCTTTCCTTCCTCTCTTCTTTTCCATCTATTTTTCTATTTATGAAATGGAATACGAACATAGATATCTATAAAGGCGATTACGGATCAACCGTTCTGAAAATAATTACTTTAATCTTATTTAAGCCTAATTATTGAGGTTTGAAAAATGTGGGTTACAAAACTTAGTTTGCGAAACATCGCTATTCCGGGTTTTAGGAGTTGACATACAGTTTTGAATAACAGTATTTACATTAGTCGGACTATTGTCCTCATCTTTGTCGCCATATTTGTCACAACGTTTCGGCCGTTGTACGCTCCGGCCTTCTTCGGGTAGTTGGAATTTCGAACTGAACCCTTTATTTCGATCACTGGGGTAGACTGTTCTAGTTCCACGTGCCATGTTTGATGGATGTCAGTTATCAGTTATCTCCTGCTAATTTTCAATTTGAAAGTTCTCCACTGCCTTAACCGGGTATTAAACTCACACTCTTTGGGTCGGTCACTGGATCTAACCAACGCCTTTATCCACTGTGCCATGTGTCCTTGAGCATATGGTGGGTGTAGCATATTTATATGCTACACCCACCATATGCTCACTGTCTGTCATTTTTGGAAGCATCGTGACAATTTTTTAAAGTCAAATGCATTCTGTTGCAAAGTAGATGCAGAAACTGCATTCAAATATTTCTTGGCGTTCAAACCTTTGGTGATTGATCGTAAATGCATAAGTAACCTTCTAACTCGATGGAAGAAATATATAGATGTTCAAGGTTACTATTCTGATTGGTTCAAACACTGTTTAAATGCATTCATTCAGGGATAAAAGTTGATTCTAATATCGGCCACTATTTTTCGAACAACCTAATATTAATACTAGTTGATAAGACAAAAGATGATATTATCTTAAAGTTTAATTATATACATAATAAAAATTCAAGAAAAATTTCTCTTTTATCTCTTGCAATTCGCATTTCTGCTGTCTTCATTTTATTTTACTTTTTTTTGTTACTCGTGTTAATTCCTTTTCTCATTCCTTTCGTTCATTTTTTTATTCGTTCACTATTCGGGTTCAGTCTTTATTCCATATCGATTTTATTTCCTATTTTTCCTACTTGTTTCCTTCTTTTGTCTTCTTTCCCTCGGTCTTCCCTTCTGCTTTCATTCTTCTGGCAGTTTCTTCCGTATGTTCTCTGTTATTTGTTCTCTGTTCATTCCTGTAATAGAATGTTCTTTATTTTTTTCCTTGTCGTTTTATTTTCCGAAAACATCAGATTTCTTTTTTAAACACATTTCTTCTTTTCTCTTATATTTTTCATTTTCGCCTTTTCCATTTTTCTCATTTTTATTTCTTTAGTTAAAGAGATGCTTTTTTTTTCTTTTAACATCCTGAAATTACGTCTTCTCTCTTCTACGGATATTTCTTTCTTACCATTTGACTTTTCCTTTCTTTCATCTATCACACGTTTCTTTAGGTTTCACATGCTAGATGTCATTATGTTTTAAACGAATCAATTTCTCTGTTTTTCTACCCGCTCCTTCATGAAACTAATTCTTTCTTTCTTTCTTTCTTTCTTTCTTTCTTTCTTTCTTTCTTTCTTTTCTTTCGTTTCTCAGTGAATTATTCCGTCCTTCCTTCCTTCCTTCCTTCCTTCCTTCCTATTTCCTTCTGTTTTTTGAGAATTCCTTCTTTCTTTCTTTCTTTCTTTTCTTCCAAATCTTTATGAATTCTTTGTTTATTTATTTCTTGCCTTTTTCTTTTGTTTCTCAGTGAATTATTCCTTCCTTTCTTCCTTATTTGTTTTCCTTACTATTCCCTCTCGTTTCTTTGACAATTCCTTCTTTCTTTCTTTTTCGTTCTTTTCTTCCAATTCTTTGTGGATTTCTTTCTTTCTTTCTTTCTTTCTTTCTTTCTTTCTTTCTTTCTTTCTTTCTTTCTTGTTCGGGCATCGACTTTTTAAAAAAAAATTCATCATTTTCCTTGTCGTTGTCTGTACTTCATTACCGTTTTCTTCTCTGCCGTCGGCGTGACCCTTTCTTGCAGTCAAATCATCTGCTATTCATAAGAGGGACTTAAAGTCATCGAACAGTGATCTATGCGTGCAGCGTCCGAGACACATGTGTATCACGAGTTTATCAGAATCTGAAAAGGAGGCACGACCAAATAGATTCAGTTCACAGCGGCATCAAACCTTCCACTCCATATTTTCGTAGAAGAGAGCTTGATTCTGGTATTGCTCGCAGCGATTCTCACCAGGAACTGCTGGTGCCTTTTTAAAAGCAAACACTCGTGCTCAGTCCCTAAGCACTCCATCGAACGTCTGTTGCTTTGATGAGATGTAAACGTTATTAATAGCAAGGAGAGAATGGGAAAGAGATAAAGGCTAACCTGTGTGTAGCCTTGAATTGGGTATGAAAAAGAAAGAAAGACAAATAATTAAAGAAAGAAGAAAAAGTAAGAAGAGAGAAAAAAAGAAGAAGAAAAGCATGAAGAGCGAGAAAGAAAAACTCAATGAAAATAAAAAGAGATTAAAATTAGAAGAGAAAGAGAAAAAAATGAAGAGGGAAAGAAAGAAATTAAGAAATAAAGAGAGGGTGAGAAAAGGAAAGAAAAAGAGGAAGAAAAGAAAAACAGAAAGAGCCAGAATGGACGATAAAGCGAAGGGGAGTAAAATAAGAAGAGGAAGAGGAAAAAAAGAAAGAAAGTATGTAAAAGAAAAATTCTAAAGACAAGAGAACAAAAGAGAAGCGGAAAAGTCAGAAATATATAAAGAAAGAGAAAGAAAGAGAAAGAAAGAGAAAGAAAGAGATATAATTGAAGAAAGATGTGGGAAACGAAGAAGTTACACGTGAAGGGCAAAAAAGAGGGGAAATATAGATACAGAGAAAAAGTTAGTGTTTGACAGACAGATAGAGAGAAAAAATAAAAGAATAGAATAAAGAAACTGTGAAGCGTTAGAGAGCAGAGCAAATAATAATAAAAAAAAAGGTTGCAAAAAAACGACATTAATGAAAATAAATCCCTTTTTAACACATGGACAGAGTGTGGCTCATATTCAGCTAAAATTTATTTCTTCTGTCAGGGAAATGCCCACAGAGAGCAAAACTGTCCATAGAGTGCCTTTTATTTTCTTTCTGACGTTTAACTGTGTGGATAACTTTAGCAGCGGCGCTAAATCAGACAGACTTCACGTGTGATGTCACGAAACGGAAGCTGAGTAAAAAAGAACCAACCTCGTCAATTGGAAAGGTAAAAATAAAGGCGACTTGACTGAACTTGGTTAATAATCTGAAATTTACTAAAAGAACTCGACTATACCATATCTCGACACGTATTATTCTGCTATGAATAGTCGTAGTTGAATAGTACGTTTAGTGTGACATGACCAGACCCCGAATCGAAAAATAAAGATAGTAAACAACATAGGATAAAAAACGATCGCCATTATAAACCCCTCTCCCCCCAAAAAAAACCCAAAACAAAAGGAAACGAGACTTCAATTTGTCGTATCTATTAACATATCTAATAAAATATGCAGCATATTTCACAAAATAAAACCAATTATTATGTTAATTCTAAACATAATTATAAACTTATTAATTTTAAATATGAGAAACATTTTCAGGTAACAATAGCTACATAAACATTAAAACTCGCTTACAAAATATTTATAAACCAATAACACGCAATGAATGAAATGAAATTAAATCGTACAATACAAAACCATAGAATTCAAATTAGAAAAGTTGTTTTATTAGTCATCATAATTTAGGTAGATACCGCCAAACTATCACGCGGACGTAGTAGTAGACATACCACATGGCTTTTTAGGGCCAATTAGCAATAAATAAAATAATATAATTCTAGCGTCGATTTCTTAGGAAAAAAGGTATAAAAATCCCGAAGTCCGGCCCTAAGAAAAAGACTCACAAATGCCACCAAGGTCTACGTCACTCTATCTGCTGATATTCAAGACCCCATTCACGTCCGCACGCAAAAGTAGCACTTGAACCAGTAGCACTGACCAAACTACAAAGAGATTGTCTCAGATAATGGCGCCACCGTCCACTGTAAGGACTAAATTCTACCTATCTACTTTATTCACATTACTACTACGCACGCATACACATACTGACTCTTTCACACAAACTCACATGTAACCACATGTCACCGTTCTCACATACGTACGCAATACAGTTTATATTCTATCCAAGAACTCTATTAACAATCAAAAATGCCATTACTCATTTAATACATTCAACCAACTTCTTGTATCCTTGTTATATAAAATTAATGTTATTTGTCAATGAAAATCGTTGGATTATTCTAAACGGTCGAATTACGAGCAGACCCGCAACAATATTTTATGTTATTGTATCGAATCCTGACACTCTGAATTTTAAGGTTTAACAAAATTCCGAGTAGAACGATTCCTACAATATCACGCTTGCTTTTTACCCTAACATTCAAGAATTTGTGTGCCATTGTCCACATAAATAACGAATTTATATATTTGATATCTATCCTCCTCGTATCAGTTTAAATTTTTTTCTTGTATATTGCGACCATTTTATTATTGTTGACTATTGTTTATGTATATGGGAAAAGGGCGCTATTTCAAGCTGACGCCATAAAGACATGAGTTAAAATAACGCCTTATTCTTTTCATATATTGCGACCAATTTTCTTAAATTTCGCGTTTTCTTGATCTTAAGATGAAAACGAGCAAATTTGCCAACATATCGCCTGCTAACCTTCAGGAGAGAGACTCATTGCGCTTTCTCGGACTAACGTTTTCCGCTGACATGAAGTAGAAAGATTATATTAACTCAGTTGCTAGGTGAGCTGCTAGTAAAGTCGTTTCCATTGTCGTGCTAGACAGTTTTTCATGCCAGAAGCTATCTTAGATATTTATAAGTCTACAATTCGTCGTTCCTTTGAGTATTGCTGTCACATCTGGTTATTGCTCCTAGCCTGGCATCCTAGCTTCAGTCACTTTCCCACTGCTGTAATGTAATTTCCCTGTGCGCTTTCTATAAATATTTTCATGGTAATTATTCTGATGAACTTTCCGCTCTGGTACCTAGACTTTATTATTACCTTAAGCGCAGTACTAGATTGGCAGTTATGTCTCATCATTTTACAGCTGAAATGTCTAGATTTAACCGTAAGTTCTATGCTAACAGTTTCTTCTCTTGTTCTTCTCACTTGAGGAGCTCTCTTCTGGCTTCTTGCTTCCCAGTCAACTTTGATCTTCAAAAATATAAATGCAATGTCTGAGAATACCATGGACTGAACATGGGAGTAACGGGGACGTTGTAGAGACAATGGCAACAAAAATACCACTTCTTCTGTCATCTTAATTGTTGTTCTTTTATTGTTCTCTCTCCTTAATAATATTTTTCTCATATTCTCTCGCACTCAGTAAACCCCCTTGCGTCTTAGTGGCGTTGTTGCCTTGCTTGGGGTGAAATGATTAAAAAATTAAGTGAAATTTTCACTTTTCAAAATTAATCGTTAGAAACAAAGAAAAGATTACTGAACTGTTATTGTAATATTTGTCCGCCTATCAGTGAATGCTAGACAGTCTCTTCACAGATGAAGAAGAGACTTGAAGCAAGCGAAATGTAGTTTACCATGGACCGAATATGGGAGCAACGAGGAAATTCTAGAGACAATGGCAATAAAAAGACCACTTATACTTTAGACAAGGAATAAGCAGTTAGAATTTCTAGGGCACATAATGGACTAGGAAAATCTGATACTCATAGGTGAGAGAGAGAGAGAGAGAGGGGGAGAAAGAGAGAGAGGGAGAGAGAGAGAGGGGGAGAGAGTGAGAGAGAGAGGGGGGAGAAAGAGAGAGAGGGGGAGAAAGAGATAGAGGGGGAGAGAACGAGAGTGAGAGAGAGAGAACGAGAGTGAGAGAGAGAGAGAGGCGAGAGAGAAAGAAAGAAAGAAAGAGAGAGAGAGGGAGAGAGAGCGAGAGAGAGAGCAACGTATAACCTTCCTGGTGAACTTGAGTGAATGGATGAAGAAGCAGGGTTTGCGAGAAATGGCAAAAACTGACGTCAAAAGGATATGATAAAAGATTTATCTATTATATATGGAGTTTCAGTCACGAATAAATATAATGAAATCAATATTTTTATTAAAAAAACACCCCTAAAATAACAACACCAACAGCAAAAAAAGGAAAAAAAAAAAGAAGAAAACAAAAGAAGCATTTTCATTTTTTCATGTATTTTAAGAACTAGTCCATCAAGATGATTTGGTAAATTCCGAATAGTGCTTGAATACTTTGAATTTCTGGGATGAACAATAATCATTTTTTACATTATTTAAGTGCGGACTATTGTCTTCAACTTCGTTATTATTATCACAACATTTCGACTGTTGTGTCCTCCTGTCTACCCGGATCGATAAGAAACTGGTGATAATAACAACAAAGACGACGACAACTGTTCGCATATAAAGAAGGTAAATAATGTTTTGAATAATCGGGTGGAATAATCGGACGGAACAATCGGGTGGAATAATTGGGTGTAACAAGATCTGGTGAATAAGCTAAGGTCTTTAATCTTAGAGGTGGTCATGCATGGGAGCAGGGTTTGTCATGATGAAGCATTACGTCTTTGCAATCAAACTGGAGCTCTTTTTATTTAGATTAGTGCTTAAAAATTCTGCTCTAACTGGTAGCAACTCAAAGTGGACCAGACCAGCTGTTTTTTTTTATACTAATGTTCAAACAATACAAGGCTCAAGGACCACTCCATGTCGGGGTTACTGAATCATGCTGTATGGGTGTAAGAAAAGGTAAGAAGTGATGTTCATAGGATCATGCAGAAAAAAATAACCGTTACCCCTAGACTTGGAGAGGTCAAGATTGTAATGCTTGGGACAACATCCCACGGGTCGTCTTTTGCACAAAGCAACAGTTCTTGGGAAAAAGCTGTCTGAGTGGAGCTTACTTCTTATTAATAGAATACGAAGGGAAGGAAGATGGTTTATCCTTGTGCATGTGGACAGGTGGGTCCCAGCTGCAAAGGTCATGGTTGTGGAACCAAGGAATGTAGCTCTCAGCAGAAGACATGTCATGGAAATGGCTATAGAGTAGCGAGATGTTTGCAACGTTTCGTTTCGTCTGTAGGAAAGGGGTTATAGGGTGGAAAATAATTCATCACCCACAAGGCTGCGTAGACGTTTTTGAACTCAATCAAGACAGGCAAATGAGGACTGGGCAGCCACTTTTGTTTTAGTTAATATAAACCTGCAACTATTATGTCATAAGTAATTTCAATTGAAGATCTGATGAAAATGACGAAAACAAAATCATATTTAATTACAATTTATTAATTAACAAAATTTCAACTATTATCTGTAAGCTCCCTTCAAAATTTCACATAAAAAAAGGAAAAACAGAATCCGGTAGTTTTCTGGTTCTTCGTGGATTTCCAGATCTATTCCAAGATAATTCTTAAAACTCTGGGATAGATGGTAATCAGGTGTAGAAAGATCTGCAGAATAAGGAGTCTGTGAAACTTTTTCCCAGCAGATTTTTTCAGAGGTGATCTTTGCTGTATGGGAACATAGATTATCGTGATGGAACTCCATATCTTTGCAATTGATCAAACTGGACCAATTTTTATTCAAAGTAGTGTTTAGAAACTCTGACGTAATTATAACATTGACTGATAGCAACTCAAAATGAACCAAACAAATGCAATCCCGGCAAATATAATTGGATACAGGTCTATTTTGGACCGTGTCTTTTTCATCTTCACAGAGCCATTGTCTGCGTCGATTTATATTTTTATAAAATATCCCTTCTTATATTATAAGTGGTTAATCCTTTCAAAACTTGTGATATTAATTCAGTAAAGAAATGCAGGCAAGTGCGGACGTTGATTCTTGCTTTCATGTTGGCTTTGTCCATTTTCCATGTTGCAGATGACAGTGAAGCATTGCATAGCATAGCATATATTCGATATTTGAAAACTAATTCTTCAACTCGATCAGCACTTGCGACCATATCTCTGAAGTTCTTGTCCGATCACTGAAATTAAGCCTGCTCACTGCTCAGGGATACCAGGTACTGTCAGTTTGAATATGCGATGGACATCGGCTCGGAATGAGAAATCGGGGAGCAGGGTTTGAATTCTAGTCGAGTTCGTTAAATTCTCTTACGTATAAATTCATCTCTTCCGGGGGACAGAGTGGGGACCTATAGACTTGGTTAGCAACTAGTCAACCGCAGAAAATAACAGCAAACTACTGCGGGAATTCTTTTGACAAGGCAGCCAGGAATCGAAAAGAGACATGATCACCCAAGCGAGCATCGTGCATAACACGGAAGGAATTAAATGAAATAAAGTGTAATGTATATTTCTATATAAATAAAGATAAGTATGAATAAATAGTTTTAACTGATAAACTCACCGCAGTGTATGTAATTCGTGATATCACAAGAAATGCATGAATAGTTCATAAATGCTAATGATTGCATAAAAAAAAAATGTTCTATGCAGGAAATTCGCTCATGAAAAATTTAGTCTAAAATAATTAAACTGACAGCTTCTTTTTTCCATCTAAATCATAATTATTATTCTACTTATCCCTTCATTAGTTAGCACAACCGAGGCGCCTTGCCAATATCTCACAAATAATGGACTATTCCTTTTTGATCACGAGGAAAGAAGGAAAAGGCACATCTTGGTCTCAGCGAGAGAAAGAATAAAAGAAGATAGGAAGATAGAAGTGTTTAATGTCTCTTGTTAATAAATAATAAATAATGGACTTTTGATCGGGTGTAAAGACATATCAGAGACGTTACTTGGTTTCAGTGAGAAAATGAATGAAAGAAAGAAAAATGTAGGAACATAGAAGTGTTTAACGTCAGTTTAAATGAAAGGAAAAAAGTTGTTAATTTCAAATCTTTTCATTTGTATCCCCTTACTTCTTAAAATAATAACCCACCTTCATATTTATGATTGTTAAAGAAATATTTTGTTAAATTCATTAAGCTCAGATACGAGGCTGGCATCCCGTTCCCACCCTTTCACTGTCGAAACTGTTAAATGTAGACGTCTCTTCTACTCCAATAGCTTCATATCTCGCACCTCACGCCTATGGAACTCCCTTCCTCATTCCTGTTTCCCTGATGACTATGATCACCAACTATTCAAGTGTAACGTCAATCGACATCTCCAGTTGCCTTGATCTATCCTCTTTCGTCCTCCACATCCTTTCCTCCAACACTCCTATTTGCTCTTGCTCCAAATCCTCTGTAACCCCTTGCGTGCTAGTGGCTTCCAGCCTTGCCTGGGATGAAAAGCTTTAAAAAAAAAAATTTAACGATGCGATAAAGGAATTTCTACGTATATTCTATTGCGGTAGAACTCACTATTAGCTTATTCAGTCATTAACTTTAAAATTCATCAGAAAATTCAAATAGGAAAACAGGGAAATGGGTATTGCTTGTAAACTATGATTTGGGAAATGGAAAATTTCACTGAAATATGTTAGAAAATTTCCAAGTTTTCATCTGAAATAAAAAATAGGAACTTTAAGCAAGATGTTAATATTTGGGAAAAAATGACGAGAAGAAAACATCAGTAAAAAGCTAACGCCCGGAGGATATAGGCTACAGAAGGAAATTAAAGGAGCAGAAATTAATGGATGATTATTACGGAAGTATTGATGATACAGAAAAATCTAATTCTAAATAGTTGGAGTTAATGAGATGCCATTATCATATCAAGTTTTATTAAACATTATTTTTTCCAAAATAAGAAAATTATGTCTCAGAAAGTTGAGTTGAAATGAAGCAATTATAAATTTAAAATCTGCCGACTCATCATTTCCACTCGATCAGGTTTTATTTTAAATCCCCGAACATATTTGGCTTTACATTTAAAGTCAATCAGTTATGTGCCATGCGTGATACACGCTTAGGTGATCATGTATCTTTCAATACATGACTGATGAGGCATTTTTTCCCGCAGTAGGTTGCCATTTTTTTCTGTGGAATACCAATTGCCATCCAAGGCTATAGAACCCAGTCTGTCCTGCTATTTATCCATAGCTGGGGGGAGAAGAAGAGAATTCATACCTTTCCCTAGGGTATTAGCATGTCAGTCAGTCAGTTATGTGCCATGCATGATACACTCTTAGGCGATCATGTATCTTTCAATACATGACTGAAGAGGCAAATTTTTTCCCGCAGTAGGTTGCCATTTCTTTCTGCGGTAGACCAGGTGCCATCCAAGGCTATTTATCTATAGCTGGGCGAAGAAGAAGATTCATACTTTTCCCAAGACTATTAGCACGTAAGTGAATGTAATGGATTCGACTGGAATTCGAACTCGGCTCCGATTCCTCAATCCGAGCCGATATCCATTACTCCACCGTGCCTCCTCCATTTAAACTAGCTTTGTATATTATTTAACCTTTCAATGACCACCGTAAAATCCGATATTAATCATATCTATGTACACCCCACTAAACCCTATCGTCAAAAAAAAAAAAAAGAAAAAAAAAGAAAAAAAGTGGGACGATGGGTATTAATGGGTTAAAATAGGGGCATGCTTTATAAACAGATCTTGAGACCTAATTTTCTGAGATCAAATTTCATGACCACCCACAAATGAGACAGCAGTCAGTTATATTTTCGCTTTAACAGCAACTGGGTCCGGTAAACGTCGGCAAAGCTTCCACATTATTTATTGCTCCCACTGACATCACCAATATTCTGTTTTCATTCTTCCGTTTTATTTTAAACATTTTTCTGAGCGAACAAATAAATCTTTCTGGCGGCACAGAGAACAGGTGATAAATCACCGAATTTTTCCAGTCTTTTTGCATAAAATTTTATTTGGAAATTTTCGGCACTCTGCCCTTATATTGTACAATGAAAATCAGGACTAAATGAATTGTCAACGGCCAGGAGCTAATTACTAACAGAATAAGATAATTATAGGCAGGGCCGGTGGCTCTATGACATGCCACCCCACCATGAATTTATGGTACGCACCCCAATTTATGATACGGGGACCACACTATACTACATCACAATTTTCATAATGTAGTTTTCATGTAAAATATAAATTTTATTGTAATCTAATTATATACAATAATGGATCATATGCAATCAAGGTGAACAATTCAACTAGAAAAATTCAAAAATAAATACAATTTATCTAAATACAAATAAGAAATATGTCATAATAGATCATTCCATCTTAAATAATTAGAGACATGTCATAATAGATCATTCCATCTTAAATAATTAGAGACATGTCATAATAGATCATTCCATCTTAAATAATTAGAGACATGTCATCACAGATCATTCCATCTTAAATAATTAGAGACATGTCATAATAGATCATTCCATCTTTAATAATGAGAGACATGTCATAATAGATCATTCCATCTTAAATAATTAGAGACATGTCATAATAGATCATTCCATCTTAAATAATTAGAGACATGTCATAATAAATCATTCCATCTTAAATAATTAGTGACATGTCGTAATAGATCATTCCATCTTAAATAATTAGAGACATGTCATAATAAATCATTCCATCTTAAATAATTAGTGACATGTCGTAATAGATCATTCCATCTTAAATATATCAACAATGTTTTGCGGCAATTTTTAACATCAACTTGTGATTTTTCTTGTTAAAAAGTTGAATCATTTTAACGCATTCAACATTATGGATAAAACATCGTGAATTTTATAAAGTGTTTTTTCGAGACTTAGCATGAGCAAAACAAAGTCACGGATTTGAACTAAAAAAGAAACCCCAACAATGACGTCAAAATCCGTGAAAATTTTTCATCCTTAGTTTAATTTGTAACGTATAGAACAGTGGTTTTCAAACAGGGTTCCGCGGAACCCTAGCGTTCCGCCAGTAAAGCCCAGGGGTTCCGCAAGAAGTTACACAAGTACTATGATTGACACGACCCAATATTAAAGATTTGTGCAAGAATCATCAGGCTCATTGAATTTTTAATGAAAATAAATGTAACCCATTTAAACTGAATTTTTTTTAAATACATGTGTAATAACCGTAGAAGCAAGATTAAAATTTCATATGGATGTATACAATATTTTTACAGTTTGTCTTTGTATTTTTTTGTAAATAAATCTGAAGGTGAGTATTTTTATTTTATTTTAATAATTGAAAGCTTTTTTTTTGCATAAGACAATTAATTTATTGCAGAGGTTCCTCGAGCCACTGGAATGTTTCCTTGTGGTTCCGCTCCAGCAAAAAGGTTGAAAACCACTGGTATAGTAAAAAGCAAATGTTGATAAGATAGCGAAGGTCACAAATTTTTGCCCGGGCATGCCAATCAGGCTTGCCAAGTTTCATGGGTACTACGCCCCGGCCTTGATTATAGTCTGAATGTAAATGAATAGCTAATTATTTTGTCACAGTTGTGATTTTATTAAAGTATTACATGTTAAATTAATTTTACTATAGAAATACATTGTATATGAATTTACTATAGAAATGGTTTATAAATGATTTTACATTAAGGATCGTGTAAAAGATTTTCTATAGGAATGCAGTGTAAAGGGTTTAAGGAAATTATTTCTCAGTGTTTGATCTGAATCAAGTAATTATAAATTTAAACAATGCACAACATCTTTCAGGAATAACGACATCATTTCCACCATATTTTATACTGTAGGCGATCATAACTCTCCACGACTTTTTGTTTGCTTTTGTTACTCGAACAAACCTTCCTTCCCTCTCTTTGTCATCCATCTTTATCACTGTTTTGACTTCATTATGACCTGTGAGTGTTAAATTCTCCAAGTTCCTCTTCCTAATTAACGGCCTCGTTCTGATTGCAAATATAAGTTTCATTGTAGTTCTTATATTTCCTTAAAGTTTATTCGTTGCTCACATGTTCTGGTGTTGGCATTCTCAGCATCCTTCAGTAGAACATTTCTGTTACCTCAAGTCACCATTTCATCTGTGAAGAAATAGTTCAGTATTCCCTGCTGGAGGGGCGGATTGATATTACATAGTAGTTCAGTATTCTTTTCTTTTTTTTCTAACGAAATTTTCTTGTTTCTTAATACTTTGCTTAGTTTCTAGAAGACAACTATTGCTACTACGATGCGTCTTCGGATTTCGGTGTCACATTTTCGGTGTTATTTTTTGTTTTTTTAGTACATAGCTCGCCACACTTGTCTCTTTTGCTGACAACCGGGTATTCAATTTTCTTATAGTTATTTTTTATTTTTATTTTTTACAGTGAGGTTCACCATGTACAAGGCCCGGGGGCCACTCGAAGTAGAGGTGTATTTATATGGATAAGAGGGGAAGATAACGAATAACTCTAGACTTGAACAGGTTAGGATTATAGTGATCGGGGAAACATCGACTTGGGAGACGATTCCACAGGGCAGTGGTCCCCGTGAAGAAGCTGTTAGAGTGGAATTTCTCACCAATGGAATACGGAGGGAACGTGGGTGGTTTGCTACGATGTAAGTGGCATAGCGGGTCTTAGCCGCGAATGTTAGGACTAGTTGAAACAAGGAATGTAGTTCTTCCGAGCACTATCTATAGAAGTACCGATAGAAAAGTGAGAGGCTTGCCACATCCCGCCTGTGAGAGAGAGGTTGGAGGGTGGAAAATAATTGGTCATCCACAAGGAGTCGGGGACTCTTTGGAACTTGATCAAGATAGTTATCTTTCTATTTCTGTGTACTCCTTGAACTCACTTTCTATCCGCATGTTGGCCGTCTGTTCCCGGTAGACATTACCAATTACTTCACGTGTAAGTCAAGCTTTCCTAGTATTTTCTAAGACTAGAAATTTGTTGAAATTCTCACAGTATTTCATGATTATTCTTTTTTTGACGAGATTTACAAACTCTACGTTTCGTTCAATTTCGCAAACCAATCGATGAAATTTGAATAAACTGATTTGTTTGGAAAAAATACGTTTGACAAAAAACCTACTTTGCGGTTTAATAATGTCTTTAATTTAATTTAATTTTATAAGACTTCATAGTAAACAATGTTTTTTAAGAAAATTTCTTTTTTTCTCCTTTTTAACAGCGAAGAATAAATTCTTAGGATTTCTTACTCTTGAGTATGCAACATACAACCGGCCATATGGAAATATTTACGTTTGGAACCAATTTCCAACTTTTTGAAGCGTTTGGCCTTGTCGTTTGGTTATAGTTCTCGCAAACGTAAGGCGAACTGGAAACTGCATTCTTGTATATAAAAACTTAAAAAAAGATATGCAAGAAATAATATTGCATTTTTATTAAATAAGTATTTGTTATATTAATTATTAAACTGTTTTTTAAAATAGTGGGAGTATTTTGCATGTTAAATAACTGAACTTTTAATTTTTCCTTCCAAAAATAAATGGACGTTTATTGTACTAAGCTACGCACCCTAGTAAAATCAATTGTATTTCGTACCTACTTGTTTGCATTTCTCCCTCAAATTTTGTTTCGATCGGTCAATGTATGGTTATTTTAGAAGGTGTGAAGGACGCACGAATTAACGGAAGTCACAGAGTTTTATATATAGATGTCTTTTATCTATGCTTTTGTGTAATCTATGAAAGATAGATATAGATCCTACATCTTTATTGCATATTCTGATAGCATTATGATCATAAAGATATCATTTCTTATTCCAATGTCTTGAACAAAGTCCTACTTTTCTTGGCTTATTTCCAATCTGATTATGCTAGGAGCTCTATTCATTAGGCTCCTAATAATATGGTTACTAATATGGCTCATTTAACTGTACACCCGGTAGCAAGGTCTCTAATGGGTGATTGGGGATTTTGGGGAGCGAAGAACCACCTCTTAATTGCTGTTGTTCCCAGCTTCACTCTGACCCGGGGTGGTAGCAACTGTTAGGATCCCATCTATGGGAAAATAATGAACCCACCAAACAAAATAAAACACTATGAATGTATAAAAATACATTTATATTTAAAAAATGCCAGAAATACATTTTTATATTAGGAAATTACCAATAACACATATTTATAGTAAAATGACCAACAATACATTATTGTAGTTGGAGGCATACAATTGCGTACAGAATATTTAGACTTCGGCATTAAAGGTTGATATGCCACTAAGCAAAATCAACCAACTAATCAGCCGACATGAAATAACTCTTTTCTGACATTAATCCATAAAATATCGTAAAGAAACCAAACTATATTCTAAAATATAACAAAACTACAACATAAAACACACAATCCACCGCCTCTAGTAATATCCACACAAACACGTATATGCACAAAAGCTGAGTATCATCTACCATGTATTCAATTGTGAAGGCAGAATAACATTTATCATATTTTTATTCCCTCAAAGCTCCCAAGAAAATTAAATTTCGGTATTAAATGACCCATAAGAAATTGATATTCCGTTAAAGAAAGAAACAAATCATTTAATTGTCAAATGGAGTCTGCATTATTTTGCACACCGCTTCTTTGGTATATCTATGAAGATAAATCTGATAAGTTACTGTTTCGTTAAATTTCTGTGTCGCTTCAGGATGTGGGCTATTATGACTCATAGATGATATGAATCATTTCTAGTTATTAATATACCTTGTCTTTTTCTTATCGTTATCGACCCTTGAAGTTCAAGCCGTTATCGTCAACGGCTTGAAGGGACGCGGCACGTAAAAGAAGAATCAGTAGAGAGTGATCACATCTACGATTCGGCATTTTGATTATAAAGTTAGGACTTCTTCAAACTATTGATTTTAATTTGAAGTACTCGTTCGGGCATGCGCGCGCACACACACACACTCACACACACACACACACACACACGCGCGCGCGAACAAAGAAGAAAAAATCAATCTAACATCACTAAAAGGCAGTTTAAAAATTTTTTTTTATTTAATATAAAAATATCGAAAATGAGAAAATCAGCCGACATTTGCTGATACTTCCTGACGAGTGGACCGAACGATGACAAAAAGTTTTGCTTAAGAAAACTGGAGTCGAATGCATGCTGAATATAACATCAATCAAGAGACAAATATCATATTTGTAATAATCCTATATATATATATATATATATATATATATATATATATATATATATATATATATATATATATATATATGTTGAGAGAAAGAGAGAGTGAAAGAGAGAGAGAGAAAGAGATAGATTTATTGTTTTATATATATATATATGTATGTATATATATATATATATATATATATATATATGTATGTATATGTGTGTGTGTGTGTGTGTGTGTGTGCGTGCGTGTGTGTGTGTGTGTATCTGCCCATATAAACGGAAATGGGGCGAAATATATCGTGTTGGGCAAATCGTAAAATTGGTTGAAGCCTTCTAGTTTCTAAAATCTACATTCAAAAATGGTTTGAATACAGTAGGACCTGAAAACCAGTCATCTAAAAAAATAGCTCTTCCCTGTCAGCTGGGGCTTCAGAATACTTTAACTGCACCCCTGCAAAGGGGAAACAAACTGAGGCCACCTGTTTGCCGTGTCTGGCGACCCGTAATATCTGGGGACGGGGTCCTGGTGGTTGAGGGCTTTAGGAATCAAGGTTAGTTACTTCTGATTCCCAACGCACCACTTTGGCCCTTACTTGAACTAGACGGCTGATCGGAGAGGCCCGATCCGATCAATCAGCTGGTCATGCCAAGCCCTGGCGCCTATAACTATATCAATTTATGGAGTACTTTATAGCAATACCCCAAATATACACCGGGATAAAATATCATCTCTATCCAATTTATAGGCGATGGCTGGGAGTTAATCTGTTCGATGAGATCGAGACTTAAACATGGCAGTAAATAGGTCAGTTTTTAGACTTATTTGGGAAGTGCAACAAATTGTTAACCATGTGCTCAGTGTTACTCTCGAATACGAGTATACTGGTTTGTGTAGTGACTAGGTTTCCCCCTTGACACGTCCCGGTGTCGGGGGTCCTAATACACAAAAATTATGAATAATTAAAATAAGAAGTCCAGGAGATGTCTTTCAGACTTTGATTCTGAAAAAGAAATTAATAGGGATTTTCCAAGATTTTTTGTGCTCACGTCACTAGAAGAAACTCCGCTGGCAAAACTTGCCCCTTTCCTGAATGAAAAAGTATTATCCAGAAGGATTAATCCTACAAGAGCTCGGAAGTTTAGAGAGAGCAATTTGCTGGTTGAGGTGGAGCATAGGAAACACGCAGAAAATATAATAAAGATGAATACCTTTCATAATATCAAAATTAAAACCCTCCCTCAAGTCTGAATACTTCTAAGGGAGTCATTAGAAGTAAAGAGTTGTCTCTGGTTACACCTGAGGAAATTACATCTGCCTTAGTGAGCCAAGGGGTCAGCGATTACTATAGAATCTCAATTGAAAGAAAAGGGGAAACAATTGTAACTGACACATATATCCTTACTTTTGGCACACCTGAAATCCTCCAAAATCTAAAAAATAGTTAATTAATTAAGTAGTTAATTAAATAGTTAATTAATTAGTTAATTAAATAGTTAATTAATAATAATATTGAGCCAGTGGAGCTATATATCCCTACTCTGCTAAGGTGATTTGTGTTTCAAAAATTCGGACATCACAGAGATAGCTGCAGGAGTCACCCAAAATGAGGAAGATATGGCCAAAAGGATTCAGACCATACTAAAGACGAATGCCCCGATGAAATAAGATGTGCTAACTGCCAGAAAAGCCATCCAGCATACTAAAAAGCATGCGATTTCTGGAAAAAGGAAAGGGAAAACTTTCGAGGTAAAATATCAAAGAAACCTCTCATTTTCAGAAGCAAGGCAAGTGGTAGAAGGTTACATAAATGAGCCTTCCTCCGAAAAAATAACGGAGAAAAGACTACAAATAATGCGGGTCAGCCTGACAAATACAGAGCCCTCATTGAGAGGCTCGTACACTTGTGACCAAATGATTGGCACAAATTTTAAACGTACCTGAAAAGTCTATATTCTAAGGAAATGGTGCAGGCTGAACCGCAAAAGAAGGACAATGGAAAAAAAAACTGAAATAATAAATAAAGAAAAAAAACAAATTGCAAACCGACAACTCAAACACAAACCACTCCTACCAAAATACCAAATCTCCTACTAAACAAAAGTCACAGGGATCTCCTATCCATCAACCAAAATCCAGGTAAGACAAACTGAAAAGGTTATCTCCCAAAAGAACAGAATCATCAAAAGCCTAAAATCCACAACAACCAAATTCATACACAAAACCGATTTGGCGAACTAGAAAAGATAGAGGTGAGAAGCCAGAAACCTCAAATGGCTGAAACTTCCAAAATAAAAACCTAACAAACAGAAATCAAAACCACATAAGCTAAAGGCCGAAAATGTTTAAACCGCCATGGATACGATAATTCAATGGAACTGCTGTGGAATAAAGGCAAATATAAATGGTTCTGTTAATAACAGACCTATCGCCGGAAGTTGTTTGCCTTCAGGAAATATTCCTTAAACAAGGTGACAAAGTGAATATAAAAGGATACCAGCAACACGACCATACACATGACACTGGGCTTCGTGCATCTAGCGGTTCGTCTATCCTAGTTAGAGAATGATGTACTCCAAAGTAAAATAAATTTGACAAGTACTTTACTGGTGACTCCTGTTAAAGTGACCCTACATAGGACAATGAACATTTGCTCAGTATATATCCCACCTAATGAACGAGTAAATGAAGCTGAAAGTCATGGAATTCTAAGCATCCTTTATATGAGGGGAATTTAACTGTCACAGCACCATAAGGGGGTGTAATGACAGAAACTAAAAGGGAAGGACTTTAGAAACAATAATAAACAACAATGATTTGTGTATTTTTAACGATAAAACTCCGACTTACATAAGTCCATTTACTGGCAGCGACTCTGCAATAGATTTATCCACATGTGATCCATCAATCTATATGGATTTCTTTTGGAAGGTTCTGGCGGACACAAGCGGTAGTGATCACTGCCAATTGTTCTGCAAGATTCAGGACATAATGGTAAAAGTTCTCTCCGTGTGAAATTAGGCGGAGCGAACTGCATCGAATTTTTAAAAAAAACAATGTTCTGATAAACAAGCTGAAGGCAAATGCATCAAGGACTTAGAACAGTTTACGGAAATCCTTATATCTATAGCAAAGGAATGCATTCCAAAAGTTCAGTAAAAAATAAACAAATGAACAAAAAACAAAAACAAAAACGTAACAGACTTTGGTTGAGTGATAAGTGTAAGGAAGCTGTCGGGCTCAGAAGAAGAAGGGCGTTGATTGATTCCAACAAACAACCTACAACCTCCTGATGTGTTACAATTTCAGCAACTTCGAGCAAAAGCACAGAAAAGAATTGAAGAGAGCAAAAAGGAATGTTGGAAAAACTACGTCAACACACTTAATTCTGCCACAAAAACAAAATCTGTATGGGATATGATAAGGGAAATAGCCGCGAAACATCGTACTAACCTCTCGATAAATAACTGTAAAATAACCAGCAAAAAGTATATCGTTGATCAATTAGCCAAAAAATCTCTAAAAACTCATCTGCCAAGAATGGTAGCCAAAAATTCCTGAAGCTAAAAAACGGCGGAAAAACAAAAATTTAAATTTAAATCGAATAAGGCTGAGAGCCATAACCTACCAATCACTGTAGAGGAATTAAACGAATCTTTAAAGAAAGCTGTGGCACCAGATGATATCCACCATGAATTCATAAAACAGTGGCCCAACAAATCATCACAACTGTTACTAAATTTGTATAACAACATATGGACAAGTGGCAATTTCCAAGATATGTGGAGAGAGTCATTCATCATCCCTATTCCAAAATCTGGAAAGGATGACAGACCCTGAAAGCTAAAGGTCGATATCACTAACGAGCTGCCTGTGTAAAACTATGGAAAGAATGGTCAAAAACAGGTTGACTAGGTACATGGAAACTAACGGCCTAATCAGTGACTACCAATGTACTTTTAGGGGAAAAGGCGTACCATGGATCACGAAGTACGCTTCGAATCCTTTGCAAGGGATGCCTTCATTAAGAAATAACATTTCAGGGCAATGTTTTTTGACTTAGAAAAGGCGTACGATGCAACATGGTAATTTGGTATCTGCATGAACTCGGTCTAAAAGTAAGGCTGATTCAATTCATAGGGAATTTTCTGAAAGACCGGAGGTTTCAAGTCCGTATAGGAAGTACGCTATAGGAACTGCAAGATCAAGAAGAAGGGGTTCCACAAGGAAGCATTCTTTTGGTGACGCTTTTTTGCGTAAAAATTAACTTCATAGTTAAAACCCGAAGCCCAGGAGTGAGAAACTCTCTATATGTCAATGATTTTCGAATATACAGATCTTGACATATAAATACCGCTGAAAGACAACTCCGACAATGTCTCAATAAAAATACACAAATGGACCACTGAAAATGGGTTTACGTTTTTGAAAACGAAAACCAAATGCCTACATTTCTACAAATTAAGAAAATTGCACAATTATCCATGTTTAAAATTAGATGGAGCAGAAATCCCAGTTGTGAAACAACACAAATTTCTCGGCATTATCTTTGATAAAAAAAAATTAACGTTAATTCCCCATCTAAAATATTTGAAAACAAAATGTGTCAAAGTCCTGCAACTTCTGCGTGTAGTGGCCCATACTAAATGGGGAGCAGATTGACTAACATTAATCAAATTATACAGATTACTACTTTGCTCAAAACTAGATTACGCTAGTTTAAGTCGTACCTGAAAATTCTCAATGCAACCTATCATCAAGGCCTCAGATTAGTAATCAGCGTTTTTAGAACATCCTCAGTAGAGAGCTTATAGACAAAAGCTAATGAAACATCTTCACATTTACGGCACAAATCATCACAACTGTTACTAAATTTGTATAACAACATATGGACAAGTGGCAATTTCCAAGATATGTGGAGAGAGTCATTCATCATCCCTGCAGTACTATGTAAAAATAAAATCACGCTCTGCTAACCCAGCTTACAGCAATACTTTTAAACCGAATTACTGCGATCTATTCCGACAAAAAGAACAACCCTACGGACTCTGGATGAAATCCATTGCTAGAAAGTTAGGCACCTCATTCTCAAATATACAAGAAACGACTGCAGCCAGTATTCCACCATGGACTATCAAGCAACCCAAAGTTCTGCTAGAATTACATAATCTCCCAAAACAAAAACCGCACCCACTCACATTCCAGAATAAGTTTCAGGACATATTGGCAAACTTCCCCAACCTACACCCATCTATACAGACGGGTCAAAATGTGAGGACAGGATATTATGTGCAGCAGGGAGAGAAAATATTACCAAAAAAGGCGCCTCCCAAAGGGAATCTCTATTTTCACTGCAGAATCTTATACAATCGAGATAGCTTTCGATATTATCTCAGAGAACAAACAAAAAAAATTCCTAATTTTTTCGGACTCACTATCCGTCCCATTGGCTTTGAAGGAAAAAAATCCAACAACGCACTCATTATGAAAATATTATAGAAAATGAGCATTATTAATAACAAGCTTAAAGCCATCAAACTATGGTGGATTATTAGCCACATCGGAATTAAAGGTAATAATGAAGCAGATCTAACGGCCAAGTCGGCTTTAGATGTGAATGTGGATACAAGGACCAAAATCCCCTCCACAGATTTTAAGGAGGTTATTAATAAATATATTGGAAAGGAATAGCAACGGTACTGGGACGATAAGCCATGCAATAAACTCTTGGCATTTCAGCCCAAACTAGAATGGAGGTCAGCTCTCAGAAAATCTCGTTAGGAAGAAGTGGGACTGGCCCGCGTAAGCATTGACCATATGAGACTAACCTACTCGTACTTATTAAACAAAGAAGATCAACTAGTATACCAAGCATGTAAAAATTCATATACTATTAAACATATATTAACCGAGTACTCAGATCTTGCTCTCTCAAGACACAAATCCTATAATAAAAAAAAATATATGAGCTGTTCAAGTAAGTAAAAGTGGATGATATAAAATCATTTCTCAAAACAGTAGGACTCTACCAAAAATTATAAACCAAATGAGAATGTCACAATTTTTCTACAAACCGTTTATTCTAAAAAGAATACATCAATAAAAGCAAACTCTCGACAATAAACGTCTTTACAAAAAATATATCAATAAAAACACATCTACAAACAGTTTCCTTAAAAAGAATATATATTCTATTCATACGAACCTATCCTAGAAATCCTGTCGGCATTAAATAACCCATTGAAGTTGATATGCTGTAAAGCAAAACAAACCATACCAAAAAATAACCGTTTATATCTGCGTGGCCTTATAATGAACTGCAAATGATATTTTGATGTTAAAACGAACATTTACTGTCCGGAAAAAAGCTTTTCTGATTTTCCTTTATTAACTGGAATTAGAGATTTTATATTTTACTAAAAATGGTGATAAAATTCTAGACAGTTAGTGTTATTACTTAAAAATATAATTAAATTCATTATCGTTGTCACACAAAGTACGTAGCCTTAGGATAATTCTTTCAGTTTTTTAAAACTGTGACTACCATGAGCGCAGCATATGACCAACGAGGAAGTTTTAAGAAACAACAAGGAAGATTATATTCATGATTAGAAAGCGACGGTTGAAATTTCTGGGGCATAATAGGGAAAGAAGGCTTGGGGAATTTAATACATGTTATGAATAATCAAGAGTGGTCTCCCCTTGTTTTGTTACTCTCCTCTTTGAGAGAGCTATTTTTGTTTACTGGGACTATAAAAGGACACTATACGCGAACCTTGTATTCTCAGTTGAATAAAGCTTTCTTAAAGCCTACAGCTGCGTACTTTTGCCATTACAATACACACAGAATATAGTGAAGACAAAAAAGCAACGGAAATCAGCAAGTAAACTATTTAATGGGTTCGAGTATATGGATTGCAGAATAAAGAAATATAGGGATGCTAAAGGGTGAATAATTGTTTACAGAAACAAAAGACAGGTAGTTGAGGAGAGCAATGATCGTCCGTATCCTGAAAGGACTAGAAATACGAATGAAGACCGGTCAGTCAGTTATGTGCCATGCGGGATAAACGCTTAGGCGATCATATATCTTTCGATATATGACTGACAAGGCAGATTTTTTTTCCGGTAGTTGGTTGCTATTTCTTTCTGTGGTAAACCAGTTGCCATTCAAGGCTATAGAACCCGGTCTGTCTTGCTATTTACACATAGCTGGTGGCGGTGGTGGTGGAAAGAAGAAGATGATTCATAGCTTTCCCAAGGGCATTAGCACGTAAGTGAATGTAATGGATTCGACTGGAATTCGAACTCGGCTCTCCGATTCCTCAAGTCGAGCCGCTATCCATTACACCACCGTGTCTCCTTTACTCCACCAATTTAACATTATCAGTACATTAAAAATTACATTGGTAATTTAAAAGCAATAAACATGGTAGTTTTAGTGATGATAATTGTAATAGGTTTCATTTTTTGTGTGTATAGTGTTACAAGTCTAACTGAAATGCAGTCATCTGGAGTAGAATATCGTACGTTTTGTTCGTTGTCAACCCATTAAGTGTGGTAGGAACGGTTCAGCTGCCGCTTTGTAAATACGGTAACTTAAATAAACGGAAATTCTTTCTGCTGATGTAGAATCATAATTATATGCGTGACACTGATGGAAGTTTCTGCAATTGAGCATTGGAATTGTAGTGCCTGAAGCCTGAAATGGACTAATTTGGTTCTACTTTCTTCTTTTACAGGCCGCACCCACGGAGTGCACAGTGAGGATCGAGCTCACTAAAGGAAGTATTAGTTAGTAATAATAGCTAGCGAGACAAACTTACTAATCATTGCGAGTCGTTTCAACGTTTACCTTGAGAAAGGGCGCAGCACAGAATGGCGATTTACGAATTGTCACGTGATTTGAATTCGACTTCGTAAAGAAAGTATATTTATGCCGCAGGTGAATTTGATTTTCACTGAGTGTCACAATACTCCAGCCATACTAAACTAAATAAATCTAAATAGGGATATTCAAGCGGGAGTATTGGTAATTTAGAAGATAGTTTCGCAGTCTATTACTACTGTAGTTAGTACGATCTTTATAATGCTCCACTTTTATGGTCTTGTGCCAAACTAAGCTAGATTTTATATATATCTATGTGTACCTCTTCGTGGAGTTATTATTAGTAAGATGGTTTGGCTGGCTATTGATATTGCAGTAAGTTCGATTTCCACCGAACGCTCCCCACTAGAGGCCTTATGTCAGACTTAGTTAATTTTAATAAATATCCATAGAGTTAACAAAATGCTACAGCTTGGACATTCTAAATAGTCGGAGTTGGTGCAGCTTAAAAAAAACACAGAGAGAGAGACAGAGAGAGAGAGAGAGAGAGAGAGAGAGAGAGAGAGAGAGAGACAGACAGACAGACAGACAGATAGACAGAGAAGGAGAGAAAGTAAGAACTAGAGAGAAAGAAATAGGTAGCGAGAAAGAATAAGAAAGAGAAAGAAAATGGGAAAGGAAAAGACAGAGCGCAAGAAAGAGATAGAAAGAAAGAAAGAAGGTGAAAGAAAAAGAGAGATAGCAAAAGAAAGTGAGAGAGATCAAGCGAGAGAGAGAAAGAAAGAAAGAGAAAGGGTTTGAAAGAAAGAAAGAAAGAAAGAAGGGAAGAGAGATCGATATAGAGGAAAAAGACAAAGAGATAGAGAGAATCAGATGGAAAGAAAACATGAGATAGAGAGTGAAAGAGATAAAGTGAAAGAAAGAAAGAAAGAAAGAAAGAAAGAAAGAAAGAAAGAAAGAAAGAAAGAAAGAAAGAAAGTGATAGAGAAAATAGCAGGCATTTAATTTCTTGAGATTTGCAACTTGAACAAAAGGTATTTATAGTCCAAGGAATTTGGTCGGAAATAAATTACTTGCACTTAAGACCTAGTTTCCCCAGTCACCTTCGAAGTATTTACCTTGGGCATTTAAAACGCGAGCTCACAAAGTATGTTGCTCGCAAAAGGAAGCAGCAATCGTCTGTATTATATTTGGTTCTCATGCGCTGTTCAAATACCTCGGGCTTTTCGGTAATATTCCTTACAGCTAACCCCAAAGCAAACCGTTTATTTGTTCGATTCGGTGACGTCACCAGTTTCTATTCTATTTTTATCATTCGCTTTCTCCCGTTAATCCATCAGCATCCTTTTTAATTTCTCCTCTTCATTCTTTTTTTCTACTTGCTTCTTGCCTTTTCTTTCATTTCTTTCTTTCTCTGTGAATACATTTTCTTTCGTTCTTTTCTCCTTTTTTCTCTTTAACTGCTATTTTGTCTTTCTTTCTTTCTTTCTTTCTTTCTTTCTTTCTTTCTTTCTTTCTTTCTTTCTTTATAGTCGTAATCTCTCTTTGTTTTCTACTTTTCTTTCTTTCTTTTACTTTTCTTTCTTTCTCTATCTCTTTCTTTCTTTCTTTCTCTATCTCTTTCTTTCTTTCTATCTGTAATCTTACGTTTGCTTTTCTTTCTTTCTTTCTTTCTTTCTTTCTTTCTTTCTAGTGTCCTTATGTCAACCTAGACTATGTGTTATAAATATCTAAGTGTGCCTCTCCGTGGAGACCTTATTAGTAAGTTATAATGTCTGACTGTTATTATTGCAGTAGGTTCGGTCGCCATCGGATGCTTAACGCTAAAGGCCTTGTGTCTGACTTAGTTAATTTAATAAATATAAGTTCATTTAACAAAATGTTTCATATTGATGTGGTTATTCTAAAATGCCGGTGTTAGTGTAAAATAAAAGCTAGAGAAAGATAGGGAGAGAGATGGAGGAAATGCATAGGGAGAGAGGGAGAAAGAAAGAAAAAAAGAAAGAAAGAAAGGAAGAAAGGAAGGAAGGAAATAAGAAATTTCCTTTAAAACTCTGTGAGTTCTTTCTTTCTTTCTTTCTTTCTTTCTTTCATTCTTTTTTTACATTCATTCATTCTTTCTTTCTGAATCATTTTTCTTTTGTTCTCTCTCTTCTCCATTTGTCTTGTTTCCTTCTCGTCACTTCTCTTTCTCAATCGTTTAAAAAAATCTCTTTCGTACTGACTGCCTTTCCCCCTCCCCTTTCTCGCTCATTTTATTTTTTTCTTTATTTCCTCTTTCTCATATTGCCCTATCTTTTTCATGTCCTCCAACCTATCAGCATTATATATTCTTCTACACTAAAGTCGCCTTGTCCGCCTGACATGTCACACAATGAAAGAAATAAAAAAAAAGGAACGGCTTCCATTTTCAAACTTCTATCAACGTGCCCAGCCAGGCAAATCTAATCAATAAACACACTCAACCAGGTAAAACCAATCTCTAACAAAGTATTCTGTTATTTGTTGATATCAAAACACAGCAGAGACTGCAGGTTTTAAAATATTTCACTGGCGGGGAAAAAAGGGAAAATTTTTAAGCTCAGACTAGAAGTCATGGTTTCACTTAAGATTTGATAACGAGTTAAACGTAAATTCTCGTCTCCAGTCAAATGCTTTGAATAACCCTCTGCTTAATATGAAATTGTATAAAAAACGTCGCTTAAAAAAAATCAGTTGTTAACAATAATAAACACGTTCTTTGGAGGAATTTCGAGAATATTAAACAAGTATGCGAATAAAACAAAACCAAATCAAATAAATCTCCGAAACAAAGGACTAGTTATGCTTTTAAGTCAAAATTCGTTTGACGATTTAAAAAAAATATCGAGCATAACTACAAGTACATACGTACAGGATTGAAATGGGTAAATTGTCGCCATTTTATGGTTTTAATTTCGCGCATGCGCATTGTTTATTTTTTTCGGCTGCACAATATAGTAGGGTCAGTTGGGCACTGTCTGTGAGAGAAAAAAAGAGAGTACCATGACGCAATTCACTCAGTCAGAAATTTGGAAACGACATGCTGTACTGATTGACATTCGCGTCGGAAGCTGCAATACGAACATTTCCGAGTGCTTGGGTGTCAATCTGAGAACAGTGCAGAGGATTCAGAAAGAGTTGGATGAGTCTAATGGTGATTATGAAGGTGTTTGATGTGATCACTAGTGAGGGTGACTTTAGGCCTCTATTCATCTTCTCACAGGACCTATGGTTTCACACGTAGGCCTACATCTAGTGCCTAGAGGAGAGTGGCTGCCGGAAGACACTATATCTAGCAACAGGACTCTGCACCATGCCACACAAGCAGAAGAACCCAGTCATGGCTGTCAGACAATTTCTGCGATAACATCACCCCTTACATCTGGCCACCAAACTCACCAGATTGCAAACCTCTTGATTATTATGTGTGGTCACAGTTGAGCCAGAGACCAACAAATTCTTTCTAACACCAAAGAAGGGATGCTGGAGATTCGGAATTCGTTTGGAGGGAATGGCAATTTTATTGAATAAATTTACTCTTTAGTATTTCAAGTTATTTTTGTATAATTTTGGTAAATATATAAGATATAAAATTCGGTGTTCTTATAGATATTTTTATTTTTGCACAATAGTGCTCAATGTAAATTTACAGAGCATTAATATTATAAATTAATTGATATAAATATGGGTTTTTCGCTACACAGTAATAACCATGTTTCAGAAATGGAAGCTAAAGCTTTCGAATTTAATTTTGTTATTAAACCAAAGACATTAGTTCCATTTCCTCGTCAAGCGAATTTTGGACTCCAATTCGAAAGCTTTAGCTTCCATTTCTGAAACATGGTTATTACTGTGTAGCGAAAAACCCATATTTTAAATCAATTAATTTATAATATATATATATATATTCATATATATATATATATATATATATATATATATATATATATATATATATATAAATGAACATGGAAGTCAACATTTAGAGGCGACAGGCTGTTTCATGCTAGATGCAATCGTCAGGCCTCGACAATTGCATCTACCATGAAACAGCCTATCGCCTCTAAGTGTTGACTTCCATGTTCACTTTTATATTTACACACGCTCTATCTCTGATATTGAGCACTTTATCCCATAAATATAGCACACCCTAAGAGTATATTTCTTCTAAAATAATTTAAATATTAATTTGCATAAAGATTTACTAATAGTATATAAATAAAGCTTTCTTATATACGCATGAAAAGAGATATACAAACAATATATATATATATATATATATATATATATATATATATATATATATATATATATATATATATATATATATATATATATACCTAAAACACAGGCCCTAAATAGAGCAATTAGGAAGGACCGTTTCCCTGCTACTTTCCAGAAGCTCTCAATGGCCTATAAATACTGCACACAATCTGTCAATGTTAATTTCTATGCCCACAATTTTTATCTAGAAACGCTTTTTCCCCGATAATGATCACTCTTACCAGGTAAAAATTTAAACAGTTCATATACACACATACATACACATATACACACGCACGCACGCACACATATATATTACTTAAACGTTATTTTTAGCGGATACTCATATTTGAGTAGATACTCCCTTTATTTATTGAACACCATATTTATTTTCAATATATATATATATATATATATATATATATATATATATATATATATATATATATATATATATATATAGCATAATGAGAGGCCACGTATACTTTCTTGATATGTATATAATATCTGGATAAAATAAATGAAACAAAATTGGGTGTTTTTTTTATGAAAGTATTTATTTCTGTGTTTTTGTATATATTTAATATTTCAGACCACCTCGGTCTTTCCTCAGAAATCAAATGAGATACTGTGTTTGTGTGTTTGTTTACAGCGTTTGTCGTGAAGCGTGAATGTCACGTGATGTGGAATGCGACTGTGTTTGAATTTTTGGCGGAAGACTGATGATAGTGTCTTAAATGTTGTTTAAAAGGTTTTTTGACCATATCTCAAGAAATATTTTTAACTGTTGAAATATTTATGTAGATTTAAAATATCCACGTGTTTGTTTACCCCTAGTTTATATGTGTCTAATTTTAGAATGTGTCTAATTTTAGAATTCAGTATTTTTCTTTTTTTTTTCGTATGTGTGTTGTACTTAAATTACTGTGTTTGTGTGTTTGTTTTTAGACTCGGACGACAAAATAATCCATATTCCCCAGTAGCAGAACACTTCAATCGACCACGACACTCGATAGATAATTGCAAATGTATATTGATAGACTCAAATTTTAGCACTACATACATACGAAGAAAAAAAGGGAAATACTGGATTTTAAAATTAAACACATATAAACTAGGGTTAAACAAAGACTTGGGTATTCTAAATATGTATAAATATTTCAATAGTTAAAATATTTCTTCAAAACATTTCTTTAGATATGGTGAAAAATCCTTTTTAAACAATAACCAAAACACCTTCTTCAGTTGTCCGTTAAAGATTCAAACACAATCGCGTTCCACACCATGTGTCGTCTGAACACAAGAAAAATTAAATAAAAAGCTTAATCGTAGTACCTTGCCTGTCGTTTTTAATGAAACGTGCATCAATGAAGGCTTACTGCCTAAATCTAAATACACAATATATATATATATATATATATATATATATATATATATATATATATATATATATATATATATATATATATATATATTGTATATACTGAATATTTTCATGCGATACGGGTTGCAAAAAGTCGAAGACAGACCGTTGTTCAAAATATTAAGCCTCTAAATTTCATTCATCGTTTATTTCGGTAGCGGGTGACCGGGATATTTAGGGTTCAGTACCCAGTGGCAATGCTTTAGGTCAGGTGATAATTTAAAAAAATAGAAATAGTACTCGCTGACCACGCCGAATGACCTGAACGAGGAAGCTAGAAATAGAAATTTAGATCGCTTCAAGCCGGAAATGTGACCTTTTTTAACAATCGCAAGCCCAGATAATAAGAGGCGGGAAGAAGAACAGAAAGGAGTTTGATCCAACACTGCTAGTAAATGATTGAAAATAAAGAACGAACTGACATATCCAGAAAAGAAAACATTATTCACAATTTATATGGTGCGGTAACAATTCATTCTTTCCTGTTTTTATTGCTAACGCGCTAAAAAAAGATCTATCTCACAAGGACATTTACGAAACTGAATGCGGCTTTTAACTAATTGTATATGTAATGTAAAAATCTATTATAATTAAAGAAATAACAAATAATTCTATTAAAAATTCATTTTTCATCGAAAAAATTTTTTACTTTCATAAAAAAAACTAAAAGCAAATAAAAGCATTTGAAATTAAATAATATCTTTGTTTTATTGAGTTTTGTATTTTACAATTCAGAGCTGATTTTCAGGTAGAGGGGGGTCTAATAAAAAAAAACATGATTTGCTTTCCTCAAAGCCTTGTGCTTTTAACTAATATAATCACTAAACTGAATGCGACTGAATTTCTAGAGTTTTCATAAAATTAGTTATGGGGGTGGGTAATAAATATATAAAAAAATATTTCTGCCGTGACTTTAATAAAAAGACATATTTATAATAATTTCCATCATCTGTGAATAGTTTCTGAAAGTTTCATTAGCATCCGACAATTATTTTTATTTTTGCAAGATTTTCCAATTTAATATCTGTCATACAAAAGAAAAAAAACGTGCTGTTATTTTACTAGTTCTCATGCAATGACCATGTCAATATCATTTTTTTACAAGTGTTATCCTTACTATCTTTAATTAATTTTTCTATCATTGATAAACGGAAACATCGTTCCGATAATATAGCTAATATTTAAGTGGCATTTCTTACTCCTTGTCTGTGTGTCTGTCTAAGGCAATTGTTATCAAACTTTTTATTTTTTTTACCCATGGATCACTTTTACTTAGGTATGTCCAATTTTGAACTTTTTAGCGTTTTTTTTTAGTTGTTTTTTTGTCAGTTGAAAGACACATTAATTTCGAAATTCTTGTAAAAATTAACTACTTGTTGGATTTTAATGAAAACTTCAGAACTTATTCAGAAATGAATGAACTTATTTTAGAAATGTTTGTCTCTTTGAAAGTCATGGTATAAATATTTTTTTTTTATATCTGTTACCCCCCTCGAACTTAATTTTATGAAAACACAAAAAAACATTTATTTGCAACCTCAATTTTTTTTTTAATTAAATGCATAAAACTCTGAAAAATCTAAATCATCGATTTTTTTGTTAAAAAAATGTCCGAAATTGTCCAAACTTTTACCTCAATTGTAAAAATACAAAACCCAATAAAACTAAGACAATATTTAATTAAGAAAGTTTTTAATGGCTTTTCTGAATAATATATACGAAGGTAATTATTATCTGAAAGAAAAAAAATTTTTTGATGAACAATAAATTTTTACATTAATTTTCTTTTTTTTTTCAATTTTAAATACACAATATGACAAAAGGTTGTTATATATTTATACATTAAGTTCTTTCTGCAACCTTATGGAAATGATATATTATGTTCTCTACTTTTTAAAGATCATAAATTTGAAAGCTTATTAAAATCTGACAACCACAATTATTTTAAAAATAATTTTTAATATTCCAAAATTGTATTTAAAATCGTCTACAACGAAAGTACGGATGCACATTGTTGAAATAATGTCACATGAGTAGTTTCCTTTGATAGAAGCAAGTTTTTTTTTTACTTCAGAAATGGCTTTGATTCGTTCAGTAACAAGAAAACAACGCTTGTCAAGTTTTCTGAATATCGTCGTATTATTTCCAATTTTTTTCTTTTTCTATTCAAATATAATCGAATAGTAAATAAAAGAAATTATCGACTATTTACAATTACAAAAAAAAACGCCCTTGGAAGTCCACCCAAATTTTCAAGTTTGAAATCGAATGCATAAATTCATTGTACATTACTTTGGAATTATTATCCACACGACAAATTATCAATTAAAACGATTTTTGGAGTTTAAATTTTCTGGAGTTAGCTCGCTACTACTCAAACTAAAAAATACTTGTCGAGTCAAAACAAAACCAACATAGCTGCTATTAGCATGTTAATTTTATTAATAAATAAAATAAAACTCATATTACTGCCATAATTATTAATAAATAGAAAAAAATCTGCCTTAATAAAAAAGAAATAAAATCTCATTTCATTAAGTTAACCCGTTTCAATTTATGGTGTTTCATGTAATTTTTATATTCTCAGAAAAATATTTCATGACTGAAATAATAAACCTCAATTTAAAAAAATGTATTTTTTTTACTGTTTTATTTTTACTTGTAAAATTTGATTTTCTTTCATAATTTAAATGTTATTTTCAGTGCAGAATTCTTCCTCAAACGTAAGGTAAAAAAAAAAAAAAAAAATTTGAAAGTGAATTTTTTTAAAAAAAATCTACTAACCAGATTCACTTAAAATTAGAACGAATTATATCACTTTGGCGGTACCGTACAATAAATTTCAGTACCGTAAGTTGTGAATATATTGACGTTCATCAATCAACGCCTGTCAAAATAGACCACCCTGGTGGGAAATATCTCTCTTAAAAAATTTTCTGCTAAAAATGTAAGTAATGTTTCTTTCAAATTACATTAAGTATACTTTAATCATTCTAAATTTCCTAAGATAACAAAAGAAAAAGGTGTAATTGATTTTTCATGATTTTTTAACTAACAAACTATGATCTTTCCGACAGAAATGTCGATAAGTTCGATTTTACGAAATTTTTTGACTCGAAAAAAAACAAGATTTTTAATAAAATTTTTAACATTTATAGGAAGGATTAAAAAATCTGAAAAAATATTCAGAAAATACTTTGGTCTTTCCTCTTTAATAACAACATATATATTTAAACGTTAAAAATTGTTTTATCAATTTGGGGACCTTTTGTCGTCAAGGTATACCACTTTTTAGCGAAATATTGGACATACCTACTTACTCTTACCTTTTTTGTGGAACACCATAGATAACAAAAAATCTTATTTTTACTAACAGATAAGGACGATTTCCTCAAAGATGAAGAAGAGATTCGAGGCGACAGAGATGTGGTTCTACAGAAGGATGCTAAGGATATCATGGACCGAGCGTGTGAGCAACGATGAGATCTTAGAGAGGTTGCAAACAAGGAGGAGGCTTATACTTAACATCAGGAAGAGGCAGCTGAAGCCCCTGGGACATATAATGAGGAAGGAGAGCCTGGAGAATCTGATACTCACGGATGGAATAGAAGGAAAGAGGTACACGGGAAAACAACGCATGACATACCTAGCAGACTTAAGCAAGTGGATGACAGAACGTGGTCGGAGGGAGGAAGCAGAGGGAAGGAACTTGTTGAGAGCTGCAATGGATAGGAGGAAGTGGAGAGCCATAATCGCCTGAAAGGACATGGCACATAGAAAGAAAGAAAAGAAATATATGTATATGCTTCCTTATATATAATCCTTATATAATTTATGTCTCAAATTAATTTTTATTATTAATATTTTATTTTGTATTAATTAATTTAAATTAATATTTTATTTTATTAAAATTTAAAATTATTAATATTATTAATACATTAAATTAATTTATATAATAAATTAGAACCGTTATATAATTATCCTTATATATATATATATATATATATATATATATATATATATATATATATATATATATATATATATAATCCTTCCTTTATATATCCGTCTCCGTTTTTATTCAACTTTTACAATCAAAACATCCGATAGAGTAAAAGGGATGTCAACTGACATAGCTTCATCTCGTTTTCTGCTGGTTTTAGAGTTGTTTTTCTATTTTCGTATTCTAATATGGCGCTGATTAATGTAGAAATTCCAATTGTCAGTTATAACAACCGTTCCGAAGTGAAATTGCATTATGGAGCATTAAAATATTACCGTGGACCCTCAATTTGTTGATTTCTTGTGTGTGAATTCCCAGCAACGTTACATAGACCCCAGAGTCCATATAGACCCCCCCGGTCGAGAACCACTAGTTTAAGGCGTAGAGATTTTTTATTTTTATTTTTTTTTTACAGTGAAATTCATTTTGTACCAGGCCCTGAGGCCACTCGGAAGTAACATTAAGTGGCAACTTTATACGGATAGGATAACGGTTAACTCTAGACTTGAACAGGTTAAGATTATAATGATCGGGGAAGCGTCTTATTGGGAGTCAGTTCCACAGAGCAGTGGTTCACGGGAAGAAGCTGTTCGAGTGGAACTTACTTTTCGACGATAGAATACGGATGGAATGAGAGTGGTTTGCTACAATGTAAGTAGCATGACGGGTTAGGGTTAACGGAACCAAGGTAGGTAGTTCGTCTAAGCATTAGAGTAGTGAGAGGTTTGCCACATCCCGCCTGTGTGTGTGAGAGAGGTTGGAGGGTGTAAAATAATTTGTCATCCACAAGGATTCGGAGAAGCTTTTGGATTCTCCAGTCTGGATAGAGTCCAAAGTGAGGACAGGGCAGCTCCTGACCAAATATGAGAACAGTACTACATCCTCGGCCTGATTTGGATTTTGTAAAGGTAGAAGATAGCATGAATCAGGGTTTCACTCTAGCGTTACAAAGAGCCGACGATTATTCCTGCGTCTTTAGCGATAGATCGAATAAACGAGTTCCGTTTGAGGTCAGGTTTGAATTTAAGGCCCAATAGTTTCTCGAGCCGGACATCCGTTCATCGTGACTGGCGGTACAGCGGAACATTTAACATTGGAATGAATCTGCTGGATTACCGACCATCCTAGTCTACTAAAGCAATATATAAAACAGGCCACGAAAGTCTTATTCTCTTTTACTCACAGTATGTCTAAAAGATAAGACTCGCCTCGTTCTTCTGGCCGAAATATCCACTCGCATAATAAATCCATAACGAAAACCCAGTGGTCAAAAACCTAGCCTCTTATCCCAAAAGTGGACAAAATCACAGTCTCATGAATAAAAGTCTTACATATAAATAGAAATAAATTTAGGTTAGGTAGTTAGATTTGTTTTGTTTTACGGCATATCAACACCTCAATGGGTTATTTAATGCCGACAAGATTTTTATTGCTTGTAATATTTTCTTTTTTTTTAAAAAATGTATTGCCGGTAATAATTTTTTCCCAAAAATGTATTGCTGATATTAAAGCATATTTTTACACTTGCACAGCGCTCCAACCCCAGCCCAGAAGTCAACTACCTGCCCACAGCTGGGACCCCAATAGCTGCCACCACTCCGGGCCAGGGTGGACTTGGAACACGAGCAACCAAGAGGCGGTTCCACGATCCTCAAAACCTCCCGACCAGAGGCCCCGCCGCCGGATGCAGTCTATCGTCATACCCGGGACGTGAAACAAATTGAAAATTCAACGAACTTTTAATTCAGATTTTATTGTCAAATCGAGACATTAATAATAATATATATATATACATAAATATGTACAAGCAAGATCGATACATTATGAGTTTATGGGTTCTCTCTGACTGCAATAGGAATTCATTGTAAATCGATCCAACCTTGAAAAGCTTTATCTAACAATGCTATAATCACATATTCGGTATATTTCGTAGTTAGGGAGTCCTAGAATCCCACAAGAGCCGACTTTATGTGAAGAAAGCCATACAAGGGTTTTTTTGTAATGTTTGTGACAAAATGTAAACAAACAATGTAGATCGTATACGAAGAAAGATTATGCCGAATTAAGGGTTTAAATAAAATAAAAGGTTTGTTCGTGTCCCGAATTAGCCTAAAATGTGAATGAAAGTTTCTTTAATTTTCAATGTGAAATTTGTTTCTTTTCATTTTTGAGACTTTTACTTATGAGCCTGGGATTTTGTTCACTTTTGGGATAAGAGACTGGGATTTTCTCCACTGACTTTTTGTCCGCTGGGTTTTTGCCCACTGGGATTTTGTCATGTGACCAGAATATATATCAAATATTTTATCTCTTTCGACTGATAAAACTAAACTGAATTTTGAGACAAATCCATTGGACGGTTCTGAGAAATTACAATAATTATACGCTGATATATTCGGACTAGTCTCCTCATCTTGGTTGTTATAGCCAGAAAAATTATAAAAAAGCAGATATTTGGTTTGAGGTTTGAAAATGTCACTACATATTTGCCCTGCAATGGCTTAGCAAATAAAAATCACGAACTTTCCTCCTTGGTATGTAGACTTTATTAATTTAAGCGCAGTATTTGATTGACGGCAATATCCGATCCTTTTATAGTTTAAATGGCTAGACGTAACCGTAAGTTCTATGGTAACAGTTTCTTCTCTCACACTTCTCGCTTGTGGAACTCTCTTCCGGTTTCTTGCTTCCCAGTCAACTTTGATCTTCAAAAATCAAAATACAATGTCAATCGCTATCTTCTTTCTTAATTCCTGTTTTTTTTAAAAATTTTTTTTTATTGTTCTCTGTCTTTAATAATGTTTCTCCTTTTCTTTCACATGCTTTAACCCTCTGGCGTCTTAGCGGCTTTAATGCCTTGCATGGGGTGAAATGATTTTAAAAAGTGCATCTAATTAACTAGTGATCAGTCGTTGTATTAAATAATGAAATCTATTTACTCTGATTCAGCATGAAAACCAAAAAGTGACATCACAAATACGAATTAACTAGTAAGAATCAAGAGCTACAAGTTATCTCCCCTAACATGGATTGCGAACAACTAACTCCGTTGATTGAATAAAGTGTTCATATCGAAACTTCTAAAAGGTTACCGAATGCAACAGATATTTGAAAAATGCTAGATGTTATGACGGCAGAAATGTTGTGACTTTAAGAACCAAGATACGAAAACTCATCTGAAGATATTTGTGTGTAGTACTGATAATTCTTCATTTATGAAATTCGAATAAAAAATCATTGAATTTGTATTTCAATGAAAAGGGCAATTAGAAAGCACCGTTGAAAGTCAATGTTTCGCTTGTAGGATTACCCTACTTTTCTGCCAAAAAACTTCTGCTAACGACCGCTAGATGACGTGATAAAGCACTATAAAAGAAAAAGGCGGCAAATTGAGTCCTTTTCCTTCTCTTACCTACTAGATACCTTAGATATAAGACGTGTCTCGTTCCTCTCTAGGGTACCCTTTGTCCCTCAGTGAACCACATAGTTCAATGAGACACGAGTTCAAATTTAGTCTAGTGTTCTTATCAGACGTTACTAGCATAACGTTGCACCAGAAATGCGAGTACTGTTACATCTAGTACTAAGAATGTAAACAAACAAGATAACGGTCTATAGCGTTCAGAGAGGTAACGAATAAAACTAGAGTTAACCTGGAATGACTCCTACTGGTTGACATAAAATCAATTGTCAGGAAAAGGAACTACAAATTCGAGATACTAAAATCTAGCAAGAACAAAATTTTAAATATCCAGGAAATGTTTTAACAGAAGACAGAAAATGCGACACCGAAATCCGAATGCGTATTGGAAAAAATGACTTCTAAAAGCTAAGCAAAGTATTAAGAAACAGGTAAATTTCGTTAGAGACAAAAAATAAAAAATAACGAGTACTGAACTGTTATGTAATATCCGTTCTCTTATATGACAGTGAATGCTGAACAACCTCATCGCAGATGAAGAAGAGACTTGAGGCAATAGAAATGTAGCTCTACTGAAGGATACTGAGAATACCATGTAATGAACATGCGAACATCGACGAAGATTTAGAGAACATGGAAACAAAAGAACACTTAAACTTAAAACCAGAAAGGGACAGTTGAACTTTCTAGGGCACATAATGAGGAAAGACGGCTTGGAAAATGTGACATTCACAGAACATATTGAAGACAAATAGAACAGATGAAAGTAGCACATGACTTACGAGGTTGTGAAAATGTTTGGTAGAACAGGGATTAGGAGAGATAACAAACAGATAAACAATGTTAACAGTGACAAAGGGCAGGAAGATGTGGAGAAGCAGGATCGCCTACTTTCTGAAGGAACACGGCTCAAAGAAGAAGAAGAAGACGAAGAAGAAGAAGGCGAAGAAGAAGAAGACATAATAAGACAAAATGGAAATCTTCTCACCTTTTTCCCCCAGCTATAGGTTAATTAGTCGGACTTGTGTCAGTAAATCATTATTATCTCAAAAAACAACATAAGGCATAATAGCTGATTTAAGATAAAACATAATAGCTGATTTAAGATAAAACATAATAGCTGATTTAAGATAAAACATAATAGCTGATTTAAGATAAAACATAATAGCTGATTTAAGATAAAACATAATAGCTGATTTAAGATAAAACATAATAGCTGATTTAAGATAAAACATAATAGCTGATTTAAGATAAAACATAATAGCTGATTTAAGATAAAACATAATAGCTGATTTAAGATAAAACATAATAGCTGATTTGACGATACTTTAAATAAGAGGTATACCAAAAAATTATTCATATATTAATCTCTCGTCACCTGCTTTTGAACGTTAGACAACTTAGCTTACAGTTATTTCCTCTGCTATTGAACCAACGCGCAGATGCTAAAATGTTCCCTTTGTCTTATGTGTATCTTTGCAAAGAAAAGTAACCAGTGCTAAACAAAATCTTCAAAAACATTAGAACCGAAGAACTGTATGATAAAACATTATTTAAATTGCTTGAATTTCTTACAAAAATTATTTCCATTGTTCATTTTACTAGGTTTTCTTTATCTTTCCTCTTTTATTGCAACACTTTGGTTGATACATTCTAGAGCCTTTTCAGCAGACGGCCATATCACGTTGAACGATCACCATTGAGTAATATCTAGCCTGGTCAGTACCTAAATAGGTGACCGTTTGGGAATACCAGGTGCTACAAGTTTGGATGTGCGAGTGTTGTAATGGATAACGGCTCAGAATTGGAAGTCTTCTCGCCTATTCTCCTCCTCGCTATAGGTTAATTAGTCGGACTTATAACAGTAAATAATTATTATCTTCAAAAATCTTTTACAGTCTGAAAATGCTTTCTGACTTTTTTTTAATAACCTACTAAAGGTTGATAAGCCGTAAAAACAAAACAAATAAAAAATCAATCTAGAGGATCTCAAGTCATTGACCAAAATTGTAAATAGCCTCCGACGAGATTCAGACTCAAATGTTATGTAATATAACGCATCTGACATGGACGTCGCCCATACCGATTTAGCATGAAGACTGAAGAGATTGGCGGAATTAAATTCAAATTAAATTTCAACGATCTTCACTCGATTTATTCACACACTATTGTTTATCTGTCTGCATGCAAATCATGCAAATCATTAAAATTAAGCAAATAGAAAGAGATGTAAGAAGAGGATGCATTTTCTCATTTGATTTATTTAACTTTTAATAACAAGGCTATTTTTAACAAAACAAGTAGTCCTGACAAGAAGAGTGGCCACAAACATAACAGCATACAATACGCTGGTGACACCATGTTAAAGAGAGAAAAAAACTGTAGAAATTCTTAGACAAGCTTCATAACATGAGCGCCCACGTAACCTGATGGGACATGACACATAAAAGAAGTTGTAGACATGAGAGATTTTAACATGCTAAGCCTGAAATGACGTTAATTATGCAATGTCCACTTTTTGAATTTCGCGCTTTGTCTTCGTACACTGTTGGCATTAATATTTATCTTCCGTTGTTTAATTCTTGGCCTACGCACTTCTACGAAAATAATGGTATTAGACTGTTTTAGCTTTTGAGATGAAGTATTTTCATTATTAATTTCAATTTTCCACCATCTTTATGTTTGCTTTAGTATCACGTCTAGTTCTTAAATCGTTATCCATTTTGTTAGTGAATTTGTAGAACTTTTTTTTTTTTTACCGAAACGATCCATCGTAATTGGGAAGGCAGAAAGAAATTGGAGTGAAAAATGTGCTGTTGGTTTTTTAGTATTTTTCTTTTTAGTTCGAGCAAGGCATTATTTATTTCTTTTATTAAAATTGATAATTTAGTAGCAACTTTTTTTTTTTTTGGTTTCGTAATTCTTCAGCGATTGGGGTGTGATTTATTCTTGAAAATAAATAATTCAGGCTCTTATAATGAAGATTTGTAACAATGTCGACTTACAGAGCAAGTAAAGAATCATTTTCATTCTCCTCCTCCTCCTCCTCCTCTCCCCTCTCTCTCTCTCTCTGTTTCAAAATGCGATTTTTGGACGATCATTAAATTGAATCCCGCTTTTTTCTTCCAGGAATCGTCAATTTATCGTTAAAGTAACCGCTGAAAAATTTGTAGCCTGCTCGGGTGCGATTTAGAATGTTCTGGAAACAATTTTGATACAGAGAATAAATTCATTCTAAAGAAAGAACATGTTATAATAGAACGAAGTTACTATTTCGAAATCTATCGTTAACGACTTATTTTCCAAACAATATCCCCGTGAAGTTGATTTTGTATAAAAATTAGCAATGCCTTGTTGCGGACATTATAAATGTTTATCTTTGACTTCATCGTTCCATAAACTATGATACTGCATTAATAGCAGCACCTGTTCAGATATTGCAGCTATGACACTCCCAACTCCATCAACGGAGCCGAATCACCGTCATTTCCTCTGTATTGTAAGAAGGAATTTCCACTCTTTTTTCCCCCCAAGGACTGATATTTTGTGGAACAGAATCCTGCGTGGCTACTTCCTTGAAAAGTTTAATCTTGATCGCTTCAGGTCAAGGGTCAACTGTTGTACTTACCTTCATAACCCACCCTTTTTAATACATTCCCTTTGTTGTGCCGTAAACAGGAAAGATTGACAATCATATAGAAAATAAGTAGTAGTTTATTCTGAAGAATATTATGGTACACGATTGAGAAAACAAACTAATGTAATAAACAATTAATCGTTAACACTCTCGGTATTTACCCGAAAGCTCGCCACAATGTGGGATGTGGCACAATACCGATTTTTAAAGTGGGGCTTTCCGAGCGTGTACGCTCGGGTAAAAATTCCCCGTATACTCCGCATACACGGGATCGAGTGGCTGTCTGCTTCCCCCGACAAGACTGCCCGTAGGCATAGCCTCGTTTGAGTTCGTCTCCGCCCGAAGGCAGAGAGTCGACAAGTAGTGTAACGATTAATCGTTGATATTTCTCCCTCAGTAAGAGAGAGTGCTGTTAAAATAATCTTAGACTAGCCCATCTTGTGGGGTGTTCAGCTACTCCATAATACTCTTCCATCCATATCACATACATCATACAATATTACCATTCGACTGCAGCACTCGAGTATTGCATTAGATGATATTTTAGAATATAAAGTATAAGTAAAAGTGCTAAACAATCAGCAGTAAAATGAATAAATCGACAGAACTAGCGAGAACAAGTCTACAGAATTGGCGAGAACAAGTCTACAGAATTGGCGTGAACAAGTCTACAGAATTGGCGAGAACAAGTCTACAGAATTGGCGAGAACGAGGCTACAGAATTGGCGAGAACAAGGCTACAGAATTGGCGAGAACAAGTCTACAGAATTGGCGTGAACAAGTCTACAGAATTGGCGAGAACGAGGCTACAGAATTGGCGAGAACAAGGCTACAGAATTGGCGAGAACGAGGCTACAGAATTGGCGAGAACAAGGCTACAGAATTGGGGAAAATATGTCAGTGTATCAGAGAGTGCCAAAAAAATAACAAACGACAAGAAAATATTAAAAAGAATATAAAATACATAAAAATCTGTAGAATTTATTTGAAATATGTTTGTACATGAGTGAAAATTGTTTACGCCCGTGGAAGTAATTTTAGATTCATTGTGATCATGATTTTTCAAAAGAGACACAGTAGTGCCATCTGCAGTGTGAGTGCGAAAGCTTACCTTTGTAAGTTGTGCATTTGCCAAGTATCAAGACGGGTAAAACTCTTTCTTTCATACATACTAGAATTTTTTGAAACACGTGTTGGCGTATTGCAATCATTACAGTATTTAGTATTGTTGAAGTTATCGCTAACATTTTTGTCGAGATTTACACACGTTTCGTTCAATTTCGCAAGCCAATCGATGAAATTTGAATAAACTGACTTTTTTTGGAAAATACTTTGACAAAAACCCTACTTCGCGGTTTAATAATTTCTTTTAATATAATTTATAAGACAATATTTTCAAGAAAATTTCTTTTTTTCCTTTTTAACGGCAAAGAATAAATTCTTAGGATTTCTTACTCTTGAGCATACAACATACAACCGGCCATATGGAAATATTTATGCTTGGAACCAATTTCCAACTTTTTGAAGCGTTTGGCCTTGTGATTTGGTTATAGTTCTTTCAAACCTAAGGCGAACTGGAAACTGTATTCTTGTATATAAAAATTTAAAGAAAAGATATACAAAAAACAACATTGCATTTTTATTAAATAAGTATTTGTTATTTTAATCATTAAATTGTTTTTTAAAATAGTGGGAGAATTTTGCATGTTGTATAATAAAACTTTTAATTCCCCCCCCCCAAATTAATACAAATTTATTATACTAAGCTTCGCACCCTAGTAAAACCAACTGTACATTGTAACCCTGACTTGTTTGCACTTCTCCCCCAAATTTGGTTTCGATCTATCAATGTATTCCTATTTTAGTGGTTGTGACGTACAGACGGACTAACGGAAGTCACTGAATTTTATATATAGATGCAATGGCAGCCACCATCTTAACAAGACTAGATATGAAGATAAAACAGCATTCATAGCAAAGAGGGAAAGGAAAAAAAATACAGAAACTTCAACAAAAGGTGGCAAATGAAAGCGAGAAGAAAGGACTAACATCAATTGTAAATAGACAGAAACTATGGTAGTCAGCAAAGGGAACAATCCAACATGCGAGTTACAAACTGGAAACACCAAAATCAAGCAAGTACACAAATTCAAGTAACTAGAAAAGTGTTTTAACAGAAGCTGGAAATGCGACACTTAAATCCGATGGCACATTGTGGTAGCGAAAAATAACTTCCAAAATCTAAGCAAAGTAATAAGCAATAGAAAAATATCTTCAGAAGTAAAGAAATGAAAACAAAACTATTATATAATAATATCTCATCATAGACAAAGAAGAGGTAACGGAACGTAGTTCTACAGAAGGATACTGAGAATTCCATGAATTGAACATATGAGCAACGATGAACGTTTTAGATAAAATGGAAACAAAAAGGGGATTTATAATTAGTATTAGGAAGAGGCAACAGAAATTTATAGGACACATAATGGGGAAAGAGAGCTTGGAAAATTTGACACTCACAGGGCATATTGAAGGCAAGGGGAACAGAGGAAAGCAACAAATAACCTACTTAACGAGCTTGTGTAAATGGTTGGTTGAACAAGGTTTCGGAGAGATAGCAAAAGACAAACATTAGTAAGAGCTACAAAAAATAAGAAATTGTGGAGTGCCATGGTCGCCCACGTCAGTGCATTTTGGTTGTTGTCAATAATACTTCTTTCTCAAATCTGACATTAATACTTTTCATCTAGCAAATTTTTCTTTTATGTGCCGTGTTCCTTCAGGATGTAAGCGAACATGGCCCTCTGCATCTTCCTTGTAGCTCTTAATAAGTTTGGTCTTTGTTATTTCACCCAGACCCTGTTCTACCATCCATTTGATCAAGCTTATCGAGTATGTTACGCGCTGCATTTCTCTCTCCGTCTTTCCCTCAATCTGTCCTGTGAGTATCAGATTTTCCAAGCTCTCCTTCCTTATTACGTGACCCAGAAACCTTAACTGCTTCTTATTAAGTTTCCTTTTTGTTTCTATTTTCTCTAAAACCTCGTTGTTGCTCATATGTTCCATCCATGTTATCTTGAGTATTTTTCTGTTGAACTACATTTCTGTTGCTTCAAGTCTATTCTTCATGTAATTAAAATTGAAAGTTTTAAAAATAATTTCAGTGATTTTAAATATATTGGAAGCATTTTGTTTCACTGTGTTGATAATTACTAAGTTTAAGTCTGTTACAGGGTCACCAGAATAGAGAGTTCGTCCGTCAATAGCAAGTGCTATCCTATTTCCTCTTCGCTTTTGACTCATACAAATCTTATCATAATCCAGGAGACAAGTTTTCACTATTCTTGCATACGGCAATTTACATGAGGTGAAATTCTTCATTCTGATATTTCTTGCTAACCGAACGCTCCTCTATGGCCCAATTGGTTAAAGGCACGTCAGGCTATATGACGGTTCCGTATAGGATACAGGTTCGATTCCTGTCGAGGGACGAATATTTTCTATGAAAAATTTCTCGGACATTCAGGCCGGTAAATATTGTTTAATACTGTTTATTATAAACATAGCATTTACTTAAATATTTGTATCTATAAAAAGAATGTACAAACATAAAAATGTCTTAAAATAATAAAATATATACATATATTTTTATGGGCGTAACAGCAAAATTGTCCAGTTGTTAGATTAAGCTTTGAACCCTCGTATCTTAGAAATGATTAAAGATATCTTACAGGAATTCTCCGAGGTTATATAACACTATTGGACTCTACTTTGAGAAATAACAATGTATACTTACCCTCCAAGTTTAACAGAAGTATCGTGATGTAATCGGTCATAAACGAAAATGACATGTTCATCAGTAATTATAGCTAAGGTTCATTGGCTCATGTAGGATTGAAATAAAGTTCATATATATATATATATATATATATATATATATATATATATATATATATATATATATATTATTCCAGAATCATTTTCCAACTTATTCAAAATGATCTTCGCCCTCTCTAACTTTCTTTCTCTCCTGGAGTAACTAGTTGCCTCACGTACGATTTCATTTTCAAGTCTTTTTTCACTGCTTTTTGGGCTGTCATAGATAAAACTTCTTGCCAAACGTCTTATGAATTGATTTGGATTTTTCTAATTGATATCTTTAGGTCTAAGTTGAAATGATGACCCCTCTTTCTGTTGTTAGCTCCTCATCTATTTTTCTTCTCTACTATTCCCTCTTTTTTAAACATATTTACCGTTCTCTTGATAGTTCTTGAATGGATTTGAAGATGGAAACGAGAGTATGAAAGTTGGTACCATTACTGAAGGCCTGAAAGGTCTTTTTCCTCTCAACATTGCTCAGTTGGGAAGATAGTGTATCTAATACAAAACATTTTAACCTCCTCCCTTTTTAGCTGAATAACTCAATACAATTACGGAATAACTCTTAAACAAATGGTGTCAAGATATCTAAACGTCTAATATGAAAACCCAGAAACACAAACTCAATTAGTTTAGTGTTTTGTTTTTTTTTTGAGATATTAATCATTTTGTGGGATGGATAAATATGCTGTGACACGAGTTGGACAATTTTACTGTTACACCCCGTCTGTGTGTGTGTGTGTGTGTGTGTGTGTGTATATATATATATATATATATATATATATATATATATCGGTTTTGTAGTGCGTATTCAATTTATGTAACGTAAATCATTCAAACGAAAAACAAATACTGAAGCTAGTTATATGGCGAGAATCACTCTCACAAACAATATTTAATAATATTACAACCAACTTCGAATCCGTTAATGAATGGTGTGATCCTTGTTCATAAATTCCGGGTTTATCTGGTCTTATTTTTTTGTACGAGCCGGCTTTCAGTCGTTCCGAACAACCATCATTAACAGATTCGAAGTTGGTTGTATTTTATTATTAAATATTGTTTGTGAGAGTGATTCTCGCCATATAATTAGCTTCAGTATTTGTTTTTCGTTTAAATGATTTACGTTACATAAATTGAATACGCACTACAAAATCGATATATATATATATATATATATATATATATATATATATATATATATATATATATATATATATATATATATAGTACAGGTAATCGACTGTTGGTATATAATCCAGGTGGATCCTAGTAATATTAATTATTAAAACTGATCCATAGAAAACTTGGTGTATTTATTATAACAGAGCATATGTATTTAAGAAACACCACATAGTAGTAACTGATATTAAACCACAAACAACGAACGTTTCTAGGCATAAACTCTAATCCCAGACCGCTTCTACCGGGATAAGATACCTTATGCCGCCACCAGTCACTAATACAAACCCATTCCCATTAACAAGACGTCTACCAGAGGAGGACTGACATTGAAAATAAATTTAAAACAATGCTCCGAGACTTAGGGGCTGATGATAGCCACCATAATTAAAATGAAAGTTGCTCCACGCGTGCTTCTTATAATCAGTTATATGCCATGCTCAGGCGATCATGTATCTTTCGATACATGACTGACAAGGTAGATTATTTTTCCTGCAGTAGGCTGCCATTTCTTTCTACGGTAGACCAGTTTCCATCCAAGACTATAGAACCCGGTCAGTCCTGATATTTACCCATATCTGGAGGGAGGATTCATACCTTTCCCAAGGTTATTAGCACGTAAGTTAATATAATGAATTTGACTGGAATTCGAACTCGGCTCTCCGATTCCTCAATCCGTGCCGCTATCCATTACTCCTCCTCCTCCGCTTCTTATCATATGTAGATTTAATAGGGCGGTTAACATATTTCGAAGAATAAAAAGACAATGAAATCATACCAATATTGTCAATAAAATTGATATTTTAATATATTAACCTTTTGACTGGATTGAAGAACGAAGAGATAGAAGTCGGAAGTTTTGAACATGCCTGTGTTCTTTTTCAACGATACAGGAACAAACAAAGAAGTGGCACTTTGTCTTCCGAAGAATGTTGTTGGTTAGCGGTCTCCCTGTGGAAATTATACTCTTTGAGTAAACCTAAATCCCAGTTGAATTCCCCAATGTTTGAATTTATTTTGAAAATAAATTTCAACTCTGATCTGCGCATTTCTTCTCGGCTGTTGAATGAAAACATTAAAGAACGCATCTGATGACATCGGCGCTCTGAAATGGTTGGTTGAAGTGTACTGCGACGGCGAAACTGTTGTTGTCGTCCCTAGTGGCTTTCTTAAACCTACACACACACACACACACACACACACACACACACACACACACACACACACATATATATATATATATATATATATATATATATACGAGAATTTCGAATTGTTTTAAGCTCAACTCAACATTTATAATAATATGACTGTGGAAAAATAATATTTTTTATTTTCATTTTATTTTGCGGTAAATACTTCTTCAAGAAACGTTGTTTTTCTAGATCGTCCTGATCGTAGTTAATCTGGAAACAAACACATCCCCTGATGGCATTCAGCAGCCCAACTCTTGACCGTTGCACACGAAGGTCAGTTCCCATGATAAACATTTTGCATGCGATCATAGCTTTCCTGCGGCGCAATTTATTCCAGATTGAAAAAAAAAAAATCAATAATAATACGATACTTCTATTTCTGGTTCTGATTTTCACCGGCTTTCGTCAGATGCTTCTCTTGTTTCCTATTGTTTCTGAAATTGAAGTCAAAAGAAAATCTCATGAGCAACGCCAATATGAACAATCTGTAAAAATGAAGCGCAGTGTACGTGTGTCCGTCCGTCTGTCCGTTTTTCGATGTAGGCGAATCATAAACAACATGATATAACAGTAACAACTCTAGTTACACGAGATTAAAAATTTAATAAATAATTCCTTTAAAGTTAAATCTAAATATCGAACAGAGGGAAAGATTTAAAAAAATCATTTCTTTATTAAAGGTTTAACTTCAGTTTCGTTTTTCGTCGCATTTGCAATTGATATCGTCTAATTAAACCATAAAAGGTAGACTAATGGATAGCGGCTCGGATTGAGGAATCGGAGAGCAGAGTTCGAATTCCAGTAGCATCCATTACATTCACTTACGTGCTAAAGGAAAGGTATGAATCCTCTTCTTCTACACCCAGCTATGAGTAAATATCAGGACAGACCGGGTTCTATAGCCTTGAATGCCAACTGGTCTACCGTAGAAGAAATGGCAACCTACTGCAGGAAAAATTCTGCCTCGTCAGTCATGTATGGCAAGATACATGATCGCCTAAGCGTGTATCACGCATGGCACATAACTGACTGAATTCAAATTTAAGAGGGGCATAATGCGTTTCTAGCACGCGGACTGTGACGTATCCGAAATATTACATAGTTCGGTCTTTTAAGTGTGACGTTATGTGAAGGAATCATAATGATGATTTTAACAGAAAATAAAAACTACGCGCAAAATAAATGTAAACAAACTACAGGGATCGGTTACGTATAAGAAGAAAGATTATGCCGAATTAAGGTATCGAATAAAGATAAAATAATTATATTATTTCTAAATTCTTATGACTTTTACGTACTCTGAAGATAAAAGATCGGAGGCTCAAAAGCTCTCCGCAGGAGCTAGCGTAAAGTCCGCCTGAAGGGCGGCTTCTAGGCTAGTATAACAAACCTTTCAAATAAGAAAACGATTTGTAATCATAATTAAAAAAGATTCTATTCGCGTAAGAATCTTTAGGAACACTCTTCGGACATACGCCATTTGATGCGTGTATCGAAGAATTTTTAAGGAAAATGGAAACAAAAAGTACATCTGTAATTAGAATCACAAAAAGTTGAAAATTTCTGGTAAGCATAATGAGGAAAGAGGGCTTGAAGGATTTGACACACTCAGGGTACATTGAAAACTAGAAGTAAGTAAAGATCGGGTAATCTACCTAAATAGATTGAGTAAACGGATGGCAGGAATTGGACGCGGAGGGATAGTAAGGAGACGGACACTGTCGACAAAATTACCGGAGACCCATGATAAATCATATGCTGAAGGAACACAGTACATGAAGTAGAAATATATACAGAAATTGCCGAGGCAAATAAATATTAAAATATTTACTTTTCATCTTTGCTTCCCCTGACTTTCTGATTGGGGCAAGCAGAAACAGTCTTACACAGGTACGGATAAATGTGTAAATTTTTAGAGCGTGCCTATATTATTGTGTAGCTATGTGTTATATTTTCTCAGCATGGGACACATGTAAATATGTGTATATAATTTTGTGTGAGACTTAGCATTTTAAAACTCTCTCTGATAACCAGCCATGTTTATCAATCCTTTTTCTTTCAGCTATTCTGTTCCGTCCGTGAAATATGGTGTTATTATAACATAGATAATTCCCATAATGAGGGAAATGCAAATGGGTGAATAAACATTTCTTCTATATCCCATCTATTATTTGGGTCAACCTGGCATGACATGATATTATTCATACCCATTAATATATATTCTAATCAATGCAGAACTATTTTTCTTTGAACATAAGTTGATATTTATTATAAGTTTGATATATTATTTGCTTTCAGTGCGTCTTTTGCAGTTTAAAAAAACACTTTCACAATTGCAAGAAACAGGGGAGAAAGACAAGCATTGGTTATGAACTATTCACACGGCTCACACATTAGATAAACGCTGGCACACATTACCGTATATCGTCTCAGGTGCAAGTGCATACGCAATACAGAAAAGCATTCGCTCGGCGTACAGACAAACATGTAAGAAATCAAACATTTCGCGTATCAGACGTAGACCTACGTACACTCATCGCCAAAATATAGACGTATATATAAACCTTCTTTGTGTACTTTTACACACACACACTGTTACATATTCAGTATTATTCAAATGCATTTCCGACCAACCAATTGTTTCACACTCACACACAGGCCATCTCACAGTTCTGGAGTTAATGCTATAATTTTTCGAGTCAGTAGCCATTATTAAAACTTCCAGTATTGGCGCCAAAACTTCTCTTTATTCCCGCCACACATTTAAATCGTTCTACGTCTGTCCAATAAAGACAATAGAATGACAAACAGTTCAAAAGATAAAGGAAAGCATACAAAATGATGCAAGCAAAAGAATAGCAACAATGAAATCAAAACAGAAATTTTAAGCCAAAAAAAAAAATGGAATTTTCTAGAAAATTTGACATCAAAAAGGAAGTATAGCTTTGTAATTATAGGAAGAACTGAATGCTAAGCATAACTCAGTAATTTAAAAGGTCATTCATTAC
>OZ038482.1:101767119-101859619 GCA_964036315.1 Acanthosepion esculentum | reverse complement strand
CTTAATTACTAATAGACTATATTTCTTTTTAAAACAAGTGAATGTAATAGAATTACTTACATTATTTAAAATTATTTTTTCATATCAAATATAAGTATGTATATTACCAGCTCCCACTTTTTAATTATATTTTTAAATATTATTTAAGGAAAAATTTTGACAATGACGGCAAAAAATAGCTATTTCATTTCTCTGATTCAGTAAATATTTATTTTTTATAAACTTAGTTTATAAGAATAGTATAGATCGTTGATTTTGCCATATGAAACTGAGTAGGAAGAAACAATATTATCGACAATTGTTTTTCTCTTAACTTCTCTTTTTCCTTTAGCAGTATCACTGCTAGTTTTCTTTGGAGCCGTAACTGAGGACTAATGAAGAGAAAAAAAATGGCACGGTACAATGAAATTGGAAAAGAAAAGCACGGCACAACACACGAATGTATACAACATGGCGGTCGACTAAGAAATGATTCCGTTCGGGTTAATTCGGATGGTTCGGCTCGTTTCGGTTCGGTTCAGCAATGTTGTTGGAGAACCGAAATTTTGTTTGATAACAGAGGCATCTTCATCTCGAATATTCTGTTCGAAAACCGATTTGTTCGACATGTGAGACGTTGGAGAATGTATTTGTAAGTAAAAGCTAAACATCCCAATGTTTCCGCCGTTGTGACGTCCGACTTTCCTCAGGTGTATGTCGATCCGGGCAACCTACAAGGTATTTAGATGCCTAGGGCTATCTCATCTACTTCTTATTTGGTACTTTTCAGATATGGCTCGCTTTGTTTTCAATGAGTTTAAGTACGCACTGACCGGACCAGGGACTGAACTCGCAGTCGTCAAATTCACGAATAGATGCTTTAATCCGTTAGGCTATTGTTCATTAAAATAATTCTTAATATTTTTATTTTCATAATTTTTATTTTTAATAAATAATAATAATAATGATAATAATAATAATAATAATAATAATAATAATAATAAGAAGAAGAAGAAGAAGAAGAAGAAGATGGCATCCTGATCAAATAACACTAGAACATATGTGCTTTCTTATTGACATGGCAGTCCCTGCAGATTGTAATGTATCTTTGAAGATCTCAAAAAACAAAAAAAACAAAAACAAAAAAAAACAAACAAAAATCTATCAAAATACAAGGATCTAAAAAATGTGGCACATGAGATCATCAATAATTCCGGTTGTAGTTGGAGTCCTCGGATCGAGTGGAAATGGTTCCGATAGACTCATTGAAGGGATTCCTGGTAGCCCATGTGTTAAAGAAATACAAAATATTGCACTCACAATTACAGCTCACACATTATGAGAAGCTTAATGTAAAATGCGTGTGAAAATGATCAGCGGAAAATGTCATGAAGCCATTTCTGACCTTAGATCTCTGGTTGGGACCCGGAAGGAAAGGAAATGTGTATACAACAGAAATCAAAGGAAATAATAATAATAATAACAAATAAAAATAATAATAATAATAATAATAATAATAATAATAATAATAATAATAATATAATAATAATAATAATAATAATAATAATAATAATAATAATAATAATAAAAAAAAGTTTTGACCGTAAAGAAAAGTGTGTGAATGACTTGGGTAAACATTTTGAACATTTGAGGGACTGATATGTTCATTGTTGATATGTTTATTATTAATATATTATTGATATGTTTCTATAACGTTGTTTTTTTCATTACTGTATATCTACTTTTGCACCCTCATGTATATGCAAAATTAGAACAGTGAAATGGAAAAGTTGTCAATTTCAACACTTTTCATTTGTACCCCCTTACTTCTTAAAATAACTATCAGCATTCATATTTACGATTGTTATTGCGATATTTTGTTAAAGTTGTTAAGCTCAAATATTTAACGATGCAGCAGGGGAATTTCTACAGATATTTTAGAACTTGTCATGAGCTTACTCAATTATTAACTTAAGAATTCAGATTTATCAGAAAATTCAAGTAGGAAAACCGTTAAATTGTGAAAAAATTGAGGAATATGAATAAAAGTCACTGGAAAGCAATTAAGGATGCGCACTGGAAAAAATTTCGTCGCAGGAAATCTATGGTTGCATGCTTGATGTATTCCAAGAGGAATGCAGTTCTTATGCAGAAGTGTGACATCGGACAGCCAAGATGGGGATGATCGCTTGAAAACGGACTGCAGTCAGGAGGACGTGTGAAAGCAACTTTTGATGGAAAAAGAAAATCATAAAAGCATTCTTTTCTTACTTTTGAAACACGCCTTGTACATTACGAAACCAGGTTGTTAGGCATCACTTCATGACAGAAAGATCTACATGGGCGGAGCGGGTCTTAAAGGAATTATTAAAGAAAATGGAAAAAAAAGGAAAACTTCTAATAAGATTCAGGAAAAAACAACTGAAATTCCTTGGACGCATAATGAGGAAGGAAGGCTTGGAAAACTTAACACTCACGAGGCATATTGAGGGCAAGAGAGAAAGCGAGCGACTTAACTGACGAGCTTGGATGAATGCATGGCAGAGCAGGGGACGGGATCCTTAGGAAAGGGAGAAAAAGCTGTATGGAAGAGGAAGTTGTCGAGAGCCATGATCGTCTACATCTTGTAAGATTGTCATGACAATTCAATGCTTGGTCATGACAAACTGGATTATATCTTATTTATGCCGCGTATGGTGAATATAATTGAATCGATCTCATGCATTGATTTGGACGCGTTACTTTCTTTTGGATGGTTTATTTCATTTCAGATCTAATTTGAAAATAACTCTTGAGTTATTTGGTTGAGTTAATTTCTAATCGACTGTCAATGTCTTAAGATATTTTTCTCGCCAAATAAAAATGCGGAAATCTTTCATTAATTACCATAAAATATTTCTCTTATTAATTGGTGTGATTTAAATTTTTATTTACTTTTGTGAAACAAATAAAAAAACAAACTTCACTTTACCTTTCATTATTAAGGTTTTGTTAACAGAAAATAACTTATATTTTCTTGGTGTGTATATTGAAATTTATTTCGAAAAATTCTTATAGACCAATAACTGAAATTATTACCATAAGTATAAGTATCTCTGTTATGCTTATTGATACATTTCGGCCGCTTCGCTCTACGGCCTCCCCATAATTGTCTGAAATAATTATTATTACACCATAAATTATTTAAACAAGTATGCTTACCTTTGTTATTTAATCACTACGTTCCGGTCGTTGTGATGTGCGGCTTTCTTAGCATCGTATGAAGTCTGAGATGAGGTACAGCAATTAGCACATGCATTCTTCAGAGAAATACTTCAACTTTTCGCCCGATGCGTACTTCGGCCTTCTTCGGGGGCATATCCATTCAGTAATAATTGTGTACCCTTCAGCATCCTCCCAATTAAACAATCTTAAACACACACGCGCTCACGCACACAAACACAGACAGAGAAACACACACACACACACACACACACACACACACACACACACACACACACACACACATGTGTGAATAATGAAAAAAGGAAAACTTATCTTAGCCGAGGCGTTTCCTCCTCTAATGGACTTTATCAAGGCAAATGTGGGAAACATAGGACGAAATGTTTCGACTAAGACATTTTTTCCTTTTGTCTTTATGTATATTGTCCCCTTACAGACATATTTTTAGAAATATCTGAAATCTTACACACACACACACACACACACACACACACACACACACACACACACACACACACACACATATATATGTTAAAATCTGGCCAAACGTAAAATCATAAAATAGAACAATTTACACATTTGAATTTTAAATTCCATTCACAATACTTTCCATATGTTGGGTGTGCGAGGTATTTTTCTTTTCAAATTTTTTTCTTTTTACTCGACGTTGGCAGAAGAATGAATTCGATAAAAAACACAAAAGTAACAAATTTGAAATTTAAATCTACATACCTTCACCCCACCACCCCGTCCGCACCAAATAAATCGAAGACTAATTTGGTCAGCTCAGCTCAGCTGGTTGAGTTATTTTTTTTTTCCGAGGTTACAATCCAAGCGAACATTTATTTTACACAAACTGATAATTTTCGGCCACGTAACGATCTTAAAGACCATTTTTTGACTTTTCTTCCTTGCTGGAATCTACTTTTTTTCTGGCTTGGCGGGTTCTTCCCCTCCTTTCCTACCCTACCAAATCGAAATATTTAGAACTTTCTACATTTGTTTCTCTATTTGCCCAACGTTAGCAGAAGAAAATAATGAGTGAAATAAAAAAACACAAAAATAACAAAGCATGTGGACCTGATAGTCATTAAGAAGTGTGCTCTCGAACTGGCTCCTGTTCTCTCTAAACTGTGCAATAAGTGTCTCGCCTCCTCTTGCTTTCCTGCCTGCTGGAAGTCATTATCTGCTCTCCAAGTTTTAAGAACTCTGGTGAACTGTCCGACCCTTCCAACTTCTTCCTGTTTTTGGGAAACTCAAAGAAGTCCTAATCAATGCTGAATTAGTTAATCATCTCACATGGCAGGGTCTTATTTACATTATTCGGACTATTGTCCTCATCTTTGTCGCTATATTTATTACAACGACAAAGATGAGGACAACAGTCCGAATAATGTAACTAGTGTACATAATGCGTCATCTCAGAAATATAAACAAATATCGCAGGGCCTTTTTTCAGAAAGCAATATGGCTTTCGTTGCTCCAGGTCAACTGTTGATGTGCTGATGATAATTGCTGAAATTTGACCCATCCTGCCCTAAAAGACATTAATTAATTGACGTCCCCCTTTTTGAAATTTGCGCATTGTCTTCATTTTATCCTCCACACGCCGACGGGACGAATGTCAACCTTCCAACAATGCCATTTAGTCTCTAATGAATTTTTACTTTTCTATTTTTAGTCTACACAAGTCAGTGAAAAAAAAAAGAAGAGAATTATGAAAAGAGAAACATCGCCATTGTTAACACAGAATATAAATAGCCTGATTAAATGAATTCATATGAGTGGATATTTTTCTGTCTTTAGAGCTTTGCAGATCCGTCACATGTGGGTTATAGATTCAATTAAGGCATTCAGGAAAATAGAAAACAAGTCATCGAATGTTGGCCGCGAGAAGAAGCACACCGGCCCTTGCGATAAATGCTTCTGTTCTGCTATTAAAACCAATCAACAAGTTTCTTGCTCTTATTTTTATGATCACTTCCAGTTTAACATAGCGACGCCAATCATGAGCAGCATATACGGCTTTGAATCTAATTTAATTGATTTAAAAGAAACCAACAGGCCGATAGTGACGTCACTGAGAAAAGTGATCCTTACTTGCCATTCAACTGTAGAGATTTTCTTCAATGAAGGGAAAGTAATTAAGCAAGGGATTTCGATTTATTGGGACGCAATGAAAATAGAGCAATTGGCCCAATTAGGCGGCAGTACTGACTAATGTGAAGTAACATAAAAAGCTATATAAATATGTGTATTTTCGTTTTCAGTAGACAGTAAACACACACACACACACACACATACACACACACACACACACACACACACACACACACACACACACACATATATAAAGGGTGTTTCAACTGGACCACTTTTAATGTGAATTAAGTTGAAGCGACTAATGATTTTTTCTTTCAGATTTGGTAGATATTTGGGCGATATAATTTTTCACACATAATTGCCATGACTTAAATAACATGATACAAAAGAGAAATAACTAAATTTTCACCAATAACACTGATTTATTTACTGCTGACTTTGATTTGTCTTAATGAAACACCATTATGCATAATCCATCTTAATGAAACACCTTATATATATATATATATATATAAAAAGAAAGAACAGAAGAGCTTCCATTTTTGAAACATGGTTATCACTGTGTAGCGAAAAACCCATATTTTAAATAAATTAATTTATAATATATATATATATATATATATATATATATATATATATATATATAATTTATTTGTTTAAACGTTATTTTTTATTTAATCTTTTTATTTATATTTTTAAATATTCAGGCCAGTAGATGTAAATAAATAAATATACTGTTTAATAAATAAAAACAGAACATCTACTCAAATATGAGTGTCCATTTTAAAAAAAATAACGTTTAAACAAATCTGTCGGATTTAATCCATTTCCTAATATATATATATATATATATATATATATATATATATATTCTGTCTTTTTCTCTTTCTTTCTTTTCTTTTTTTTCTCTCTCTCTCTCTCTCTCTCTCTATATATATATATATATATATATATGTATATATATATACCTTCACATATTTCAGAACAAATGGGAACGAATATTCATAAGGACATTCAAATCTGGATAGAATATATAAATGTTTGCAAGAGTCACGTTTGTTGCACACAATTCATCAAGTTCGAGAGCTACATCAAAATTTTGTCCTTTATACACACACACACACACACACACACACACACACACACACACACACACACACATATATATATATATATATGGTTTAAGATCAAAAGATTCAGAATTTCAGCTTTTATTTCTTAGTATTTTCATTTTTATGTGCTAAACAACTTAGGACATATCACCTTTTGTTTGAACCCACCCATTTTTCAACTGAGCAAAACCATTGGGATACGTGACTGGTAGGTGTTTCTTTTACTGAAGTGTTGTCTTTTAGATTGATTGTTTAAACATTAAATCTATCTGAATGACTATTCCTGATTTTAGTCTTGGTTCCTTGGTTTCAATTGTAAAGACTGTATTTGTTGTTAAAATGTTTAATTCAACATGAAGAAAAGAGAGCTGTCTATGAGAGAAAAGCAAGCCATTTTGAAGCTGAGAAAAGATGGAAAACCGATCAGAGCCATTGGTCAAACATTGGGCATAATCAACACAACAATTTGGAATGGCCTGAAAAAGAATTAAACTATTAGTATACTGAGAAACAGGTATAGAATAGGTAGGCCAAGGAAAACTACAGCAGTTGATGACAGAACTATTGTGAGATGTGAGGACAAAGCCCAAAAGAACTGTCAGTGGCATCACCAACAACCTCCTGGATACAGTGGTAACGGTTTCACAATCTATTGTCCGAAGAAGACTTTCAGAGCAGAAACATAGAGGCCATACAACAAGATGCAAACCACTCATCAGCAGTAAGAATAGGAAGGCCAGATTGGAATTTGCAATGAGAGACAAAAGTTCTGGAAGCATGTTTTATGGACAGATTACACAAAGATTAATTTCTATCAAAGGCCAAAGTGTTGAGAAAGGAAGAATCTGCTTATGATCCAAAGCATACAAACTCATTTGTGAAGCATGAAGGAGGCAATGTCTTGGCTTGGACTTGCATGGCTGCTTCCGGAACAGGCCCATTCATATTTATTGATGATGTAACTCATGATGCTAGCAGCAGAATTAATTTAGAAGTCTACAGAAACTTTAAAACATACTGCCAATACAACTAAGGACTTCATCAGGGGAAAAAGTGAACAGTTTTAGATTGGCCAAGTGAATCACCGGACCATAACCCAAGAGAACATGCCTTTATTCTCTTGAAAAGGAGCCTGAAGGAAGAACCACCTCTCGAAAGAAACAAGAACTGAAAGAGGCTGCGTTAGAAGTCTGGGAAAGCATCACAAATGAAGAAGGTAACAGCTTGGTGACGTCAATGGGTCGCAGGTTTGATGCAGTTATTGCTACCAAGTATTATGCAACCAAATATTAAATGTTATTTACTTTGAGAATATCTCTTCCTTTACTTTTGCTCAGCTAAAAATGGTGTGATCTGATACAAATGGTGGTATGTCCTAAGCTGTTTATCTCATCTAAATTTAAATTCCAGGAAATAAAAGCTGAAATTCTGAACTCTTGTCTCATATTCATTTTTTGATCTAAAACTCAAATGTCTTCAGAGAATAACAAAAACGAATAAATTGGTCTCTTGGAGGGGGATTATATATATATATATATATATATATATATATATATATATATATATATATATATATATATATATATATATATTCGATATAATGGTGTCGACTGGAACTCGAACTCGGTCTTCCGATTCCTCAATCCAAGCAGCTACCCATCACTCCAGCGCACCTCCTTCCCCCTCTCCCTCTCTCTCACTCTCTCTCTCTCTCTCTCTATATATATATATATATAGTCGAATCCATTACATTCACTTACGTGCTAATATCCTTGAGAAAGGTATGAATCCTCTTCTTCCTCCAACTTTGGGTGAATAGCAGGACAGACTGGGTTCTATATCTATAAATGGTTCTAGGAGAAGGACAACTCTGAATTCATAAACCTCCGGAGGGTCGTTTGAGGACCTTGTGGCACATTGTGCACCAGGTCTCTGTATTCGGCCATTCAAAAAGTGTGGTTGATTCTGCACAAAACCTTCACCACTATAATCAAATCACATGTGCTGGTGTCTGGCTGTCGGTTCCTAGGAACTGATCTGTTTGGCCCTCATATGTCGAATAACGAAGGGAGAGTCGAATATATATATATATATATATATGAAGAAATATAGTCTTATAGTGTGCTATATTTATGGGATAAAGTGCTCAATATCAGAGATAGAGCGTGTGTAAAAATAAAAGTGAACATAGAAGTCAACACTTAGAGGCACTAGTTGCCTGATGATTGCACTAGCATGAAACAGACTGTCGCCTCTAAGTGTTGACTTCTATGTTCACTTTTATATTTATATATATATATATATATATATATATATATATATATGTGTGTGTGTGTGTGTGTGTGTGTGTGTGTGTGTGTGTGTGTGTGTATTATACACAGGCACACACACACACACACACATATATATATAAGCCAGTTCTTTGGGATAGAGTTGATCATTTGAAAATCAGTACAAAACCTCTGTCAGGATTTGGGTTCTTCAATTCTAGTACACCCATTTTGAAGGAGGAGGTTCTGCAATCAGGCCTGTGCTTTGGTCAACCGTTAGGTGTGATTATATTTGTTATACTGAGAAGCATGGACATATACCAATAACGATGATGGTGATATAAATACCAAGAGTATTTTTTAGCATTTTTTCCAGTAGAATCACAGAACGACGTTTCTGTCGCTTTACTTCCCTTCTCCCCTTTTGTTAAATTCTCCAGGCGTTCTTTCTCCATTATGTGTCATATGAATTTCACGTGTTTCGTTATTATTTCAAGTATTAGTGTCCGTTTCATTCTCATTTTCTTTAAAACTTTCTCATCAATCACATGTTCTGTCCGTGGTATTCTCACGTCGCTTCAAACCACTTCTTCGTCTGTGAGGAATTTGTCCAGCATTCACTACCATATAGGGTTTTAGATATAACATTGCAATTCAGCACTCTTTTCTTTGTATTGAAATAAGTTATTCTATCTCTTAATACTTGGCTTAGTTTTCAGAAGGCATCTTTCATTATTTGAATGAGCCTTCAGATTTCAATACCACATTTCCCGTAGTTTTTTTGTATTACTCTACTCAGATAATTAAATTTCTGTACTTGTTCTATTCTGACGTCTGTCATTTATAGCTCACAGCTTGAGTTGCACCTTTTACTAAGGATCAGGCCTGGGCTTAATAAATAGCTATTATAATACTGTGATGGTCATATAAAAAGGGATTTGTTGGTTACCTGACAATAAAGAAACATTAAATATTTTTCTTTACATGCCATTATGCATCAGAAAATAGGCGACCGCTGTTCTTTACAAATCGCTTTTTCCTTATTATAAGTGAATCGCCATGGCCTCTTGAGAGAGATATTTGAGTGGCTTCCCGTTGCTTCTCCACCGTTTTCCATTCAGAGTTGCGCTTCTCAGACTGGTTGCTATCCAAAACTATAGATCCCAATTTTCCTATTTAATTCATAACTGAGGGGAGGAGAAGAGATTGGTTCATAGCTTTCCCAAGGGCATTTGTATGAAAGTGAATGCAGCAGACTCGGGCGAATCTTGATCCCGGCTTGCTGATTTCACTTTTCGTGTCGATAACCGTTGATTTTCCATTAGACACTTTTGGGAAGCTTACACAGATTAAAATTGTCTGCACAAAAATATTTGAAGGAGGACTTTACAAACAGGATTAATTTTGTGATTTTGCTATTCTAACCTTCGGCAATTTAAGCACTTTTTCTGGCGATAATAACACTGTCTGGTGTTATTCTTGTGCATTAGCATAGGTTTTAATTTTAATTTTTATTTTTATATAAAATTAAATTAACTATTATTTTTACCAGCTTACTTGGCACAGGTCGGATAGTGTAATTATCTCTCAGTTGCGTCTCTGTCTTCGGGCAGACTGCAACTCAATTTTGTCTCTATCGGCGGGCAGAGACGCAGCTGGGAAATATACTGAGAGGTGCCCGGTTCAGGGGAACAGCTGTCCGCAGCTGTACCCACCTCACTGCCCTAGAGAGGGGGGGATCGGTAGTTATATTGTTGCCAGCGCAACCGACGGTTGCGTGGGCTGGACATTTTTGGCCCTGGCCCGGGTTTAAGAGCTCGGGTGCCCCACATTAAACTCGATCTTGTGTCACATCACGTCTCAATGAGGAGATGGGGTAAATAATACTATTAGTTTTACCAGAGTTTGCTGAAAAGTACTCGGCTCGATCCACTTCCCAAGATCATAGCATTAATTTATCACTCTCGATGGAAAGAGGTTGCTATTTCAAATTACTAATTATTTTAGTTCGTAATATGGCAATTTGCAGAATTCTTCTCTTATTTTTGTTTTCGATCACATACTCTCTAGTATCAATATAGTTTTATCCTTCCACAAAACTTTATGATGTCAATCAGATAATAAGAATCATAATTAATTTATTTGTAAACCTTATTTGCCGATAATGAACGAATGGTCTAATAATTATTAGCGTGTTCTCAATTGGTTAGAACTTTTGATTTGCGACCGTAAAACCCGGTTTCAAATCTCAGAATGGTCGGTTTGTCGTAATCCCAAACCATGGCACCTTTGGAAAGTGCCCGTAAACCGTACTACGGATTGGCCCACCAAGATGGAAATTAAATTGGTTAGACAGAACTGTTCGGTTGCGTTAGCTCAAAGTTACAAGTTATCGTGACCGAGTCTTTGAGCGTACTGCCTTCGTCAAGCTGTCGATTACTCCAGATGATGCGTTCTTTTCCAGAAACTGTAACTAAGGTCGGCTCTCTATAAACTACAGCTGACCTTTGTCGGTATTGAAAACAGAAATTAGAATAAAAAAGAATACACACACACACACACACACACACACACACACACACACACACACACACACACACACACACACATATATATATATATATATATATGACATGTTTTCTAATTCCTCTAAATTAACACTTTCAGTGCCAAAGAACCTTAATTAAAGTTTTCGTTATTTATTTAAGTCCTAAACGACATTAATTAATTAACGTCCCCCTTTTTGAAATGTGCGCATTGTCTTCATTTTATCCTCCGCACGTTGACGGGACGAATGTCAACCTTCCAACAATGCCATTTAATCTCTAATGAATTTTTATTATTCTATTTTTGGTCTACATACGCAAGTGAAAAAAAAGAATTATGAAAAGAGAAAACATCGGCATTGTTAACACAGAATATAAATAGCCTGATTAAATGAATTCATATGAGTGGATATTATTCTGTCTTTAGAGCTTTGCAAATCCGTAACATGTGGGTTATAGATTCAATTAAGGCATTCAGGAAAATAGAAAATAAGTAATCTATAGTTGCACTATAAACTACAGTTGGACTCTGTGGGTATTGAAAACAGAAATATGCCTGAGTGGGCTCCTGCAATCAGAGATGATCCTGGCAGAGAGGTTTGCTTGGAAACGAGTAACCGGCAATTTAAAAAAAAAAAAAATAATAATCTGATAATCCCATCATTATGAAGAAACAAAATATTATGTAATCATGTTTAATAAATGTATCTTAAATAAGCATAAGGTGTCCATCGCACTCACTTGTTAAGAAGTGTTACTCTAATTTCCATCAAGAAGATTTGGGGATCTAAAATGCAGTACAGACTGAGTGGTCTTCAGTGGTCTCCCATTCTCAAATCGTTCATAATGCTTATGACAAAATTTTGGCCAGCCAGCCAGCCAACAAATCTTGACCAAAAGAATAGCTGAGACACAAGAGGTATCCATGGAAATTCATTAGCAGTTGCTTATGCAGATTGTTTCAGTCAAGTGTTAAAACGTTTAGACGTTGATCATTAATGATATCAATTGATTATGCAGAATTTTCAGCAACTTAGTGGTAAAGGAATGGAATGACTTGTTACATTTGATGAAACAATTCTTTCTTTTTATGTGCCCTGTCCTTTCAGGACGTAGGCGATCATGACCCTCCACCACCTCCTATCCCTCGCAGCTCTCAACAAGTTCCTTCCCTCTGCTTCCTCCCACAGATCACGTTCTGTCATCCAATTGCTTACGTCCGCCAGGAATGTCACGCGTTGTTTTCACTTGTCTCTCTTTCCCTCTATTCGACCTGTGAGTATCAGATTCTCCAGGCCCTCCTTCCTCATTATGTATCCCAGAAACTTCAGCTGTCTCTTCCTGATATTAAGTATAAGCCTTGCTTTACATCGCTGTAATCCAGAGACCATACAACAAGGTATACAGTGTCAGTAATTGGGTTCTCAATGATCACCAAAATCCAAGACCCAAAAGTCAATAGGAAAAAAAAAAAAAGCTACGGTCTTTTAGAAATTATTATTATTAAGGAAACAATTAATTATTTATTAAGGAAATTATTTTCATGATTGACTATCCCCAGTAAAGCCAAAAAGTTAATTCAGATTAATAGTACATGGTGTTCCAATAACTTGGACCGATTTTAAATGTGGATTAAGTTTAAGCGTCTAATGATTTTTTTTTCTTTTTCTTTCAGATTTGGCGGACATTTGGGCAATATTATGTTTCACGCATAATAGCCATGACTTAAATAACATGATCCAATAGAGAAATAAATACATTTTTATCAATAACACTGATTTATTTACTACTGACTTTCATCCGTCTTAATGAAACAGGCTCATATATAATCCGTCTTAATGAAACACACTTTAGAACTTTGTAATGTTGATTAAATGTGGGTTCGAAAGGAACAAAAATTGCGAGGAAAGATACGGATGCTGCTCTCTTTTGACAAAACAATGCACTCTCTCACAGGACTGGCAACGCGATGGGTATTTTCGAGGATTTGGGGTTTGTGCGCCTAGACTATGCACCCTATTTGCTACATTTGATTATTTATTGATTTCAAGCCTTAAAAATATTTGAAAATCCTCAAATGATTCAGAGGTGGCGTCTTTAACAGTGCAGCATTTCAATCTTTTCCTGTTAAATTAATTGGAGAAACGATCGGCGTAATGTGCTTTACTGCAGTGTGGCTATGTTGAATAGCAAGTACGTTTCGTATTATGGTCAGTTAGAGAAAAATGTATTCTCTGACTAAATGACCGTGTATCAGCATTTATTTTCTTCTTGGTCGGACTGAGAACTTGTCAGCAAACCGTCGTGTATAACAGCTATAAGACCAATAAAATATTGTACGTTTATCATGGATTGAATTTCTACAATTTAGTATTACGGAATTAAAATGGCGTTGCAGAATTTAATTTGTTTCGATGATAATAAATGAAATTATATGATGTTGATGCCTGTACGCGGCTTCTGTATATTTGCGAGAAGATGAAGTAGAAGAAGAAGGATTATAGAGAAAGGCAAAGAAAATGAAGTATTAGAAAGGAGAAGAAGAAGAAGAAGAAGAACAACAACAACAAGAAACAATAAAGGGGTTAGAGTGAAAGACGAAGAAGAAGAAGAAGAAGAAGAAGAAGAAGAAGAAGAAGAAGAAGAAGAAGAAGAAGAAGAAGACGAAATAAAATACTGCTTGAAATAAACCGAGCGTCTACTTAAATATGGACAGCCACTAAAAATACCGTTTAAAATTATACATATATATATATATATCATTCTATCTTTCTCTCTCTTTCTACAAGGTAACCAAAAAAGTTCTGTCCATTTTTTGAATGAAGTTGAAATATATACGAAATGCGTGTAGCAATTGTTTTCAAATTCGGACAGCCGGAAGTAGGAACATCAGACGTTATAAAAAACACGCGCACCGTGCCCGGCAATCAGTTATAAGCCGGACAGCTGTGAGAAGGATGGAAGTGTCTAGAGATCTCGTTCGGGGCTGTTTGCTTTAGGACTTCAAAGTGGGCTTATCAGCAGCTGCATCAAGTCGCCGCATATGTCAAGCATTTGGGGATAGTGCTGTGGATGAATGTACTGCAAGGCGTTGGTTTCGTAAATTCAAGTCGGGAGATTTGTCTCTCCACGATGAGCCTCGCAGTGGACGACCACAGGTCTTGAATGACGGAGTCCTGAAGGCGGCCATTGAAGAGGACAGTAGTCTAACGTGTGGTGAACTTGCAAGACAGTTCAAAGTTTCCGATGAAACATTTAGACTTCACCTGCACCGCATAGGTAAGACGTACAAACTGAGCAAGTGGGTTCTGCAAACGGTGTTGGAGGTTCACAAGGGACAACGAGTGGCAGTATCGGTGCTTTCTCGCCACCGTACCGCATCCTTATTCAATCGAGTGCTTACCAGTGATGAAAAGTGGGTTCTGTACGAAACTCCCAAGCGTTCCAGACATTGGTTGTCTCCTCAGGATGCTGTCCCTCACACCGCAAGACCGCCTATGCACCCACGCAAGATTATGCTTTGTGTCTGGTGGACAGGTCGTCAAGTGGTTCATTATGAACAGCTACCAACGGGCCAAACGGTCACTGGAGACCTATACTCGCAGCAATTGAAATGTGTGCAACAGGCATTGCGCCAGAAGGAGCCAGCACTGGTGAATCTCAAAGGTGTGCTTTTGCTCCATGACAACACCAGGCCGCATGTTGCGCGAGTGGTCAGGAATACCATACAGCAACTTGGGTGGGAGACTTTGTGCAATCCACCTTATTCACCTGACCTTGCGCCATCCGATTACCACCTCTTCCACTCCCTGGATAATCATCTGCGTGGGAAATCCTTCACCAATCAAGCAGACTTGCGCAAAGCCCTCACGGACTTCTTTGCACCCCCCACCGAGTTCTACCGCAAGGGCATTGGACAGCTGGAGACACGTTGGCAGAAGGTGCTGGATGCCGATGGCGATTACTTCGAAGACTAAATATAAGTTACACATACTGTGAAGCGTTTTCTTTTTTTCCTTTAAAAACGGACAGAACTTTTTTGGTTACCTTGTATATATATATATATATATATATATATATATATATATATATATATATATATATATAGAGAGAGAGAGAGAGAGAGAGAGAGAGACGTATCTATATTTTCGTTTTTATATACACACTCAGACAAACAAACAGTAACAAGAAAAAACAGCAAATAAAAGAATGAATAAATAAATAAAAATAAGTGTACCCCGACGAAACAACGGTATGTATTTTATATACATTTTACACGAAACATTCATTGATTTTCCCTTTCACTCTCGGGACATACCTTTTGTACTAACGTGCAAGCTGGAAATAAATTCTTTTTATTGTTAAGTTTTCGGTAATTTTCTTCGTCGTGGCTTTAAACGACGTGAATGGTGTTTGCTACCGAACAAAACACCTCATCACACTTGGCCGCAAAACACCAAACGTTTTCTATTATAATATATAACAATTGTTATAATATAACGATTTTCTTTCTGATAGCTGGCATAATTTTAGTTTCCCACAAAACTTTTACAAGCTTATATCAGTCAGGTAATAAAAATCAGGAATCCATTTATTTGTAAGCATATTCGTGCATAATGAATGACTATAATAATGACTATAGAATGACTAGAATGACTATAGGATGACTATAATTACTATAATGACTTTAATAACTATATAATGACTATAGATAGCTATAATGACTATAGTATGACGATAATGACTATATAATGTCGATAATATCTATATGATGACTATAGAATGACTATGATTACTATAATAACTATAGAATGCCTATAAAACAATAATTATTATATATGACTATAATGATATGGAATCACTATAATGACTATATAATGATTATAGCATGACGATAATGACTATAGAATGACTATAATGACCATAATGACTACAAAATGACTATAAAAACAATAATTATTATATATGACTATGATGACTATGGAATGACTATATAATGATTATAGCATGACGATAATGACTATAGAATGACTATAATGACTATAATCACTACAGAATGACTATAAAAACAATAATTATTATATATGACTATAATGACTATGGAATGACTATAATGACTATATAATGATTATAGCATGACGATAATGACTATAGAATGACTATAATGACCATAATGACTACAGAATGACTATAAAAACAATAATTATTATATATGACTATAATGACTATGGAATGACTATAATGACTATATAATGATTATAGCATGACGATAATGACTATAGAATGACTATAATGACCATAATGACTACAGAATGACTATAAAAACTATAATAATTATAGGTGAGTAGAATGACTATAGAGTGACTATAATAATGTTGCAATAATTCTGTGTTTACTTTTTTTTTTATTTGTTATTCGCTAGTAGTTGTGAAAACTGGTGTCCATCCTTTTGATTGTCTCTTTAGAACTTCGGCCTTCATTTTTAAATATTAACCCAATAGAGTTTCATCGGCGAGTGTAATTTGAAGTTCAAATTTACTCTCTATTTTAGCAAAGTTAGTTTTCAACTTCTACAACCAGCGAAACAGAATCATTAGGAAAAAAATAAAATAAAAAATAAATAAGAATATTTAAAAAATGTGACCTACTTACGTATATAAACAATGATAAATAAAATAAATAAAAATTATCGTTAAACGAAAGAAAATGTTAACTTTGTGAATTATTGAACTTATTTTTTTTAATGTTCACCAAAAAAATGCCAGCAATCTATGTAAAACGGATTAAATATTTTAGACTTTCACACAATTTAAAAAAAATCAACAGTGATTTTTTGTTATTTTCCGTCATTTTTCGTTATTTTTCTAAAAATTGTTGATAGAATTTGATTTATACTTTAAAATTTAATAACGAATTATTTGAATTTTTCCTCACCCCCCCCCCCCAGTTTTCAACCATTGCTGTAACCGTCATCTCTAAACTTTGGTCTGGCACAAGGCAACAAGCGATTATGAAAACGAAGCATTGGCTGATTTATTTTTTCACGGTTTATCAAACTTTTGCAGGTTATTTAAAGCCAGCAAATATTTTAAAATGTTTTTGAAATAGTAATAAATTATTGATACAAGCCCTACTTATTAACCCATAGCTGGAGGAGAGGAGATGCATTCATACCTTTCCCAAGTTTATTTGTGCGAAAGTGAATATAACGAACCCGGCTAGAATTCAAATTTGGCCCTGCGAGTTCCAATTCCAAGCCGTTAGTCATTACACCACACGCACATCTAAGTTAACAGCATCTGGTATTCCTATACGTTCACTCGTCTAGGTACTGTCCAAGATCGACGTTGCTTAACTTCGGTGATCGTACGAGAACCGGTGTTTTACCGTGATATGGCTTTTAGTGTGAGAGAGACAGAAAGATGGGAATTAAGAAACTATATTTTTTCCTTCGGGGAAAATGGACTGCGGTTATATTGAGAACAATAGTACCGTATAGCCTGTGCCACTCACTCCAGACTCTAAAATGGTGTATTGTTGCCTTATCTCGTTTGGAGCTGTCCAGTCCTTACTTTCTAGTCTTGACAGAGCTCAAAAGCTTTCACACGGACTCGTGGGCGATAAATTATTTTCAACTCTAAGATTTTTCCACAGGCGCAACGTTCCAAACCTGTCACCATTTCTATGGCAAATATTCTGACCATTTACATTACTTATTTCCACCAGTTCGGACTTTTACAGTTAGGACCCACCACGCAACATATACAGGGTCGAATCATCCTCATTCCATTTGTATTTCGTTGGAAAGATAAAAATATCCATCAGACAGCTTCTTTCCAATAACCGCTACATTGGGAAACAGACTCCCGAAAAGATACTTTAATCCCGATCACTATAATCTTAAGCCGTTCAAGTCTAGGGTTAACCGTTATGTATCCCACATATCTTCATAATCTGCACTTACTTCCTTTCAGTAACCCATTACATTGGGTGGCTCTTGAGCCTTTTATTTTATGAACATTTAATAATAATAATACAATAATTAAAACTGTCTTCGATTAGTGTTGATATTATTTCGTCAGGTCTCTGATCATACATTTTTAATCAGACAAATTCAGAACGTCTTACGGAAAATCTGTTATTATCACCCTCGTCATCGACCTCTTTATTTTTTGTTGTTTCCGTTTTCTCTTAAACTTCGTCGATCACATATTCGGTTCATGGCATTCTCACCATCCTTCTGTATAACCACATTTATGCTGCTTGAGGTCTCTTCTTCATCTGTGAGTAGATTGTCCAGCATTCACTGTCATATAGAACAACTGATACTACATAACAGTTCAGTACTCTTTCCTTTGTTTCTAACGAAATTTTTCTGTTCCTTAATACTTTGCTTAACATTTAGAAGGCATCTTTCGCTATCCCAGTGCGTATTTAAGCGTCATACTTTCCGTCCTCCCTTAAAACACTTCCCAGATATGCTGAAATTTCATAATGCGGAAAGAGGGTTTGGGAAATTTGATACCCACGGGACATATTAAAGCCAACAGGGGCAGAAGAAAAAAACAACGCATAACCTACCTAGATGGATAGCGGCACAAGTTTTAGGAGAGATGGCAAAAGGACAACATTTATTAAGAGCTGCAAAGGGCAGAAAACATGATCTACAACATCCTGAAAGGACACGGCACAGAAAAGGGGGAGCCTCTTGACAAGCTATGATCGTAGGGTCACTGAGAAACTGACCAATTCTCGCTATATATCTGGGTTGAAAACCGGAAAGGTATTCAATCATGAGTAGCGTGTACTGGTCAAACAGACCTGGCGGAGCCCATCCATCTTCAGGCCACGGATACTTGACCATTATTTATATTGTAGGAACTCTCATTTCTGCCTGTTGAATTTAGTCTAGGAAGCTCTTCGTCTAGCGACGCCGTATCATCACCGCGTGTACTTATAATCAGAAAGAGACAATAGAAATTTCTAGAGCACCTAATGAGGAAAGAGGACTCGGAGAATCTGACACTCACAGGTCATATTGAAAGCAAAGAGGGACGGATGAAAACAGTAAATAACCGACCTAACGATCTTGTATAAATGGTTGGTAGAACAGGGATTAGGAGAGACAGCAACAAGACAAACTTACTTAGAGTTACAAGGGACAGGAAGTTGTGGAGGGCCATATCAACTACGTCATGAGGGTCCACAGCACATAGAAGAAGAAGAAGAAGAAGAAGAAGAAGAAGAAGAAGAAGAAGAAGAAGAAGAAGAAGAAGAAGAAGAAGAATTAATAATGTATCTCTTGATATCTAGCACTATAATGACAAAGACTCCTTGCTTTAAAAGCTTTATATTAAAAAACCCTGGTCGGCTTTTTTTTAACAAAAATCGATCAGTTTTATTGTTATATACAGACAAATTTTATTTTATAATGTGAACAATTTGCGCGTATAAAACCCAATGCAATTTTAGGATCTATCTTCTGAAAAAAGATTTATAAGACATTTTACTATTAATAGTTAACTGATGGAAGCTGCATAAAAATAACTTTCTTCAATAATCACGCTCTCCTTCTAACTCTGATGATAAATAATAATATCAATATGTGCTTTTTATTGACACAATAGTCCTTGCTCGGAGGCATAGTGGAGTAATGGATAGCGGCTCGGATTGAGGAATAGGCGAGTTCGAATTACAGTCAAAGCCATTACATTCACTTACGTGCTAGTACCATTGGGAAAGGTATGAATCCTCTTCTTCTTTCCCCCAGCTATGGGTAAATAGCAGGACAGACCTACTGCAGAAAGAAATGGCAACCTACTGCGGGAAAAAAACTGCCTCGTCAGTCATGTATCGAAAGATGCATGGTCGTATACGCGTGTATCACGCATGGCATTTTAGTTTTAGTTAGTCCTTGCAGACTGTGACGTATCTTTGAAGATCTTCAAAAACTATCAAAATACAAGGACTTTGATATGGAAATCTTAAAAATGTGGCACATGAGGACATTAACAATTCCAGTTGGAGCCCTTTCATCTAAGTAAAATACGTGTGTTTTTTTTTCCAAAGCTGCTCAGTGGAAAATGTCAGGATGCCAATTCTGACCTTAGGTCTCTGGTTGGGACCCAGAAAGAAATTAGTATACACCAGAAATAAAAGGAAATGATATAATAATAATAATAATAATAATAATAATAATAATAATAATAATAATAATAATAATAAGACGAACGCCCAGAGCGGTTACGGAGATTTTTATGGGACTACACAATACACACACACGCACAGTACAATCAAAGCTAGTTACCAGACATCGTTATTAAAGACAGCAAAAAAAAAATGCCTCTTTATTGATATGCCAGTCCCTGCACAAGACTACAATGTATCTTTGAAGATCTCCAGAAAGTTATCAATGTACAAGGACCTTGAAATCGAAATCTCAAAAATGTGGAAAAAGATTCCAGTAGATTCATTCAAGGGATTCCTGCTAGCCTATGCCTTAAAGAAATACAAAAAAATAGTTCACAGGAGTACAGCCCACACCTCACGAAGGGCTTTATCTATGTAAAATATATATATTTTTTAATTGCTTAGTGGAAAATGTCATGATGCCATTTCTACCCTTAAGTCTCTGGGCGGGCCCCGGAAAGAAATGAGTACACACCAAAAATCAAAGGTAATAATAATAATAATAATAATAATAATAATAATAATAATAATAATAATAATAATAATGAGAAGAATAAAAGCTAAACGGAAGCCTTTTAAGACAAAATATTCGTGATAATGAGAAAAATCGAAGAGAAATGCGAGACTGTAAGCCTAACCCTGGCAGCCGCCCCAGACCAAGCCTTGAATATTAATTCTGCCTAAAAGAACATGTATCAATAAGTGGATTCGGACAAGTGCAGACTGTGTGGCATGGAGGTGGAAAATGTCAGCCACACCATTAGCGCTTGTCGAATGCTTGCGCAAAAAAGAATACTTGATAAAGGGGCCTTTCATCTGCATTGATGACTTGGGAGGAAGTATGGTTTTAAAGTCGTCGAGAAATGGTGCCATCACAAACCGGAGAAGATAATCGAAAATGACCAAGTCAAGATGTTATGAGAATTCAACATCCAAACAGACCGCATGAATGAGTTCATCAAAACCAGATATGACCACTGTTTGGGGTGGGGGTGGGGGACAAAACCAAAAAAACAACCCTAAAAAGACAAAAGAACAACAAGAAAAAAAAAAAGAACCAAGAAAATGCCTCCTCATCGATTTGGTTATTTTTGGCGACCATAATATGAAGACCAAAGAAATTAAAAAGCTTAAAAGGTACACTGACATACGGATTGAGGTTGCCAGAATGTGGGACATTCAGACCATGGTTCTCCCAATTATCGTTGGGGTATTTGGTTCTATACCCCTGAACCTAAAAATCTACATTAAGAATATTGGAGAATAAAGTCTAATATTCCATCGCTTCCGAAGTCTACGTTGCTTGGCTCTGTAAATGTTCTGCGAAAGGTTCTCTCTGTTTAAAGTCGTACTGCTTGCCGGTAAACACCCACAATACAAAAACTCCGGTTAAAAAAAACAAACAAACAAAAAACAAAACAAAACGCGCGGAAGAAGAAATACTACTACTACTACTACTACTACTAATAATAATAATAAATAAATAAGAAAAACAGCTTGCTTGAATAATCACGATCTGCTTCTAAGTCTGACGGTAAATAATAATAATAATAATAATAATAATAATAATAATAATAATAATAATAATAATAATAATGAGAAGAATAGAGCCAAACTTTTAAGACAAAAGATTTGTGAGATTTTTAAGTGAAGATGTTATGGGAATTCAACATCCAAACCGCATCATTGAGGCCACCAAAACCAGATATGAACTTCGTTAAAAAAAAAAGAAAAAAAAAGAGAACCAAAAAATGCCTCCTCATCGATGTGGCTGTTTTTGGTGACCATAATATCAAGACGAAAGAAATTGAAAAGCTTAAAAAGTTAACCTACGGATTGAGGTTGCCAGAATGTTGGACGTTCACACCACAATTGTCCTAGTTATTGTTGGGGTACTGGGGCCTATGCCTCCGAAGCTAAAGATCTACATTAAGAAAACTGGAGAATAAAGCCTAGTATATGTGGTTCTACAGAAGGATGCCGAGAATACCTGTTGTGATGTCCTCCCTCTAATGAGGCTATTGTGAACTCTTCCACTTACTATAAAGTAGTAGGAAAGTAAGCCTCGGGAGGAACAGTGATAGACTGTTCCTCGAGGCTGTGACTGTTCGCAGCTCTTGTCGAACTCACTGCTTTGGGCAGAGAGGAACCCGGGCGAGGCTGTGCCAAAGGACACAGTTTCGTTCGGGGAAGTAGACAGACCCGAACCTGTTTATACGGGTTCTGCGGGGATATTTTGGCCGAGCCTACGGGCTCGGATGACCCACGTTAAACTCGGCCTTGTGCCACATATATCCCTCGTGGGGGGATTGTTAAATATTAACGGTGATATAGACTGAACGCTGGTCAACCGACACATACTCCCAAGTCGTGTTGTATTTACTGTTCAATACACTATTTATCTGCAACCTCTTGTTTTGTTCGTCTTTAACCAATTATTTGGTCACAACATCTGGCGACGAAAGATTCGAAGAAACGGTCTTCACGTTAAATCATAAAAATAACATGAACCGAACATGTGACCACCAACGAGGTTTGGAAGAAAATGGGAACACATTTATACTTAACATCAGAAAGAGGCAGTTGAAATTTCTGGGGCACGTAATGAGGAAGGAGGGCATAGAAAATCTGACACTCACAGAACTGATTGAGGGAAAAAGTGACAGAAGAAAGCAGCGCGTGACATACTTGTTGGGTTTGAGCAAATGGATGGCAGAACGGGGTTTGGGAGAAATAACAAAAAGACAAATCATATTAAGAGCCACAAGAGCCAGGAAGATGTGGACGTTCGTGATCGCCTACGCCCTGACGGTACACGGCGCATAAAAGATAATGATTGCATCGCTTCAGAAGTTTGCGTTGCTTGCCTATGTAAATGTTCTGCGAAAGGTTATCTCTGTTTAAAGTCGTACGATTAGCTGGAGAACATTTATAATTAAAAAACTCCGGTTAAAATCGAAAAACCACGCGGAAGAAGAGATACTACTACTACTACTACTACTACTACTACTACTACTACTACTACTAATAATAATAATAATAATAATAAGCAGAAGAAGAAGAAGAAGAAGAAGAAGAAGAAGAAGAAGAAGAAGAAAGACGGCATATTTACTGAAAAATGCAGTTCTTTTTTCCGCAGCAGAGCATATTTAACCTCTCCAAGAAAATCGCTCCCGAAATTTGTGTCTTCATGAAACAGACTGAATTCTTTCATCTGTTATCCAACGATGGGGAAATGATATCTCGCTGCGATTTGAATGAATCATTTGAAAAACTGGGACATCGATCCCTTCGATTCGATACGTTCTTTTTTTGTAGTCCGATGCCTTCTCAAGGTTTGATATAGGATTATTGCACCGTGTTTGGCGAAAGAACTCACCGCATTAAAAAAAATAGGCAAAAAATGAAGAAGAAAAATGCAATATCGAAACCTTGTGAAACTTTAAGACGAATGTGCTGTCTCCCATTTTAGGAGAGCTGACAATGAATGCCTTTTGCAAAGATATTTCAGGGAGTGAGGGAGTAAATTCTATTGAAGGGGTTCAGTCAGTTATGTGCCATGCGTGATGCACACTTAGGTGATCATGTATCTTTTGATACATGACTGACGAGGCAGATTGTTTCCCGCCAGTTGCCATCTAAGGCTATAGAACCAGGTCTGTCCTGCTATTTACCTGGGTGAGAACTTACGGCAAGAGAAGAAGGGTAAGAGCGAATGTAATGGACCCGACTGGAATTCGAACTCGGTTCTCTGATTCCTTAATCCGAGCCGCTATCCATTACTCCGCCGTGCCTCCTTTGAAGGGGGTTAATTATCAAAAATATGTTGTGTGACAGTGCAGGAAATATCGTGGCGATGGGTTCTTGGATGAAAATCCGATCAAGAAACATTTGGTGACGCCAACATACAAAACATGAGTGGGTATAAGTGGTCTTGGAGAGAGGCATGATGAGATCGTGAAAATCGGACATACCATTTTTTCATTTACTACGTAAAAATGATATTAAATTATGAAACAAAGAAGCAAGAAAGTAAAGAAAAAAATTAAACGACCTTTCCATTTGAACAAAAGTTTCAACTTTTGGTAAGTTGACGCCTGTTAATAAGTGGAATTATCTATCAACTTACATCCCATTACCTTCCCAACCCTATGGCCGTGTGTATGCGGGGAGAAGGGTGTGTGGGATATATCACTACCCCCACCTTCATTTTGACGCACGCGCGACATTTTCACCCCTTCCTCTCACTTTCGGCCGGTTATAGTAGTAAGCCGTTGTCTTAGCCGAAGATGAGGAAGAATTCATTTTTTTCGCGCGCTTTTGCGTTGACGTCACGGCAAATTTGGCTTTTCAAAATTAGTCGCCCCCGTGGTCGTCTGACCATCGGCTGGGATGGCTCAATTGTCTCTCGCCGGTAACCACATATATACTGACAGAGACATTTTATTCGGCAAAACCTTGCCTAGACCTCATGGCTCGTCTCGGTATCTTAATACATACGACACGGTCGTCACCTTCATGACAGAAGCTAACATCTACCGAGCTCCCAATTCCAGGAACTTTCAAAAAAACTTCCAACCTGATGAACGTGCATTTTTCATATTCTTCGAACTGTACTTTCTGAACCAGTTACTTTAAAAAGAATTACATACACTCACAATTATAAACTCTCGCAGTGAGTATTTTTCCTTGCCGTATGTTCATTATGCATTACAACTGACTTTCTGAACTTCCAACCTGAAGAACAAGCATTTTTTATATTCTTCGAACTGCACTCTCAGAACCTGTTACTTTAAAAGGAATTACATACACTCACAATTATAAACTCTCGCAGTGAGTATTTTTCCTTGCCGTATGTTCATTATGCATTACAACTGACTTTCTGAACTTCCAACCTGAAGAACAAGCATTTTTTATATTCTTCGAACTGCACTCTCAGAACCTGTTACTTTAAAAGGAATTACATACACTCACAATTATAAACTCTCGCAGTGAGTATTTTTCCTTGCCGTATGTTCATTATGCATTACAACTGACTTTCTGAACTTCCAACCTGAAGAACAAGCATTTTTTATATTCTCCGAACTGCACTCTCAGAACCTGTTACTTTAAAAGGAATTACATACACTCACAATTATAAACTCTCGCAGTGAGTATTTTTCCTTGCCGTATGTTCATTATGCATTACAACTGACTTTCTGAACTTCCAACCTGAAAAACAAGCATTTTTTATATTCTTCGAACTGCACTCTCAGAACCTGTTACTTTAAAAGGAATTACATACACTCACAATTATAAACTCTCGCAGTGAGTATTTTTCCTTGCCGTATGTTCATTATGCATTACAACTGACTTTCTGAACTTCCAACCTGAAGAACAAGCATTTTTTATATTCTTCGAACTGCACTCTCAGAACCTGTTACTTTAAAAGGAATTACATACACTCACAATTATAAACTCTCGCAGTGAGTATTTTTCCTTGCCGTATGTTCATTATGCATTACAACTGACTTTCTGAACTTCCAACCTGAAGAACAAGCATTTTTTATATTCTTCGAACTGCACTCTCAGAACCTGTTACTTTAAAAGGAATTACATACACTCACAATTATAAACTCTCGCAGTGAGTATTTTTCCTTGTCGTATGTTCATTATGCATTACAACTGACTTTCTGAACTTCCAACCTGAAGAACAAGCATTTTTTATATTCTCCGAACTGCACTCTCAGAACCTGTTACTTTAAAAGGAATTACATACACTCACAATTATAAACTCTCGCAGTGAGTATTTTTCCTTGCCGTATGTTCATTATGCATTACAACTGACTTTCTGAACTTCCAACCTGAAGAACAAGCATTTTTTATATTCTTCGAACTGCACTCTCAGAACCTGTTACTTTAAAAGGAATTACATACACTCACAATTATAAACTCTCGCAGTGAGTATTTTTCCTTGCCGTATGTTCATTATGCATTACAACTGACTTTCTGAACTTCCAACCTGAAGAACAAGCATTTTTTATATTCTTCGAACTGCACTCTCAGAACCTGTTACTTTAAAAGGAATTACATACACTCACAATTATAAACTCTCGCAGTGAGTATTTTTCCTTGCCGTATGTTCATTATGCATTACAACTGACTTTCTGAACTTCCAACCTGAAGAACAAGCATTTTTTATATTCTTCGAACTGCACTCTCAGAACCTGTTACTTTAAAAGGAATTACATACACTCACAATTATAAACTCTCGCAGTGAGTATTTTTCCTTGCCGTATGTTCATTATGCATTACAACTGACTTTCTGAACTTCCAACCTGAAGAACAAGCATTTTTTATATTCTTCGAACTGCACTCTCAGAACCTGTTACTTTAAAAGGAATTACATACACTCACAATTATAAACTCTCGCAGTGAGTATTTTTCCTTGCCGTATGTTCATTATGCATTACAACTGACTTTCTGAACTTCCAACCTGAAGAACAAGCATTTTTTATATTCTTCGAACTGCACTCTCAGAACCTGTTACTTTAAAAGGAATTACATACACTCACAATTATAAACTCTCGCAGTGAGTATTTTTCCTTGCCGTATGTTCATTATGCATTACAACTGACTTTCTGAACTTCCAACCTGAAGAACAAGCATTTTTTATATTCTCCGAACTGCACTCTCAGAACCTGTTACTTTAAAAGGAATTACATACACTCACAATTATAAACTCTCGCAGTGAGTATTTTTCCTTGCCGTATGTTCATTATGCATTACAACTGACTTTCTGAACTTCCAACCTGAAGAACAAGCATTTTTTATATTCTTCGAACTGCACTCTCAGAACCTGTTACTTTAAAAGGAATTACATACACTCACAATTATAAACTCTCGCAGTGAGTATTTTTCCTTGCCGTATGTTCATTATGCATTACAACTGACTTTCTGAACTTCCAACCTGAAGAACAAGCATTTTTTATATTCTCCGAACTGCACTCTCAGAACCTGTTACTTTAAAAGGAATTACATACACTCACAATTATAAACTCTCGCAGTGAGTATTTTTCCTTGCCGTATGTTCATTATGCATTACAACTGACTTTCTGAACTTCCAACCTGAAGAACAAGCATTTTTTATATTCTTCGAACTGCACTCTCAGAACCTGTTACTTTAAAAGGAATTACATACACTCACAATTATGAACTCTCGCAGTGAGTATTTTTCCTTGCCGTATGTTCATTATGCATTACAACTGACTTTCTGAACTTCCAACCTGAAGAACAAGCATTTTTTATATTCTCCGAACTGCACTCTCAGAACCTGTTACTTTAAAAGGAATTACATACACTCACAATTATAAACTCTCGCAGTGAGTATTTTTCCTTGCCGTATGTTCATTATGCATTACAACTGACTTTCTGAACTTCCAACCTGAAGAACAAGCATTTTTTATATTCTTCGAACTGCACTCTCAGAACCTGTTACTTTAAAAGGAATTACATACACTCACAATTATAAACTCTCGCAGTGAGTATTTTTCCTTGCCGTATGTTCATTATGCATTACAACTGACTTTCTGAACTTCCAACCTGAAGAACAAGCATTTTTTATATTCTTCGAACTGCACTCTCAGAACCTGTTACTTTAAAAGGAATTACATACACTCACAATTATAAACTCTCGCAGTGAGTATTTTTCCTTGCCGTATGTTCATTATGCATTACAACTGACTTTCTGAACTTCCAACCTGAAGAACAAGCATTTTTTATATTCTCCGAACTGCACTCTCAGAACCTGTTACTTTAAAAGGAATTACATACACTCACAATTATAAACTCTCGCAGTGAGTATTTTTCCTTGCCGTATGTTCATTATGCATTACAACTGACTTTCTGAACTTCCAACCTGAAGAACAAGCATTTTTTATATTCTTCGAACTGCACTCTCAGAACCTGTTACTTTAAAAGGAATTACATACACTCACAATTATAAACTCTCGCAGTGAGTATTTTTCCTTGCCGTATGTTCATTATGCATTACAACTGACTTTCTGAACTTCCAACCTGAAGAACAAGCATTTTTTATATTCTCCGAACTGCACTCTCAGAACCTGTTACTTTAAAAGGAATTACATACACTCACAATTATAAACTCTCGCAGTGAGTATTTTTCCTTGCCGTATGTTCATTATGCATTACAACTGACTTTCTGAACTTCCAACCTGAAGAACAAGCATTTTTTATATTCTCCGAACTGCACTCTCAGAACCTGTTACTTTAAAAGGAATTACATACACTCACAATTATAAACTCTCGCAGTGAGTATTTTTCCTTGCCGTATGTTCATTATGCATTACAACTGACTTTCTGAACTTCCAACCTGAAGAACAAGCATTTTTTATATTCTTCGAACTGCACTCTCAGAACCTGTTACTTTAAAAGGAATTACATACACTCACAATTATAAACTCTCGCAGTGAGTATTTTTCCTTGCCGTATGTTCATTATGCATTACAACTGACTTTCTGAACTTCCAACCTGAAGAACAAGCATTTTTTATATTCTTCGAACTGCACTCTCAGAACCTGTTACTTTAAAAGGAATTACATACACTCACAATTATAAACTCTCGCAGTGAGTATTTTTCCTTGCCGTATGTTCATTATGCATTACAACTGACTTTCTGAACTTCCAACCTGAAGAACAAGCATTTTTTATATTCTTCGAACTGCACTCTCAGAACCTGTTACTTTAAAAGGAATTACATACACTCACAATTATAAACTCTCGCAGTGAGTATTTTTCCTTGCCGTATGTTCATTATGCATTACAACTGACTTTCTGAACTTCCAACCTGAAGAACAAGCATTTTTTATATTCTTCGAACTGCACTCTCAGAACCTGTTACTTTAAAAGGAATTACATACACTCACAATTATAAACTCTCGCAGTGAGTATTTTTCCTTGCCGTATGTTCATTATGCATTACAACTGACTTTCTGAACTTCCAACCTGAAGAACAAGCATTTTTTATATTCTTCGAACTGCACTCTCAGAACCTGTTACTTTAAAAGGAATTACATACACTCACAATTATAAACTCTCGCAGTGAGTATTTTTCCTTGCCGTATGTTCATTATGCATTACAACTGACTTTCTGAACTTCCAACCTGAAGAACAAGCATTTTTTATATTCTTCGAACTGCACTCTCAGAACCTGTTACTTTAAAAGGAATTACATACACTCACAATTATAAACTCTCGCAGTGAGTATTTTTCCTTGCCGTATGTTCATTATGCATTACAACTGACTTTCTGAACTTCCAACCTGAAGAACAAGCATTTTTTATATTCTCCGAACTGCACTCTCAGAACCTGTTACTTTAAAAGGAATTACATACACTCACAATTATAAACTCTCGCAGTGAGTATTTTTCCTTGCCGTATGTTCATTATGCATTACAACTGACTTTCTGAACTTCCAACCTGAAGAACAAGCATTTTTTATATTCTTCGAACTGCACTCTCAGAACCTGTTACTTTAAAAGGAATTACATACACTCACAATTATAAACTCTCGCAGTGAGTATTTTTCCTTGCCGTATGTTCATTATGCATTACAACTGACTTTCTGAACTTCCAACCTGAAGAACAAGCATTTTTTATATTCTTCGAACTGCACTCTCAGAACCTGTTACTTTAAAAGGAATTACATACACTCACAATTATAAACTCTCGCAGTGAGTATTTTTCCTTGCCGTATGTTCATTATGCATTACAACTGACTTTCTGAACTTCCAACCTGAAGAACAAGCATTTTTTATATTCTTCGAACTGCACTCTCAGAACCTGTTACTTTAAAAGGAATTACATACACTCACAATTATAAACTCTCGCAGTGAGTATTTTTCCTTGCCGTATGTTCATTATGCATTACAACTGACTTTCTGAACTTCCAACCTGAAGAACAAGCATTTTTTATATTCTTCGAACTGCACTCTCAGAACCTGTTACTTTAAAAGGAATTACATACACTCACAATTATAAACTCTCGCAGTGAGTATTTTTCCTTGCCGTATGTTCATTATGCATTACAACTGACTTTCTGAACTTCCAACCTGAAGAACAAGCATTTTTTATATTCTTCGAACTGCACTCTCAGAACCTGTTACTTTAAAAGGAATTACATACACTCACAATTATAAACTCTCGCAGTGAGTATTTTTCCTTGCCGTATGTTCATTATGCATTACAACTGACTTTCTGAACTTCCAACCTGAAGAACAAGCATTTTTTATATTCTTCGAACTGCACTCTCAGAACCTGTTACTTTAAAAGGAATTACATACACTCACAATTATAAACTCTCGCAGTGAGTATTTTTCCTTGCCGTATGTTCATTATGCATTACAACTGACTTTCTGAACTTCCAACCTGAAGAACAAGCATTTTTTATATTCTTCGAACTGCACTCTCAGAACCTGTTACTTTAAAAGGAATTACATACACTCACAATTATAAACTCTCGCAGTGAGTATTTTTCCTTGCCGTATGTTCATTATGCATTACAACTGACTTTCTGAACTTCCAACCTGAAGAACAAGCATTTTTTATATTCTTCGAACTGCACTCTCAGAACCTGTTACTTTAAAAGGAATTACATACACTCACAATTATAAACTCTCGCAGTGAGTATTTTTCCTTGCCGTATGTTCATTATGCATTACAACTGACTTTCTGAACTTCCAACCTGAAGAACAAGCATTTTTTATATTCTTCGAACTGCACTCTCAGAACCTGTTACTTTAAAAGGAATTACATACACTCACAATTATAAACTCTCGCAGTGAGTATTTTTCCTTGCCGTATGTTCATTATGCATTACAACTGACTTTCTGAACTTCCAACCTGAAGAACAAGCATTTTTTATATTCTTCGAACTGCACTCTCAGAACCTGTTACTTTAAAAGGAATTACATACACTCACAATTATAAACTCTCGCAGTGAGTATTTTTCCTTGCCGTATGTTCATTATGCATTACAACTGACTTTCTGAACTTCCAACCTGAAGAACAAGCATTTTTTATATTCTTCGAACTGCACTCTCAGAACCTGTTACTTTAAAAGGAATTACATACACTCACAATTATAAACTCTCGCAGTGAGTATTTTTCCTTGCCGTATGTTCATTATGCATTACAACTGACTTTCTGAACTTCCAACCTGAAGAACAAGCATTTTTTATATTCTTCGAACTGCACTCTCAGAACCTGTTACTTTAAAAGGAATTACATACACTCACAATTATAAACTCTCGCAGTGAGTATTTTTCCTTGCCGTATGTTCATTATGCATTACAACTGACTTTCTGAACTTCCAACCTGAAGAACAAGCATTTTTTATATTCTCCGAACTGCACTCTCAGAACCTGTTACTTTAAAAGGAATTACATACACTCACAATTATAAACTCTCGCAGTGAGTATTTTTCCTTGCCGTATGTTCATTATGCATTACAACTGACTTTCTGAACTTCCAACCTGAAGAACAAGCATTTTTTATATTCTTCGAACTGCACTCTCAGAACCTGTTACTTTAAAAGGAATTACATACACTCACAATTATAAACTCTCGCAGTGAGTATTTTTCCTTGCCGTATGTTCATTATGCATTACAACTGACTTTCTGAACTTCCAACCTGAAGAACAAGCATTTTTTATATTCTCCGAACTGCACTCTCAGAACCTGTTACTTTAAAAGGAATTACATACACTCACAATTATAAACTCTCGCAGTGAGTATTTTTCCTTGCCGTATGTTCATTATGCATTACAACTGACTTTCTGAACTTCCAACCTGAAGAACAAGCATTTTTTATATTCTTCGAACTGCACTCTCAGAACCTGTTACTTTAAAAGGAATTACATACACTCACAATTATAAACTCTCGCAGTGAGTATTTTTCCTTGCCGTATGTTCATTATGCATTACAACTGACTTTCTGAACTTCCAACCTGAAGAACAAGCATTTTTTATATTCTCCGAACTGCACTCTCAGAACCTGTTACTTTAAAAGGAATTACATACACTCACAATTATAAACTCTCGCAGTGAGTATTTTTCCTTGCCGTATGTTCATTATGCATTACAACTGACTTTCTGAACTTCCAACCTGAAGAACAAGCATTTTTTATATTCTCCGAACTGCACTCTCAGAACCTGTTACTTTAAAAGGAATTACATACACTCACAATTATAAACTCTCGCAGTGAGTATTTTTCCTTGCCGTATGTTCATTATGCATTACAACTGACTTTCTGAACTTCCAACCTGAAGAACAAGCATTTTTTATATTCTTCGAACTGCACTCTCAGAACCTGTTACTTTAAAAGGAATTACATACACTCACAATTATAAACTCTCGCAGTGAGTATTTTTCCTTGCCGTATGTTCATTATGCATTACAACTGACTTTCTGAACTTCCAACCTGAAGAACAAGCATTTTTTATATTCTCCGAACTGCACTCTCAGAACCTGTTACTTTAAAAGGAATTACATACACTCACAATTATAAACTCTCGCAGTGAGTATTTTTCCTTGCCATATGTTCACTATGCATTACAATTGACTTTCTGAACTCTTCTTCCTGAAGAACTTTTTCCCGCCATTAGCCATCTTGGATTTAAATTTTGGCGCGAAATTTTATCTTGTCAACTATCATTTTCCAGTACATTTACTGAAGGTCTTCACGGAAGACATACTACTTGTTAAACTCTTAATAAAAATGTATGTTTGTTCTTAACCTTTCGTTGTTTTGCCTGTCTACTTCTTTTCACTTTGTACGTTTGTACGGTGGAAAGAGCACGTCTTTATATTTCCTTTTTTTTACTTTGTTTGTGGATTCGGTAGTGGAGTGTGTAGCGTCTGGCACAAGGCCTTATTTTCATAAGCCAGATCTGCACCGTTATCGGGTCCGCAACAGGTGTGTCAAACAACTAGAGTGGAAGAGTGTGGATATGCCCGTTCACATAGAGGCATATAAAAAACAAATTTAAAAAAAATCTTTTCTTTAACTCACATATACGAAATCTAAGCCAGCGCTTCTCAAACGATCTGAGGTGACGTCGCAGCAGTTTTTTTTTTCAGTGTAAGAATCACCGATGCTGTGCTGCTTGGCATTCGCACCGGAAGCTCCAATACAAACATTTCAGAGTGTTTGTGTGTCAATCTAAGGACAGTGCAGAGGATTTAGAAAGATTTGGACGAGTCTAATGGTGATTAGGAAGGTGTTTGGAGTGATCACTAGTGAAGGTGACGTTATGCCACCATTCATCTTCCCACAGAGCCTCAGATTCAAAACGGAGGCCAAAATCAAGTGCCCTGAGGAGGTAGCGCTGTCCTAGGTCATGAGGGTGGCTGCTGGCATATCTTGTGTATTATGCTTTCATTGAATTGAATGAAAATAACACAATCAAGAAGTAGTATATCAGTTGGATTTGATGCTGACATAGGAAGTAAACAGATAAGCATGATCTCTAACTCTATATTTTTTTTTACTCTTTCTGTTGATGATTCTCAGCGGCAGTCTATATGTATTTGAACGAGTCTAAGTATTCTTCTGGAGAGGTGTGTTCATCTCCACCCCTCACCTTTTTAGATATGCACTTTCCTTAGTCGATACTTTCTTCGACATGGGTCCACTGCCAACGTTTCAGTCGTTTTACGTTTTCGCTCATCCTGTCGTTGTATTATAATTTCAGTGTTAGGAATAGGTACTTCAAAAGTAACGTAACGTATGTCCATCGACAAATTAAATAGTACTGGTTGCTTATTCTGTGCATATCTAGACCTCAATTGATTAATATGCCTCTCGTGGCGAAACTGTCCACACTCGACAATGCACATCATACTACCAAGGTGCTGAATAATTTTTCCTTTCTGCCAGTTTTCTTTTCCGACCTTAAAGTTTTTAAAGGAAACTTTATTGCCGATCTTAAAGTATCTGGTAGGTTGAAATTGTCGAACTTTTTTCTTACTCCCTGGCAGTAATTTGTCAAAAATGGATCTAACTTTTCTAGTGAATATGAACTCTGTAGGCGACATTTTCGAAGTGACGCTTGCATTTGACGTCATTCAATACACGCTCAAAAATCCCTGTGGTGCCGTTTCTTCAGCTTTTCTTAATGCCTTTTGCAATGTGTCAACAAACCGTTCCGCTTGACTATTCAAGCTCGGATGATAAATCGGCGTTATCAAATGTTCAATCACGTAGGTTTTGTAGAAATTTTTAAACTCACTAGAAGTAAATTGAGTTTCATTATCGAATGCCACAGTGTCAGGTCCTCTCCAAATCTTGCAAAACGTTCGCGCAAGAATTTAATTGTTATTGCGCTAGTCGGTCTTGAATATGTTGGGTCATTTTGTGAAACAGTCGACCACAATTAAATAGTATGACCCATTTAGTGGTCCAGCCAAGTGCATATGTAGTCTTGCACATGGCTCATCAGTGCTCGGACATACCTCATAATTTATAGGTGATGATTTTGATACTGTATTATAACCATTACATTTCCTAAGTGTATTTTGTATATCTTTGCCCAACTTTGGGCAATACACGTAGCTTCTCACCAGATACTTCATCCTCACTATTCCTGGATGTTTTACGTGAAATTGTTTTAAAATCCTTTTTTATAATGATGACGAAATTACTACTCTTTCCGTGTACAAAAGTACACCATCACAAGTAGAAAATGCTGTATTATTGTTAGCAGTATCTGTCTATACTTCTGAGATGAGCTATTGTAATTATTTACACTATTTACATTGTTTGGACTGTTGTCTTTATCTTTGTTGCCATAATCACGATGTTTCGGCCGTTGTACTCTCCGGCTTTCTTCAAGTGATTGGATTTCGAAGTGAACCCTTTATTTCTTCCACCGGATAGATTGTTCTAGTTACACGTGCCACGCCACTTCTGGATGTCTACAATATCAGTTATCTCCCTTCAACTCAACTCTCCAAGTCTTTGTTCACCTCAGCTGTAGCCAGGTATTGAACTCACAACTCTTTGGGTCAAGTCACTGGATTCAACCAACGCTTTTGTCCAATGGGCCATGCGTTCTTGAGGACTCAACAACTGGATTCAACCAACGTTTTTATCCACTGGGCCATCCTTTTTAGAATTAATTTTGATATCGTCTATCGTGAGCGGCAATTCTTTAATAGTTTTACAAACCAGGTTTTTAATGTCGCTTTCGGATTCCAGCTAAGCAATCACAGTATCTTCAAAATTTTCTTTGGGTTTCGATATCAATCTCGATAAGAGATCTGCGTGTCCCAATTTCTTGGACGATAGAAATTCCATCTAGAAATCGTAGTTCAACAAATTTGTAGTCCAACGCTGTCGTCTGTTTGCGGTATGTACAGGAATCCCTTTCGTAGAACCAAATATAGTTAATAATAGACGATGATCAGTTTGCAGTATGAATTTTCTTCCTAATATCATCCTGTGAAATTTCTTTACAGCAAAAATTATAGCAAGCGCTTCCTTTACAATTTGACTGTAGCATTTTTCTGTATTTGTCAAACTTCTTGAAACGTGAACGACTGCTTTCATTGTACTGTCTTCACATTTATGGCCTGTTACCGATTCTATGCCGTATTCGCTCGCGTCCGAAGCTACTATTATCTGTTCCAACGGGTCGTAATGTGTCAGCGATAACATTGAAGTTAGTAATTTTTTAATCCCTTCAAAAGCTTTTTGACATTCCGCCGACAAGATCCATTTCGTACCTTTTTTAAGTAAATTATTCAAAACTGCTCGCAATTTGTACATCTCTGACATGTAAATATTAGAATAATTCGCTAATCCGAGAAATGATAGTAGGGGTTACCAAATTTTTCGAGGGAGGCATGTCTTTAATTGTTCTTACTCGAGCGGGATCTGGTCTTCTTCCTTTTTCGTCGATTATCTCACCTAAATATATAATCTTGACATTTCTGTTCACTGGTTTTGAAACCGTAATCATATAATCCTGAATCATTTTACGGGCTGTATTTTTGTATCACTCTTAATGACGGATATGCAATGTAATTGGCCCTGATCTGTCATCTCGTCTGCAGTCGCTCTCTCACAGACGCGACGTTGCCTCGCTCTGTCTTTTTTACAAATACTTTCACGGTAATTGCTCCGATGAGCTGCTTTCGCTGGTTCCTAGGCCTCATGAATTTAAACGTCCCACGAGGCTGGCATCCCGTTCCCACCCCATTCACCGTTGAAACTGTTAGATGTAGACGTCTCTTCTACTCCAATAGCTTCATGTCTCGCATATCTCGCCTGTGGAACTCCCTTCCTTATTCCTGTTTCCCTGACAAATACAATCTTCAACTATTTAAGTGTAACGTCAATCGACATCTCCAGTTGCCTTGATCTATCCACTTCCCTTCTCCACACCCTTTCACCTTTCATTCCTATCTGCTCTCGCTCCAAATCTTCTGTAACCCCCTTGCCTTGCTCGATCCACTATCTTTCTCTACATCCTCTCCTTTACCACTCCTATCTGCTCTTCCTCCAAACCTTCTGTAACCCCTTGCGTGCTAGTGGCTTCCAGCCTTGCTTGGGGTGATAAGCTTAAAAAAAATAAAAAAAAGTATATCTCTGTAAGCGACAACACTGTCTAGTCCAGTCAACATTGTATTCATTATTTGCTGGAAAATGCCTGAGGCTACATTTACACTAAAGGGTAATCTTTTAAATTTGCAGAGTCCTTTATGCGTATTAATAGTCAAAAACTTCTTGCATTCCTCATCCACTTTGATCTGAAGATATGCTTCAGATAGGTCAATTTTTGAGAAAGATTTACCACCACTTAATCTGGCAAATATATCCTCTGCAGTATCTGTCTATATTTCTGAGATGAGGTATTATGTACACTATTTACATTATTCGGACTATTGTCCTCATCTTTATCGTCATATTTATTACAACGTTTTCGGCCGTCGGAATGTCGATCGAACCCTTTTGGCGTTCGGAAATTTGCGCGGGTCGTCCACCTCCTCGTCGTCAAACTTCTAGATCGACAGCAAGTACTGTGGGGGCTTTATCCAGTTCCCATATTGCTTGACCCTCTACAATTGGGCCGGCGACACACGGCAGACAGCTCCGCAGTTGTAGGATAGTTTGGATTGTCTCCTATTTTCCTTGGTCTCCATGGACGGGTTTCTATGCCTCTTTTGTTTGTTTTGCGGTGGTGGGACTGGGGACAGTTGGGCAGGACAGGAAGACTGCGATGCATAAGGGGTCACAGGGGTCGGGGTCAGCAACCTAGTCACTGAAGGGGAGATTTTCTTGGGCAGAGGCTGAAGGGAACGACTCGGGTAGGCTCATTCTCTTGCCAGGAGATGTAAGCCGCCATCTAAGGGTTACTACGTTCACCGGCCTGGTCATTGGGGAGAACTTTTCTTTTTGGAGGAAGACGGCGCGGACACGGAAGTGAACTGACCCCGCTCACTTGCCCAGTTGGCTAAACTTTTTCCGCCTTTCAGGTGCTTCTCGAATTCTTTCATTTTCTCAAACTTTTCGTAACCCGGGTCAAATATTTGGCTCAGCTCTTGAAGCCTGCTGGTATAGCTAGCTGGAGTACCCTCTCGCTTGGGAACGGGATTGTCAGAACCTTTGCTCTTGGGAGCTTCAAAGGACTAAGATTTCTGGGCTGGGACCTTCCCCCTCGTTCTGGTTACGACCTGCCATTCTTTTCCACTTCCTACTCGGCAGGGAAATTCTTGACGCCTACCTTCAAGCTGTTGGAGAGGGCGGTGAAGGCTACATTAGTTCGATCCCCCATCTCGTATTCAGGGTTCACACTCACTATTTACCCCTATTGCATGAGATATAATCCCAAGTGCTCTCCGAGAATGTAGTCGGGAATCTCGTAGACCGTCACCCTGGTCCTGCGCCATCCCTGGTATTCTCTGCGGATGATATGGTCCCTTGTGATCAAACCCCTGGACCCGCGCTCACACAAGTCCTCCGGCGTGGGCAACAATATGTCTGACATGAAAAAAAAGATCCCTTCTGTTGGAGTTCCCCCCACCAAACGAAGTCAGCGACTTCAGCACTGTGTTTTTCCGACACCGACTAATTTTGTGCATCTGCTTGTCGAGCACAAACATCGATACTGTTTTCTTCGTAATCCGCTCTCGGTCTACCAGAAGAAGGTACGGTGAGCAGATGAGTGTACGGATTGGAACACACGCTGATTCTGCATTTCGGCGGATAACTCCAAACAGAGGGAACTTCACCGGCTACTACAACGGCTTATTTGCCTGTCGACGCTAACATGTTGCCACTGCCACGTCTCTTTTTATTCGTTGTCTTTTTTCTACTCCACGACAGGGGCTGATACATTTTTTTTCCTTTATAAAAGCCTCCTTTGGAAGATGCATTTTTTTTCCTGTTGTGTGGTCTGTTGTGGGGGTTAGGGGGAACCGCCTCACTACTTTTGTCCGGTTGAACCGCATTTGCAGCGCCACTAAATAAATCTTTTTTTAACGATAAGCCAACCCGAGTCGCCCATACTTTAAAATTTCTTTCGAAAACCCAAGAATAGATTTTTTGTTTTTCGCAAAAGTAAAACACAAAAAATAAAATAAAATAAACTTTTAAACCCAATACAAAAAAAAAACATCTCTTCACAGGGCACACAGACATATGTTCGCAAATCCTTCGTTTTTGAGTTATTATGTTTAAAGAAAGTTTCCAGCAGATGCCGATGTGTTGCCTTATAGACTAGGTTGCATTTGCCATTCATGTACATTTGTTGCAAGTCTGTCTTCGACGATTAACTTCTGTAGTAGTGAGTTAATTGAGAAGTGTTCTGTTTAACAATGGCAGAATATTCATATCAGAGGCAGGCAAATATGTTTTTTACATACGGCCGCGCGAATGGTAATGGACGGGAGGATGCACTGCTGTATCATATTGCGTTACCAGAATGAAGGCAGCCGAGTCATGCAACCTTTGTTGATTTTTATCGTCGTCTTGCAGGGACAGGATCCGTGACATCACAAACTACGGTTCGAGGAAAACCGAGATCTGCTCGTACGCCTGACCATGAAGATACATAAATTATTGGCTGTGAGTTTCTATCAATACAGAATTCTTCCAAAGCTGTCAAAAATTTCAAGATGTCGTCGATGTTTTGGTCATTTTTCTCCGAATAAAATTCGAAAGCTTCCAGAACTTTGGGCACGGTCTTAGAAAGTCAATAAATATAATTTGGATGACTAATAAATATATATACAATAGTTGTTATTAACTAATTTTACTAAAACAAAAGCGCTGGGAACTTTTGAATACACATCTAAAATAATTCAATATAATTTTAAACATTGGAACTTAATTTAAAAAAAAAATCGATTTCTATTATAAGTTCTGATGTATGTCTACTAGGAAAATAAGTTATAAATTTTCAATTCCTAATTGAATTATTTTCAATGGCGTCTTCTCTTCTGTCAGCTAATGAAACGAGAGAATGGAACGTTCGCGTTTATGCGAAAAATATCTTTAGTCGAAGTTGACGTATTTAAAATGTGGTCGTCGACTGCGATAAATGAAACAGAGTGTTTGGTCTGGCATATCTGTAAAAAGACCCCATTTCCCATCTGTTTAAATATCTACCACAATCATTGCAACCCTTTGTAATGTTATGAAAATATTTTATTTTGTAAAAAGCCGATATGACAGCTTTTAAACCCTTTGATTATTTTATCTTAAGTAGATTCTAGAAGTGGACTTATTTTTCCCAACAAACTATTATGAAGGATTAAAAAAAAAAAGTGATAACGTTACTATCAGAAAAAATATTTCTGTGAAATCTCATAGATTAAATCCTATAAACCATGTACTAAACATCAATGGCGTCTGGATATTGAGTTCGCTCAAAGTGCAAAGATAAGCTGATGAGACATCCTATGTTTTTAAAAATAAAAATGGTGATAAGTTACTGTTCTTGACCGAACTTTGTTAGAAGAGGTGATTTAATTATTGTATTTTGCTTGGTTTCGTACTAATTTCTTCGTCTTTATTTTTTCATAACATTTCGGCCATATTACATTCTAGTTCTTCTCAGGTGACTGTGGTGTTTGGGTTTATCATTTAATTAAGCCAACAACCAACGATAAAGAACTGGTGTATAAGAATTCATTATTTGTTTATGTATTTTTTTAGTAACCTTCCATCTCTGTCTCTTAATTATCACGTCTCAAAAATGTGAGTCTGTCTAACAGATTATATATAGAGAAAACATATATGTGATATCGTGGCATTTTAATAGAGTCATTTTATTTCTTCGTATTTACTCGCATCCGGTCTTATTGACTATCATATAACGTACTGCCAGCATCTTGGTATCTTTTTCTCGACACATGGCGCTGAAGTAAGTGCTTGCTTGAATGAAATTTAGGGCGACCGAGCATCATTTTTGCGAATATTTCTTTCTTTCGTTTCAACTAAAACATAAAATGAAAAGGGCAGATAAGACGTCGGGTTTGTGGAAAATAACAACAAAAGGGGCCAATATATACCCCTTACTTTAAGTTAGTATTACACCGGAAGTGAATTTATTGGATGGGTTTCATGTAATCTATCCGTCTAGAGAAGGGTCTTATGTATATATATATATATATATATATATATATATATATATATATATATATATATATATATGTAATATGCTTATATATATATATATATATATTTATATATATCCTTATATTTTGCTTATATATATGTAATCTATCTGTCTATGAAGGAGAAAGTGCTTATATATATATTTATATATAAATAATACGATTATATATATATATATATATATATATATATATATATATATATATATATCCTTATATTTTGCTTATATATATGTGCAATCTATCTGTTTATGTAGGAGAATGCACTTATATACATATTTATATATAAATAATATGATTATATATATATATATATATATATATGTAATCTATCTGTCTATGAAGATGAAGGTGCTTATATATATATATATATATATATATATATATATATATATATATATATATATATATATATATTATATATCCTTTTATTTTACTTATATATATTATATGTAATCTTTCTGTCGATGAAGGAGAAGGTGCTAATCCCGCTCATGAACAGTGCATCAGCCTCTAAGTGAAATGCCCCAACTTGTTATGTTCAGGCTACAAGCAAATCTGTAGTACTTTACTGCAGCCCATTTTAGTTACCCTAAAGTAGTTAGTAACACGTTTATTTATCATCTCTCAGTTGCGTCTCGGTCTTTGGGAAGAGTGCGCTCAGGGGCGGCTATATCAAAAGACAGAGTCGCAACTGAGGAAAATTATACTGATAGATACCCGGCCCTAGGGAACAGCTGCCTGAGGCCGCGCCCTCTCATTACATGAGAGAGAGAGAGAGAGAGAGAGAGAGAGAGAGAGAGAGAGAGAGAGAGAGAGAGAGAGTGAGAGAGAGGCTAGCGCAACCGATGGTTGCTGGGGCTCGGGCAATTTTTGTTTCTAGCCCGGGTGTACGCGCTCGGGATCCCCCACATTAAACCAACCTTGTGTCACAACCTGACCTCGCGGGGGGGGGGAGGAGGGAGTAAATATAAATTTTAGTTCAGCAAGTCAAAAGCTGTTCATGTTAAGCTGTCTAATCACTTTTGATAAAGGATAGAGCAAGAAGAAGGAAAGTAAGTAACTGATTCTGACCTACTGAAGATGAAATTCATAAGACTTTGAAGGATGAAGAAGGTCACAATCATCCCAGTTGACATTGGTGTATTTGGTACGGTTACTGACAGAATAGAGACAGAGACAAAGAAAACAGGCATTGATTGCCGAATTAAACTGTTACAGAAAAGAACCCATCTGAGAACTGACAAGAATAATCCAAAATGTGAAGAAGTATATTTCATATTACCTAAGGTTACCATCTTCTCTGAAAATTGTAAGAATGCGGTATTTAAAGACAATCCTTAATATTGAAAATTAAGTCGAAATTCTAAGAATGCGGTATTTAAAGACAATTCAGTAATAATAAAAGAACACGAAATATCAAACAGATTATTGACACATCTTCTATTTGGTGTGTATCTTTAAGACGTGGGTGATAATGGCTCTCCACTTTTGTCATTTTGTTGTCTCTCCTAATCCCTTTTATGCCAACCATTTATACAAATTCTTTAGGTAGGTTAGGCGTTGATTTCCTCTGTTCATATTAGTTTCAATATGTCCAGTGTGTGCCGATTTCTCAAAGCTTTCTTTCTTCATTTCCTAGAAATGTCAACTATCTTTTCTGATGTTACGTATAAGGGTTCATTTTGTTTCCTTAAAACTTCGTCGTTGCTCTCATTGTCAAATCCATAGTGTTCTCCGCATGCTCCTGTAAAAGCACGATTCTATTTTCTACAATTCACCTGACATATAGGAAGGCTGATATTACATAACATTTCAGTGCTCTTTTCTTTGTTTCTAATGAAATTTTCCTGTTTCTTAATACGTTGCTTAGTTTTTCCTCTTTCTATGTCCCAATGCACCTTTGGATTTCAGCGTCGAATTTTCTACCTTCTGTTAAAACACTTCCTAGATATTTAAATTGTTGTACCTGTTTAATTTTGGTATCTCCAATTTGTAATTAGCATGTCGAGCTGGCCCTTTTGCTGATAACTATGTATTTTGTCTTTCCTTTACTACCTTTTGTATGAGTTTTTGTCGTTTCCTTTCTTTGTCTGCTGTCAACACTATGACATCTCCATATCTTATATTGTTAAGATTGTAGTCTCCAATAATAAATTCTGATCGAACTTCAAATGCTCTCAGGATTACGTCACTGTCATGGTTAAATAAATCTGGTGAGAAGACATATCTTTGTCTGACGCTCCTTTCTATTTTTCTGTATGTATTTAATTCATTTCCTATCCTCATGTAGACGAGTTGATCACGCGATATAAGTTGTTTTATTCTAATATCATTTCCAGATAAATCAAGTCCACCTAGCAGTTCAAACAGTTCTTTGCAACGTACTTTATCAAACGCTTTTGCATAATCTATAAAACAGGTATGAATCCATCTGCATTTGCATGGCTCTTTCGGATATCATTTTGAACATAAATATTACATTCCTTGTTCCAGTGTTTCTAATGTAGCCGCACATTTCTTGTCCTATTTTGGTTTTAATTCTGTTGTGATCCATACGTTAAGAAAATCTCAGGAAACTATATCTGCGATACAAATGATTGTGCTCATGTGCACCATTCATCTACCCAGAGAAAAATATTTCAATGTAATGGCTCAACATTTTTCTAAGAAGAAGAAGAACATTTTCTTTTACCTCAAGAAGCCCAGTTAAATAAACGAATTGGTAACGGAATGAATGAAACAACGAATGAGGAAAACTGCAATTTTTAAAAATCATTTCACCCCAAGCAAGGCTATATGGCCAATAAGCTGTTACTGGGTGTAAGAGAATATGAGAAGAAAAAAAAAAACACTATTAAGGAGAGAGAACAATAAAAGATCAGGAATTAATATAAAGATAAGGATTGACATTGCAGATCAAATTTGACTGGAAAACAAGAAGCCGAAAGACAGATCCACAAGCGAGAAGTGCGAAAGAGGAAACTGCTAGCATAGAACTTACGGTTACATCTAACGATTTCTACTTTAAGATTATGAGACTTTGCTGCCAATACGGTAGGATGCTTAAATTTATAAAGTTTAGGTGTCAATGAGGAAAACTCAGAAGAACAATTACAATAATAATAATAATAATAATAATAATAATAATAATAATAATATACATGAGACATAGATTCTCGTTATATGTGTACCTGAAATAAATTTAGCAATAAAGACTTGTAAACAACAACATCAACAACAACAACAATAATAATAATAATAATACAAGTTCCTCGAGATCGAAATCTGTAGAATGTGACATCTCATGACAACATTCCCTGTTGGTATTTGGGCTTCGGAAATTATATCAAACAGAGCAAAAAAATATGTGGAGCAAATTCTTGGCAATTCTAAAATATGCGAATTGTAAAAAATCATAGTCATTGGTAAGTTTTCACATCTTGCATCGAATTCTCTCTATGCTGTGACCACAGCTGCATATATATATATATATATATATATATATATATATATATATATATATATATATATATATATTTCTCTTTTTCTCTAGTTGCATGGCACCTCATCTGATTGCATCTTCTGGTCTGCAAAAACTCCTTGTCTTTTGAATTCTCTGCATAAGATTTGGAGGTAAGTCATACTACACAAAGTAAAGGCAAAACATAACACAACCAACACCACCACCACCACCAATAATAATAATAATAATAATTATAATAATAATGTTGATAGTTTTTAGATGTGTACATGAAATAAGCTTTAGATTAAAGGGCTGTAAAAAACGAAAATACTTTTTATACACACTTAGAAATCGATGACACAGTGAACCAGAAAATTAATGACAGTGTCAAAAGATGATGGCCTAAGATGAAAGCCAAAGAACGTCAGAAGAAAGATGGCACTTCAGTATCGAAGACGTGTTCAAGTCGCTGAAATGGGATTTGCAAAATACATACACCAGAGCCAAGAAAAGATAAAGAAAATGCAAAAAAAAACAAAACAAAACAAAACAAAAAAAAAACCAGAAAAGAAAAGAAAAAGAAAGATAGAAAAAGAAAAAACTTTGGCAGATAATGGATGTCGACGTTCCAGCAGACGACAGAGTAAAATTGGAAGAAAAAGGCTGGTAAAATATATGAACCGCGCAGGAGAACTGAAAAAAGAAAAATGGCGGGACTAACGTGAAGGTGGCGATAGTGTCCGTTATTATTAGCGCTTTTGGAACAGAAGGACGTTGCAAATATATTCTCCCCCACCTCTCAAAAAAACCCTGGGAATTCTGTCAAAGAAACACAATTTAACGAACGATACTCCTGCTTAAATCAGAAAGACCACCGAGAAAAATGTAAAAGTAGTAGGAAGACTTGCTATCACTTTGTAGTCATTGAAAACTGCCTATTACAAACAGGGGGATAATAATCTCCTTTCACGTGCCCCATCAAAATCTGCTTGATCATGGCTCTTCACAACTTCCTAACCTTTGAGCAATGTATGTCCCCTTACAATACCTTCCAGTCTGTCATGACATATATTTACACGAGCTCGTTAGGTAGGTCACTAACTGTTTTATTCAATCCCTCTTGCCTTCAGTGTGGCTCGTGAGTGTTAAATTCTCCAGGCCTTCTTTCCTCACCATGTCTCCAAGACATTTCCGCTGTCTTTTTCTGATTCTAAGTAAAATGAGCTTTTCGCTCCCATTTTCCTTAAAACGTCTTCGTTGCTTACACGTTCCGCCCATGGTATCCTTCTGTAGAGAACCACATCCATTTTGCCTCAAGTCTCTTCTTCATCGCTGAGAAAATTCACAATCATAGGAGGATTTAACAACTTTTCCGAGCCGTTATCTATTACAACACACGCACTTTCATGGTTACAGAACCTGGTATTCCCAAGCGGTCACTCATTTGGGTGCTGACCAGGCACGACGTTCCTTATCTTTTTCAACGAGATACGGCCGTAAGCCTATAGGAGGATTGGTATTACATAGAAGTCCACTACTCTTTCTCTGTTTCTAACGAATTTTTTTCTCATTGTTAAAACTTTGTTGAGTTTTTACACAATAATAGGTTGAATACAATCATATCAGGTCATGTGTTGTTTTTGAATATTTTTCGTACAAGTTTGACACAAGGTCACAAGAATGGCGCATCGAGGTATGGTCTAACACATTACTCGTCAGCAATGTTTAACTAGAGAAGTTCGTCAACCATTACACCACGTCGGGTAATGGTCAACGCCCTAATCTGTATAAGTATACACACTAGTCTGGTTGACTGTTACTACTGAATAATGGGTTTGTGATTCATTGGGTGACTCATACTCTGATGGCCTCGTGTCAGAACTAGGCTAAACTTAGTAAATAAGAACTATAAACTTCCTCTTCATACACGTGACTAAAAGTAGAGATCATAATCTATAACACTGTTTCCGTATAAAGAAAATTTATATATATATATATATATATATATATATATATATATATATATATATATATATATATATATATATTCGCCGATTGAGCACTATGGGGAAGGGTAATTTAAAAAACAGTGGCTGCTGCTGCTGCTATTAACGCGTCGCTCCTCAATTATGAATCTAGCGCTCTTGGCTACTGGCGTTTGTATACATCATGTATATAATGCATTAAAATTTCCCTTTCTCTGCCATGCGCCGATAGCTTAGGGGTAGAATCTCTGAGCGATGCCAAATCAGTCGAGTCTAGATGCCGGCTTGAAGCAATCGGATGTCTAGCCACACTGATGAGCTGTGATATGTAGATGACTATATATATATATATATATATATATATATATATATATATATATGGATTAGTGCATGTGAAACTGTGACCTCTGACCTATGAAGTGCACTATTTTGGGGGGGCGCTCGTGTAATGATGCTAATTAACTTTTGGTATCAATACGATTCGACTTTCTTTTCTTGTGGAATTTCTACGTCTTGTTTGCGCCTTTCTTATCTCAGCGTCAAACAACGCTTTGTCTTTTGTCTTTAGAAACACTTAGTCGTTTTTTTTTAGTTTTTCTCTTGGAAGACACTTTGTTGTCTCGGGTTTCTTTCGCCTCTACTAAGAAATTTCACAAATTCTCCTCCAACAACAACTTCTGTTTCACTTGCTTTTTTTACTCTTCTTCCATCTTCATGATTTTCTTCTTCTTCTTCTTCATTAATCCTGTTCTTACTCTCCTCTTCTTCTTCTACATTAGTCCTGTTCTTACTCTCCGCTTCTTCTTCTTCTTCTTCTTCTTCTTCTTCTTCTTCTTCTTCTTCTTCTTCTTTTATAATTTTCTACTTCTTCATAATTTTCTTCTTCTTCTTCTTCTTCTTCTTCTTCTTCTTCTTCTTCTTCTTCTTCTTCTTCTTATTTTTGGTTCTTCAATTCCTCTTCTTCTTCTTCATAATTTTCTTCATCATCTTCTTCACTTCCTCATCCTCCTGATTCATATTTTTATTCCTCTTCACTTCCTCTTCATCCTTCTTCATAATTTTCTTCCTCTTCACTTCCTTTTCTTCCTTGTTCATAATTTTCTTTTTCTTCTTCACTTTTCCTTCTCCTTTGTACTTTTCTTCTTCTTCTTCTTCTTCTTCTTCTTCTTCTTCTTCTTCTTCTTCTTCTTCTTCTTCTTCTTCTTCTTCATGTTTTTGCTTCTCTTCCTACTCATTCTCCTTCTGTAACTTCCGCCCTTCTCCTTCGTTATCTTCTACATACCCCTACTATAACTATCACAACTAATAATACTACCATTACAACTAATACTGCTTCCGCTCTTTCCAAAGTTTACACTGACATTTTCCTTTCTTGTTTCTTTTTTTTTTTTATAAAATAATCTTAGTTTTCCTTTTCTGACAAAATCCAAAAATCCTTGTAAAGAAATATTCTAAGCCTCAACGATGAAACCATTTCCGAAAAAACGCGTATCTATTAACAAGAATTTCTGGTGAATCAAGCAGCAGTTTTCATCTTCAAAATAGCGCATGTTTATTTACGCCATCTTAAGAAAAATTATACAAATCGACATCGAAATACTGTATTCATAAAATTAATAACACATCTTAAAAGAGAAAATAAACTGCAAAAATATTTAATCGGAATTAATTTTTTTTAATCAATTTATCCCAAGCAAATCGATTATGTTAGTAAGATGCATGTGCCTATCGAGAGTGAAAGAGAACGAGAAGAAATTACGAGAAAGAACTGGAAATCCAATCCTAAACAGGAAACAAGGAAACTCGTTATACCGTTAATTTTTAAGCCTCTATCTTAATCATCGGTAAATCTTTACTCTCAAATAATTGGTACTAGTTAATCTATATGCCTACTTGTAAAATTCGCGTTACCCACGTATATAAATATGGATGTTCGTAGCCGTTATCATCGTAGAAAAGTGGCGTGTCGAGTTCAAATTTCAGCAGAGGCCGTCGCTTTCGCACAAATACCCCTGAAAAGGTATTTAATCCATCACTTATCTGTGGGTTAAATGTCAGGGCTGACTGGACTCCCGATTAGGTGTGGGTCTAGCAATCCCACCTCGTAAAACCTTCTTGCTGCGGAATCCGCAGGAGCAACTCTAATGCAGCGTCACCGTGGCCCCTAGCCTTTCAACCCAGATATATATGGAACTGATTAGTGCTCATTTACGCAGCGCCCCTATGACCACGGTCAGTTATCGGACTTATGATGATGATGATGATGATGATGAATCTGAGTAAATATTTAACTTATTAAATTATAGATAATTAAAAAATATACAAGTTTTATTGAACTTAAATTATTTTTTAAATTATAAATAACGTGATTCAGATCGAATGAAATTCGATAATAACCATTTGATAGTCGGATCTGGATATAGGTTACTCGCTGTTTCCCGCTGTTCGTCTTGCCTTCAAAATGTTCTCTTTATTTCTTTACCGTTGTTCAGTCAGCACTGTCCAAGAGCCATTCAAGATAGAGGCTTAATCACTGAGGTTGTTGAATGTAGATAGTAGTTGTTCCTAAACTTGAAGTTAAGGTTGCGCTGATCGGGGAAGCACCCTCACAGGAGTCAGTTTTTTTCAAAGTAGTAACTCTTGGGGAGAAGAACTTCCTTTTTACCAACTGAATACGAATGGAATGAAGATAATTCGAGCCGGTATAGGCGGCATGATGGGTCTTGGTCGTAGAATTCGGGATTGGATTAAATACGGAATGTAACTTGCCAAAACATTTTTATGGAAATAGCAATAGAGTAGCGAAAGGATTGCGGCGTTTTGTCTGCGAGAGAAGGGTTCAAAGGTGGAAAATAATTCATCACCAACAAGGCCAGGTTGACGCCTTTGAACTACGTCAAGGGTGAAAAGTGAGTATAAGGCAGGTTCAATCCAGATATAGCATCGTGTACTCAATTTTTTTCGTCTGATTTGGTTCTTGTAAAGATAGAGTGCGCTCGAAGGAGTCAGGTACTTTCTGGAGCGGTACAAGGAACCGACCCTTTTTCCAGCCTCTTTAGCGATGGGTCGTATATATGAGTTCCACTTGAGGCAGGGTGGACAGTTGAATCCTAACAGACGTTCAAAGCATACAGAATCGGAGAGAAGGCGACTAGCCATCATGACAAGATCAGTGTCTGATCGGTAATGATGAAAAGATACTAGTTTGCTTTGGGATGTATTAAATGTTAAAAGCCAATTTCCCCTATGTGAATCGTCCTGAGTATGACGATAAACTACATCCGCGTCCTGGGTATGACGATGAACTACATCCGCGTCCTGGGTATGACGATAAACTACGTCCAACAGAAAGGCCTGTGATAATACGTTTTTGAATAAATAATGTTGCCAGCTGTACGTTTTTGAAAAAATAATATTACCAGCTGTACGCTTTTTTTGAAAGAATAGTGTTACCAGCTATACGTTTTTGAAAAAAATAATATTACCAGCTATACGTTTTTGAAAAAATAATATTATCAGCTATATGTTTTTGAGGAAAAAATATTAATAGAAATAGATTTTTGACAAAACAAAAATATTACCAGGAAAAAAAAAAGGTGTCGACATCAAATGACCCATTTAGGTTGATATGCCGTAAAACAAAACAAACCAGACCAAACCAAACCCCTATATGAATGTTATAGCTAGGTCAGAGGAGAGATCAGCTGCCAGCCTCTGGTCATTTAGATGTCTTTTGGGAGGTGTGCCCATAAACACGTGGCATCATCTGCATCGATATTTACTAATAAATAATGATAACGTTCTTAGGAAGATCGTTAATATATTTTTATCAACTGCACCCCGAGCAAGGCAGTAAAGCCACTGAGAACTGGATGTGGAAGAATTAGAAAACAGAAAGATTACTAAGGAGCGAGAACAATCCTGAGTAATCAGGAAAACTATAGATAGCAATTGACATTGCATTTAAATTTTTGAAGATTAAAGCTGGAAAGCATGGAGCCGGAAGAGAGTTCCACAAATGGGGATTGCAAGAAAAGAATCCGTCGACAGAGAACTTATAGTTACATATAACCAGCTCAATTGCAAATTGATGGGACCTCATTGCCAGTCTAGTACTGCGCTGAAATTCACAACGAAAAGCTCATCCGAACAATTACCATGGAAGAATTTACAAAAGAGACACAGGGAAGCAATTTTAAGGGCGGTGAGAAGGTGACTGAAGCTGAGACTCCAGGTTAGGACTAATAATATTGCTGATTCTTTGAATTTTATGAAGAATCTCTAAATATTTAGCAGGAGCTCTAACCATATGTGGCAGCGATATTCTAAGCATGGATGACTAGCAGTAGACTTATAATATGTAAGATAGGCTCTGGAGAGAAAAGTTGTCCAGCACGACATAGTGAACCAACTTTCTTAGCAGCTGACCCAGCAATGGATTCAATATAGTCTTTCCACTTCATATCAGCCGAGAATATTAGCCCGTGCAGGCGCAACGATATAAAACAGAAAGAGGAGAGAGCCTTGGGGTCACTTGTATTGATCTCTTGTCCTTCAGAATAGTGGCCATTAACAACGACCTGATACGAAGAACTTGAAAATTGGTAATTCTCTTCCAGAGATAGCACAGAAGAAGAGTTTGTGCAGCAACTGCCCAAGGTATGCCTAGTAAAAGCCGTTGAAATATCTAATGCGATCGCTCTCGTGATAAATTTATTATCGAGTACCGCACAGATTATGTATGTAGTAAGCAGTGGAACAAGAGGAGCGAAATCCATACTGTTTGTTGCTCAGGAGGTAGTTTCTGTTGAGGGGATCAACAACTTTGAACAACTTAAATAAAGGCTCAACATGTTTGCCGATGACACCAAGGAAGTTAATGTGACGATGTTGCGACGGGGATGTGCGCTCACCAATATTTGTAAAAACAAGGCATACTGCTAACACCTTACATAGAATTGCGAAACAATTCTCCTATGGCAGTGGCTAAACAGCACTGTCAAGTGTAGCGATAACTCTGAGCTAAGGTTCTTAAGAACAAACTCAAGAGATTTTATCCGGATCAGTAGCTTTCGTAGAGACGAGGCTTTTTATGAATTTGGATATTTTTCCGTGTGAAGAGAGAGATTTGTGCTCTGTTAGAGTGGGGATGTCAGGTAGAGGATGATCTTTGTCGTCTAATGTGTACTGCCAACTACTTTAAGCCGTTTTTTATGATATTATGTGTCCCTGAAATTTCAGCTGTCTCTTTCTGATTCAAATAATGTATGTCCATCTCGTTCCCATTGTTTGTCGTGAAAATTTCCTTGTTGCTCGCATGTGTCATCCATGGTTTTCTCAGCATCCTTCTGTGACACCGCATCCTTTTGCCTGAAGTTTCCTCTTTATGAGTGAGGAAATTGTCGAGCATTCCTTGCCATGTGGGAGGATTCATATTACGTAGCAGTTCAGAACTCTTTCCTTGTAACGAAATTTTCTTAAACAAACAAAATAAATAAATAAATAAATAAAAAATAAAAACGAATTCATAACAGCTGAGTTATCTTTGTTTTCAACGATTTTTTTTTCTGTTTTTTGATATGTTTCTTAGCTCTTGAAAGACTTCTATTGCAGTTCTCCTTGGGATTTCTGTATCACATTTTCCATCGTCTTCCCATATATTTCAATTCTCAGTACTTGTTTATTTTAACGTTTCTTATTCATAGCTCACATCTTGGGTTATTCCTCTTGTTAATGTCTATACTTTCTGTTTTCTTATAAGTGGCGGTTAGTTCTTACTTTTCTGCACAACTTAAAAGGCGAATTCGGATTCAGTTGTGGGAATTAAATTTTAGCAAGTGAAAGAAAGAGATTTGATTAATTTTCAAGAAAAGATATCAAGAGTCAAATTCCCCAGCATAAAACTAGATTTTTTTCTTACTAAAAAACATCAGTCACAAATACCTCTCTGAAAAAAATGATAGATAGTAAACGTTTAAAATACAACAAACATAGAAAAAGACAAGCGAGTTGTTTTTTTGTCATGCATTAATATTTTTCTAACGTGATATAAGCGGCCACTTTCAAAAAATAAACAACAGAAGTTGTTTATACACCTCTCCAATAAAATATTTCTTTTTTTTTCAAGTTTTATTTTCATATTCCTATCGAATAAGCACTTTAGATAATAAATATAATTTTCTCTTTTTTTAAGTTTTCTAAATTTTACGATGGATGTTCTGTTTGCTATGTAAATCAATTGATCTCGATGGAATTGGAACTTCACTGTTCGACTGTAGTAAAAGTATCAGCGTCACCTATACGTTTTTATATTAATTAACACTTACCTTCTTGGCCTTCGTTACACGCCAAAAGATATATCAAATAAAGCTTCGCCCATTTAAAAAAAAAAAGATCAAAGAGGTAAGGGAGTCATAAAACTCAAGCCAGCTAATCTCTTTTTCTCTGTTTCTTTCCTCTCCATCTCTCCATCTCATCTTCCCACTTTCCTTTCATTCTCTTTCTTACTTATCTTCTACATTTTTCCCTTCACACGTTCCACGGTGGAGTAATGGGTAGCGGCTCGGATTGAGGAATTGGAGAGCCAAGTCGAATCCATTATATTCATTTACGTGCTAATACCATTGGGAAAGGTATGAATCCTCTTCTTCTTTCTCCAGCTATGGGTAAATGGCAGGACAGACCGGGTTCTGTAGCTTTTGATGGCAATTAGTCTACCGCAGAAAGAAAACCTACTGCGGGAAAAAGATCCGCCTCGTCAGTCATGTATCGAAAGATCAGATCAGGTGTTTATATATATTTATTATTTTATTATTAGTCAACATAAATTCATTTAAACAAGTTTTATTAAATATAACCAACAAAGTTTGACTGTTTAATTTTTATTGTATTTTTCTAATTTTCGAATACGTTCTTGCATACTCGGGTGTAAATTGTGGCTAAACAGTTAAAAAATCAGGTTTTTATTCCATTTTGTCCGGTTACTTCCGATAATAAGGATGAAAATGTAATAATAAATAAAAATAATAAACAGTGGTCTCACCTTGTTTTGTTACCTTCCTCTTTGTGAGAGCTATTTCTCTTTACTGAGACTATAAAAGGACACTATACACGAACCTTGTATTCTCAATTGAATAAAGCTTTCTTAAAGCCTACACCTGCGTACTTTTGTCATTAGAATAATATAATAGTAATAATAATAAAATCGTTATAATAAAAGTTTTAATATTAAAATAATAAATATTTATAACTAAAGTATTACTTCTTTGCTAATTACAGTTAATTATCATTCTTTGTGTCTTCGTCTTTCCGTGTTTGAAAATTGTAAACGCTTCCAAAAATAGCGAACTGCACCACTGCAACTCGACTGACTCAAGTTTTTGATCGAATTGGGATATTATTTTACCAAAGTAAGCAACTACAATTTTAGAACTTTCACCTTCTCATTTGGTACTCGGGAGTTTCAACCGTTTAATTTAATATAGATATTTCCGGTGACAGCAAGGGAATGCGATGTTAGTGACAATTACTCAGCCAAGCTTTAAGTTACATTAATATTGGTCTAACCTCATCAGCACCGAGTTTCTGGGAACTAAATACATTCACATCTGTTCCTTAATATATTCGCAAAACTGAAAGAAAACATTCCAAGTTCTTCATTTTCGGAAAGTGTATGACCCAAATTTATAGGAACTATGCAGAAATTATGCAAATAAGGTCACATTCGTTCATTAAATATTCAAAATGGCTACTACAAGAATATTAAACTTCTAAATTTGTAATTGTATTCTTAGCTTAGACTTTAAGTTAAAGAAAAAGAATTTTCTGGATTTGACCGTAGGGGAATTGCAGCAATGCATTGTATTTTTTATTTATTTTTCTTGTCATGATGTTCACCCTGTAAAAGACTCAAGAGCCATTCGAGTTAGAGGGTTACAGAATAAGAGGCATCACTCCAAGTGGTAATGTCTTCAAGTGATAATACCACCAAGACGCGTGGGCCTACTGGATGTGAAATAGGAGGAAACGATTTTAGAAGGAACCGGAAACCCAATCCTAAATAGAAAACTAGCAATAAACCTTTACTCCTGTTTCAAAAGACCGAGCAATGTAATTTTTAATGAATGTCCTTATTTTATGTGTCGTTTTCCTTCAGGACGTGGACAATCATGGCTCTCTTCCGATTTCTTTTGGCTCCAAGCAATTATTCTTTCGAGTTCCTATCCTGCCATTCATTTACGAAAACCTATTAAGCAGTTTACATGAGGTTTCCCTCTGCCCCTCTTCATTATGTACCGAGTGTCTCATATTTTCCAAGCTTTCTTTCCTCATTATCTGACACAAAAATCTCAGTTGACCCTTTCGAATCCGAAGCACAGGTATCCTTACTGTTCTCATTTTAAAAACGTCCTTGCTGCTCGCGTATTGCGTCCATAGAATCCTCAGTATCCTTCTGTAGAGCCACATTTCTGTTGCCTCAAGTCTCTCTTGGAAGTTATTCAGCATTTACTGCTGCATACTCTCTCTTTCTGATTCTATGTACAAGTGGCCTGGTGAAATTAAAACTGTGTGCCGGTCCTGTAAAACAATTGTTAGAATATTTTGACTGTAAGATGCAATGAAACAAAAGTCTTGAAACAATGTATTGAGATTCAATAAAGCGGAGATAAAGAATTCACGATTAAAATAGAAGCCAATGAACCATTTAATTAATTCCTTCCCTTTTATATTTTTTAGACTTTCACTCGTATTTATGATTCATTGATTACTCCTGGTATTATATAGATCGCTTTTTTGCTCGATGTATTAAATATAAGAGTGGAATGGAAATATTACCCGGAAGAAAAAGAATAGCAACAGAACGACAAAGAAAAGCGACAACAAAGCCTATTTCAGGACCAAGTTGAAGCAAGACGATCACTTAACAGACAAGGGTATCTGAGAGCCTCCGGTGAAAGGCTTGAACAAATAAGACTGCAATCTAAATAATGTAGGAGTAAAGTGACTAATAAATTAAACGGTAGATTTTGTTCGATAAGTAATCTTGCCTAAATGACGATAAATATTTTATTTGCATACATTATTAAAACGACTAAGTAATCAGTCATGGATTTATTAACTTAATTTATCTCCCTTCCGACTACAGATGGGACAGGAAATATATAAATAAATACACAGCAAATATATGAATAAATACACATTGATAATTATTATATGGTTTGGTGACCAAGGATATGAGACGGATTGTTCAAAACAAAAACGTCCACGCGTTTTACAATGCCAATAAAGAGATTATCATCGTATCACAGGAAGAAAGTTTAGAAATGTATACTTCAAGTAGAAATTCAAGTAGAAATCCCCTCAGAAAGCGCAATTTCTTGAATACACATATCCATTGATAAGCAAACTATATTTATACAGAAAAATACATGCTGAGAATGAAGCTTTTTTTTTTCTACTTGTAATAATAGTGTACCTGGTAGAACTTGTGGCATACGTGGTAATACGCACGTAGGTACGATCTCTTAATTAGCATATTTAGCAATAAGTACACGCACAAATTCTGAAGCGCGTATAGTTATCAGTTATCGGCGCAAAAAGCGAATTTGTCGCCCCGAGTTCAATTCTTGCTTGATTCTGTCGTGTTCACTTCGCGCTAATACTCTTAGAAAAGTCGTGAAACTGTCTTCCTCTAGCCAGCTATTAAATAGCAGGAAAAACTGGGCTCCTTCACCATGATGTGGCAACCAGTCTAGGAGAAGAAAAATTCGGAATTCAGAACCCGACCGGGATGGGCTTATGACACACTGCGAAGTTGGCCTTACGATTTTAATGGGCACGGAACTCGTGACGCGACACATGCGCCAGAAGTGCCACCTTAACCGACCAGATTGTCGGCTGTCGTATTTTTTTTTTTTTTTTTTACTGTTTTATCCATTTAAATATCGCCACTTCGCAGTCGGGCGGGCATTTTGTTACACCTATTCCAGCGTTGTTGAAACTTTTAAGTTCTCTTTTTTTTTTAGATTGGTTACTAAATAAAGCTATTTAAACGCATAGCTGGGGTAGAGTAGAAGAGTATTTGTACGTAATGAACGCAAAGACCTCGGTCGGAATTTGAACTCGATACACCTATCCCACTTTTCATGACGCGTACATTGCAGAAATGTGCAATGGCGTAATTGTATAGCCCAACACTAACTCGCCTCTCTATTTATTCTTCTCTCGGTGCTTTTTTTGTGATGCATCGCTTCAGGACGTGGGCGATCATGGCTTTCAATAGCTTCCTATACTGTGTAGCTCTGAGCAGTATTTGTCTTCTTACTTACAACCAATCCACTCCCCTTTCTGTCATTTACCCAAACTCTGCTCCTTTTCCCTGTAATATGTCTTGTGAGTGTCAAATTCTCCAAGCCTTTTACTCTACGTGCTCTCGAAGTTTCAACTGGCTTTCTGATTGTAAATATTTCTTCTTGCTTCCACGCTCTTCATTTTCCTGCTTTTTTTATCGTCTCGTTGTCTCTTTTCATTATTCATTATTTCCAAAAATATAATTAAGATTGAATTTTGGCGCCATTCATCCTTTGCATGAATTTTATCATACAGAACTTTACATGAGGCTATATTAGCCTACTGACGACGGAAATTTCATTCATTGCCGTTCTATGGCTAAAATGCGAATGACGGAAGTATCAGCCATACTTAATAGCTTAGTAGAGCTTTTATCAAGATTGCTTTTAGTAGCTATCGATATTCACACGTGAACCACTACAGTCCGAATAAAGATCAATCGAGTATCGAACGCCATGAGGAAGCATCGTATTGCATATGAAAGAAAGCGAAAGAATTTCTTTGTATTAACAATATTTTACTTCGACGACTGATACCGTTATCGTGTATCGATTAGTTGCCACGGGAAGCGAGTGCCGCTAGTGCGCTTCCGGCAACTGAGCGGTTCCACTTTTGAACACGAAATTTCATTTACGAATATCGCCTGCAGACAATCTCCTGCAACACGAAAAACCTGTTTTGAGCCTAAAATGACAAACATGATACATAGTGAATCATAAAAGAGACAGATTGTCAACGTTGTCGTGGTCTGTTAAACGCATGCTGAAGGCTCGTTTCCAGGAATACAGCGTCGCAGCAGGTAAGGAAATTCTCTTAGGGTGGGAGGTGTACGGGATAGTTCTTTATTCAATGGCAAACTAATTTGCACGAATCAGTCGTCTATCCAAATAATAATTCATTACTAATATAGTATATTAAGAAATTATATTTAATCTCAATAATTATGTATTATAATTATCCTGCACTTATTCGTTTTACACACACACACACACACACACACACACACACACACACACACACACACACACACACACACACACACACACACATATATATATATATATATATATATATTAAAGAGAAGCAGTAAACGTTTTTGGTTAAAATATTGATTTTTAAAATATATATCATACTTAATTTTTCATATTTTTGCTACGTAGGTTTCGGGTCTTGTGATCTTCATCAGGCGAAGAATAGTTAGTTCCACATATTATTTAAAGGAATTGATTTTTTCCTTATATTTTCTTATGTTTAACCATTGTCTTTTACGAGTAGCAGTATTCCAAATTTTTCTTGGACTCGTGGAAAATTTTTCCTTTGCTTAAGGCGTAATAAAACAATTAGGATTGGTCAGAGAAAGGGCGAAGGGAGGAGGACTTTGATCTTATCTTTTTATGTCCTCTATATCATTTGAAAGTTTTCTCCATTTTTGTGTGTTGTGTGTGGGTGTGTTTTTGCTAGTATATATATATATATATATATATATATATATATATATATATATATATATATGTATATATATATATATATATATATGTATATGTATATGTATGTATATATTCCTTCTTCATACATAGATATTGTTTTATTCCAAGGAAATAGTATATATATATATATATATATATATATATATATATATATATATATATATATATATATATACACGCACTTTGTATATTGTGTGTAGGGTGCGTGTGAGTGTGTGTGGGGGTTCGTCTAGTGTTTTTTTACCACTATGTGTGTATATAGTCCTTCACCATACATATATACTATATTATTAATAACTGAGGTACACGGCGTTGCTTGAGTGTACATGGCTGCAATTGTATAACCCATACCCCTGTATACCTGCACCCCCTGTCTAAAACTGTCTGCCTGCGTCCCCGCTTACATGCATTATCCGTTGGCATACTAAGCTACTCCCACCACTCATCTTTTTTACGGTATGTCCTTCGCAAGTGTTTCACTGTTCTTAATAAAGGGATTCAATCGATAAAACGTTGTCTGGTCAATAAAATCTTGTGTTGTCGTTGTTCGGAGTTAGATTGTTTCAATGTTTTAGATATTCAGTAAATTTCCTATGCCTGTAATAACTTTCAAATAGTATGGCATTGTTCACAAATCTAATAATCAATCTTACTGTTCTTTCTTTCTTTATATATATATATATATATATATATATATATATATATATATATAATAGCATAATGAAAAGCCACGTATACTTTCTTGATATGTATATAATATGGATAAAACAACTGAAAAGTTGCAAATTAAAAGAAAAAAATTGAATAGGAATTGTTTTGTTAAGTTGTGTAGAAAATCTAGATGGTCTGAGCATATGCGTTTGATTCTTAGAAAAGAGCTCTATACGATAGATTTTTTTAATTTAAGAGGATGACAGCTGTTGAAGTGTAAGGATTTATGCTGGTTAGTGGGTTTGTTGTATAGACTGGTAGAAAGTGTATGTTTGTTTAATTTTATCATAACGTCTAAGAAAGGGACGGGTGTGTATGAATGCCCCATGGTAAATTGAATTGTATCGTGGAAGTTGTTGCAGGAAGTAAAGAAGACTTCATGCCTGGTTCTACCCGTTTTTGCCATTCTATATATGTGTAAATTATTCTCAGATAGTGTGTACAAAATGAATACAAAGAAGAAAAACTATTCTTTGCCAACGCTTTTCGTCCTCTGGGGGACTTTATTAAGGTAAATTTGGGGTTCTTTGATTTACTTTTTCAAGGCACATTTGCCTTGATAAAGTGTCTCAGAGGACCAAACAGGTCGGCTAAGAATATCTTTCCCCCCTGTCTTTTTATTCATTATACACACACACACACACACACACACACACACATATATATATATATATATATATATATATATATATATATATATTCAAGTTAAGGATTGGTGTATACGGAATAAATTCCAATAACCAAAAAATACTATTCTTAAAAGAGTGCTCAATACAGAGTAAAGCAAATATAATTATTTATTCGAAAATTATAACATAAGCATGTTATAAAATCACTACAAAAATACCCATTTTGTTTCAAAACTTCTAGTGTCTTATCAAGTGATGGTGTTGAATGTAGAATAAAGGGTTTTAAAAAGTTCAAATCAATCAAACATCCCTTGGAAGGGGAAACGCTGTTACATAAGCTGGAATGACCAATCAAAATACAAGTATATGAGAATTCAAAAAACTTGACAACGGACTTTTAGTATATATATATATATATATATATATATATATATATATATATATATATATATATATATATATATATAATTACTTATTCGAAAATTATAACATACATATATTATAAAATCCCTACAAAAATAGCCATTTTGTTTCAACACTTCAATTGATGGTATTGAATTTATTCCGTATACACCAATCCTATACTTGTATATATATATATATATATATATATATATATATATATATATATATATATATATATATATATATGTATGTGTGTGTGTGTGTGTGTGTTTCTCAGATGCGAAATATATCACAGTATAGCTACACAGTTCTCCATCTCAATTTAACTTTTGAAAAATCATAAAACTACGAAAAAGACTCCATTTGTACTTCCAACTTCTTTTTGTTATACAAATACATACAGACTATTAAAAAATAGAAACATAATAACCTCATCCACCTGTAAATAAAGAATAAAAATAATGGGAGTCTTAATAATAGAAAAGAAAGAGTCAACACGTAATAATATTAACTACGAACACGGCCACAATGTGCTAACTGTGTTCGGAAAATAAAACATCTCTATAACACTAAAAACATACACACAACGCACACACCCAATTAAATTGAAAAAATAAAATCATCCTTGATAATGGCTAAATGTATAGCCGAAAGCGCTCGGAATTATAGAACATTTGGACAGTTTCTACACACTCTGTGTCCCAAAAAGAAAGCACTTGTTCGAACCAAAGAAAAATTAAATAAAAAGCTTAATCGTAGTACCTTGTCTGTTGTTTTTAATGAAACATGCCTACCTACACACACGCGCACGCACACACACACACGCACACACGTACATATATATTTGTGTGTGTGCGTGTGTGTGTGTGTATAAATGAGGTGTCAATTTCAAATAGGATGTATGCCCTGGAATAACGTTTTAACAGAAATGTAGGTTTAAGATAAATCCATTAAATCCTCGTTAAGTAGGTTACTCTCTGTTCTCTGTTTATGGCTCTTGTCTTGAATATCGCATGTCAAATGTCAAATTCTCCAAATCTTCTTTCCTCTTTATGTGTTCCTCACATGTTCTGCCTATAGTATTCTCAGCATCCTTCTGTAGAACCAAATCTCTGTTGCCTCAAGTCGCAGAAATTTCATCTGTGTGAAAATTATCCAACATTCTCTGCCATACAGGAGGAGACTTGATATCGCAAAGCAGTTCAGTACTCTTTTCTCCGCGTTCAATTAGTAATCAACGAAGCGCCTTCTTTTTTTACCGTTACCTTTCTCCAAGGGTGTTCTTCTTATTATTGCTATTATTAGCTATTAGTGAAGCCTGGGAGAAACTCCGCAGGGACAAAATACACCGAGTGAGAAACCTTATTTATTTTCGATTTGCTTATTTGGTGTTTATATACATGATCGAAAGAACAGTCGGTTAGATTGACGGCCGGACAGACAGAAGGATGGGTAAACGGACCTGAAGGCATCCGATGAAAAGCGGTCGGGTATTCGGACAGGATTTATTCTCGAAGAAAAGCCGAGGAAATCGAATAATTTGTATAGCTTTAGATGGCGGGACTGAAATCGATTGTGAGGGAACTTTGGTCAGAGAAAATCTGGTGGCAATTGCACATCCTTTTTATATCCCGCCTTTTATTTAATAATCTAAATAAGGCCGCAAAACACCGTACAGATTCGGACGCTAAACGCATGCAATAGAACTGGTGTCTCTAAAATGGCACTAATTAAAATAAAACCGCAACCATTTTCTTAGATCAATGGCTTTAAAAGAGTAAAACCTTTAAAATCTTAAAGAAGACGATACTTTATTAGAGCCTATAGATTGGCGCTACGAATTCACTGACAAAGACCTTTACAAAATATATATATATATAAAAGACTTTATTTGAACATTTCTAACAGCACCAACTGTAAAAATATGGATAACACATGTAAAACCAAGAGAATACAATGATATAACGAAGCTGTTAACTTTTCACACAACCAAAAACAAAAGGCTAGGAAGGAAACTCTCGTCAGTACTAAAAAGAGCTATAACAGTTAGTGGACTTGAGAAGTCTCATTTCTTGGAAAAACATTTAAGAAAAAGTTTTTATGAATTTCAAACGAGAGTAATGCTCACTGTTCAGTTAATGAACGTTCACTATTTCCTGTATGGAAACAGATTTTTCCATTTAGTACTCTTACCATATATATCTCTAGTCAGGGTGGCCAAATCGCGGCTCATGAGCCACATGCGACTCTTTGACCTTTAATATTTTAATATTCAGGTCGTGAAAATATTTTGGCTGAGTTCCTTTTTTCATTACAGTTAATATAAAAGGTAAATAAGAAAAAATTCAAGCTTTATAATTATTTACTGGGTATGAATTGAGACCCCATTGGATTAAAACGTATGTTTAATGTTCATGGTTAGTAAAAAGTATTTAAGAATTTAAATCCTAATTTTAATCCTGGATCTGAGTAAGGCATTGTTTTTTACTGCCAAGGGAAGGAATAGTGGGATGTAGACGGATTAAAGAAATTATAGAGGATTATCGGAAGACTGAGATTATGGGTATAAGGGGATTAATGATTTGGTTGCGCCGAGTGGAGGTGAGTGTGGTCAAAGGTGGCTGAATGAGTCTAGGACCGACCGCACTCACGCCATGTACATTAATGCAGTGGAACAGAAGACGTTGGACTATGCAGACCTTGTTGGTACACTTCGGATACTAGTTTTGTTTAAAAGTGTCTGTGAACATTTTGTGAAGGAAGATGGCCTCCTCAAATTGTAAAAATCGAAAATATGAAGATGAACATAGAAATTTTAAGTCACAGTGGAAGGAAGATTTTGCATTCACCGTTAAAGAAAGTGCCCCAGGGGAAAAGATTTCGAATGCTGATTTTCAAGGCAGTCAGTTTCTCTGCACTTGGGCCATTAGCGCAGCACAGCCTTTCTATGGTCATAGTAATGATTATTAGGTTGGTGCAAAAATAATGTCGTTTTTTGACGTTCAGCTTCATGTGAGAAAACGACATTATTTTTGCACCAACCTAATATCTTTCATCTGCGTGTCATATTCGCCAATTCTTAATTATCGTAGAAATCTTTTAATCTACATATGTATATTCATTTACACAATAGAAAAACTAATTAATGTTATAGAATTATACCGTTACCATTTAAAAAAAAATACTTTTTTAGTTGGATTGATTTTCGCCATTTTTAATTCGTGGCTTCTCAAATTACTTCTCTCATACTCACACATGCAGCAACATTTCCAAGAACCTCGGGTGTCGTTCACTGTCTTTCGCGTTTTCCAATTCTTGTGCCTTGCCTGTGGCCACTGATTGCTTTTTGCGTGGAGCAAACAAGTTCAGCTCTTCTAGTTACTGGCGAGCGATGTTCTTTTTTTATTTATTCCTGTTTCAACTCATAGTATTTAGTATATGTTGAAACAAGTTATCGAAAATTATTATACAACAAATATATATTAAAAAGACTTTGAATGGAAAATTGAGAAAAAGTAAAAAAGACTGTTAAAAACATGTCAGGTATACATACATACATACATACATACATACATATATATATATATATATATATATATATATATATATATATATATATGAAAGCGAACATTGAAGTCAACACTCAGAGGCGACAGGCTGTTTCATGCTAGGCGCAATCGTCGGGCGGCCTGACGATTGCGTCTAGCATTAAACAGCCTGTCGTCTCTGAGTGTTGACTTCAATGTTCGCTTTTATATTTACATACGCTCTATCTCTGATATTGAGCACTTTATACCATAAATATAGTACACCTTATAACTATATTTCTTCTTATATATATATATATATATATATATATATATATATATATATATGTATATATATATATATATATATAAATATATATATATATATATATAGCTTAAACATTTACGATATTTATAGAAGAGTTAGAAGAGTGCTCAATATCGGAGATAAAACGTTTATAGATAATGATGGACATATGAATATTCACAGCATAGTTATTTTCAGTTTCATAATTCTGACAGTCACCATCCAGTCTTAATTCATAGGTTTACATTATCTATCTATCTATCTATCTATCTATCTATCTATCTATCTATCTATCTATCTATCTATCTATCTATTTTAGTCTGTTCATATCTATCTATCTATCTTAGTCTGTTCATATCTATCTATCTATCTATCTATCTATCTATCTATCTATCTATCTATCTATCTATCTAAGTCTGTTCATATCTATCTATCCTAGTCTGTTCATATCTATCTATCTATCTATCTATCTATCTATCTATCTATCTATCTATCTATCTTAGTCTGTTCCTATCTATCTATCTATCTATCTATCTATCTATCTATCTATCTATCTATCTATCTATCTATTCGAATGTATATAACGCAAATGAATTTGTAAATGTGGAATGTACAAAATGTACAGACGAACATAAATTCTATATGATTCCCAGGCTAAAAGAAAGGACACCATTACTCTATATTTTATGCATTATTTAATTTTGGTCGACATCCCCTTAGTCCTCTTGGAAATGTACTCATCAACCCCATACGCTTTCCATGGTGGCCGTTGTCCTCTCCCGGGCGTTTATCTAAAGTATCGTCTGTGATAGAATTTGAATTTTATCAACGATCTGATTCTCGACTGGACCTGATACGTGTGTTTCACTCAAGAAATCGTGTTCAACCCAAAGTAAGTAAAAGTCTGGCGAAGCAGTTCGAGGCTCCCGGTTGCAGATACGCCGAGACTGATGCAAAGACGGGCAAATTGCTCAAATTTCTCAGCCATGGTACAGATCACAGAACCGTTCCACTATAGCCATAGAAAGCCTATGCATAGTTACATGAAGATGAGTAGATAACACGAAGCCTACTGGCAGACTGATTCAGTAGACTGGGCACTATTTAGCGCTAACTTCAGGCTGATTTCCGCTGAAGGGTAAATTTGCTGCATGTACAGTTCCGGGGGTTTCCAATACCACTAGGTGCCCATACATATGCGTGTAACGTGTACACGCATGTATATGAATTTATTAAATTTCGTTTCGTACTTTACAAGCCAAATAATGTGGTGAACCCACTGAAGTTCGAACTCACGACAATAGTAATGATTGCTTACCACTGTACCACAAGACGTATTTAATTACTGACGACATTACGACACATGCATGCCTTTTTTCTGGTTGGCAGATCTTCGTGCGCCAAATTTATAATTCGGAAGAGGTAGGGTCATAAAAGTTTGGCATTCATGATCCTGATTTCTTATTCAGGCTCGAACACCGACCTCTGGCGCCTCTGGATTATACCGAACTACCTCAGTTAGGAAACAGGTGACTACCTGTTTTGATAGTATCTATCTATCTATCTATCTATCTATCTATCTATCTATCTATCTATCTATCTCAGTTTGTTCATTACCTATCTATCTGGCTTACAGCCGAATCACATTGAAATACTGCTTCCTGTACGATCACAGACGTCCTGCAACGTCGAGCCTGGTCAGTACCTAGATGGAGAACCGCCGCTTGCGAATACCAGGTGCTATAAGCCTGGATATGAGGATAGTTTAATGGATAATGGATTGAGATTTGAATCGGAGAGCCGAGTTCCAGTTCCTGTTGGGTTAGTTTATATTCATTTATGTGTAAATATCCTAATATACATTTATTCTCCAAACTATGAGTTAATTAGGAAGATTTGCATCACTAAAACATGATTACCTCCCCCCACACACAAACAAATCTTACAATCTAAAAATATTTTCTGCCTTTAGGTAACCTGCAAAGGATTGATAAACAATAGAAAGCGAATCTATCTATCTAGCTATCTATCTATGTAATCTATTCATATCTATCTATCTATCTATCTATCTATCTATCTATCTATCTATCTATCTATCTCAGTTCTGATATCTATCTATCTATCTATCTATCTATCTATCTATCTATCTATCTATCTATCTCAGTTCTGATATCTATCTATCTATCTATCTATGTAAGTCTATTCATATCTATCTATCTATCTATCTATCTATCTATCTATCTATCTATCTATCTATGTAAGTCTATTCATATCTATCTATCTATCTATCTATCTATCTATCTATCTATCTATCTATGTAAGTCTATTCATATCTATCTATCTATCTATCTATCTATCTATCTATCTATCTCAGTTCTGATATCTATCTATCTATCTATCTATCTATCTATCTATCTATCTATCTATCTATCTATCTATCTATCTAAGTCTATTCATATCTATCTATCTATCTATCTATCTATCTATCTATCTATCTATCTATCTTTGGAACATCACCGAAATTTTAACAACTAAAAATATTAGGATCAATATTTCCAGATCTATTTTCATTCAGCTTTCTTCCGTTCCCGCCTATTCCCTTGCTTGACGAATTCTTGCCCCGAATCACACTCTGTCGGCCTCTCTGAGGTCTGTGGCGATTCAATTCGGATGTAATCATCTTAAGCAAAATGGTTTTACAATTTACGCTAAGGCGCCATTCTGGACTTCATTTCCCGGCAACGAACGAGCCGAAAGCCGAATTCCCAAATCTTTTCTACGAGGAAATTAGACCATAACATAGTAATTTTGTCCACCTTGGAAAGACTCTATGCTTCTGACAAGTGAACTCGAGTTCCAGCTTCAAACATCGGTTTTTGCTGCAAGGAAGTTCTTTTCTTTCTCAAATGTTCATTAAGTTCTGTCCAACGTACAAAACATGCCCTTTGTCAAAATACCCTTAATAAGAAAATATTAAAATACGGTGCCTGCTCATATATAATCTGGTGACTCATTTCTAACTGTGAGAGACTTCCCTATTCTACTTTGGAGTGTTTTTTTTAATTTATCCATCGAACATGCTCGCACATATCAGGCGCTGCCTTTCTCACAGGTGTTCATCTCTCGTGGTCGCTGCTGACAACGGTTGGATCGTGGATCTTCACCTCTCACTTAGGAAATCTCAGATCAACCTTGTGATTCGCTTCCTTAATAGTCTACCACCTCTATACCGGCATTATCCTACAGTCTAATTATATCAGAAACCGAAGATTATACAAGATTGGCATATTTTCCTTTTCTTATAGGAGCAGAAAAAAGAATTAACTACTTACACAAATATACAAAGGAATGCGAGACAAGGATGTGCATTCTCCCCAGATTTATTCAATAGCTACAGTGAGGCTATCCTAAGTAACTGGAGACCCAAAGTTTGTTAATCACCTCAACAGGTACAACATCTTAAGCGACAAGTAGTACGGATTCTGATCTGCCTAGTCCACTTCTGATATCTTAACTGTGATTAATCACAGAATTAGTGAGGCACTTGACAACAAATACATCTTAAGGATAATCGTATTAGATATCTGAAAGGCCTTTGACAAGGTGTGGCACAAGGGGTTACTGGTCAAGTCCTCTAGCAATAGAGTTACTGGAAGTGTTTTCTGCTTCCTAATGAGTAGGTCCCTGGAGTTGTTAATGGCTAGTGCTCACAGTACCAGGCGATCAACGAGGGCGTCCCACAAGGTTCGCTTCTCCGTCTAACCCTCTTTTTCCTCTACATAAATGATGAGTAGACTCCGATCATTTATGAATATCTATGCTGATGATATAACGGTATATGGGTGCACCACCTCTGACCTAGTTCTAGCAGTAAACGAAAACTGGCTGGTCACATTCAATGTATCAAAGACCAAACTAGAGACCTCCCACAATCTCCGATCGGACACAAAACCTTCACCACTCGTGATGAATTGCTGTTTCTTGAGCATTTATTGGGACTGAAACTCAACCCAGACCTTGGAACTTGTACATGAGATGCTGAGGAAATGGTCGGTTTACTGTGCTACTCCAGCAAATACCCCACTCCTTCTTCTATCCTCTACCTTTACAAGAGCCATGTCAGGTCGAAAATGGAGTACTGCCACCATATATGGGCTGGAGCTTTTCCCTGTCGATCCACTCCAAAAGCGTCTCCGCGTTGTTGTGGGCGATGAATTGTTTTCCATCCTGCAACGACTTTATCACAGACGAGACATCGCAAACCTCTTGCTGCTTTATCGTTATTTCCATGGAGAGTGTTCAGATGAATACACGCTCCTTAGTTCCACCAGACCTAATCTTCACGGCTAACGCCATGCACATTGTAGCGAACCGCCCTTATTCTCTTGGTATTCTCCCGGCGAGATGTAATTTCATGAAGAACTTCAGAAGACTCTTCCAATGATTTCATAGCGAGTCAGCTTGTGCAGTAACCCTCTAGGCAACACTTTGCCAAATGCCTTTGAAATATCTAATGTGATCATTCCAAAGACGTATTTGTTGTTTAGTGCCTACTGATTCTGTGAAAAATGACACCATATCAGCAGTGGACCGAGCCGATCGAAATCCATACTGCTTGTCGCTCAATATATCGGAACGAGCTGCCCAGCCTTCATTTTCCTGTCTTGATAAAATCCCAAATCGTCTCTGCGTCGTTCAAAGGTGACGAATTATTTTTCACCCTGTCATCACTTTCTCACAGACGTGATGTCGCTGCTCTATCTTTATTTCCATGGAGAGCGTTCAGATGAATTACACGCCTTAGTTCCACCAGTTCTAAGTTTCACGTCTAAGTCTCGCCATGCCATACACATTGTCACAAGCCAGCCTAATTCCCTTCATATTCGCCTGGTGAAATGTAAGTTTCCCACCAGCAGCTTCTTCTCATGAGCCGCTGCCTTGTTGAACCGATTCCCTATAGGATGATCCGACGATCACTACACTTTTATCTTCCTCGCATGTCTGCATAAGCTGCGCCTCTTACAATGTAACCCTCTAACTATTGTGGCCCAGCGACCTTGTACAGGTTGAGCACTTCTTTCTTTATTATGTGTCGTGTCCATTCAGGATGTAGGCGATCATCACTTCCCCTTATACCTTGTAGCTCTCAATAAATATTTGCTGCTTCGCCCAGGCCATGTTCTGTCACCTACTTGCTTAAGTCCACTAGGTATGTCATGCGTTGCTTTCACTTGTCTCTCTTTCCCTCTATTCTACCTGTGAGTATCAGATTCTCCAAGCCCTCTTTTCTCATTACGTGTCACATAAATTTCAATTGACTCTTCCTGATGTTAAGTACAAGCTTCCTCCTTGTTTTCATCCTCTTTGTAAATAAATATAAACTACCGTGGCTCTATTTGTTTTAAATTGAGTAATTTTTTTTATTAATGTTTGCAAGCCTTCTTGGCTTTAAACTCCAGTAATTTCACCAGTCCAAAGACTCGCCGTGCCACTCATACTCCCCTGGTGAGATGTAAGTTCCAGACAAGCATCTTTTCTAATGAACCTCTGCTTTGTGGAAACGACTCCCAAGAGGATGCTTCCCCAATCATTACAATCTTAAACTTGTTCAAGTCTACGGTTAACTGTTATCTTCCACACATATCCGCATCAGCTGTAACTATTAGTTTGTAATCTTCTACGTCGAATGCCCTCCCCACCACCTCGGGGCTTTTACAGGGTGAAAACTACTGTAAAATAAGACCCTACCGAAATTTATTACAGGTGGGAGTAGTCTTACGCAAATGACACTGTGTTGATGACCGTTTCGGAAAGAAAATTAGTTTTTCTAGACAAGGTAGTAGAAGAAAGTGAAAAAAAAAATGACTAGTCATCAACTGCAAGACAGAATGCATGGGTCACCAGCAAGAGAAAACGCCCAAGGCGCGAGTTAAAAATCGGAGATACCAACATCAGGTTGCAGGAGTTTAAATATCTGGGAAGTGTTTTAACAGGGCACGAAAAATGCGACACCTGGAACGGAGCAAGCACTGGACTAGCTGAAGACACATCCCTAAAGCTAAGCAAGCTGCTTATAAACGGAAAAATTTTGTTAGAAAAGAGTACTGAATTGCTATGTGATATCCATCGTCTTATATGACAGTGAATGCTGGAAAAACTCTCCACAGATGAGAAGAAAACTAGAAGCAGCAGAAACGTGGTTCGACGAGAGGATACCGAAAATTCTATGGACGGAACGAATGAAGAAAAATGAAGTCTTAATGTAAATGACAACAGAAAAAAACAAACACTTTTACTCAGAACCAGAAAAAGGCAGCTGAAATTCTCTGGAAAAAATGAGGAAGAAGGACTTGGAAAACAACAGGGCATATTGAGAGCAAGAGTGATAGAGGAAAGCAGCGAGCCACTTACTTGACTAGCTTGTGTAAATGGATGGTGAAACGAGAGACAGGGTCCTTAGCAAAGGGAATATAACTGCTAAGAATCACAAGAGATAGGATATTGTGGAGAGTCATGATCCTCAATAAATGCAGAATATAGCAGAATAATAATGGTAGTAGGCATCTATTATTTTTAGAAGGGCAACTAGTTATCCCTATTGCAGATGTCAGCTCAGGCACGTTTGTAGTTCCACATCCAGAGAACCAACATGTGGTTTATACAGTAACTATACCGAGCGGGCTTTAGTTACAGTTTCCGTGAGAGAATGCATGATCTGGTGTGATCAAGTTTTGAACAAGGCCAATTCTCTCGAACCCTCAGTCACGATGACTTGTGGCATCGTGTCAGCATAAACATTGACGGCTTCCGAACGGTTTTCACTCACAAAGCTGGGGTTAACCAGCAGTGTAGTGTCCAGACAATTCCCAAATGTGCCTCACAGCGAGATCGCGTAAGGGCGGATATTATCAAGGAGTCGTCTCCACAGCTAATCGACCAAGATGGGATTTGAACTGGGGTCTAAGGGTTGGAAAAGTTCCAACCACTCAGAAGATATATTCAAATAATTTTACTTATGTGGATTTATCGTCACGTACTTAGGTAGTTTATAATACCACACACACACACACACACACACACACACACACACACACACACACACACACATATATATATATTGTCAGACAAACTGTTTCGCTGTATCACAGCTCTTCAGTGTGGCTAGACGTCCGGTTGCCTCTAGCTAGGATCGAAACCTGGCTGAATTGGCGTCAGTCGGAGATTCTACCACTAAGCCATCGGCACGGCAGCGATGAAGGTGAATTTTAGCGTTTTTAATTTTAGATAAACACACAGTGACTGAGAGGACTCGATTCGCTTTACCGAAGAGTCTTGCTATAATAGCCGTAATAATTCAATGTTTACAAACTCACACTTCCTCCCGAAATTAATTTTTCAGGAGCCTATATATTGTCATCCAGACAGACGGTTTCGCTGTATCACAACTCTTCAGTGTGGCTTAGACGTCCGGTTGCTTCTAGCTAGGATCGAAACCCGGCTGAATTGGCGTCAGTCGGAGATTCTACCACTAAGCCTTCGCATATATAGATAGATAGATATAGGATGATTTCTGGCTCCTCAATAAGGTTTTTCTTTTTTTTATATAATTTCACACTCAGTAATCCGCTGTGTCTTAGTGACTTTGTTACCTTGGTTGGGCTGAAATGATTAAAAAACAACTTCGAGCTTCTTTTGTTAAAAGATATTTCATAAAACATTCAACACCTGTGTTTGGATAGTTTTGAACAGTTGCGAATGGCCAAAGATGACAGTCCCCGCCATGAGGTGTATTTGCCGGTCGTGTAGGCAGGTGGCTATTCAAGGAAAATAGATTAATCTTGCAAGTACTTCTCGTCAAGCTGACAGCGGTCATATATTCGGATTTTCCAATTCTTTAATTGACACTAATAAAATTGTCTAAATAACACTGACAGAAATTGCACGAGCACCTATTTAGGATTTTCATTCTGATAGAAGACTCCCCGATATTCAGATACGAGACTCCCTTTTATTTTGACAGAATAATCCCTTTTATTCTGATACAAAGCAACCTTTTATTCTAATATAAAGCTGTTTATTCTTACACAAAACTCCCATTTATTCTGAGAAAAGATTCCTTTTTATTTTGCTAGAAGACACGCTTTTATTCTGATACAAGATTCTACCTTATTCTGATATAAAACTCCACTTTATTCTGATAGAAGACACCCCTTTATTTTGATACAAGAATCACCTTTATTCTGGTACAAGAATCGCCTTTATTCTGATATAAGAATCACCTTTATTCTTGTACAAGAATCGCCTTTATTCTGATACAAGACTCCAATTTTTTCTGATAAAATAATCGCTTCTATTCTGATACAAGACCTCCGTTTCTTCTGATACAAGGCTCTCCTTTATTCTGGTACAAGACTCAACTTCATTCTGATACGACATTCCCTTTTATTCGGATACAATATTCTACTTTATTCTAATGCAAGACTCCCCTTTATATGAGAATCCCCTTTATACTGATATGAATTTCCTTTATTCTTGAACAAGATTCCCCTTTATTATGATATAATAATCTACTTTATTCTGATACTTGTCTCCCCTTTATTCTGATACAAGAATTCTCTTCAGGGGATTGGAATTTCGAACCGAACCCTTTATACCGGGGATAGATCGTTCTAGTTCCACGTGTCATGCCTCTTCCGGCTATCTCAGTATGAGTTATTTCCCTTTTAACTCAACTCTCCAAGTTGGTTCAAGTCACTGGATTCAACCAACGCTTTTATCTACTGGGCCATATCTCCTGGAGGACATCAGTCTATGAATTTTTGGGACTTATTAAACTAATGTTTCAGTTACGATTTTTTTTTACCAGAGCTCATATTACAATTTGGTGTTATTATTGTTTCTATAGATTCATGGCACGTGGAACAAGAACAATCTACTCCGGTGAATGAAGGATTCGGTTCGAACTTCCAATTATCTGAAGAAGGCCGGAGCGTACAACGGACGAAACAAATAAATATGGAAACGAATGAATACGGCAACAAAGATGAGGACAACAGTCCGAACAATGTAAATAGTGTAAATAATTACAACACCTTATCTAAAAAATATAGAACAAAAGTTGGTGAATCCTCCCCGTTTCTTTATTTATTTCGCGCACTGCTGATGAAGGACACAGGCGTGCCCGAAAATTCCGGACTTAAAACCTTAATTTCCCTGTTTCATTTTTGTCTTGTGGTTAATAATTAATATTTAATAATTTTTTTTTCGTACTGAACACGTTGGTACCCTTTCGTATATATATATATTTTCGTATATATATATATATATATATATATGTATATATATATATATATATATATATATATATATATATATATGATTTATCTCTCAGTCTGTTTGTGTCTATCGATCCACTGAAATATATAGCCAATCGGATTTAGAGCACCCTTCTCAATAAACTTCTCCAGCCGCCATAAGCTGTGTTCATGTTGTATTCGTAGGTTAACTTTGATAATATTCACGCATCTACTTCTAACAAGTTATATTTAAACGTGAATACAAATTATCCAGTCACGTATGGACAAACGATATATATGAGCGGTACAATATACTTAACTTGCTTAACAATGTATTTAGCTCGTTGAATAGAAAAGAAAACGGACTACTTGTTACCATAACAACGGATTATTTAATATAAGAGATTGCGTTTTAATTCTTTTGTTTCGCTTTAACATTTTTTTAACATTTTTCTGTTATGAGTTGTGTCCCTTCAGGGATCATGGTCCTCCACATCTTCCTGTCCCTTGTTGCTTTTAATATTTTGTCTTTTTGTTATTTCATCTAAACCCTGTTCTACCATCCATTTTCTAATGTTCATCAAGTATGTTACACGTTGCTTTCTTCTGTTCTTCTTACTCTCAGTCTGTCCTGTGAGTATCAGATTTTCCAAGCTCTCCTTCCTCATTGCGTGCCCAAGAAATTTCAATTGCCTCTTCCAGATGTTAAGTATAATTTTCCTTTTTGTTTCCATTTTCTCAAAAATCTCGTCGTTGCTCACATCTTCGACCCATGATATCCTCAGTATCCTTCTGTAGAACCAACTTTCTTTTGCATCAAGTCTCTTCTTCATTTTGAGGAGATTGTCCAGCAGATAGGTGATAGACAGTAAGAAAGTTAATAGTAGAAATACATTTTTTAATATTAATCAAGCAGGAAATATAACCTATCCAGTTGCAAAATTACTTAAATACTGCTGTCATTTTTAATGTCACGGATATAACAAGAATATATATATATATATATATATATATATATATATATATATATATATATAAAAGTGAATATTAAAGTCAACACTCAAAGGCCCCTGAGTGTTGACTTCAATGTTCATTTTATATTTATATTTACATACGCTCTATCTTTGATATTGAGAACTTTATCCCATAAATATAGCACACCTTAAAACTATATTTCTTCATATATATATATATATATATATATATATATATATATATATATATATATATAATTGTTCATCCACAGACAGACTGTTTTGGTGTATCACAGCCCCTCATTGTGGCTAGACGTCCGATTGCGTATCTTACCTCTAGGCCATCGCCAGAAAGGAATGGAATTTTAACGTTTTTCTCTATACGAAATACGCCAGCGACTCGGAGAACAATTCAATTTACTTGAAAAGTAGTGCTTAATAGCAGTAGGAGGCTCTGCTATATATATATATATATATATATATATATATATATATATATATATATATATGAAGAAATATAGTTTTAAGATGTGCTATATTTATGGGATAGAGCGTGTGTAAGTATAAAAGTGAACATAGAAGTCAACACTTAGAGGCGACAGTCTGTTTCATGCTAGATGCAATCGTCAGGCCACCGATTGCATCTAGCATGAAACAGACTGTCGCCTCTAAGTGTTGACTTCTATGTTCACTTTTATATATATATATATATATATATATATATATATATATATATATAAAATAATATATATATATATATATATATATATATATATATATATATATATATATATATATATATATATATATATATATATATATATAAGTTCTTTATTATGGGATATTACATTCGAATATATGTAACCGCTATATAAATGCATTCACGTTTCGATGCATATCAGCGTATCTCATTAGGCGTGGGGTAAAAGATGCATCGAAACGTGAATGCATTTATGTAGCGGTTACGTATGTTCAAATGTAATATCCGATAATAAAGAATTATCGCTCTACTGCTGTATGGAGCCCTATTTTGAAATTAATGTTATTTGATTCGTTCTCATTTCATTTGGTATATTTTTTCTTTCTAAGCATTTCACCCCAAGCAAGGCAGGAGTGCCACTAGAACGCAAGGGGTTACAGAGATTGAGAGTAAGAGTAAAGATGAGTGTTTGGGAAAGAGGAGAAAAAGAAGGACATTCATCAAGGTGAATGCATTAGAAGATGTCGTTTGACATTACATTTGAATAATTGAAGATTATCGCTATCACGGAAGCAAGTGATAGAAAGGGAGTTCCATTGACGGGAGGTGCGAGATAAAAAGCAGTTGGAGTAGAAGAGATTGCTACATTTAGTCGTTTCGACAGTGAAAGAGTGGGACCGACATGCCAACCTAGTACCACGCCTAAGTTCATGTAATTTGGGAACCAGTGAAAGTAGCTCGTCGGAGCAGATGCCATGAAAGTAGATGTAGAATAAGACAGAGGGAAGCCACAAAACCTCTGTGACAGAGTGGCTGTAGACGAGATGCCAGATCAGGACCAATTGCATATCCCTCCCTGGATTTTGTCGAGGACCTCGAGATGTATAGCGGGGGCACCAGACCATATATGGCAGCAGTATTTCCATGCAAGAGCGAATGGTTGATTTGTAGATTTGAAGGATGGGCTCAGGCGAGAAAAGCCTTCTGGTGCGACACAGAGGACCAGCTTTCCTTGTAGTAGATGAAGCTATAGATTTAATGCAGTTGTTCCACTTCAGGTCAGTGGACAGCGTGAGACCAAGCAGGCGCAGAGAGTCGCTCTCGTGGAGTTGGGCATCATATATATATATATATATATATATATATATATATATCGGTCATATGTGAATATTTTTTCACGCATAAACACACACACGCACGCACGCACATTATATATGGGACAGGGAGAGAGTGTGAGAGAGGGGGGGTTAGATTGATTCGTTTTCTACGGCTTATCAATCCTTTGCAGGTAATTAAGAAACCAGACAATATTTTACATTGTAACAATTTTTGGAGTTAATGGTTTAGTGATAAACATCTTAATCATTAACCCATAGGTGGAGAGAGAATAGGTGGATGCAATCCTTTCCGAAGGGGATTTGCACATAATTGAATATAGCTAACGCAACGGGAATTGAAACATGGCTCTCCGATTAACACTTCGCAGACATTATCCATTACACCACACGTAAATGACTCAATCAATATGACTCCAAATTTATTGGCGTGCCAATAAAAATGTTTAAAATGACCTTTTCAAATATTGGTTCGTACATATAGATTAATATATATATATATATATATATATATATATATATATATATATATGTGTTTGTGTGTGAGTGTGTGTTTATGTGTGTGCGTACACGCCAGCAATATGTTTTCTATCCGTTTTAAGTTTAATTTCTAAATTAGGCACAATAAGAAATAATAACAAGAATAAGGTCAGCTGCTAAGTAAGTTACTGTGCCTAGCGAAAACAATTCTTCTCTACAGAATCTATCTTGCATATCTATATGTCTACCATTCGTCCATGCTTAGACTATTGATGCCATACATGGTTTAGAGATCCGTGATAAAATCCAAAGAAGAATCAGCAATATTATTGATCGGGCTCGGATACCCCATATTAGATTCGGCCTTGTGCCACATCTGACCTTGTGGAGCGGTTGGTGGATATCCTGTAGTTGGAGATTATTCTCCAGCTGTACTGGTCAACCTCTCTGCCTCCGGGCAAAGAGGATTCCGAGACTACCCGACCCCGTTTTATACGCGGTCTACGGGGAAATTTTTACCTCACAATAAGCCCGGCATTCTGACCGCGTGGAACGGTTGGTAGATGTTAAACTTGACTAATGCATGGAATAATAATGCAACACAAAATGTACTTAGAACAAAATGTATTGAAACAAGAAATAGTACACAATATTTACATATAGTCTTTTGTATATTCCTGGGAAGACCGTTCCTGGAGAATGTGTTGACTAAGTCGCAGTCGAGCAGAGTCTCTAGTGAATCTCTTGATTCGCCTCCCTGTCTTCCCGGTACCAACCATATTTATATCGTCGGTACTCCACTATGCAAATTAGGTGGACCCTACCACAACAGTAGATATCCTGCAGTTGGAGATTTATTGTGGAATTCACTTGACTCACTTCTAGCAGTTGACTACTACTTCTACGCGCCGCTGGCGAATCTTACATGTGTTGTTCTTGTCCTCAGTATTATCGTTCATTACCAACCTTCGTTTGATTATTCTATTCAGTAACCTTCTCTAGGTTACAACAGTTATCTACTGTCTTCCTGATTACTCTTCCTTTGTTCCCGCTCCTTAGTAATGTTTCTGTTTTCTAATACTTCCCTACCCAGTAACCCTTTGTGTCTTAGTGGCTTTACTACCTTGCTTGGGGTGAACACGATTAAAAACAACAAAAAGAGACTACTAATAAAATAGGACAATTAAAACAAATATAATAATGGAATAAAGGTTATGGAACGAGTTAAAAAATCGTTCTTGCCTTAGAGCTTAGAAACCTGTTAGAAACGATTTTTTAAAAAGAAATTCTTATATCAATAATCTTCACCTTTTCACTTCAAGGTAATATATCATGTCTTCTCTCTGCCATATCCGAATTCTATCACTAATTTTTCTTCTTTGCCATCATGATTATATAAATCCTATGTAATGTCGATTTCTGTGGTTTGGCGCGTATATCTGAAACCGCGGAAAACGAAACCGCATATAAACGAGACTATTGTACGCATCGCTCATAAAATGTCACGTGAAACACCATCTTGAAAAATCTCTTCAGTTCTGAAATCTGCTTCATGGTTGAAATAGTTCCATCTTTTTCACCATTGCCAGAGGTTAGTGATCGAGTCTAATAAAAACTGGGATATCAAACACTGATCTTCTAGACAAGCACGATGAACCCTTTTTGGTGTAACGCAATCGTCTATCATTTCCCTCCCCTATGGACTTTTGTCATACTGCACTAAGCTTAGTCATCATTGTACAACAGGCTCTCAAGCCTAAGCAACATTATCGTTAGCGACCATTACACTAAAATTTAAATTAAAAAAAATATCTTATTCTCGTTTCCACAAATTCTTTCTGCCTCCTCTGTTGTCTTTACTTTCTGTCCATCCAGTTTCCATTTTCTTCATTTCACATTTTCATAATGATATTCCAAGTCAGCCTCTTTCTCCACCTCTCCGTCCTCTTTTTGCTGCTGTCTGATCGGCTTATCGTTTTCCTGTCTTGTCCAATAAATACCCCTGAAACAATTTCCCGCGCTCTCAGATTGTCAACAGAGCCCGGATGTATCAATGTGATCGATAGTTGCTATAGTAACAAGTAACGGGCCTGGTCGTATAAATACCACTTTATTCGACCAAATGGAATTGATATGCGTTTTAAGCAGCCGCATAGAATTCTATGGCGATACAAACTTCCACAGTGCCACATGCACACGCACAATTTCAGCTGATACACACATACACAGATGTATGCATATACACACACAGAAAACTGGAAAAGAACCTACACATAGACACAATAATGTATAAATGCGTTCTAAGATTTGATTGATGAGTGAGTTGATTACATTACACCGTCGATGTTCAAGTATTGGTAAAATATAAAAGCGTTTGATACGCCCCAAAGAACTATTTGAACTGCTAGAGAAGCTTTATTTATGTGGGAAGGATATTAGAATATTCAAGAACCTATACTGGCAGCAAACCGCCTGCATATGGATAGAAAATTAAATATACGAAAATAGAAAGGAGTATAAGACAAAGTATGTGTCTTCTCACCGGACTTATTCAACCTATACAGTGAGGCGATTCTGAGAGAATTAGAAGTTCTACCAGGATTTATTATTGGCAGCCACAATCTTAATAGCGTTAGATATGCACATGATACAGTGCTGATAGAAGACACGGAAAAGAAATTATATGAACTCCTACAGAAGGTAATAAATGAAAACAAAAACGTACTAAAATTCATGGCACATTTGAATAACGAAAGATGCTTTCTAAAAGAGAAGCAACGTATTAAGAAACATGAAAATTTCATTAGAAACAAAAGAGTGCTGTACTGTTACGTAAGATTGGTCCTACTATATGGCAGTGGATGCTGGGCAATCTCCTCTCGGATGAAGAAAAGACTTGAGACAACAGAAATGTGGTTCTACAGAAGGATGCTGAGAATACCATGGGCCGATTATGTAAGTAACGACAAGGCTTTAGAGAACATGGAAACAAAAGGAGACTTAGAATCAGAAAGAGATAGTTGAAATCTCCGGCGCACATAATGCGGAAAGAGGGCTTGGAAAATTTGACACTAACAGGACATATTGAAGCTTGTGTAAAGGAACAGGGATTTGGAGAAATAGTAAAAAGACAAACTTTGTTAAGAGCTGCAAATGACAGGAGATTTGTGGATAACCATGCTTGCTCACGTCCTGAATGGACACGGCACGCGCACGCACAAAGACACTAACAGACACAGAAAAAGAGAAAATTTGAGTGCTAGTGTTCAGTGTTCAAACCAAGGTATAAAAAAAAATAGATTTACGAATTAATTAATGTAGTCTGTGATTTAGACCCCAGGAAATACCAGAAAGTCTGAATGTAATTTAATGTTCTGAGAGGTCTACTGAGCTTCCTCTAAGCTATATCAGTTTTTGTATTGCGTTTCGAAAGATCTAGGGCTTTCAGAGGGTTGATCTCGAAGGTGTCTTCATAGACATTAAATGCAAAGTCGGGCCTCAAAGCATGTCAATGGCTGTCATCACATATAAACAGGAATTCAATACAGCTGAACTTATGTGATACACGCACAAGACAAGCGGAGGACACAAAGTTATATACATGCCTCATCCGTGAGACCTTGCCATAATTGCGATAAGAAGATACGAACGGTCGTTGCCGAAATTACACACCCACAGGGCCGATATTATTTTGACAACGTTCAGGAGTGAATAAACAATAATTTTTTGAATAAAAGAATTAGTCTTGCAGGGTTTTTAGCCGTTACTCATGATAACTTTACATATGTTTAGCTTGTGCGAAGACACGTCCTTCTCACTGTAAAAGACAGGCGTAACATGATCTTAGCATCACTTGACGATGTTTCCTCAGTTTCTTCTTTAAATAATTTCTTTATATTTTAAACGCATTGAATTTAAAATTTAATATTGGTAACTTTTAATTTTCAATTTTATTGTAAAATTTAATATTAACCAGTTAGAATGATTTCTATTTTAGTCTAACGTTAACATAAAGGCATTAATTATTATAACCAAGGTTCGTGGTCAAGTTTTTTGAATTCTCATATACAGGGTGACCCCCCCCCAAACGGGAATTTTTGAAGTGCCTATTGCCAGACATGAGCAAGTGGCAACACTGCGAGACAGTGACCTTGAGCAAGTAAACATTTCGCCATTTTAGTAACGAGAATGAAATTCACAGTATCCCAGCTGAGATGTTGCAGCAGTCAATGAGGAATCTCAACAGCAGATTTCAAGAATGCATTCGTACAGGAGGACGCCATCTACAGGACGTAATTTAAAAAAAATGACAATTCCATTATTGGCATGTTTTAAGGTTTCAATTACTATGAATTAAATATTTTTCTTCCATCACTCTTGGTTTTATTGGATTGTTAAAAAGTTCCCGTTTTTTTGGGTCACCCTATACTTGTATTTTGATTGGTCATTGCAGCGTATGTATCGAGGGGTGTTTGGTCGATTTGTACCTTTTAAAAATTCTACATTCAACACCCTCACTTGATAAGACACCAGAAGTGTTGAAACATAATGTCTATTTTTGGAGTGATTTTATAACATATTTATGTTATAATTTTCGAATAAATTATATATATATATATATATATATAAAAGTGAACGTTGAAGTAAACACTTAGAGGTGACAGGCTGTTTCATGATAGACGCAAGCGTCAGTCCTTGCATACGTTCACTCTCTGATACTGAGCACTTTATCCCATAAATATAGCATATCTTAAAACTATATTTCTTCATATATGTGTGTGTGTGCGTGTGTGTGGAGAGGGATAGAGAGAGAGAGAGAGAGAGAGAGGGGGGGGAGAATGATTGAAAAGTAACTCCCCATTTTAAAATATATATAATTTATTTATTAAATATCATTTGTATAAGAAATTGATATGAGAGGAAAACGTTTAGCATGAGGTTTTATTTAAAATTTGATATGGCCACTAGATTTCGCTCCCAGCTTCTCGAGTCGCCAAGAAATCGCGTCAAATGATTTCACCAGGAATTCTGGTGGCATGGAAGACATTACTTCTTGCATTCGCCCTTCAAGTTCTTCAAAAGTCTTGGTTTGGTATAGTAGACTTGCCCTTTTAACCAAACCCAAAGAACAGTTACAGATTGTTAAATCGGGACTGGCCACTCAGATATAAAATAGGGAATTTCTTTTCAATTAGTCTCTCTCTCCTTCTCTCTCTCTCTATATATATATGTAAGTATGTATGTGTTAATCAATTCGTTCCAAGCAAGCCGATAATGGTACCAAGACGCAAGCGGATACTGAGAGTGAAAGAGAATAAAAAAAGACTTTAAAAGGAACCAGAAACACAATCTTAAACAGGAAACAAGGGATAATTCTCTACTCCTTAGAGGGCTAAAGTCACCAAATATTGTAATTTTATTTTTGGAAAAACTTCTGGGTCTGATCAAGAAATTTTCAGTTCTTTTTTTATATGTCTGTATGTGGCAGGGTATCGGTTTATATAAGGCTGCATCAAAAATTCCATCGCCAGATACAGTCATTAAATGAGTTTTGATCTGCTGTTTTTACTGTATAATGTCTATTTTTTCTAAGTTATGAAGAAACATTGCGTAAAATGCAATGATAAGGAAGGGGATTATATTGGGAATTAAATTGTTTAATATGCATACTTTTCTCATTAGGCTTATAGATTTATTGATGTATCTACATACATATACGTGTGTTTGCTTGTGTATATTTACTGTGTACTCTTGAGTGTGTTATATACATCTGAATATGCTTGCTCATGATTGTAGTAATGCGTGTCTATAAATTTCGAACCGACGTGAAAATACGTCAACGCTGTTAATAAGTAAAAAAATGCGGAGATCGCGTTTGAGCAATTCTTGTTTCCATCACCAAACTATTCGCTTGAAAATTTCTTCAGATTCTTCCAGTTAGCCAATTATCGGACTGCTCTTCTTTTGGATAATGTATGTACTTGTCGGTTAGTTGCAGATATCGACAGACATGGACCTTCTTTATACGGAAAAAGTTACTGTCCATTTTGAGATCCATTAGAGACATTTTTTCTTTTTCGCATTTCCCCGTAGGAAGTACTTTACCGTACAGCCATCTTTATTTGTGTTTTACTTCTCGACTCTTTATTCTTTCTTTCTTTTTATTATGATTTTTTTATTTTTTTTTTATTTCTGGCACTTTTACACTATCTTATTCTTTCTTTCGCTTTTTCTTTATTTTTTTCACTTATTCATTCTTTTCTTCTTAGTTCCCGATTTCTTTTCTCCTTTTTTTCTTTTTCACAGTCTTTCTCTCTTTCATTATTAGGTTTTTCTTTCTTTCTTTTTTTCTTGCTTTCTCTCTTTCTTTTTTGTTCTTTCTTTATTTCTGGCTCTCTTACGCTCTCTCATTCTTTCTTTCTTTTCTTTCTTACACTTTTCTCACATTCCTTCTTTCTTTCTTAGTTATCTCTTTCTTTCTTTTTTTTCTTTCGTTTTTCTTTATTTCTGTTTCTCTTACACTATTTCACTTACTCCTTCCTTTTTTCCTAGTTCTCGTCTTTCTTTCTTTCTTTCTTTCTTTCTTTCTTTCGTTTTCTTAATTCCTATCTCTGTTACACTCTTTCACTTATTCGTTCTTTCATCCATGGTTCTCTTTTTCGTTCTTTCTTTCTTTGTTCAATTTCTTTCTCTTCCGATATCTCCTTTCACTCCTCTGTCCCTTTTCATTTCTCTCTGAGTTAATAAATGACTATCACATTCTAGGTGTTTGAATGTTCTCCCTTTTAGCCAGAGCGTCCAACAACTATACGCACACATAGAGCCCGTTTGATGGCTGAGGTAGTTGCATAATCAGCACCAGCAACTTTGGTGACTGTTCAAGCGCAGGTTAAATCGCGAATTCCGAAGGTTGCTCTTTTCCAGAAAGAAGGCCTTTCGAAATTGGATGATTAATTCTTCAACACAGTCTCACTCTTCAATATTTTCGCCGTGTTATATTAATCTTAGTGAATATTTACATAGGAATATATCGGTATATACTCTCGTTATGTGCATGTAGGTATGTATGTATAAGCTCCCATCTCAATCATAAGAAATGCCTTTAAAAATCTGATGATTATGCATGTTCTTTTTCAGCACCTCCTTCTATCTATCTATCTATCTATCTATCTATCTATCTATCTATCTATCTATCTATCTATCTATCTATCTATCTATCCCAGTCTCTTCATTATCTATCTATCTATCTATCTATCTATCTATCTATCTATCTATCTATCTATCTATCTATCTCAGTCTCTTCATTATCTCTCTATTTCTCTCTCTCTCTCTATCTATCTATCTATCTATCTATATCAGTCTCTTCATTATCTATCTATCTATCTATCTATCTATCTATCTATCTCAGTCTCTTCATTATCTATCTATCTATCTATCTATCTAGCTAGCTAGCTTTTTGTTAGTTAATCAATATTATTATATTTTTCTTTTACATGAATTTAAAATGTCTTTCTTTCCAGCTTCAATCTGTTATATATATATATATATATATATATATATATACATATATATATATATATATATATATATATATATCTTTATTTCCATTCATGTCTTACACTTTTTTCTTCGTTTTTTTTCATTTTATTTTATTTTTTATTAGTATTTCTCCCCTTTTTTTTATTCCGTTTAATTCCACTTTTTTCTACTGCGGTCTATTCACCTTCGTGTATAAAAAGCTTGAGAAGGAATGGCAACATCTGACCAATACATGAAAATGGTGGGTACGTGTAAAACATCAATGGATCATAAATGGATTCCCTGTCGTCCATTTGAAATGTCATCCGTGTAAATGGAAAAGCCTGAGCAATGGGGAGTTTTATGCAGTGGTAATGCCAGCTTTCTCTCCGTGAATACGACTTCTTTAAGCGAGATGTCAGTTATCATTTTTTTTTCTTTAAGAATAAAGACAAAGAAGCTCAAAGATGGTGAAACTTACTTCGTTGCGAGGTGAAGGGACAGCGTCAGTCACGCGCACCATTGAATAGGCAACAATCGGAAGCTCTGCTTTCGCATTCTGGATTTCGTTTCAGCTGCTCCGGGATTTTGTAACAATATGTAAATGAAGATTATGTTTTCTTGTCATATGACCTCAGGCTCTGCAGAGACAGCCATTTTCGAAATTAGAAGTGACATCTTTACAGCTATTATATGAAGTAATGTCAACCATTTATATTAATTTTTGACTAGTATTTACTTACATAATATTTATAAGATGAATCATTGTCTATTATTATTCATTTTTGCCTCATATTTATTTCATAATTTCTATAAGATGAATTATTGTCAATTATTATCATTAATTTTTGACACATTTATTTTCATCATTTTTATAAGATGAAATATTGTCAATAATTATTATTAATTTTTGACATATTTATTTTCATCATTTCATAAGATGAAATATTGTCAATTAATATTATTCATTTTTGACACATTTATTTTCATCATTTTTATAAGATGAAATATTGTCAATTATCATTATTAATTTTTGACACATTTATTTTCATCATTTTTATAAGATGAATTATTGTCAATTAACATTATTAATTTTTGACATTCATCTTTATTATTTTTATAAGGTGACGCATTGTCGACTACTATTATTATCTTTGACTCATATTTACTTTAATCTTTTTTTACTAATATTTCCTTTTATATTCCTTTTTTCTTAGATGCGGACGCGCGAGTGGTGTAATGAGCATCGGTTCGGAATGAGCCAAGTTCAAATTCCGGTCGGGTTCATTATATAAAGAAAAGGTATGAATCCATCTCCTCCCTCCAGCTCTTGCTTAAATAGTAGGTCTTCGAGCCGACAAGCATCTGACGGAGGCCGTAGGGCATCACAGCCGAAACGTTGTGATAGCAACAACAAGCATGAGGACAATCAGGTCTTTTATTAAAATGAAGCTTTGCACATAAACAGATTACCCCAGTTTCAGTAATTTGATAGAAAGAAAAATAGTATTGTAATAAGTGGTGGTGATAAATGTGCCTTAGCATCTCAATATAGTGTTACGATATCCACGATATAATAAAACATAATTATTCGTGAATAAAAAAGAGGAACATGTGCACAAAATTAGAGAGAAAACACTCTATCTAAACATTTACAGAACTTGACAGACGATATTTACTTTTAGTCGGATAGGTATTAGCAAATATGGAAAAGAGAAAGTGAATGAAAGTCTTACTTGCGAGATAGGTTGACCGTACATTGTTTCTGCGATATGCGCGCTGCTATAAGTGGTGAACTAAAAATCTCTGCGGTAGACGTGATATCACTCTGATCAACTGGCTCCCACTGGCCAAGCGATTTACATCACACACATCAGGCCAGACTGTCACATGACGCATTTCTTACACTTTGGCATCTGCATAAATTACAGTTGACTCAAGAGGAGATAATTAAGTTTTGTAATGTTAAAAGGAAGAGAAAAGATTCGTCCAGTTTTAGCATTCTGCAGTACCGTTTGATAAACTTGCTCTGCGGCATATAAAAGGAGAAAAAAAGGAAATATTATACCAGGATTTTATTATTTCTAGTGTATGTGGCTCTACAGAAAGATGCTGAGGATGCCAGTGACCAAACACATAAGCAACGACGAAGTTTCAGAGAAACAAAATGAAACAAAAAGGAAACTTATACTTAACATCAGAAAGTAACAGTTGAAATTTCAAGGGAACATAATGAGGAAAGAGGGCTTGGAAAATCTGATACGCATAGGACAAATTGAAGGTAAGACGGACAGAGGCAAACAACGTATAACCAAATCGTGAGCTTGAGTAAATGGATGGCGGAGATTAGGAGAAATAACAAAAAGATAAAATTTGTTAAGAGCTACGAAGGACAGGAAATTGTGGAGAGCCACGATCGCCCACGTCCTGAAGGGACACGGCATATTAGGTATTATTATTACTACGACACTGGGACCTCGGAAACAAAACTATGAATGTCTCAACACAAAAACAAATTCCACATTGCTAAAGCGGTTTATTTCTTGCTATACATTAAAAATATTTTTAACCAAAGTTGAGTTTTTTCTTGCAGAGGTTTTAAATAAATTTGAATATAAATAGAACACAGAATGTTAAAATATTTATGACGAAGTTTTCCGAGTATAGATGTTTATTTAAAAAAAAAATGGCGCCATGTGGAAAGTAACTCTCTGCTTTTTTTTTTTTTTTTTTTTTTTTTAAAGGAACATGTCATTTATTTGCCCAAACAGCTACCGAAAATAGCTACTGGGCTGATGTTCAGCAAAAATACTTTTGTGGAGGAAAAGTGGAAAGATTAGAGGTGTCAGAATTGACCAGGTCAACTATGAAAGTTAAATCCGCGATCTGTTCGTTATATCAGGAGATTAATCGATAAAAACAACAAGAAAACCAGCTACGGATGTTGCTAATGAAATAAATTATATGCACGATGTGTATATTTTGATTACAACATCTACACGCCTCGTGAACAAGCTTACATGCCCAACGTCCTCATAGAATCTTCTTTATTGGCCCTGTTCCTTCAGGACATAGGCGATCACGGGTTTCCACAATTTCTTGTCCTTCGTAGATCTTAATAACTTTATCTTTTTGTTATTTATCCTAAACCTTGTTCCGACATCAATTTACACAAGCCCATTAAGTCGATTATGCGTTGCTTTCCTCTATCCCTCTTGCCTTCAATCTGTTCTGTGAGTATCAGATTTTCTAAGCCTTTTTTCCTCATTATCTGCACTAGAAATTTCAATTGTCTCTTCTTCATGTTAAGTATAAGTTTCCTTCTTGCTTCTCTTTTTCTCTGAAACATGTTCGGTCCATGGTATCCTCAGTGTAATTTTATAGATCCCCATTTCTGTTGTTTTAAGTCTCTTCTTCATCTTCGTGGGGATTGTCCAGCATTCATTGTCATATAGGAGGACTGATATCACGTAACAGCTTTGCACTCTTTTCATAAATTTGAATGCTGGTCGTTATTTTAAGATGAAAGGGTATATGAATGAAAAGATTTGAAATTGACAACTTTTCCAATTCACTGAAACAGCCGTTAAACATTTCTAGCCTCCCTTCTTTCTTTCTTTCTTTCTTTCTTTCTTTCTTTCTTTCTTTCTTTTACTGAAACCAAGTAGTGTCTTTCTCCTCTTTCTACGCGATCAAAACGGAATAGCCCATTATGAGATATTGGCAGGAGAGGTTAAACACTCTCACACGTTCAGTCACTCACTTCTTTCTTTCTTTCTTTCTTTCTTTCTTTCTTTCTTTCTTTCTTTCTTTCTTAAACCTAGTATTATCTTTTCCTCTCTTTCCGCTTAATCAAAACGGAATAGTCCATTATTCATGAGGTATTGGCAGGAGATATTAAACACTCTCACTCACTCACTCACTCACTCACTCACTCACTCACTCACTCACTCACTCACTCACTCACTCACTCACTCCTTTCTTTCTTTCTTTCTTTCTTTCTTTCTTAAACCTAGTAGTATATTTTCCCTTCTTTCCGCTTAATCAAAACGGAATAGTCCATTATTCATGAGGTATTGACAGGAGACGTTAAACACTCCTTTCTTTCTCTCTCTCTCTCTCTCTCTGAAATCTAGTAGTGTCTTTTCCCCTCTTTCCACTTCATCAAAACGGAATAGTCCATTATTCATGAGGTATTGGCAAGACCTAAATGGTGTTCGACAAAGTACAATATAGATTGAATAAAATTCATTAAATCCTTGTTTTGACTTTTTTTTGTGTCTGGAGGCAAATAGTCCAATGAAAAAAAATACTGTAATCGAATGGAAAATATAAAGCAAGAGTTAGCTTCGAAAAAAAATAAAATAAAAAGAAGTTTAAAGCGAAATTACTATCGAATTGTTATTGATGTAATAAAATGTCATCCTTGTCAAATTTAGACAGTTTGGCATTTAATTCCTTTTTTTATTTGGTAAAAAATATTAGCTGTTTCTAGATATTGTTTTTGTGTAAAGATATTTTGTTATTGTAATCTCTGTTAAAAGTCCGAGTCGATTAAACGCCTGGCAATAGGATTAGAGTAAACATTTTCGCACGTCTTAATAATAATTTTGTTGGTTTTGTTCATCTCTCCTCATCAAAGAATTATGCACAGCTTTTGCGTTACAAATATGCATTATTAAACATTCCCATTTTTCGTTTGTTTATTCTTCTTAAGAGATTTTATTACTGAGAAAAAGTTGCTCTCGAAAACGCCATGGAGTTAATCAGAAATTCGGAGACGCCAGATTCAAGACATTCATGGTAATTGTACGGATGTACGATATTCCCTATGGTACCGAGACTTTATGAATTTAAGCGCAGTACTAGACTGGCGTTGAGGTCTCATCAATTTACAATTGAACTGGCTAGCTATAAGCACAAGTTCTAGACTAAGAATTTCCCCTCTCGCACTTCTCGGTTGTGGAACTCTCTACCGGCTCCACGATTTCAGGCCAACTATGATCTTCAAAAATTTAAATGCGATGTCAATCGTTATCTGATTACTCTTCTATTATTCCCGCTCCTTCATAACATTTTCGATTTCAAATTCTTTCACACCCAGTAAACCTTGTGTCTTAGTGGCTTTATTGCTTTGCTTGGGGTGAATTTTGATGGATATGCAATGTGATTGGCCCTGATCTGTCATCTCGTCTACAGTCACTTTTGCACAGACGTGCCGTTGCTTCCCTCTGTCTTTTCTACATATACTTTCAAGGTAACTGCTCCTACGAGCTACTTTCACTGGTTCTCAAAAATGCATGAATTTAAGCGTTCTGTTACTAGGTTGGCATCTCTGTCCCACCCTTTCACTGTCAACACTGTTAAATGTAGCCATCTCTCCTACTCCAATAGCTTCATGTCTTGCACTACCCGTCTGGGGAACTCCCTTCCTCTTACTTACTTCTCTGATAGCTATTATCTCCAACTATTCAAATGTAATGTCAATCGACATTTTCAGATGCCTTGATCTGATTCCTCGTCCTTCTCTTAATCCTTTCCTCTATCACGTCTCTTTAATCTTGCTCCCACTCACTGTAACCCCTTGCGTACTAGTGGCACTCCCGCCTTGCTTGGGGCAAATGCTTAAATAAAAAAAATAAAAAAAATCCTGTATAGAAATTTAAATATCTGGGAAGTGTTATAAGAGACCATGAAAAATGTGACACTGAAATGGGAAATTGCGTTGGAATAGCGGAAGATGCCTTCCAAAAGCTAAACAAAAAACAGAAAAAAACATCACGAGAAACAAAAAAAAAATGATTGCTGAACTGCAATATCAATCCTTCTATAGTGAATGCTAGACAATTTCTTACCAGTTGAAGAGAAGACTTGAAGCAACAGAAATGTTATTCTACAGAAGGATACTGAGAATTTCCTGGACAGAACATGTGAGCAAAGAGGAAGAAAATGTGAAATGAAAAAGGTACTTTTACTTAGAATGGGATCAGTTGAAAATATTGAGACATAATGAGGAAAGAAGGATTGGAGAATTTGAAACGAACTGAATGCAAGAGGTGTAGAGAACAACAGATTATAACCGACCTGACGTACTTGTGTCATTTGATGGCAGGAGAAGGAGTGGAGGATAGTAAGGGAATAAACATTGCAGTGAGTAGCGTACATGGTGAGTTTGAGTGAATGGATGGTATAGCAGGAATAAAGAGGCATGGTAAAGAGTAAAACTCTGATTATAACCATAAGGGAGAAGAAGTTGTGGAGAGCCATGTTCGCCGACGCCCTGAAGTGACACGGCACATAAAAGAAGTGAGTGGATGGTAGAACGAAGAAAAGGACAGATCTTAAAGTGTCAAACGTTCATTAAAGCTATTAGGGAGAGGAAATTGTGGAGAGCTGTGATCTCCCACGTCTTGAAGTGACAAGGCACATAAAAGAAGTGAGTGGGTAGAATAGCGAAGAAAAAGACAGATCGTAAAGAGTCAAACGTTGATCAGAGCTATTAGGGAGAGGAAATTGTGGAGAGCCATGGTCGCCCACGTTTTGAAGTGACACGGGTATAAAACAACTGGGTGGGTGATAGAGCGAAATAAAAGATAAATCGTAAAGAGACAAACTCTGATTAGAGCTATTAGAGAGAGGAAGTCGTGGAGAGCCATGATCGCCCACATCCTGAAGTGACACGTCACAAAGAGGAAGAGGAAGGAAACAGAAGACTAGCAGTTGACAGCAAGAGAAATTAAAATGAAAGAAATACTAGTCTGAAATTAACAATAGCTGATGATGCTTCGTGTAAGAAAATGGAGGAATATTACGTCCATACGTGAAATGGGAGTAAACAGCAAGTAAACTTTCTAGTGAGAAGAAATTTAACCTGTTTGACTTTCTCTGAAGAAATTTTCATTCTCGATTGAAATCAATCAAAAGTTGCCTGAATCTTGATCCCTTCGCTTAAAAACCGACGCCGGAAGCGGCAACTGACCATGAAGAATTGTGGGGAATTAATTTTTCACTTGAAAACATCGACCGGAAGTTCACGAATTTAGTCGTATAAAATGGTGCCAAATTGGCACGAGACGTGATTTTGTAAGCCACTGAGGAATAGGTTCATGACTTTTCTGAAAGCGGTTTAATTAAAAGACTATTTCCCTTCTGAAGAGAAGGAATAAAGAAGAGAATATTCTTCATTCAGTTCCATGTAATTTTTCTTTTTTTTTTTTCCATTTCTTCTAGAACGGAAGAACTGAAGAAACTTTTCTTTTGTATTATAATTTGCAACTTTTACGTTTTCGTTTCCTGTAGAATATAGATTTAAATGTTTTTCTTTCTTTAATATCTTTTAGACTCTTACTTTGCTGTCTGTCTTATTCTTTGTATAATTTGTTCCAAACGTTTATTTTTTTCCTTTCTTTTTCTTTCTTCCTCTAAACCTTTTTTCTTCACCGTTCTTCTGCTGTTTCTTTTTGATTCTTGACATGGACTCAGCGCCACCGTCACCGGTTCTTCAATTTTTATTTTGCTTTTTGATTGTCTATTAAGATGGATGGCGATTAAATTGCATTTTTACTCATTTTTAAATTCCGTTTTCTTTCTCTCCGATGGATTTTTTAATTGATTCGTTCTTCTCGTGATTTTTTCTATTTTCTATTTTAACGTTCCTTTCAGGACGTTTCAACTATTTTACTCTCTCCATTTTGGTTGTCCTTTTATAAAGCTATGATCCTTTTTTTTACTTGTTTCCCAAAAACAAAAAGAAAATAACTGGGTTCTTTCTTTCTTTCTTTCTTTCTTTCTTCTAATGACCTCTGACATTCCAAACACATCCTCAATGTTTAACATTCATAGATCTGGTAGTAAGTACAAACCAGACAAACTGATAGTCTAAATTTTTCAATACGCACAATAATTCAAGGAATCTGCAGACCCATTGCACACTCTCTCTCACACACACACACACGCACGCACACACACACACACACACACACATATATATTTTTCTGTTTCTCTCTCTCTATGTATTTATCGATCACTAGATAGATAACTGTGTGTTCATGTGTTTGTTTACGTGTGTGTGTATGTGTATGTGTGTGTGTGTGTGCATTTCGAAAGGTTTTATTAAAATCGACCAACGAGGTGTGTCTGATTGTATCTTTATTTCATTTTCCCCATTTCCGTGTAAGTCATTGCATATCCCGATCCAAAACATGAAGAAACTGTTCAAAGTTTGTAAAGATTTTATTCAAGAACTTTCTATCATGTCTTGTAATTATCACGAAGTTTAATATCATCATTTACAGTAAGCGAAAAATTATTATCTCGACATTTATAATTTAAACATACATACATACAAAGATATATATATATATATATATATATATATATATATATATATATATGAATAAAGAGAAAAACTTTTCTTTGCCGAGGCATTTCGTCCTCTGATGGACTTTAT
>OZ038482.1:101642119-101759619 GCA_964036315.1 Acanthosepion esculentum | reverse complement strand
ATCCGGTGGTGTAACGACGATTTGTGGTCCGGTCCTCACGGTCTTAGAACGACGTTTTAACCACATGGCTAACCCTGCGCTGGTCAATCCTGACACTAGTCCAAGCTGGTTGGTGGATGCTGCCCGCTTCGATCCAAACCACCTCTGCTCCCGTTGTGTTCTTGATTTTCTAGCAGTGGAAGATCGAATGTCGTAGTAATCGCAACGCTGGTTCAAGCCGTGGCGGCTACTATATTGAGGAAGAAAAAATATTTTCTTGACGAAAAAATTAAAACGAAAGATTCATGGTGGTCATCTTCAATTGGTTTCAGTTGGTTTATATAGCTCTTTGTATAACAAAAATGAACTCTTCCCGTATCAGTCTCTATAGTGACACTGTGCTTCGGCTAATAATTTGCGTTCAAAGTTCTTCGAAATCCGGAAATCTGTCGGCAGCTGACCCGGATTCCAGAAGCTCTCCATACGTCTTTCTTTTTCCCTGGAATTATCTTTGTCCAGTGAAATAATATAATCCACACCACTTGCGTCTTAGTGGCTTTATTCGCTTTCTTGGGGTGAATTGACTAAAAAAATGTGCCTATTTGTGTATGAAAGTGTGTATAAATGAGTAAGAGAGAAAAGCGACGATATATGTGAAAAGGTTGTGTCTGTATGCGTGAGAAACAGTAGATATGAGTGAAAGTGTGTTTATGCAAAAGAGAATGAGTGAGTGAATGAACGCGAGAAAGAGAGAGAGAGAAAGGTGGGGGGAATATGTGTATGTCTGTATGTATCTATGTGTATTCGAGTGATAGTGCCTATGAATGAGCATACATGCTAATTAAAAATGAATGAGAAAGAGTAAGCGAGTGTGTGTTTTTAACTGATTGTGTGAGAAGGTAAGACAGAAAATGCGTAGAAGATCAACAAAGTGAGTGTATATGAGTTGGAGAGAGGGTGTGTGCGCAATGCAACGAAAACAGTGTGGACGACAGAGAAAAAGCGAGAGAATGCGCGATGGAGGGGGGGAATCTGAGATCACAGAAGATAGGAAGTAAGAAGAAAAAGGTGGGACGAGGTACGATGGGTGGTTGTTAATATCTATGGCGCCAAACTGTTGACTCTTGAGATTTTATCGTAATGCCACATTACCAGAGTTCTCTCGGAGCACGGAACTCATTTCTGAGGGATTCACTTGCCGACATGTGCATATATATATATATATATATATATATATATATATATATATATATATATATATATATATATATATATGTGTGTGTGTGTGTGTGTGTGTGTGTGTGTGTGTGTGTGTGTGCGATGCTGCGTAGGTGGCTGATTGTACACATTCATATGTTGGCGAACAGTCGCTGTGCGCATAATAAGTTTAGGAAAGTATTTTTTTTATTTACTTAGATTGATTTATCACGTGATCGCAGTTGTGGTTCACTCAGGTGTGGATTGAACTCGCAACAAAATAATAGACAAATTTTAATGTAAATATAATGCCGTTGATTGATTCTCGTGTCCTTTGGGAGATTGTATCCCCAACACTAAAAATGAACGAACAAGATTAAATTCTTACATTGGCCATGCATGCACCACGCTTTCTCGTAGGTTGACTTGGCATTTGTCAACGCTCACATAGATAAGCCATCACAATCAATCAATCAATCAATCAATCAATCACTCTATCTATCTATCTATCTATCTATCTATCTATCTATCTATCTATCTCAGTCTATTCATATCTATCTATCTATCTATCTATCTATCTATCTATCTATCTATCTATCTATCTATCTCAGTCTTCATATCTATCTATCTATCTATCTATCTATCTATCTATCTATCTATCTATCTATCTATTTTATTACTATAAACGTTATTTAGTGGATACACGGGTTTGAAGAAATGTTCCCGTTTTTTTCAAATTTTAAAACTAATTTCCACCGGTTTAGACATAGAAAATCATATTAAAGCAAAAAGAAATGTTTATTGTAATAAAATATCATATAAGGAAATCTATTTCTTTCTTTCTTTCTTTCTTTCTTTCTCAGTCTGTTCATATCTATCTATCTATCTATCTATCTATCTATCTATCTATCTATCTATCTATCTATCTATCTATCTACCTATCCCAGTCTCTTCATTATCTATCTATCTATCTATCTATCTATCTATCTATCTATCTATCTATCTATCTATCTATGCTAGGGGATGGAAATCGTGACTTAAAGAAGTTGTTAGGGAAACTATTCATGTTGAGAGTTCGATCTTTACTAGGTGCTTCGTACAAAATCCTAGCTATAGACTGGCATGTCGTAAGATCAGATAACATCTATGTGCATTCTTTATTTGCATTTGAGGTATATATCTATATAGACATACGTATATAATAATAGTTGGCCACTCGTATTCGAGGATACCCGTCTACTAGGGCGGCTAGCCAATCCCTATTGCAGACTCTCGCTCAGGCACATTTGTGTTTGCTCAACACCCACACAGCCCACCTGTAGTTTAGACTACAACTATGCTGAGCTGACCTTATTTACAGTTTCTGGGAGAGAGCGTCTTATCTAGCGTGATCAACAATCTGATCAAGGCCAGCACGCTCAAACTCTCGGTCACGATGACTTGTTGCTTCGTGCTAGTACAGCTATCGATGGCCCCCAAGAGTTCCGTCTCCCCAGTTCCACTCACAAGGCTTGGGTCAATCCGTGGTATGGTTTTCAGGCCCTTTCCAAAGGTGCCGCACGCTGGGATCGACCTTGATCCAGTCCGATAACACCAGGAAGTCTCCTTCCTGACAAATCAACCATGGTGACATTCGAACCCGGGTCTCATGGTCAGAAAGCAAACGTTCTAACCACATACGTACATATATATATATATATATATATATATATATATATATATATATATATATATATATATATATATATATATATATATATATATATATATGGAGCACCTGTTTTCAAACCTTCAAATTATATATATTATATATTGTTTTCATACCTTTAAATTATATATATTTTCAAATTATATATATATATATTATTATAAATTATAAATTAATTAATTTAAAATATGTTTTTTTCGCTACACAGTGATAACCATGTTTCAGAAATGGAAGCTAAAGCCCCTGAATTTAATTTTGTTATTAAACCAAAGACATTAGTTCCATTTCTTCGTCAAGCGAATTTTGGAGTAACTTATTTTTTTAAATTTACGGTTGTTAAAGGCACGGCAAAGATTCATAATTGAGGGTTTCCAAGGATACCGATAAATCCATTCATATAGACAAGGGGTGGTAGAGGGTTCAAATTTTTATTTTCGTTGTATCAGTTAATAGTTACATTCGAAAGCGGGGTTATGTTTAGGGATCATGGTAGGGATGTATCTTTCAACAAATTCTGACATCCGCTAAATTCAGGTCGTCTGGTTTATATATATATATATATATATATATATATATATATATATATATATATATATATATATATATATTTATGTATGGAGGAGTGCATGCACCTGTTTTCATATATAATTTGAAGGTACTGGTATTGGTGCCTTTATTTTGCATGTACTAAAAATGACGAAAAATAACATTTCAACTGATTTATAGAGAAGCAATATTTGGTTGACAGTCACAGTGTTGTTGATCTTAACAATAGCAAAAATAATCGTATCATGCTTGATCTGTGAATATTCCAAATGTACAGACATCAAAGATTCTCCGTTGTCTCATATGTCTGCTATTCTCCCACGCTTCGCTTCTGTTTTCTCATTCCATCACTTATCCATTTCAGTCTCCGATGTTTCTCCATGCTTTTATCTAAATTCAATGCATACATGGAGTGACTGCATGTGCGAGAACCCCCCCCCCCCCAAAAAAAAAACGAGATGTAGAAACATTTCCCTGGTATCCTTTCTTTTATCTTTCTTTCGCTCTACCCCGCCATAAAGTAGTTTCATGTACAACAATTTTTATGTCTCTTTCCTTTAGTATCTGTCTATATTTCTGAGATCATGTATTCTGTACGCCATTTAAATTATTTGGACTATTGTCCTCATCTTTGTCGCCATATTTATTACAACGTTTCGGCCGTTGTACGCTCCGGCCTTCTTCAGGTGGTTGGAATGTCGAACTGAACCCTTTATTTCGCTCACTGGGGTAGACTGTTCCAGTTCCACGTGCCATGTTTAATGGATGTCAGTTATCAGTTATCTCCTGTTAATTCCCCTCTCCATGTTCTCCACTGCCTTAACCGGGTATTGAACTCACACACTTTGAGTACTGTCACTGGATCTAACTTACGTCTTCATCCACTGTGCCATGTGTCTCTTTCCATCTCTACTCGTCTTTCACTCTTTAATTCGTTCTCTCTTGATCGTCGATCGGCCTTCCTGTCACTGTCTTGTTTTCTTCTCCGTAGTTTTCCTTCTCTCTGTTTGTATAGATATTTATTTTTTCCTTTCACCTGGTTTTCGTTTCATTTTTCTCTAAATTTCCCTCCTACATTTCCTCTATCACAACCTTTTTTCTTTCCTCTTCTTCCTAGCCTTCTCCACTTTCCACCCGAATATATTATTATGTATGTTTCAAAAGGTATACCTGATTTCAGCTAAGAAGGACCGACACTCGGACACAGCTACTTCACTCTGATCCTACATAGAAAATTGTAATGGCCGTACATACAAGGAAACAGAATAAGATTAGGTTGAGTCATAAGTAATTTCCTTTTTGGGGAACCAATTGTAATAACGAATGTATCATTTAAGTTACTAATCATAGGGGGCAGTTAAGAATAAATTGGGTGTACACTAACGTGCTTTAGTCTTTGTACGGTAGTGACAGCCTACACGGTGGATTGGGGAATAAATTGGTTAACCTCACGAAAAGAGGGCATAAAAGTGTATTAACCTCACATAATTTTATGGGAGTTCAAACAAGAGAATTACGCTATGAAGACACCGAGAAAAGATATACAGCTTCTCTGACTAAGGAGTAATAATTGATGGGCAAATGTAAATGTGGTTTGAAACATCATTAGAGGATGAACCCAGACAGGCGTTCACCAGATTTGGATGATAAAGCTTTAAAAATGTTAAATGAAAGTAATCCACGGCGAAGTAGCCGAGATTTAGTGAAGATGTTAAACGCATCACAATCCCCTATAAAAAGATAGAGGAAGCCAGCAAGTTGAGTGTTTGAGTTCTACGGGCTCTTAACGAAAAGAACAACGCGGTTAGTTTGTCCGTCGAAATGAGCTTCTTTTTACAATAGGCAAATATCTTGTTCCTTAAATATATCAGCAGAGGTGCTGAAAAGTGGGATACATACAATATTATTCAACTCAAAATGTAATGGATTGATAAGAATAAATCTTCAAAAATTGATCTCCATTGAAGAAAGCTGTATTATTTATTTTTAAAGCTAAATGTACATTTCGACGTCAAGCAGCGACAACGTGTTCATAAACGTTTGGTCGAAAAGAAGAGACTTGTGCTCGTCAGTTGGAATAACATTGTTTTTTTTGGTGTTTTTTTAAGCTTATCACCCCAAGCAAGGCTAGAAGCCACTAACACGCAAGGGGTTAAAGAAGCTTTGGAGGAAGAGCAGATAGGAGTGGTAAAGGAGAGGATGTGGAGAAAGATAGTGGATCGATCAAGGCAAGGGGGTTACAGAAGATTTGGAGCGAGAGCAGATAGGAATGAAAGATGAAAGGAAGTGAAGTGGATAGCTCAAGGCAACTGGAGATGTCGATTGACGTTACACTTAAATAGTTGGAGATTGTATAAACAGGAATAAGGAAGGGAGTTCCACAGGCGAGATGTGCGAGACATGAAGCTATTGGAGTAGAGGAGATGTCTACATCTAACAGTTTCAACGGTGAAGGGGTGGGAACGGGATGCCAGCCCCGTAGGACGTTTAAATTCATGAGGCCTAGGAACCAGCGAAAGCAGCTCCTCGGAGCAATTACCGTGAAAGTATTTGTAAAAAAGACAGAGCGAGGCAACGTCGCTTCTGTGAGAGAGCGACTGCAGACGAGATGACAGATCAGAGCCAATTACATTGCATATCTGTCTCTGGATCTTATCAAGAACCCTGAGGCAAACAGCAGGGACTCCAGACCATATATGGTAGCAATACTCCATGCAAAGGCGAATGGTCGATTTATAGATTTGTAGGATCGATTCCGGGGAGAAAAATTTCCTGGCTCGGCACAGGGAGCCAACTTTCGTTGCGGTGGATGATGCAATTGACTGTTGTCCTCCATGACGTCGTAAGGCCAAATACAGCCAGGAAGCAAAATTTGGAACTTAGTTGCTCTGTTCTACCCTACCTACATGATTCCGCTTCCAGAAACTAATTATTCCTTTTGTTTCGATCGCTTTAAAACGCACGAATCAATTGGAATGAAATCTGCGAGGACACATATCCTGAATTTAGGATATAAAATTCAGGATGTCGACCGTAGTCGGAATGATAGAGTCAATGTGAAATATCCTTTCATTTAGCTGCATAGTATGTATTTCGCCAGGGCTACATGCAGTTTTGAATTTTTTCCTTCTAGACCGGTTACCAACGCTATAGAATGCAGTCTGTCCTATTATTTTCCCGTAGCTTGTGGGGTGGAAAGAAGAGTTGGGTTCATATCTTTCCCAAGGGCATTAGCACGTAAGTGAATATAATGAACTTGACTGGAATTCGAACTCTGTTTTCCGATTCCCCAACCTGACTCGCAATCTACCGCCCCCACTATTTCAGGATGTGGAATTAGTAAATACCAAACACTTCAGATACCTCGGCGTATGGGTCAATTATAATAAATTTAGTATAGGAGAGAAGAAAACATAGAATAGGCTGCGCCAGAGTTACTTTCACCCAGCACCGCAAATTGGTACAAAACCAAAACGTAAACCATAAAACTCGAGCCATGTATTTAAGCAGCTGCGTCAGACTGAGACTTTCACACGGATGTCATGCATGACATCAAACCCGTTCAGAAATATCTAAACTGTCAGCTGCTTACAACTACTTTCTAATATTAGTGGTTAAAATGGCTTTGAACGAGTATAGCCTGAGGGCCTTAGCGAGGAGTATCCTGATTTGAACATTGTGGACTATCGTTACAGAATCACAAAGAACTGTACCAAATAACAGAAATCCCATCACTTGAGGACTACCAACAACAGCAACAACGAAAATGGATGGCACATGTAACTCAAAGAGAAAATAATGACATAATCAAGATGTTGACATTCCACACTACTTCAAATAAAATGTTAGGTTGGAAACCCCCATCTATATTGGAAAGAGCAATAACAGCTACTGGACTTGAAAAACATGTTTTCCTGAAAAATTGTTTTAAGAGAAAGACTTTATAAATTCTATAAATTCCAATAGAAAACAATAGTGGTTGATCGGCCAATGAATGCGAAGCGTTTCCTTATAGAGAAACGGCTGATATTACCATTTCTGATGAAAACAAGATTCAACAGTTCGTCGAAATCATTTTCACATCAAATCTGCAGAATTTTTTTTTTTATAGAAAAGGTATTGAAGAGGAAACAAATCCTACATGGAAACAAATGGCTAATAATGGTGAATATATAAATGAATAAAATGTAGTTGCCTTTTATTTTTTGAAGAAGAAAATTGGTAAACAAAAATGGAAATGATTTTATTAACTAATAATATAAGTAATAGAATAACGATGGAGGCACCGTGGATTAATGGATAACGGCTTGTGCTAATACCCTTGAGAAAGGTATGAATAATTTTCTCCTTCTCCCCCCCAGCTATGGGTAAATAACAGGACAGGCCGGGTTCTATAGTGTTTGATGGCCACTATTCTACCTCAGAAAAAAATGTCAACCTACTGCGGGAAAAAAATCTGCCTCGTCAGTCCTGTATCGAAAGATACATGATCGTATATAACACATGGCACATAACCGACTGACTGAATGGAAAAAGTTATTACAAAAATGACGGAAAGCGGCGCTAAATCATTCCTATATTAACAAATTGAAGTACATGTTCTGGCCCTTTGATAAAGTTATTATTACGGTGTGGATTCCCGAATGAAGATTTTAAAGGCTCTTCTGCGTCCATTGCACGCTTTGATATGTTTAGTATAGACGTACAGACAGACAGACATGCTTTAGTGTATCGACTGCAGGAGAAGGGATATGTTTTTAGCGGTATTTACTTTTTCTTTTCTCTCTCATATGGTAAACTTACAAAGACAATAAAAGAAATAAACATCAGAAGTGTTTAAAAAAATGAAAATAAAGTTTGTTTATGTTTATATCTTCAAATCTTTTTAAATAGAACATTTCAAATGTTCTTACTTCTAAATCTATGAAAGTGGATCACTAGTATCTTGAAGAAAATGAACGCCATGATATTTGCGCCCAAAAGCTACGACGAAAACCTTTGGTATTCAGAATTTGAGCAAAACCAATGCAAATCTCTATCTATGAAAGGCAGGATGTGTGTTTGTGTGTGTAACGAATGCACGGCCACAATTTTCGAAGGATTTGCACCAAAATTTACATGCACATGCTCCAAGTTAGCGGGAAGGCCAAGACCGACTTTGCATTTCCTAACTCCCATCTATAGTGGAAATAATCGATTTTTTCATGCTTCTACGGTAGTTTTCATGTAGTTTGCGGTCATTTTCTACCGGCCAGAGTGAGAGTCTATACCTGGCTGCCACGAACAGGTAGGAAGATTCTATTGGCCAGCGTGAGAGCCAACAGCTGACTGACACGAATTTTAACTAGCATGCTAGCATGCAAAAAAAAATCGATAGCTGCATTTGTCAGAAGTGGGAAAAATTTAAATCTGCATGGCACTTTACTCCAATTGGCTCATTCGCTTGCTTAAACTCAATGTTGATTTTGATTCCGCAGAACTGGGTTGGGTGTGAAAAAGTATTTGTTGTTAACATTCTTTTTTCATTCGTTTTTTCCAGTTACGAGTCCTTTTTATAAGCTGATCGTTTTGTGTTCATTTTGTTTAGTTCTTTTTTCGTAACAGATTTAATGTTTAGTATAGAGCTTAGAAAAAAATCGCAGTGTGAGATAGGCAAGAATTAAGGCTTGTAGCAACATCAGCACGGCAAAGGGCACTCCTTTAAAGGCAAGGAAGGGCAAAAATATTTTAAGTCAAGTGATAGCGATTGCTGTATGAGTCGTACGATTTTTTAATCAAGCACGGGCAACGGCGGGCCATGCTGCTAGGGGAGGATAAAAACAAAGTCGAATTCAGACAATCTGAAAATAACTCAACTTTAATGCTTACAAAGAACAAACTTAGAATAACTTTTTCCGAATCAGTCAGTAACGTGCCATGCGTGATACACACTTAGACGATCATGTACCTTTCGATACATGACTGACGAGGTTGTCATTTCTTTCTGCGGTAGACCAGTTGCCATCCAAGCCTATAGAACCCGGACTGCTATTTACCCATAGCTGTGGGGAGAAGAAGAGGATTCATACCTTTCCCAAGGGTATTAGTACGTAAGTGAATGTTGTAATGGATTCGACTGGAATTACGAACTCGGCTCTCTGATTCCTCAATCCGAGCCGCTATCCATCACTCCACTGGTTCATTTTACATACTCCAGTTTCTAAAGGAAATTAAACTGATTTCAAAAATATAATGAAAAGGAACAAATATAACCATAACTAACAGAAGTCTTACTATGTAAATAATTTTTAACTGTTTAAATACAAGATTTTATTTTAAAAAATATTATATTTCAGAATTTAATCAGTCAATGGATTGATAGGTCTTAAAACAAACCAAACCAATCAAAAACATTCGCACAAAAAATATATGGAGTTCACCTTTTCCATAAATTACGACACCACTATGATGATAACGACACGCAGGACGCTTCTGAGTGACAAGAAGTCTACATTTAATGGCGTACATTTTTAAACGACAGCCAACATTACGACTGATGCTTACTTCTTAAGTGTGACTGTTCGCAAAAATCGCAAAGTCGACAGCAATTTTTCGCTTATTTATCTGCACTGTTCAGCGTCGTCGACAACAATTCCTGCAGATAAATTCAGAAGAAGCAAAAACAGTATATATTTCCCAGAAGATATTTCTGGGAAAAAGCGAAACTAACAGTTCAACAAATTCTCGTTGCTAACCAGCCTCTGTACAGAGAACGTTTTCAGTAACATTTTATATATGATGGAAAAATATTTATTCAAACCCTAAAAAGGCGGTGAGTTTCTTTCGAATATTGAGAGGACTATTCGCTTTTTACATCGTTTCTTACTTTTTCTTTAGTAAGTAATTTTTGTGAATAGTAAATAATTTTTTCAGCTTTATACATTGAGTAAATGATTTTTTCATTTTATTGTTTCTTTCTCCTATTTGTGTGATTTCTGTCAATCACTTCACTTGTACAAGCGATAGATTCTTTTTTATAATTTTTACTGTTTCAATGGAAGCGCAAACTTTTTTCATGTCGAACGAAAAAATTCTCAAGTATTTTCTCAAAATTTCCATATTTTGCAAAAATCTTGCAGAAGTTTTTGCATTCTCTCATTTTATAAAATAAATTTCACTTAATGCAAAATAAAACGGGATGGATTTAAATTTAAATGGATGAATCGTGCCAACGAAAAGAAACGCGCGTCACGTCTGGTTGTGAAAATTATGGAAATCAACACCGGAAATAGATATATTTATTCAGATTAGCTTAGTTTAAACCAATCCCACATGTGTGGTCTACACTGATGACGAAACTCACCACAGAAATATCTTTGAGTGTTCAGTGAACACATTCATCTTCCTTGTTCCTTACTTTCTCTCTTTTTGTAGGAATGGTCGGCGAAGCAAACTGGGTAATTTATAATGGTAATATTAGCCATAACATTATATGAAAACATTCGGCATTCATCGTTTGAAATTTATAAAATATTCCTCTTAAAAAAAGATTTTCAGGAAAATAGCTTTATCAAGTCCAGTAGCTGTTATTGATCTTTCCATTCGTGATAATTTTTTTTTCCGGAGCTTAGCTCAGTTTGGATCAGGGCCACAAATGTGGGGTATAGAATTGATTTCACATTGGAGGTAATGAGATCAGATTTTTTCAACTTCAGCCCGTAATATCACATTTTGTATATGTATATAAGATAACATAACATTATCTATCTATCTATCTATCTATCTATCTATCTATCTATCTATCTATCTATCTATCTATCTATCTATCTATCTATGTGTATGGATGTATTTGTGTGTTTTGTGCGTGCGTTTGCGTGCAAGTGCGTGTTTGTGTGTGTATTCTTTGTCCAGTTTGAAAATGAACTGAAAACTAGTGTATCCAAAAAAGCCAGCAGAGAGAAAAAGAGCCTGCAAAACACTAATTTGTGTTTTTACGACTTATCAACCCCTATTTAAAAAAAAAAAACCCCAAAAACCGAAACAATTTTTTGGACTTTAAGACTGATTGTTTTTCTTCGCGAGTAAATATTAGATTATCAATTCTTTGGAGATAATGATTTTTCCAAGTACAAGTCCTACTGTTTAACCCATAGCTGTCGGAAAGAAGACATGGATTCATACTTTATCCAAGGGTATTTGCGTGCAAGTGAATGTAACGAACTCAACTGGAATTCGAACTCGGCTCTCCAATTTCTAGTTCCGAACCGCTATCCATTACACCACCCGCACACCCATACAAACAAGAAGATCAAGAAGAAAAAGGAGAAGAAGAATGTTCTTGAAGACTTGTTAGTCTGGGTGGGGGGTGAATATTTCGAAATTTTGGCTTGTTGCCATGCAACGTCTCCGCTCTACGCATTTCTACACGTTACTCATCAGAGGCGCGGACCGACAATTCTAAGCGCTGTAACCAGTCAAACAGATCTTTTTTTCTTTTTTAATAGAAGCCAGGTGGATGATTTTTACCTGACATTATTTTGCTCTCCGCCCTTTCTCTCCTATTATTATTATTATTATTATTATTATTGTTATTATTATTATTATTGTTATTGTTATTATTAAGCTTTTAGAGCGAAGGGTAGAATCGATATCTGCTCAGATAACGAGTGGAAACTGGAATAATTAGAGGCAGGGTGTAGGGAGTGAAAGGATAAGGTGTGAGGGGACAGATAAGGTAAAGTTAAATAGAGGGGGTCGGTCTCTGGTACTTATTTCTTCTGCATTCTATCGACATCATAGGTTATGTCTCCGTTGATATGAGGGATAATCTCCCTTTCTCTCTCTCACATGCACATACTCACTCTCTCTTTCCCGAACATTCTTTTTCTCCGCCTGACTCTTTTTCTGTAGCACCCTTTAATTTCTTTTATCGTTTCGTCAATCCATCTCTCTCTTTCTTTCTCTCTCTCTCTATCTATCTATCTATCTATCTATCTATCTCTCTCTCGCTTTACAACATCATCTCTCTTTTACCCCATTACATTGTATAACTTTATTTTCCGTCCTTTCTGCATCTCATTTTAAATCAAGTATGTGTGTGTGTATGTGCGTATTCGTCTATAGATAGATAGATAGATAGATAGATAAATGAAGATCTATATATATTAAAATAATAAGAAAGAACAGTAAAATTTACAATCCGATGTTCTTAGTAATTATTTTTATTTTTAAAAAACAGTGCTCGATACAAAACAGTAGAGCATAATATCATAATTATTTTCTGTTATAAAAATATGCGATGGAACCATATTTTTAAAATAGAAAATAATTATAATAGATGAAGATCTATATAGTTATAGATAGAGAGATATATAGATAGATATCAACAGTGTGGACTCTGAAATCAATACTGTATGGTGAGTAGCACTTTCGGGATTTAAGCTATCATCAGACTATTTACAAATTTTAAATGGAATCGACTTTGATGGAAGCCAGGGTATGAGTATTGGTACCATTACTGAAGGTCTGGATGATCTTTTTCCTTTCACTATTGCTCATTTGCGGAGACATAGAGGCTGACACAAAATGCCTGTTCTCTTTCTAGCTGAATAACTCAAAGGGGTTTTCAGTGATTCTTACGACAAATGATGTCAAGATGGCTAAATGTGTTATCCGAAAACCTGAAAAAAAGAAACTCAATTAGTTTAGTGGTTTTTTAGATATTAGATATTTTGTGGAATGGATAATTTTGCTGTTACATGATTTGGACAATTCTGATGTTACTCCTAGTATATGTAAGACACCACATTGGCTCCTATCAATGAGTATGATCGTTGAAAGTACTTGAACTATTAAAGTACTTGAAATCATAACGAAATATGAACTTCGTATAGTTTATCCCCAACTTCGAGTACAATACTCAACACCTTATTCGAAAATTAGAAAAATAAAAGAAAAAATTAAAAGAAAATGATCTTGTCGATTCTTGTTAATCAAACTTTGGATAAATACTTGCTTCCTAAATATACCTTATTCATATTTGTTTATCTGTCACCTTTCTAATCTTAGTTCTATTAAACAGCATTTCTTAGAAAACATAGCCATGTACATAATATTAGACAGATATTAGTTGATAGCAATAATACGTATACACACAGTAAAAAGAACCTTCAGATAATGGAGGACATCTACATTAAAACAAAGCAACACGCACTCAACAAATTTACATTACAAGCTAGTCACAACACATTACCTTGCATCTAGACATATGATTCTGTTGTTAATATTTCGTTCTCTCGCGTGGTACGACCTCATATAACCGCATCATGAATTTACGACCTGTTTCTCCTATTCCGCGACTGTTATCGTCGCATAGCAATTTTAAGTTTAAATTTTCGTATAACTATTCTGAATATGGCTTATGTGAGCCGAAAGCTTAGATCAAGGACCAACTTAATAAAAAAATATCCAAATGTCGGACAATTTTGGTCTTTATTTTCACCCGAAATTAAAACAAACATACAAAATTTAGAACGGCTCCTGATCAGACATAGTAGACATTCATTGTCTGTTATATTTAACAATATATGTTTGAATAATGATCTGATGCTCCAATACACGAAATCTATCTATCTATCTATCTATCTATCTATCTATCTATCTATCTATCTATCTATCTATCTATCTATCTATCTATCTAATTCTCAATATCTATCTATCTATCTATCTATCTATCTATCTATCTATCTATCTATCTGAGAAAAGATAGTTTTAAGGTATGGTATATTTATAGGTTAATGTCTACTTTTATATTTACATACGCTCTATCCCTGACATTGAGTGCATTAATCCATAAATATGGCATACCTTAAAACTATATATATATATATATATATATATATATATATATATATATATATATATATTGTTTTAACCGAAAGTGTTCAAACCCGAGAGTATTTTCTTATTATTTTTATTAACCGTTGCGAATTTGATTTTATGCCATTTATTTCCTATTCAGTAAGCTTTAATAAAATATTCTAATACGTGAATCGATAATTAGAAAGAGATAATTAATGTTATTAATTATTTTATTTCCGTAGTTGCCAATACTTTATCATAAAGATATATCTATTTGTCTCTCTGAACAAATAATTAAGTTTTCTTTGGCACCGATCACGGCGAATAACTGTCGTCTTAGATAAAACTCCTGCATCACTCGACTTATATGTTCGACTCTTCTTCGACGCAAAATCATTCACATTCGAAGACTTCCGATTATGTTGTGTTACGAATGTTCAGTTGGATTTACGTCAGTCGATTCGTTTTTAATTCGTTCTGTGATTTTTATGCATGCTTTATTTGTTGTCTTATTGCTAAATGAATTACCTACCCAGTCTAAGTTAGACAACAGAAAGGGTTTATTCTCGAAAGAATGGATTGATAAATCGGAATCAATTTATTTTTCATGTTTTCTGAGTACTTTTTGAATGAATATTTAGTTTGTAAAATAAATTTATATAAGCCTTCCTGATTACAACAAAAATGGCGTCAGGTTACAAGAATAGCCCAATTTTAGTTTTTGGCTTTAAACTAATTTATAGCATCCAGATTTATGTTTGTCTGTAGAAGTAGTATACTTACCAAAAGTGTTTTTCAATCATTTCACCCCAAGCAAGGCAATAAAGCCACTAAGACGTAAGACGGTTACTGAGCATTAGAGAGTATGTGTAAAACTATTATTAAGGAGAAAGGACAATGAAAGAACAAGAATTCAGAAGAGAGGAGATAACGATTGACATTGCATTTACATTTTTGAAGATCAAAGTTGACTGGAAAGCAAGAAGCCGGAATAGAGTTCTACAAACGATGAGTGCGATAGAAAAAAACTGTTAGCATAGAACTTACGGTTACATGAAGACATTTCAACTGATGAGACCTTGCCGCCAATCTAGTACTGCGCTTAAAGTCGTAATGCCTACGTACCATAGAGGAAAGTTGATCAGAACAGTTACCATGGAATAATTTATAGAAGGGACACAGAGAAGCAATGTTACGGTGATGGGAAAGTGACTGAAGCCAAGATACTAGGTCAAGACTAATAACATGGCAGATTCTTCTTTGGATTTTTTCAAGGATCTCTAAATATATAGCAGGAGCACCAGACCAGATGTGGCATCAATATTCAAAGCAAGGTCGAATGGTAGACTTGTACGATAGATTCTGACAAGAAAAACTGTCTAATACGACACAGTGAACCAACTTTCCTACCAGTGGACCTAGCAGTTGGTTCAATATAATCTTTTCACTTAATGTCAGCGGAAAACGTTAACCCGAGAATAAGGAATGGGTCACTTTCCCGGAGGTTAGCCTCAGCCATGGTGACGGAAAGTAAAAAAAAAAAAGGTTCTCTTAAAATTAAAAGAGAACAATTTCTTTCTAGTGGCATTAAAATTAACAAGCCATCCTTTGTCCTAGCAGAATGGCAGTAGATTATTTGTTTTTATAGATCTGCTGCCAATTTGACTTTATCGAACCACCCAGACTTACTATTAGGTCAGGAATAAATGGTTTTATCATCAGCATAAATACCGAGTTTAGGAACTGATACCATCAGGAAGGTCATTGTTAAAAATTAGGAACATCGTAGCTTCATATATAGAGCCTTAGCGGACGCCTGCATTAATGCAAAAAAGGTTTTAGAAGAGTCGCCTCTCAAGATAACTTTCATTTCGCGATTCGTTAAGAAAAACCGAAGAAGTTCAAAAATACGTACAGAAATATCATAACATTTCAACCAGTGAGAAAGTCTAATATGCCTTCGAGATATCTAAAGCAACAATCCGAGTTTCACCATTCTTATCTAAAACTTGATAGACTCTTTCAGAAATAACCGTTAACATATTAGCAGTTGACTTAGAGAAGTGAAAGCCATGTTGCTTATATGAAAGAAGACTCCGCGAGGTGATATGCTTAACTAGTTTAGAGTTGATTAGAGATTCTAGTACTTTGCTAAAAAGAGATTAGAATAGTTCTTAAAAACAGGAACTACAGAAAAGGATTTCCAAATCAGCAGGAAAGCAGAAAACACCAAGACAATTATTGTAGCTTTTAGAGAGAACAGGAGCCGGTTCAAGGGCATATTTCTTATGGTCTATTGCAGGGATACAAACCAGTCCATATGATTCGAGGGGTTCTAGTTTAGAGACGATAGCAGAAACCATAGACGTAGTTGTATGCATATCGCTCAATGGGGAGTCAGTTCTAAGTGGAATGTCAGGCCAAGATACACCAGTTGAGTCAAGAGTAGAATTTCAGAAGAGTTTCTGACCAACACATTAACACCTCAACACCTAAACCGCACGAGGAGAGGAGCGATAGAAAACTTACTCTTATTTAAGACACTATTACAGAGCTTGTTAGAAGCTATGAGATCTCTCATTCTATCCACAAAGAAAGGCAGGCTTTGAGAAGACGTTTACAATTGTTACAAACAGACACAAATAGGCTTCTGTTGTAATCGGAAGTATCACGTTGGAATGCCCGGAAGAGGTGGTTCCTGTGGTCTATAGTGGCAAAACAGGCCGGTGTGAACCGAGAAGAAGATCGATGCCGGCTCTGACCCTGAAAGAAACCTCTGTCGCACAGTTCTCATTAAGAATCTCATTCCAAGTTGTCAGTTGTAAAGAAATAATTATTAATCTTACTTTATTTTACTATTCATTAGGACCTACATATATATATATATATATATATATATATATATATATATATATATATATATATATATATATATACGTACGTACATATATATATATATATATATATACATACATATATATATGTATATATATATATGTATATATATATATGTATATATATATATATGTATATATATATATATATATATGTATATATATATATATATATATATATATATATATATATATATATATATATATATATATATGTATATATATATAAATCCACATATATATCTTTCAATGATAATGTTATTAAGCTTATCAGACAATATGAAAGGAAATTACGTAAAATAAATAGACAAAACGTGTCTATATTATTTAATGAAACATGCATCAATATATATATATATATATATATATATATATATATATATATATATATATCCGATGCGATGAGAACGAAAGTAATATATAAATTCCAACGTTCACAGCATTAATCCAACTGCACTTCGACGGCTCACCCGTCGAAGTGCAGTTGAAATGAATTGAAACCAAGTTGTATCTTTGTAGTGAGTAAAATGGTTTTGTCTATATGATAAAATTATAATAAATAAATTATATATATATATATATATATATATATATATATATATATATATATATATATATGAATAAATATAGTTTTAAGGTGCGCTATATTTATGAGATAAAGTGCTCAATATCAGAGATAGAGCGTATGTAAATATAAATATAAAAGTGAACATTGAAGTCAACACTCAGGCTGTTTCATGCTAGGCGCAAAAGAACAAAATTAATTGTTTTGGCAAACAACAAGATGGTGTCTGTGTATTGTGCTTCCTCTGACATTTCCAATTCTTACGTCTTTATTGGCCATCATGTGTTTTATTTATGTAATTAGTTGGGAAATATATTTAGTACGTTTCTTCCTAATTTGAATAAAATTTTATCGACTCCGCGTTCTTTGGAATATTTTTTTTTTGGTTAAAACTTCTAATACTTGTCTTCATTTACAAATTTTAGGGTGCAGTGTTTTTGCATTATCCATACGTATTTTCAGATGTCTTGCTTATTAGTTGGTGATATGCAACACACACACGCACGCACGCACGCACGCACGCACGCACGCACGCACGCACGCACTTTTGAACGGATTTTTTATCCGACATTATTTCTTTATAACTGTAAACGTTATTTATTGTCGGAGGCACAGTCTTTTTTGGTAAGACTTCTCATTCTAGGCCGGTTATCATTAATTTCACTGTTAATGAAAATAAAGATAAATAAAATCTTGTGTGTAGTTCAGTGGAGAATTCTTTAGTATGAATTTCTGGAAGCTGGATAGAATGATAATTTACCATAATATCACAAAACTTAGTCGATATACACGTCTTTATAATGATTATTTTAGTAACATAGCTTTCCATACTATTATTTTCGCTTTTTTGACACAACAGACTTATCGAAATATCATTCTTCTTCTTCTTCCTCCTCTTCTTCTTCTTCTTCTTTTTCTTCTTCTTCTTCTTCTTCTTCTTCTTCTTCTTCTTCTTCTTCTTCTTCTTCTTCTTCTTCATTATTATTATTATTATTATTATTATTATTATTATTTTGATTCGTAAGTAATTTCCGTTTTTGTCCATAAACTTTATCCTTCAAATAATGAAATCGGGTTTATTTAACTATATAGTCACCATGACTTGCAGTGAATTGTTGCCAGTTATCAAGCCGTTGTTTGATAAGTTTTCTGTAAAACTCCACAGGTTTTGTTGTGAAAAAGTTTCTCACGAACTCATAAATTTGGTTCTCATTAGAGAATGATTTCCCCATCAAAGTGTTTTTTTGCAGCGATTGAATAAAAAGATAATCATCAGTTGCTACTAAGTGAGGTGAATACCGTCGGTTGGGCAGAACAGACCAGCCGAGTTCCAAAATTTTGCCGTCTTCGGTCTTGCATTTTTTCTATTGAAGAGCACAAGGTGCTTTTCGACGAAAACTTTACAGACACGCTGCAGCTGTTCGCCGTATGAAAGTGCATTGCCTATTTCATTGCATTTTAAGTAATCTAAATGAATAATCCTCCGACGATCTAACGGATAACATTAACTTTCGTCGATGGAGCTCAGGTTTTGAAGACGATTGTCATGAGTTATTCTAATGAATCTTCTGCTTTTTGTAATGAGCATTGCTGTATCTAACACATATTTTATCACTTCTTATGAGATATTTTAGGAATAGAGATTTTCTCTGTCACAATAAATTAGGCAGTACTTATTTCGATTAACCGTGTTACTTAGACCAATTACTTCGCTACTTATGTAAAGTTTAAAAAAACAGTCTTATTTGGCAATAATATAAGTGAAAGATGGCTATAAAAAGCTATGCTGATTATTTACGTCAATTCGAACTTAATTCGGAGAACCGCGTTCGAATTCCAGTCGAATCCATTACATTCACTTACGTGCTAATACCCTTGGAAAAGTTATGAATCCTATTCTTCTCCCCCAGCTATGGGTAAATAACAGGACAGGCCGGGTTCTATAAACTTGGATGAAAACTGGTCTAACGCAGAAAGAAATGGTAACCTAATGCGGGAAAAAAATCTGCCTCGTCAGTCATATATCGAAAGATACATGATCGCCTCGTATCCCGCATGGCACATAACTGACTGAACTTGTTCAAATATTACACTTGCTATTATTTGCGACACGTGGCGATAATTGTAAGTAACATGTTGCACTAAAATAAGTGAGCAAGTAATCGTTTTAAGTTCTCTGAATATCGGTACATTTCTCTGTTTTGGAAGGAGACGTGTTACTTTGGATAAACGATTCGCTTTGTTATTTTCGCAAAGATTATGTAGAACCCAAACTCTCAGTTTGCTGACTTTCCTTATTTTTTCGTTAAGTGTCGGTAAAAGGTAGATTGTGATGCGCTTAGCATATTTGCTAATTCCCGAGTCGTGTACCTCGAGGCGGTGTAATGGTTTGCAAGCTTGTCTCGCTAGAACAATTACGACTGAGTAGTGCGTTCAATCCTCACTGGGTGCTCCCTACTTTCGTCCTTGTGCCACATCTAAGATACGCTTGGAAGATCACTACTAATTCCCGAGTACTTTGCCTTGGGTTGATTTCCACTATTGACTTTAGAATGTCATCGTCAAAATCCGAAGAACGTCTTGATCTGCGAGCTTCTTCTAGTGACATTTCTCCCAAACGAGGCTTTGCAAACCAATTTCTTAGTTACTGGACACTTATGACTCCTTAACCATAAACACTGTAACTCTTAATAAATTTTGTCTTTTTGCTATTTCTCCTAAGCCCTGGTCTGCCATCCATTTACTCAAGCCTATCAAGTATGTTACGCGCTGCTTTCCTTTGTCCATCTTTCCTTCAATCTGTTCTGTGAGCATCAGATTTTCCAAGCCCTCCTTCCTCATTACGTGCTCCAGAAATTTCAACTGCCTCTTCCGGAGGTTGAGTATAAGTTTCCTTTTTGTTTCCATTTTCTCTAAAACCTCGTCGTTGCTCACATGTCTGATGTCATGTTATTTTCAGCATCTTTCTGTAGAACCACATTTCATCTGCTTCAAATCTCCTCTTCTTCTTTGAGAAGATTGTCCAGCATTCACTTCCATATTGGAGGACAGATATTATGTAATAGTTCGGTACTCTTTTCTTTGTTTCTAACGAAGTTTTTCTGTCTCTTAAGGCTCTTCTTAGCTTTTGATCATCCAAAATGTGTCTTCGGATCTCGGTGTCGCATCGCACTTTTCGTCCCCTGTTAGAACACTTCCAAGATATTTAAATTTTTGTACTGGTTTGAATTTAGTATCCCCGATTTGTAATTTGTATGTTGGGATCATCTTTTTTGCTAACAACCATGAGCAAGTGGTAACACTGCGAGACAGTGACCTTGAGCAAGTAAACATTTCGCCATTTTAGTAACGAGAATGAAATTCACAGTATCCCAGCTGAGATGTTGCAGCAGTCAATGAGGAATCTCAACAGCAGATTTGAAGAATGCATTCGTACAGGAGGACGCCATCTACAGGACGTAATTTAAAAAAAATGAAAATTCCATCATTGTTTTTTAAATGGCATGTTTTAAGGTTTCAATTACTATGAATTAAATATTTTTCTTCCATCACTCTTGGTTTTATTGGATTGTTAAAAAGTTCCCGTCTTTTGGGGTCACCCTATATTTATCCCTTTCTTCTTGCTTTCCTTCGCTAACCGACATGTATAATTAGTAATTAAGATGATACACACGTCATTACAACTGATTCCTATTATTATTATTATTATTATTATTATTGCAGTACCAGATTTATTTCATATTATTTTCATTCATTCGTTGCACAACACTCTTAGAAGATGTACTCTTCATTATTACTATTATTTTTCCAACTGCTTTATTCGATATTATTACTATTGTTTTTTTTTAAAATAACTTCTTTATCGATATATCCTTAATTATGGCTGCCAGGTAACTAGCCTTAATCCATTCGTTAAGGTACCTAGACTTTATGAATATAAGCGCAGTACTAGACTGGCAACGATGTCTCATCGATATAGACTTGAGCTGGCTAGATGTAACCGTAAGTTCTATGCTAACAGTTTCTTTACTCGCACTTCTCGCTTGTGGAACTCCCTCACGGCTCCATGCTTTCTAGCCGACTTTTATCTTCGAAAATTTAAATGCAATGTCAATCGCTATATACTGTCCTCCTGGTTACTCTTCTTTTGTATTCGCTCGTTAGTGGTGTTTCTGTTTTCTAAATCTTCCACACCCAGGAAGCCCTTGTGTCTCAGTGGCTTTAATGCTTTGCTTGGGGTGAAAGTCATTTTTTTTTAAAAAATTGTTATTATTAATGCTTTTTAACGCAACGCATTGGATCGATCAATTCTTTGACTACGCGTAACAACAGCTGGAAATCGGAAAAAACAAAAACAAAAAAAATTACAAATAGATTGTAATGCGCCAAGAATTTGAACACATCACGTTAGGAGCCAGTCGTTTATGGGCGTGTCGTGCCTAAGCATTTTTGCCATTGAATCTTCAAGGGTAAAGCAGAGTGCAACTCTGTAATATTATCCAACCTACTCCTTTATAGATTTTTTAATCGAGTTCACCCCAGGCAAGGCAGTAAAGCCACTAAGACACACGGGGGTTACTGAGTGTAGAAACATTAGGAAACAGAAACATTACTAAGACGCCATCTTTGTTTAACAGTTTGCCATTTTTTATATTTTATCTTTAAAACGTTTTATTTATATTTGCTGTAATAATTTAATCCCTGGTTTCGTTTATATTTGATTCTCTGAAGTGTTTTATCAGAAGACGGAAGATGTGACACCGAAATCCGAAGTTGCATTGGGTAGCGAAAGATGTCATCTAAAAGCTAAGCAAAGTATTAGGAAACAGGAGCCGTTTCGTTAGAAACAAAGAAAAAATGTGTTGAACTGCTATGTCATGCCCGTCCTCCTACATGGTAGTGAATGCTGGACAAACTCCTTATAGATGAAGAAGATATTTAAGGCAACAGAAGTATGCTTAGTATCTCTTGGAATGAACATGTGAATAACAAGGAAGTTTTAAAGAAAACGGAAACAGAAGGGACATTTATGCTTAAAATAAAAAAAGTGACAACTGAAATTTCTAGGGCACATAATGCGGAAAGAAGGCTTAGAGAATTTGACACTCATAGGGCATATTGAAGGCAAGAGGAACAAGGAAAAGCAGCGAATGACTTATTTAACGTGCTTGTATAAACAGTTGGCAGAACAGGAATTAGGAGAGATAGCAAAATGACAAAACTTACAAAGGATAAGAAGTTGTAGAGAACCATGATCATCCACCTCCTAAGGGGACACTGTACACAGAAGAAGATTCGAGCAACGTTCCTGTAAAAGGCTTTCCATGCGAATCTAAGATTGTCGGAAGTTAGTTATTCACTTCCGGTTTTCGGTTTCTGTCGTCATCAAACAGTGATGTGCTGAAATGTAACTCTAATAAGATGCTGTAAAACTAGTAACAAAATAATATAAATCTACTCTTAACAAATACTAATCAGTGACTGATCTACTATGAAACTAATGTAGCTTAATCTTCAAGGCCCCTAATACCAGAGGGGCTCCTGAAGCAACTTTTTTACTGAGATATTTTTTTAACAAAATTCATGTTTTTTAAAAGGGTTATTAGCCAATAGGTTGAAGTCGCTAATGTTGGCTTTAGAATATACTCACATACACATTTCGTATGGCCTCAAAATTCCCCTATATTTAGTCAAATTTTAAAATTTTCATAGGGGGCTTACAGCGTCCGAACCCCAAGCTATATGCGCTTGTTGTGCTCGCCAAAACCTATTCATAACCTACATTTCGGCAATTGGGCCTTAGAATCTATTGTTGCTGGCTACGAAGGAGCCGCATATCTGTTCAAGCTTCAGAGGTCGAAAAATGAAAGCCGGGGACTGATACCAATATTCAACGATATGAAACAATAAATATTTGATTCCATATTATTGATTTCTTACTGTATTTGTTCATTTGGTGATTTTGATTTAAAACATTGAATTTGTGATGTGTGAATTGATTTAACCTCTTCATTAATTGCAACAAACTTTGTCACTTTTATTTAGCATTGAACTTTTATATTTAGTCCGTTTGTTCTGGTATTCATAATTCTCGCTTTGATTTCGGCTCAAGCATTGACCACTGATTCCAGTCAGTCCCAAAGGACGAACTTAATGTTTGACTTCATTCAAATTATTTTGATTCCGGATATCATAGTGTCACGTGATTATGCTAGGTTTGTAGGGTGTGTCTTACTAAATTTAGCATTTTTCTCCCTGCGAAATATTGTCTTTCCTTTTAGAATAAAATAATTTAAAATTTAGTAATGCAGAGCCTTTCAAATTAAGCCCGATTTGATCGTTGTTAGCCCACTCTGGTAACAAAACATTTCACATAATTAGCTCAGTCTGGTAACACTAGAGAGGTACAGTCGAAGAAATACATTCTCTGTTATAAATTTAAACGTTTCACATAATTAGCTCAGTCTGGTAACACTAGAGAGGTACAGTTGAAGAAATACATTCTCTGTTATAAATTTAAACGTTTCACATAATTAGCTCAGTCTGGTAACACTAGAGAGGTACAGTTGAAGAAATATATTCTCTGTTATAAATTTAAACGTTTCACATAATTAGCTCAGTCTGGTAACACTAGAGAGGTACAGTCGAAGAAATACATTCTCTGTTATAAATTTAAACGTTTCACATAATTAGCTCAGTCTGGTAACACTAGAGAGGTACAGTCGAAGAAATACATTCTCTGTTATAAATTTAAACGTTTCACATAATTAGCTCAGTCTGGTAACACTAGAGAGGTACAGTCGAAGAAATACATTCTCTGTTATAAATTTAAACGTTTCACATAATTAGCTCAGTCTGGTAACACTAGAGAGGTACAGTCGAAGAAATATATTCTCTGTTATAAAACTCTACGTTTCACATAATTAGCCACTTTTAATTTTCCACTAACTTTAGAAAATTGACGAATGGATTCAGGCAGTATATTGTATCCTTAAACCATTAATCTCCAATGTGAGGACGGTGTGCATTAATCAGTTATTGCTATAAAACTATAATTAATACTTGATCTTTAAACGCATTTCTTGGTGCTACTTTAGAGTGCAGTCAACCTGTATTTTTGCACTTCATTATGCAGCCTACTTCCACTGCTAGAACTTTAATGCAGGATGATAAACATTAAATAATGTTGAATAATGACTTGACATTAATGGCATACACTTACAGGGCCGGCACTAGGGTCTCACCCTCCCAAGCTTTGATATGGAACCGCCTCTTTACTACATGTCGATTTCAATGTTTTCCATCCTGGGGGTCACAAACCCTCAAAGGAAAATTGAGAGGAAGGGCAGCGATTTTTTAAATTACCAAAAATCAGGGAAATATTTAATTTAAATGAAAATTTTAGTACAGTTTCATTTAATTATATTTATAACGAATAAATTTTTTTATTTTTAAAAAATCTGAGAAAATGTTATTCTTTTTGTAATAAACACTACTATTTTCATGACTAAATTTTACTCGAAAAAAAGTCGCAAAGGTTAATCGCCGACATATCTTTGCTGAAAAAAAAAAAGTTTTATAAAGATTCAACAGAGCACAAACAGTATTGTCTTAAAAAATTGCTTTAAAAACAGCATTTCAGTTTTCGGGAAGATTTTTATTTTTTAAGCGATCATTTTCTCGGTCTTATCTTTCTAGAAATGCAAAAAAATAAAACTTCTGTTTAGTATGACTATGGGTAAAAAAACCAAAAACCCAAATCAGAGATCCTTCTTAGTGGATGGTCTTGGAATAAAAAAAATGATTGATTTTAGCGAGATAGATTATCCTCTTAATTGATTTAAAAGAACTGTTCAGTAAGAAAATTACAATCTTAAAAATAACCGCTTCTGAAATAAGCACTTCTGCTCCCCACCCCCAGTAGGCATGGGCCCCCATGCGGTTGAGAGGTCCCGAGTAGTAAACCCAAGCGATTATTACAGTTGATTGACAACTTTGGTAGAAAAAAGTAAAAAGCACAAAAAGCAAGAAAAAAATAAAACAAAAAAACAAAACAAAAACAAAACAACAACAAAAAAAACAAATTAAAAAAAATGAAAAAAAAAAAACAAACAAAAAAAAACCCGCTGCTGAAACGAGTCCTTTTGTGGCTTCAACTTCGTCGGGTGTTCCTGTTGGAGTACGCACTGTCCATCTAGATACACGATGTAACGTTAGTTTAAAAATAATTTTTAAAAAATGGCGGATTGCCTTGAAACAGTACGGAAAATGGGTCCATGATCAAAGAGATTTAACGTAAGTAAGTCGTATGCTCAATATAATTATTCATGAATTTGTTTTGATCAGTTAGCTTAAGGGGCATAGAAATACATAATATTGATCCTCTGTATCTTGCAGCTGAGTTTTTATTAACAATGAGATTAACTATTTTAATTTTTATTATAGATAATTAACTTAATTTTCTTAAAGCAAATTAATCCTGTTTTATAATTAACAATTATTTACTATATATATATATATATATATATATATATATATATATATATATATAATAGTTGGCCACTCGTATTCGAGAATACTCGTCTATTAGGGCGACTAGCCAATCCCTATTGCAGACTCTCGCTCAGGCACATTTGCGTTTCCTCAACACCCATAGAGCCAACCTGTGGTTTATACTGCAACTATGCTGAGCAGACCTTAGAGAGAGCGCGTTATCTAGAATGTTCAATAATCTGTACAAAGCAAGGACACTCAAACCCTCGGTCAAGATGATTTGTGACTTCGTGCTAGCACAGCTATCGACGGCCCCAAGAGTTCCGTCTACCCAATTTCACTCGCTTGGGCCAACTCGTGGGATGGCTTTCAGGCAATTTCCTAACATCAGGAGGTTTCCTTCCTGACAAATGGTATGACCATGGTATGATTCAAGGCCGTGTCTCATGGTCAGAAAGCAAACTTTTTTACCACTCGGCCAGGGTGAGTTCTAAGTCGGAAGGCTGAGCCAGTTATTAGCTAAAACTTTATATGAATGTTTCACAGTACAGTGTAGAAAGTAGGTGCTCAGTGGAGAAATATTAGGTTAAGTGTATTTATAAGGAAAGGGATTATGTTAGGAAATAAATATGCGTCGAATTAGAATTATATTTATTTCGTGCAAAAAATCTGTCCTCATTCACAATGGGGACCAATGGCTTAAAAACACCGATGACCATTTTGATATCACCATGGGATCTTTAGACTCTGCAGAGTCTTCTGATCTTGTCGGTCTATTTATACTATACAACCTAAGCGCGCACCTGAGTTAGTCATTAAAGACATAGGGCTATACAGGGATGACGGGTTCATGGTAGTGAGGAGTCCCACAAATTTTAAAATAGATAAAATTAGAAAGATAATATATAGTGAATTCAGAAAACTAAATTTAAAAACTTCAGTTAATACTAAATTGAAAAGGGTAAACTTCCTCGACGTAACTCTGGACTTAATGAACAGCATATGCCTACCTTACAGAAAACCTATCGCTAAGCCCTTGTATGTACACCCTAAGTCAAATCACCCTCCATCTATAATTAAGGATATACCCTGATCAATAGAGAAAAAAATCGGCATGAACTCCGCTAATAAAGAAATATTCCAACAATACAGTAATTTTTATAACACAGCTCTAAAAAATAGCGGATACAAAAATGCTAACATCAATTATAGAAAAAATAGTACTAACCAGAAGAAAAACAGGAAAAGAAAAATCATCTGGTATACCCCTCCGTTCAACCAAGTGGTTAGTATTAAACTAGGACATAAATACCTAGCTTTAATTGAAAAACACTTTACTACTAATAGCAGAGTTAGTAAGATCTTTAATAAAAACACCTTAAAATTAAGTTAAATCTAGAAAGAATCATAAAAAACCATAATAACAAAATCCTGGAAAAACACGCATGCCAAAATAGTATTAATAAAAACCCTAAACTAAAATTAGACAAAAATAATGAAAAATTATGTGATTGTAGAAACCCTGAAGACTGCCCGTTAGAAAATAAATGCCGCATAAAATCTGTGGTATACCAATGCACTGAAATGATATATATATGGGTTACACGAAAAATGAATTTAAAATTAGATGCAGACAACACAAAAGCTCCTTCAGTAATATTAGAAATAGAATTCAGACGCCCCTGTCCAAATATTTTTGGCATTTAAAAGAAATGAATAAAACACCAAAAATAAAATGGAAAATAATAAATAGAACAAGAACTTGTAAAATCTGGGATGACCCATGCCCTTTATGCCTACATGAAAAACAACACTAATGAAAAATTATTAAACCATAGACATGAGTTAACCGTTTTTTGCCGACATCAACAAATTTTCGCATTAAATAATTAGCATAAATTTTTAAAATTTCATAGTCTAATAAAAGGTTTAAAATCTTAAGATAAAAAAAAATCTTAAGATAAAAAAAATCCTCTATGAAGTCGTCAAAAAACAAATTGTAGTTCAGTGCGACGCGTTTATATACGAACAGCCCTTTTAGGAAAAAAAATCTTTAGACACTTAACAGCGTACAATGGTGCCAATAACTCTCTGTCGCTAAAACGGGTTAGACGATGTGCTTATAGGAATGTCAGCATTCGCTTAGAAATGGACACCGCGGCCCTGCCTTGGCTTGGCCTCTTTCTGTGGGTGACTGATATGTTGATACAAATTGTAATCCTTATGCCCCTTATTGAAATGGTTGCTTCAGCCGTTTCCATAGTAATTAATTCTACAAATGAATATGCTTATAAAGATGCGTAAACTTCAAGATTAGTTATTCCAAAAATTTCGGTTGAGGATGAAACAGAGCTTGATACTTTAATTCAATTTAATATTAATAATTATATTGAACTTTTTGGCTCTTGTTTTTGAAACATGAGAACTCTTATGTAGCGAAGGAATCATATTTTTAGAAAATAATTATATATATATATACATATATTACTATAAAACAGGATTAAAAAAATAAAATTTTCAAGCTTTATAATTATTTACTGGGTATGAATTGAGACCCCATTAGATTAAAACGTAGGTTTAATGTTCATGGTTAGTAAAAATATGTTTGTGGTGTCCACGAACACTCGTTGTCACTTTTGTAATGCTCGTTGTACTAGAGACTTTGTAATCGCAGATACAAAAATAGTACGCCGTTGAACAATGCTGGTGTCAGACGCCTTCGAATAACACTCGCACTAATAGTACTTGCTCGATTATACTAGCTCGAATAGTAATCTGTACAGTGATCTGTATAGAGAAATAGTATAGTGAATAGTATAGAGAATAGCGATCCATATAGTAATAGAGGATAGAATAGATATGATGATCAATTAGACGTCACGCTACCTCCCGTATACGCGTTTCTTCTATGGTCACGTGATATACTTAATTCAATAATAGGATCGCTCGTGCTTACTCACTGGCGATCTCTGTTCAAACTCATGAGGTAGATATGACACTAAACAAAATCAACCAACAGTTTAAAAACTGCATACATGAATAAATATTGTGTAATGTGTTTGTAACAAAAACGTATGTGTAAATTTTGTTCATGTCTTGCATCACTCAAACACCTGAACTTTATTGTGGCTCTTACATTAATCAAGTTTAGGCACCCCTGCAATAAAAGGCATTTTACTGAGCACACGGTCCCCGTTATTTTCAAAAAGAAAATTAATGACAACCGGAGTTTATAGTAATAATAAATACTATGAGATTAAAAGAAATTCATTTAAAGTTTATTTTCTTTACGTTTCACGTCCGGAAATGAAGCTAGCCAATATAGACTTTGTAAGGTATCAGTGATTTAATTAATCCTTGCTTCATCACCATGGCTTCCCGTGGTCTATTTGATAGGGAACGGTTCAGCTAAATGTGTCTTTCCTCTAATGGAAAAAGAGACACTCATTTTTCTTTAGGAAGAACTGTTCGATTTCTAAGCTGGTTCACATTACCTTCACTGTTGAAAATAACAGGGGCGTCAATTCAAACATGTTTAGCCACTCAAAATAACATTTTTAGAAATAATAATAATAATAATAATAATAATAATAATAATAATAATAATAATAATAATCATACACCGCAAACAAAAAAAATGCCTCCTTATTGATATGTCAGTCTAAGCAGTTTTCCTGTTACCCCTGGTATATATATTAAGTTAAAAAAAAGAAAATAGGGCTTATATAAAATATTACCTTAGCAACTCGAATAAAATAGTATTAATATATATATATGTTATGGTCCAATGTCCTCGCACCACGGTTATCGTCCAAGGTTAGGACCAAGGAAGAACAACACAAACACAAGAGTAGAAAATAACAAAGATATATTACAACATAAATATAATACAATAAGTTGAAGGTGTTAGTATTAACTATCAGTCTGGTTTAGAGTGAACTAATATTGTCTTGACTCGTTAGGTCTCGACTTGTTCCTCCCCTCTCTCAACAGAGAGGCGCAGTATTTATAGAGTCAGGAAGAGTCCATTATCGTTATAGGTAAGTTCTCATAACAACCCCCTTCCAAAGCTTTTGCGTCGCAGGGGTCTTTAGTATTTTTTTCTCTTTGGATTTATTATCAAAGGCTCTGTGATTTTTCTTTTCCTGGTCGATTTTCGTGGTTCAGACATTGTTTGCGGCCTTTGCATATCAAATGTGTCGAATATTGTATCCATCACTTCTTCTTTCTGAGGTGGAATTTCGGGCCCTGTATTATGTAAACCATGTTCCCGATTCTTTTTTCAATTGTACCTTGCTCCCAGTAGGATGTATTGTTTTTATACGTTTTGAAAAAAAACTTTCTCTCCTGGGTAGAATTTTCTTTTTTGGTACGCACGACATTGGTATTTGCTTTGTTTGTTTTGGTAGCAATTTGTCAAATACTGATCTGATTTTTCGGGCGAACATCACTTCCGCGGGTGATAATGGCGATGGCGTATCCCTGTTTGGTGTAATTCAATATACTTGTAAAAATTGTTGCAACGCCTTTTCTGTTGGCACATCATATGCTTTCCTTAACGCTCTTTTGAGGGTGTCTACAAATAGTTTCAGAAGTAGGTTTTCTGCAACGAAACACTTCTGGCCATTTGCTATAACTGTCCACTAGGATCAAATATAGAACCCATCTATTGGACCTGCGAAGTATACGTGGATTCTTGACCACGGTCGATCTATCATTGGCCATGGCTTATGGATGATCGGCTGTGCTTTTGCTGCTAAGGAACAACCCTTGCATTTTTCCACCATATGTGTAATGTCTTGATCCATGTTTTGCCAATATACGTAACTTCGCATTAACGATTTCATTCTGTTCTTTCCTGGATGGCCCATGTGGAAGTCCTTTAGGATTCGCCTTTGGAGTGTTTTCGGAATTACTACCCTTTCGTTATATAGTAGAACATTGTCACATGACGAAAAACTGTCTGATACATTTTTCTTTTTTTTCTGCAATTTTTGTTTTTGTTTCTTTTATGAATTCATCATTTACTGCTTCATTTCTTATCTCTTGTAGTGTGACGGGGAGGTTTCGAACTATACTACAGTGTGATGTCCTGATATCTTCTTCATGTCGTAGGATTGCTATTACGGAATATTCCAATGGCCCCGTTTTCTTAGGTATTAGTCTCGAGAGACCATCTGCATGCCCAATTTTGTTCGTTGGAAGATACTTCAATTTGAAATTATAGTTCAGTAAAATTGTACCCCATCTTAGCAACCTATTAGCAGTGTAAACAGGTAGACGTTTCTTCGATTCAAATATTGTTAATAACGGCTTGTGGTCCGTCTGTAAGGTAAAAAATCTACCGTAAATATATCTATGAAATCTTGTAACTGTAAAAATAATCCCCTGCTTTTCTTTATCGATTTGTGAGTAATTTTTTTCTGCTGGTAGTAATGTTCTTGAAGCATGAGCGATGGGTTTTAGTGTCCCATCCGGTATTTTATGCAGTATACATGCCCCGACTCCATAGGCACTCGCGTCACTTGTGACTATTATTTCTAATTTTGGGTCATAGTGCGCTAAAAATAGATCCGCGTTTAGCGTCTTAATTATTTTGTCAAACGTTTTCTGGCGTTCATCTGTCCACTCCCAAACTTTTCTCTTCTTCAACAGTTCGTATAGGGGTGCGTGTAATTTATGCATGTTTTGAATGAATTCTTGGTAATAATTCACTAAACCTAAGAAGCTTTGTAATTCAGCTACGTTATTTGGAGCTGGCATTTTTTTTTTATTGCCGTTGCTCTTTCTAGGTCTGGTCGTCTTCCTTCTTCATCGATGATATGGCCCAGATATTTTATTTCTTTCATAAAGAAATCGCATTTGTTTTCTTTTACCTTGAAACCATAGTTTTATATTCTCCTGAAAACCTCTTGAACGTGTTCCCAGTGTGTCATCCAGGTATGCAATCGTGAAATCAAGTCCGCCTAGCATAGTATCCATTATTTGTTGAAATATTGCCGCCGCGACCTTAATCCCAAATGGTAATCTTTGGAACTTGTATAATCATTTATGTGTGTTTATGTACAATAATCTCGAGCTTTCCTCATCTACTGGTATTTGTAGGTACGCTTCGCTCAAGTCTATTTTTGAGAAAAAATTTCCTTCGTTTAATTTTGGGAAAACTTCTTCTGGACTGGGTAGAGGATAGTGGTAACCCTTAATCGCTACGTTCAATCCCGTTGAGAAATCAGCGCATACTCGTATCTCACCCGATTTCTTTTTGACGTAAACCGTAGGTGCTGCCCATTGACTATATTCCACTTTTGTCAATATACCGATTTTTTTCGAGTCTATCCAACTCTTGATTTATTTTTCTCTTGAAGCAAAAGGTACGCTCATTTTCTTCTTGAAGATAGGTTGTACATTTCTTTTATTTCTAAATTTGCTGCCATTTTTTACACCTCCCGAGGCCGGCTGAAAATACTTCGGGGAAACTCTCTTTTAGTTTCTCCTTTAATTTATCTGCCTCGGTCGATAAACGTTTTGGTAGTATGTACTTTGGTAAATCCCAGAGGTCGAATTTCTGTATCCAGTCCGTTCCAAATAAATTTTCTGTATTTCTTAGTACATACATTTTTAATTTTTTGGTCATTCCATGGAATGTCACATTTGTAACAACTTCTCCCTCAAATTTTATTTTTCTCCAATTACCGACCTAGCAATTTTATCGGTTCTCAACGTGGTAGGTTTGTTCAATTTTCTCCATGTTTGTACGTTAATAATAGTTAAATCCGATCTGGAATCCAATTGTAGTCTGACTTTTCTGTTTAACATTTCTAGTTGCACGTATTTTCGTCTGTTTGTCTCGTCCGCTTGGTCAGTCCTAGTGACTCTTACTCTGCTTTCTTTCCTAGTCCAACAATGAGAACTTTTATGACCCACTTTTTTGCACGACAGACAAGTCTTAAAGTGGTATGGACAATCTTTATACCAATGCAAAGTCCCACAGCGATAGCATGGACTGGGTGGTAGTTTTTTCTGATATTGACTTTTTGAAGTAGAAAAATTTGTTTAACCTGTTTTTGAGGGGGGGAAATTGGTTTGGTTTGTGTTTGAGGAGGGACAAAAACATGTTTGTCGTTGTACTTTACGTATGTGAGCGATGCCAGACTCTTCTATATCTCTAGAGTCCTTCTTTACGCTTATACATCTCTGACAGTCTTCAGCCAATTTTTGTAGCGTCAATTTTGGTTCACTCTCAAGTTTTGTAAGAATTTTGCGTCTGACCTCCGTGTCTTTAGTCGAAACCAGGCCTTGAACGAATATTAAACATTTAAAGTTGTCCGGGCTGAGTTCAGATAACTTAAAGTCATCACGGTGTTTGTTTACAATGGAAGCGAATGTTATATAGTCTTCGCTGTCCTTTTTTGTTAGATTCAGACATTTCCATCTTTTGTGGAATAGTGAGGTGTTTGGGCTAAATAGTTCTGTTAACAGTTTTATGGCTTTCTTGAACGTTAACTCATTTGTTTTCCTTGGTAGGATGTAGTCTGCGAATTTAATGTATTCGCTCGATCCTAATTTTCTTAGTAGTAGACGTACTTTTCTCGCATCTTACCAATTCCCGCAATCAAACTCATATAAATCTTCGTACCTTCTGAAGTAAGCTGCGAAGGTTTTGTCTTCGTCCGGTGCATACGTGAAGTCTTCGATAGAGCTCCATAATTTGTTTTCCTTGGTAGGATGTAGTCTGCGAATTTAATGTATTCGCTCGATCCTAATTTTCTTAGTAGTAGACGTACTTTTCTCGCATCTTACCAATTCCCGCAATCAAACTCATATAAATCTTCGTACCTTCTGAAGTAAGCTGCGAAGGTTTTGTCTTCGTCCGGTGCATACGTGAAGTCTTCGATAGAGCTCCATATAGCATTTTGCGAGAGAACTGTTTCATTTTCGGAATTTTGCCCTTTATTTGTTATTAACCGCAGCAATAATTCTTGTAGTTCAAGATGCTTCTGTTCTGTTGTTGTGGAACCTTAGTACGAGAAAAAAAATTCCTGTTTAGTATTTGTATCCTTGTTACTACTGTAAAGTTGGTGTCCAAAAAGAAAATTTTCTCTTTTTTTTATGTTCGCGTATAACTTTATTTTTTATTTATTTTTTAATTTATTATTTTTACTACCAACGTCGCCTCTGTTATGGACGACCGATAGTAAAAGATTTTTTGTAGATTCTCCACGTAGAACTTGTTTCTTGAGTATACTTTTTTGGTTTCTCCGCCTAGAGTTTGTTTCTGGAGTTTCCTCGTCGCCACTGTTATGGTCCAATGTCCTCGCACCACGGTTAAGGTCCAAGGTTAGGACCAAGGAAGAACAACACGAACACAAGAGTAGAAAATAACAAAGATATATTACAACAGAAATATAATACAAGTTGAAGGTGTTAGTATTAACTCACTCTGGTTTAGAGTGAACTAATATTGTCTTGACTCGTTTGGTCTCGGCTCGTTCCGATACTTAACAGTGCCTCCCACGAGGAAAGTATGTGGCACAAGGCAGAGTTTAACGTGGGTTTCTTCGAGCCTGTAAGCTCGGCCAAAAATACTCCCTTAAGAACCCGTATAAACAGGTTCAGGACTTGTCTACCACACCGGACGAAACTTTGCCCATCGGCAAAGCCTCGTCCGGTTTCCTCTCTGCCAAAGCAGAGAGATCGACAGGAGTCGCGCACAGTCGGAGACTGCGTCTCGACTCGTTCCTCCTATTCTCTCTCAGAGAGGCGCAGTATTTATAGTCAGGAAGACTCCATTATCGTTATAGGTAAGTTCTCATAACAATATATATATATATATATATATATATATATGTATGTGTGTGTGTGCGTGTGTGTGTGTGTGTGTGTGTGTTTGTGCGTGTATGCGTGTGTCTGCTGGATGTGAATTTTCTTGGATTTCTGTGTGTAGTGGTTTTCTTTATTTAATTTCTTAAATTCTGCTTACTCATTGTACCTTGTGCGCATGTCCACGTTCGACGGCTTATCTGACTAAGCAGATGTTTTATACTTTACGCGTGCCTCTTTTCCCAGGAGAGTGTGACGTTACGCGTCTATTTTATTTTCCGACATATATTTGGGCTCATTTAACGGATTCTGTTCTTTTAAGAGTGTTATATAACTGATTTCGTTCATCTTGTTCGAATATTATGTTTTTTTTTTCTGCGTCGTTCTTTCTTTCTTTCTTTCTTTCTTTTTTTCTTTTCACACCATTTTTAGCGGCCAACCAGTGCGTGTCTGTTCGATCCACTGACATTTCTGAGTATAAAGAGAATAAATTGGATGAACTATTTCTTCCAGTGCTAAGAACTCATTTTCTTGCCTTTTTTTGCTGAATTCTCTGAAATGAAATAAAAAAAACCAAAAACAAATAAGAATAACCATAAAAAAAACAAACCAAATCAAAAAATACAAAAGTAAAAAAACCAAAACCTTGTTTCGGCCTGTCTGCTGAAGGCTTGCTTTGTTGCAAGGCGCAAAACAAAAACGATTTCTCACACACACTGACGCACACATGCATACATACATATATACGTAAGTTTGTGTGCGGAGCTGGTGGGAAGAATGAATAACTTTCTTTTTAAATTACCCTGCTTATATGAAAGACGTTAGTTTCGATCAACTTATTTTTAAGCCTTTGTTCGTAATTAATCATATTTTATCTCGAGGTGAGACGAAAAGAATGTACATGAATAGAATGGACAAGCAGGAAAGAAAGCAAGGCATCAACAAATACAAAAAGAAAAAATAAGAAAGAGACGAAGAAAGAGAAAAAAAAGCGTTAACAGAGGCAAAAATAAAAAAGAGATGAAAGTCAGAAAAAAAGAGACGTAAAAAAAAAGCAAGAAAGACTGAAAAAGAAAGGGAGAATAAACAATGAAAAAGTAAAAATATGATAACAAGATGGGAAAAAATTAGAGGAAGAAAGGAAAGGTAAAGAAAGATAGAGTGAAAGAATACAGAAATAGAGAGAGAGAGAGACAGAGAGAGAGAGAGAGAGGAGAGAGAGAATGAAGGAGAGAAAGAAAGAATAAAAGAAATAGTAAAAGAGAGGGAGAAAGAAAAATGTGGAATCAAAACCCGAAAAGAGTGAAAGAAGGAAAGCATGAAAGAAAAAAGAACAAAAAAAGGGAATGAGAAAAAGAAAGAAAAAGAAAGAATAAATAATGAAAAGTAAAAGTATGAGAACACGAGGGAAAAATTAGAGAAAGAAAGGAAAGGTAAAGAAAGATAGAGTGAAAGAAGACCGATATATATATATATATATATATATATATATATATATATATATATAGAGAGAGAGAGAGAGAGAGAGAGAGAGAGAGAAAGAGAAAGAGAGAGAGGAGAGAGAGAAAATGAAGGAAAGAAAGAAAGAATAAAAGAAATAGCAAAAGAGAGGAAGAAAGAAAAAGGTGCAATCAAAACTCAAAAAAGTGAAAGAAAGAAAAAATGAAAGAAGGATGAAAGAACGAAAAAAGGGAACGAGAAAAATAAAAATAAAGAAAGATAGAATACACAATGAAAATTAAAAGTATGAAAACACGAGGGAAAAAAATTTAAAGGAAAGAAGAAGAAAGATAGAATGAAAGAAAAGCGAAATAGTGAAAGAGAGAGAGGGAGAGAGAAAGAAGGAAACAAAGAAAGAAATAGCAAAAGAGAGGAAGAAAGAAAAATGTGTAATTAAAAATTAAAAGAGTGAAGGAAAGAAAGAATGAAAATGAAAGAACGAAATAAGAGAATGAGAAAATTATGGAAAGAAAAAGAGAGAATGTAAGAATAGGCAAAGAAAATAAACAGAAAGAAAAGCGAAAACGAAAGAGCGAAAGAAAGTAAGCAATAATGAAATAAAGGTATGGAACTGAAAGCAGCACGGCTCTTACTTAACTGACCTTTGCTGTCTGCCGAGATAGCGTTTCTTTCTCTGGCAACCATTGCAGTTATCATTTGATTCTGAAGTCGAGCAACTACACCGTTATTTTATTCTCTCAGTGTGCCGCTTAAATAAGGATGGCGTGAATTTGTAAATTCATTTTGACAGTTGGCTTTTATGCGCGCCGTATTTTTACCTTGACATGGCGGGCTTGAAACGCAAAAGAATAGATTCTCAGCCGTGAAGCTATTTACTTCGCTTAACTTTGTCTGGGATAAGGCTACAACAGTGGAGCTCTCAATGAATATAGAACCCATGACACTAATTAATAGTCGATAAAACTACCTTAATGGACATTGCTTTATGCCAGGCATCTTCAAAATACGTGAGGCGGTCAGAAAGTAGTGCCTGTTTTAATTTAATTTTTTCAGTATTAGAATTTTTTTAATTTCATTTCTTTTTTGCTATAAACCGTTAAATGTCCACGGAAGAAATTTTATCTTTTCATACCCACAACCCTTTTTCAAAATGGCTGCCGTTCAAAGAGCACATAGAAAGGAAATAACTCTCCTTGGAGTTCTGTTTTTGGAAGAAGAAAATCCTGCAAACATAATATCAGTCCTAGCGACAAGGGAGAAACTGGGCTTAATGATAGGCTCCGCACTGGCTAAACAAGCTGCTGTTGTGAATCCGTCCAAACCGGCTGATGCTCTCTTTACAGCAGACAGAAGAATCGTTATTGCCAAAATCTGTGAAAACTTATAGTTGCCCATTAACGCAGTTTAATACAGTTTTTTGGTGACTCAAATGTTGTGGAAAAGTGCATACCAAGAAGAAACAGAGAGTGTTCTTTTAGACTTTTATCAGTTTAGACCCACGCAGGAGACACTCAGATAGTAAGGGTTCTTCAATAAGGATGATGTGAAAGAGGCAACTGAAATGTGCCTGAGAAGGTAAAAAAAAAAAAGAAAGCTTCTACAGGATGGGTATTACAGTGCAACCCGGATATAAGAGACCCTGATATAAGAGAACCCGGATATAAGAGTGTTTTCTCTGGTCCCAAATTAGAGCCTGTGTTAATGTAAACAAAATATACCAAACCCGGATATAAGAGAAACCCGGATATAAGAGACTGTGTCTCCGTTCCCGACAACTCTCTTATATCCGGGTTACACTGTAATACTTTTATTGAAAGGTGGAATACCGCGACTGGGAGAAAGAGAAACTAGATCGAGGACTAGACTTGGAATTCTGAGAAAGTTTTGATTTGTGTGCGTGTGCTTCTACCATTAAGTCTGTTGGGAGTAGCTGAAAACAGAAAATGCTTTTTTTTTTAACAGGACCTCCTCGTATTTTCAAATATTTATATAGTACTTTATTAATTATTACTTGATAGTTAATCTAGATGACCTCCTCGATTTCGAGAACCCTTTGATCTCAAGGACGAATCCGAATTTTGTTAAAGATAATTATAAAATCAAACTAGGTTCCCGGCACACGTACCCACCTACCATACCGCTTTCCTACAGACGCGACCATGTAAGCCTATCACTATTCTATCGCTATGCCCATCGAAAATGTTCAGGTGAACTCCAATCAGATCAGACCTTTACAGCTATGACTCGCCTTGCCACGTCCACAGAATAGGATAACCTGAAACCCCGCATTCTATTTGTAAGGAAGAAGTTTCAATTAGCCTTTCCCCGTGAGCTGCTTCTTTGTGAAAAAGACTCCCATGTGGATACTTCCCTGAACACTATAATCATAATCTTTTCAAGTCAAGAGTCAATCGTCATCTTTCATAATTCTCATAAATCTTCACTTCGTTCTACTTACTTTACATTCAGTAAAACTCTTCCGCGAGCGGCTCTTGAGCCTTGTAATTTTGTGTAGTAAGCAACTCAGCGATATTGTAGATTGTAGCTTGAAATTTACCTTTTTCTCTTGCAAGATGTGGACATTATTTTCTACCCAGAATCTACACCTTATCTATAGATAAGTAGGTAGTAGAGTTGGTAGAATTGTATCTACACTATGATACTCATCGTCCACAGTTCACTGTTAGACCAAGTTGTGGTTCCGGTGGAGTGAAAGATGTTTTTCAGAAACTAAATCAAGTATTAAGATATAGGATGGATTCGTTAGAAACAAAGAAAACAGTATTAGTTTTAGTTTCGTTGATGATGTCTACGGATATCCTGTTCGGTTTTTGCTCGCCTAGTTTCCACTGCAAACAGTACCCAACTTAGAGATTGAACTCACAATTACTATATCAACAAATTCACAAACCAACGCTTTGACCCACAGTCGAGGTAGATACATTCACCTATCGCCACGTCCACACTATTCTCCAGTCTTTTGAACATGAGTAGAGGTTTATCCCTTTTTTCCTGTTTAGGATTTGATTTCCGGTTCCCGCTTCAGCTCGATTCTTCTAACCTCACCGCCTAAACTCTGAAATTAATACTATTTTTATGTTTCCGGTTCTTTCTAAAGTCTTTTCTTTCTCTTTCACGTGCAGTAGCCTCATGCGTCTTAGCGGCATTATCGCCTTGCTTAGAATAAATTGATGTAAAAAATAGTCTATTGCTCTGTCGTTAATCGAATCGACAAGTAGTTGAGGAAAGCCGACATGTACAAGGGCCGAAATGTTGCGATTATAACAGCACATATGACGACAAACGTACGAGTATTAAATGAAGTAAATAAAATCTGGTGTGTTCTGTTTGTTTTATATTTTCTATATAGTTTTCTATATGGTAAAAAAAAAAGGTCGGGAGTGTTGCCACAACATCTAGACGAAGCAATATGATTGATTATTTTTTAATATCACTTTGACGCAAGGGGTTACTGAGAGTGAAAGACAACGAGAAAACTTTAATGAGGAAAAAAGACTATAAAAGAACAGAATTCAAGAAGACAGAAGATGGCAGTTAATATTGCAATTAAATTTGCGAAGATCATAGGAGACAGGGAAGCAGGAAACCGGAAGAGAGTTCCACAGATGAGAAGTGCGAGAAGAACAATATTCAAATTTTTCTGTTAAGAAAAACTATCAGTTAGTACATCTTGAAGAAAACCCCAATACTTTACATATCATCAGACATTTTATCTTTGTAACACTAGCTATGTCTCAGTGTGAAATTTGATATTTCATAATGGAAATCGTTGTTGCGTTCTATATATATTACAGCTTATTGGTAAAATAACAGTCGTTTTAAATATGAATTTCATATTAGAACCTACTAGATCTAAACACATGCTCAAAATGACCGGAAACTGGACAGCTCTTTATACCGCTACAGAAAATACTTGACCCCTGGTGGAATAATTGGGCATGGTTAAGTTTAATCGGTGAAATGCACAACAAACGGAATTGGCAAAGTTCTCAATAAACAGTAAGAAAAGGAACAAAATAATACTAAGCAAACAATATATATATATATATATATATATATATATATATATATATATATATATATATATATATATCTGCAAGTCAAAACGGAGTTAAGTAACAGTAATAAAGCAAACGGAATTGGCAAAGTTTTCAATAAACAGTCAGAAAAGGAATAATAAGAACAGGTCAAAATAATACTAAGCAAACAAAATATATATATATATATATATATATATATATATATATATATATATATATATATATATATATATATATATATATATATATATATATCTGCAAGTCGAAACGGAGTTAAGTAACAGTAATAAGGCACAAAACTGTGTTCGTAAGCGAAAGGGATACCGTCAAGTGATTGTAGCATTCTGATTTCAAGACAAGAAAAACATATGGTGAATGAAACGGAGAAGTGGTCCGTTAGGAAGAAATCCGAGCATGCCTTTGTACGATTTGTCTGTGCATTTGGGGAAGGGGATGTTTATAGCGATCCTTCCTTTGAATTGAAACCGACACCGCTTCTGCCGTTTTACAAGAGGCAGATTAGACCGAAAATGGAGAATTACTACCATATCTGGGTTGGAGCTTCCCAAACCCTAACCCTTTCCAGTCTGGATGGAGCTCAAAACCATTTACCCGATGACATATCCCCTATTCTGCAGTCTCTTTTCCCACAGCGAAACGTCGCCAGCATATAGCAACTCTATCGCTATTTCCATGGAAAATGTTTGGACGATGCTCCTTCTTTATTCCCACCGGTTCAGACATTAACAGCTAAAACCTTCCATACTACCTCCCAGGAGTCGACCCCCTCATTTCCCCCGTATTCCATCTGAAAGAAGAAAGTTCTACTCAGACATATTTTTCTCAAGAAGAGCCCCTTTATGAAACATACTCCCGTGCGGATGCTTCATCGAACGCTGCAATCTTAAACTCTTCATGTCAAGAATCAATCATTACCTATTGTCCATATACACATTATCTTGACTTCCTAGGGCCTATTCTTACATTGATATTACGCACATCAGTCAGAAGCCTTCTACCTTGAGTGGCTCTTGAGCATTATATTAGGCGAACATTAGTAACTATCAAATAAAACATCCATGTTTGGTGTGAAAGCTTATAATGAAAACAACAAATATATTTTACAAAAATAAAATGTTATGTGAAGGCTAGCAATAAGATATCAGTTTTGAATTTAGCACTCCCAAAATGAATAACAAATTTAGCACCCCCACAATACATAACAAATTTAGTATTCCTAAAATAAATAACTAATTTAGCACCCACACAATAAATAACAAATTTAGCACCCACAAAAAATAGCATATTTAGCACCCCAAAATAAATAACAAATTTGGCACCCCAAATAAATAGCAATATAGCACCCCCGAAATAAATAAGAAATTTAGTACCCCCAAAATAAATAGCAAAGTTAGCACTCCTAAAATAAATAACAAATTTAGCACCCCACCAAAAAAAATAGCAAATTACCTCAAATAGCCAATATTTTTTTTCAATTTATTCTTATATGATAGGTACAGCATTATAAAAGTTAGAGTATTTAATACTGACACGCGATCTGCCCAGCTTTCTCGATAAGACAGTTCAATATTTCCAGTTGTTTCGAGTTTAATTCCGGGATTTCGAATGCTAATGCTTAATGCAGATCTTTCTTTCCACTTGCAAGTTTGGTTTATTTTGTTTTACAGCATATCAACACATCAGTGGGTTATTTAATGCCGACACGATTTTTAGGATAGGCTCGTATGAACAGAATATGTATTCTTTGTAAGAAATCAGTTTGTAGATCAGGTTTCATTGACATGTTTTTGTAAAAAGGGTTTATGTCGAGAGTCAAATGTATTGCTACTAATTTTTCTTTTTCAAAAATGTATTGCTGGTAATATTTTTTTTATCAAAAATGTATTGCTGGTACTTATACTATAAAAATCTATTTTTACACTTCATATTCTTTTTGACTCCAGTTTGGGGGGTTAACTATTTACCCAGAGCTGGGACCCTAAAAGTTTCTGCTACCCCGCGTCAGGGTGCACTTGAAAGATTGGCTCAACATAATCTTCCTGCGCCATTTTTATCTCATATCGACACTGATAGAGAAGGTGTCTCCCGCCCGCCGTTGGCTCGGAGAGATTGGTTTTCTGGAACGTTCGTATCAAAATAGAAACGGCTAATATTACCATTACCATTAGCATTAGTCTTCCCCTAGCTATAGGTTAAATAGTAGGGCCTTCGTTGGCAACCAGTCTAGGAGAAGGACAACTCTGAATTCAAAACCGTATGTAGCACTGGCGAATCACACACGATGCAGCTAATGAAAGAATTTCACATAAATATATGAACCAGACTACAGTCGGACTGCCCACACTGTTTCGACCGTTGTGCTCTCCGACTTTCTTCAGATGACTGTCGTACTCGAAAACTAAGAAATTTGAATCAGACCCTTTATTCAACTCACGCAGACAAACTGTTCGCATTCCACTTTTCACATTTAGGGGCGATAGCTCTAATGTTTTTCCTATTTGTGTCGTTTGTCAGTTTTTTCCACTGAACCAGAGCCAAACACAAGTAAATATCCCCAACAAACATGTCATCAGCTTCCACAAACATTGATAGAAGATTCACGGAAAAAAAGTCTACCACGGCTTGTAACGCATATATACGGGGGTCATATGAAAGGCTTCGGAGGATTCGCCATCAGGAAGATATTAAAACACAGCTGACCCCTATGAGAATATCTCCTCCAAAAAAAGCCCCAACTCTATCGGAAGAAAAAATAATCAAGAACTGTGTATATCCCATCACATGAAGTTGTGACAAAAATACAAGAGAAAAACCATGTGTCATTCCCCAAAAGAAAGCAGGGGGTAATATCAAAAGGCTGTAGTGCGGAGTGAGACATTGGAGTCAAAACTGGCTGAAGATATATTGAAGTATAGTCATTAATCCTGTGGAATTAAGTCATGATAATGGTGAATAACAGTGTATGATAAGACGACTGAAAGAATCAGCTCATATGCTCGCTAGAGACAACCTGCTCAGTAGACCTAGCATAGAGATGAACACCATCTGGAAGCTTCTGATAAAGAAGAAAAGAGTTGCGTAGCCCAGTAGACTAAAACATTAATGCAAACATTGTCTGGTTCTTTTGCAGCTGTGAGTTCAATCCACGGGACTGGAAGTACGTAAAATTCACATAGCGTAATAAAAACAACAAAAGGCTAAAGACGACTGGTGAGGAGTATGGCCGTTCGATATTTTCGATAAATGTTCCGTGTACAATGACAGACAGTTGAAAAGGATGATATTGACCCGAATAGCAAGGCATATACCCATACTAATTTCTCATCTCTTTCGCACAAATACCTTTGGGGAATATATGAATCGATCGCTTCTCGCGCTATCTCTTAGTTAAATAGCAAGGCAGGCTGGGATTTTTCGCATTGATTGGCGACCAGTCTAGGCAAAAAATATATGTAGCCTTGGTAGACGGACAGTTGAGCACTAGAGATTTGCATCCCGGATAATTGCGTCCCTGGACATTTGCGTACCGAGATAAAAGCGTCCCTGGATGATTGCGCATCTCTGATAATTTTTTGAAGTTAACATTTTTTTAAAGAGTTGTTTAATATAGAAATTTGCACACCAATACCTTTAATTACTCAAAACAATCCGAAAGGTAGTTACCATAAATAAAAAAAGGGAGAAAAAAAATCCTTTTTTAAAGCAAGAGAATATTAAGCTAGCCGTTTCAGTTCACTCCAGCAGTGCGTACCAGAAACATTTAATAGATTCTGGATTTTATAGATTATATTTTTTATTTGGAACCCATGACTAAGTTCCGAAAATCAACCACTGGTGGAAAAATCTTTGTTGACGAGGAAAATTGTAGCTAACACTATAAAAAAAAAAAAATGCCGATGAAACAAACACATGCTAGCGATGTGTAGAGCGATCTTCCAACACTGTTAATCTGTCACTGCATTTTAAACAAAAATAAACTTTTCATTTTTTTTATTTCATGGCTTTTATTCCTTTTTTAAAAAATGATGATTACTACCAATGCTTTTTTTTTTTCAAAATTTATGTTAATTGCCTTTAAAAGCTTAAAAAAATTATCAGGGGTACGCAGTTATCCAGGGACGCATTTGTCTAGGGACGAAAATGTCCAGGGACGCAATTGTCTAGGGACGCAAATATCCAGGGACGCATTTTGTCTGGTACGGAATTGTCCGGACGTAAATGTCCATTACGCAACTGTCATAGAACCATGTAGCCTTACCAAAGCACGTATACAGCCATTAAAATATTATAGACTTCACAATTTACTGCCGGATTGTCGACTCTATGACCGTGGTCAATGAGGAGAAGGAATTCCTTATTTCAAATGTCTCTACCTTACTTTTCAGATATTTTTCGAAGAATGTAAAATATACAAGACGAAAATTTATAAAAGCACCAGCGCAATATTCCAGTCGATTTAAAAGGTGGTAATAAATCAAAGATATAAAAAAATATAAAGGCATTGAGAATACAAAAAAAAATACTCCTCTAACGTGATTGATCGAAATACAATTCTTATTTTGTTCGGCAAGAATAGATTGGTGAAAGGAAAAAAAAGAGAGAGAGAAACCATAAAAAAGAAAGATTATTACGGAAGGATTGAAGTGATATAACAGTCATGTTGCAGCCTGGATAACGCAACACATCCTGGTATGAACTCTCTTCGACCCGATAGAAATGTAATCAACAGAGGTCGACAACAGTTGGCCGAAATCGCCAGAAAATAAGAAAAAAAAAAAAAAAATTACGCGCCCGAAGGTTTCGCTTCTTTCGCTGGACTCACGCGGCGAGTCACGGTCGAACCAATGAAAAATCAATTCCAAAGAGTTGCCTCCCTTGATCAGTTTTCAATTGATGTTAGGAATAGTGTCCAGTCGTGTTGGCTACGTTAACGCGATTCGCAGTATTCAACCGTGCAAGCACATAAATTAATTCAGGTTCTTTTCTTGGGGCTTCTTTTTCTCTCCATCTCCTTCTCACTCTCTCTCTCACACACACATACACGCCTATGCGTACATTTGCTAACAGGTAAAAAAGAAATCTTATGCAGCATACTATACACACAAGTAAGCATACATGCATACATACGCACAAAAACGTGTGTATATATATATATATATATATATATATATATGTGTGTGTGTGTGTGTGTGTGTGTCTGTGTGCCTGAGTGTGTGTTTGTGTGTATGTAAAAACATACATAATAGGTAAAGCTACACACTGTTGCACACATTCTCGAAGCTCATATAAAAAACACATGCAAAACATATCTATACAAGTGCACGCATCAATGCACACATCAAGGATAAAAATGGTCGAGCTGATTTTCATTTAAGCTTGTAACTCGTTTCGGTAAACAATAGCAAAAGAATGCACCACCACCCATGTCTTTGAAAATTGAATTGCTTGTGATGGACCTGCGGCACGTGGGGCTTGATCGACATTGGTCGAAGACGATATCATGAGAGCAAAACTATTTGAGGTGGGGCTCGGCGTGGTGGTAGTGGCGGCACAGACAAAATAAATAAATAAAAAAATATAATGGATAAAATAAACCAATATAGAGAAAACGTTTTTAGCTTATTTTCAAGGCGCGGTGTTTATTCTTGTCCTTACATAAAAGGGGAGCTGAAAAGCTCTCAGCCCCATCTATTTTCCGTGTTCTGACCAAATTTACAAGTATCGGAGTCTTCAAGAAATCTCTACTTAATTCGATAGAGAAATTTTCAGCACCCTGTGTACATCAACATACACATATATACAAAGACAGACATGTATACATACACACATACACAGACACACAGACACACACACACACATATATATATATATATATATATATATATATATATATATATATATATATATATATATATATGACAAAAAGAATTTAAATGAAATGGACTAAATAAAAACAATTAGAATTACCAGCACTCCTCGCGCATGCGTTGTCACACCAACATAACAAGTTTAGACCGATGAAGTCCTAGAGGTTGAAACGCGGCGTTAGAAAGATTTTTACACACACATACACGCACACGCTCGCAGCACGCACACGCGCGCGCGCACACACACACACGCGTGTGTGTGCGCGTCTGTGGAAACAGTAGTGGATAGCGGCTCGGAATGAGGAATCGCGGAGCCGAGTTCGAATTCTAGTCGATTCCATTGCATTCACTTATACCCTTGGGAAAGGTATTAATCCTCTTCTTCTCTCTCCAGCTATAAATAGCAGTACAGACTGAGTTCTATGGCAACTGGTCTAGGACCACTAGGAATTCAAAACATGTGGAGGGTTGTTTGTGCACCAGGTTTCATAAATGATTTGAAAGAAGTAAATCTATATTTTTTTTTATTAGTTTTATTGAAATTTTATTTAATTTTCCACATGTCCTCCATCATTAGCAATACAAAGGGTAATACGATTTTGCAGTTCACGGAAAACATTTGCCAACTGATTTACAGTAATGCCTGAAATCACATTAGTTATTTTAGCTATACTTATACTTAAAACTAGGTACATTAAACTTTATAACATATTTTACAGATTATTTCTATCGCAAATACAAATAAAGTTATAAATTTTTTAAAGTGCATACGAACTTTATGGACACCATGTATATATATATATAATTAAGTAATTCATTGAGTCTGAAAGAAACCTCAACAGAATGCAGAAAGCATTGGACGGCCGTTTCGTCCTATATTTCGGACTCATCAGCAGTGCGAGAATTGAAACCCTGACAGTTAGGTTGTCAAGCAAACATCATACCAACAGTTCCAACGGGCCTCGGTGACGAAGAGATAGCAAATGAGACTCAATATAGCGCCGCTCGCTCACATATTCCGTTGTGGAACTCAACTGAAGTTCTCTGTAACCATAGGACTGTGCCCCCCCCCCCCCCCGGAGCCACGGTTACTATCACCAAGCCGCTCAAACTGAAGCATTAGAAGCTGGATCAAGCAATGATATACATATGATAGAAATTGTAAGGAGGATTTGATAATTAAATTGAAGAATTGAAACCCTGACAGGTTGTCACCGAGGCCCGTTGGAGCAGTTGGTATGATGTTTTCCTGACAACCTAACTGTCCGGGTTTCAATTCTCGGTAGTGGATGCGCACTGTTGATGAGTCCCAAATATAAGACGAAACGGGCGTCTAGTGCTTTCTGCATTCTGTTGAGATTTCTTTCAGACTCAATGAATTACTTAATTATAATTATCAAATCCTCCTTACAATTTCTATCATATATATATGTGTGTGTATAGGGTGAGGCAAAAGTAACTCCTTTTTTTTCCAACTGCGGTGGCTAGGACGCCGTAGAACAATTGAGTGACCATCACGGTCACCAGACCTATTCTTTTGGTGTGTACTAAAAACAATTCCTGAATTAAAACAAGTAATTTCTGCTAAATTTTCTGAAATTAATCTAGGAATGAGTCAAGTTTTCAAAAATGCTGCTGATAGGTTTCAGTGTTGTTTTGAACCTGTTAAATACAAAGTGGTCAGTAAAAAAGCGGTAAATTCAGAAATAAATTTATGCAGCTATCACGAATCATGCACAAACTGCACAATCATTGTAGATGTTCGAAATATTTGCCTGAATGTTCAACACAAAGTTGTAAGCCTGGTAACTAAGAGGCAGTAGCTTTATTGAAGGTCATGAATATTCAAGTAATTTATTCAAGGTTATTCAAGGCCAATTCTTCCTGAAAGATAAAATAGTGATAATAAATTTACCGTTTTTTTTACAGAGCATCCTGTAGTTTATTAATTATAACAAATTATGGGTGTTTTGATGTCAAAATAATTATAAATTTTCTTAAACTACTGTCATTTATTTTTGTTCAATGAAAAATTAATAAATATAAAAGGGCGTTACTTTTGCCGCACAATATATATATATATATATATATATATATATATATATATATATATATATGCTCCTGATAAATTTATTTCGGTTGAGCTCTCTGGGGAGGAAGTGTGGGTTTGTAAACAGTGACTGTTACGGCTAATAATGCAAGACTCTTTGGTAAAGCGAATTAAGTTCTCTCAGTTACTGTGTGTTTATCTAAATTTTACGTTGGCTGCATAGTATGTGCATCGCCAGGGTTACATGCGGTTTTGAATTCTCCTAGATTGATTGCCAACCACGGCTGGAGAGTCCAGTTTGCCTTCTTATTTGGCTCATGACGGAAGGGAGAAGAGATAGATCAATAAATTTCCCAGTGTATTTGTACGAAAGTGAATGTAACGAACTGCTGTTAAACATTACACCAGATGCTAAGTAGTTCAATATATACAGGGTGCGATAGGTTAATTGTCGCCATTTTATATTTTTAATTTAGCGCATGCGCGTTGTTTGTTTTTGATTTTCTCGATTGCAGAATATAGTAGGGTTAGTTTGACACCCTCTGAGAGAAAAAAGAGCGCCATGACGCAATTCAGTCTGCCAGAAAATTGGAAACGACATTCTGTACTGCTTTACATTCGCGCCGGAAGGTCGAATATGAACATTTCAGAGCGTTTGGGTGTCAATCTGAGGAGAGTGCAGAGGATTCGCAAAAAGTCTAATGGTGATTACGAAGGTGATTACTAGTGATGGCAAAGTTATGCCCCCATTCATCATCTCACAGGCCCTATACTCAACACGGAGGCCTACATCAAATGTCCTGATGAGGTAGTACTGCCCTGGGTCAAGGAGGTGGTTGCTGGAAGACCTTATGTCTGGAAACGGGACTCTGCATCATGCCACACGAGCAGGAGAACCATGGCTGTCAGAAAATTTCTGCGACCACACCACCCCTCACATTTGGCCACCTAACTCTACAGACTACAAACCCCTGGATTATTATGTGTGGGGCACAATTGAGCAAAAGACCAACAAAACTACTCGTAACACCAAAGATGAACTGAAGGCGAGGATTATGGCAGCATACACCAACTTAAACAAGGAGACAGTCTAGAAGAGTTGCAGGAGATTCCGAAGTCATCTGGAGGCCGTGGTTGAAGGCAATGGCGACTTTATTGAATAAATTTACTCATTAGTATTTCAATATATTTTTATGTAGTTTTAGTAAATATATTTGTTAAATTCAAATGTCAGTGTGATTTTCATTTTCGCGTAATTTAGACGACAATTAATCCACTGCGCCCACTATATATATATATATATATATATATATATATATATATATATATATATATATATATATATTAAGCATTTCGCCCCAAGCAAGGTGAGTGCGCCACTACTAAGCAGCGGGTTACAGATAGTGGAAGTAAGAGAAAAGACAGGGTATAGGGGGGTATTGAGGGGAGGATAAAAGGAACAACGGGGATCAGGGCATCAGAAGATGATGATTGACCTTGCATTTTCGTTTTTGAAGATTGTAGTTATTAAGGAAGCAAGTAAGAGGAAGGGAATCCCGCTGTTGGGAAGTGCGAGAAAAGAAGCTGTTGGAGTAGAAGAGGTGGTTACATTTAACTGTTTTAACAGTAAAAGGGTGGGACTGAGATACCAACCTAGTAGCACGCTTAAATTCATGAAGTCGGAGCACCAGTATAAAATGCTCAGCCGAAAAGTTGCCATGAAAATATTTGTAGAAAAGACAGACGGAAACCACATCATGTCTGTGAGAAAGTGACTGGGGTCGATATGTCAAGTTTGGATCAATTACATTGCAGATCCCTCTTTGAATTTTGTTGAGAACCTCGAGATGAACAGCAGGGCACCAGACCACACACACACACACACACACACACACATATATATATATATATATATATATATATATATATATATATAGAGAGAGAGAGAGAGAGAGAGTGAGAGAGAGAGAGGGATGAGATAGGGAGGTGGAATGAGAGGGTGAAAATCGAAGAGAGATACAGAGAGTCAGATTAGAGGCCAGGATACTTGCAGTGGTATATTTGCATTGGTAAATCTATACGTGTTTTCAAACACTCCATTACGGAATGGATATTTTCGGAGATTAGGGCAGCAGTTTTGGGAGCAGCATGTTTGAAAAATATTTGGAGAAGAGCTTCTGTTATATAGGACCGAAAGCTGTTCCTGCTTGCCTTCGCATAGCGAAGATCCGTTCCGTGCAACGGCAAATCAGGAGATGTCCTTGGTTTGGAGTCAATCTGGGCACTGACTAGGGAATAGTCTGACCTGCCTAGAGTGTGGCTGCTAAAAAGTTTGCTAGGCATTTCTCAAGGCAGGACGTTAGAAAAGTCCGAGGAAGTTCGCCTGCTGTCCTGTCGCGTCCAGGAGTAGGTCGGGTTTCTCCATGATCTGGGTTAGTTCATAGGCGATGGAGAAGTCTCTGCAATATCTGCCTTCCTCGTCGGTTTTGTTCAAATGTTCTAGCCACTCTTTGTGGTGTATATTTAAGTCGACCGAAGATAATCAGCCCTTCATCCTGAGGGCGATGCAGAGCAAAGACAAATATGGCACTATGGATAAGTGCCACGCAGAAAGCATATATACAGGATATCAGGGTCCCCGTTTGTTGTGTCCCTGCCACAGGAAAACACACCATTGATGTAAGAACCGAGTCCGTGGCTGTGGAGATTTAGGTGGTCATATTTTGTTATAATGGAAGAGTAGCCCACGATTGGGAGCTTCTGCAATCGGATGGAGACATTGATAACCGTTTTAGACAGAAACAGGTGGTGGAATTTAAACTGAAGAAGATGGAAAGTTGGGACGTAGACCCCTTACATTGGTATAGGAAATTATATATCTGGGGTCTATTTATTTTTTAGATTGGATTTGCTAGTTTTGTTCGTTTTCAATTTGATTACTTTCATTTTTATTTTCTTGTTTTGGTGGATGACTAGTAGGCAGTGAGACACCCACCCATTGGATATGCACGCATGGGTTCACTCGTCCGGAGATACAGTCGTAATAGTACCCATGATCATGGCATGGAGAGTCCCCATCAGTAAGTGTGTTAGTGACTTTATTTACTTGCTTGGAGCGAAACAATTACAAAAAAAATGGTTGTTATGTTGACATTCTGATACTTCTGACTTGTTTCAAACATAACTTTGGACATTTCGCAACTGACTTTTGTTGGTCAGCCAGTTTCATTTCTTGTTAATCTTTTTCTCCGCGTCTTAAAAGGTCAGATCGATAATTCGGTGTATCGTGCTTAATGTCGAAAACGGCGCCAATGGCTTAAGACCATCGCAAATGAATCAGTTGAGCTCAATGCTTAAAGAGCTGAAAACTTTCTTTCACTATTTTGCAGCGAATCCTCTTAAAGTTCAGCATCAGTTTTTTTACAGATATAAATACTAGGAAACATAGCAGCCATTGAAGAAAAACAGTCCTGTATCAAAAGTTGAAGTTGCGTGAATGCCTTAAAGACGTCAGTAATTCGACCGCTTGTAAGAATTAAATTATTTCCATTCCGAATTTTACCCTTTGGGTAGTTTTCTTTTATGTTCCATGTCTCTTCAGTACGCAGAAGATCATGGCCCTCCACGTCGTCCTGTCTCTTGTAGCTCTTAACAAGTTTTGTCTTTTTGCTATTTCTCCCAAACGCTTTTTTAACATCCATTTATTCAATCCATTCAAGTACGTTACGCGCTGCCTTCCTCTGTCCCTCTTTCCCTCAATCTGTCCTGTGAGTTTCACATTTTCCAAGCCCTCCTTCCTCATTATGCGTCCCAGAAATTTCAACTGCCTCTTCCTGATGTTAAGTGTAAGTTTTCCTTTTTGTTTCCATTTTCTCTAAAACCCCGTCGGAAATTTTACGAGTGTTAATTTTATTCTCTTTTTAAAATCATTTCACCACAAGGAAGATGATAATGCCAGTCGGACGCAAGTAGTAAGTGGGTGTGAAAGAAAATTATAAGACTTTGGGGGCGGGGAGAAACGACAATAAAAGAATAGAATTCATGAAAGACAGAAGATGACGATTGGTGCTGCATCTAAAATCTTGAAGATTGTTCGAATAGAATATACGGTTGCATCTAGCTAGTTCAACAGTACTACTGTGAGACCTAATTGCCAATCTAGTAGCACGCTTAAATTCATGCAGTCGAGGCATCAAGGAGGAAGGCTCATCAGAACAGTAGTCATTTAAATATTTGTAGGAAAGACAGAGAGAAGACACGTCAGGTCTGTGAGAAGTCTATATTTCTGCAGTTACAGACAGAATCAGTCAATTATATGCTCGTTAACGATAGAATTAGAAATATAAAAGGAATAACTAAATTGAATAAAAATAAATAATTTAGGCTAAAAAGAGAAAAGAAGTTGAAAAAATATTTAAAAAAGACTTGAAAAAAGAAAGAAAGAAAGAAAGAAAGAAATATAACGAGAAAATATTAAGAAATAAAGAAAAAGAAAGTATGGTTGATATCAAAAGAAGAAAAAAGAATGTAAAATAAAAAACGAAGACAGAAAGAAAGAAGAAAGAGTGGGTGATATTAAAAAAAGAAAGTAGAGAAATAAAAAGAAAGAGTGTATGATCCTAAAAAAGAGAGGAGAATAACGAAAGAATGGTGCCGTTTGTATGATAGATTGGCTTTTGTCGGCTTCACCCTGTCATTTTTTAATGCTAGAATTCAAATTAATTCAAATACACGTATAAGCGATGTTATGCATAAAACAGTTACACGGCGGCTAAATCACACTGAAAAAGAATTATTAAATTTTTATAATGATTGTTTTTTTTATTTATTGTGTACGTATATCAAACATTTTATACACACTTTAAAGTAGTAAGGAGACATTGCTTATTGCTACAGTGGATAGGAAATTGTGGAGATGCGGGATTTCCCAAATCCTGTTGGGACGTGGCACATAGAAGGAGAAGAACAATCAGGAACAAACTAATGCGAGTAATTAGAGGTGGGGGTATATTTTCCCATTAATTCCCTGTTACGACTTGAGTAGTTTGCCTTTTAGCGACCGCCTATTTATTACTTTTATTTCAGTGATCGAAGTTTCTTCTTAAGCTGATCATTCACATGTTCATCGATTACTCAAACACGATTTGATGAATAGGCTCCAGAATGTTCAGTCTATCATTAGCAGCACCTATTTATAATCTTGGATACTTTGATATTTTAGAAGCATTCAGAAATACAGACAGCAGCGTCTATGCAATATGAAAACGGAGACTTTGACTAAAAAAAAAAAAATCATTACGAAACAGTACTTCGTTTACCTCCTGAGCAGCAGACCCGACCCTGCTCATTATTTAGCCGTTTTGGTTTTTAATTACTAAATTTATTCGCCCACTTTTATTTAGACATCGTGCTCGCACTCTTTGATTTAGCAAATTTTACTTTTAGATAGTTATTCAGTTCCCGCGCTGTTCATCTGCAAGCCGTTTCCCGCGCTTTTATCTTGTAATTCGGTTCGCGTAAATTTCTATCTATTTACTAAGTTCTCGCTTTTAATTACTGCTTCTGTTCCTCCTCTCTTTGTCCACATGTTCCGTTTCCTGTGATTTTTATCCAGCGATCACGTTCCCTCTCTCATTTGATTCATTCCGTTTTGGTGCGTCCTCGTTTAACTCTTTTTTTTTTTTTCTAATTTAGTTGATTGGTCGCAGAAGGAAGAACAAAAGTCCATGACGCCATCTTTACTTTTTCTTTTCATTTCTTTCGATGTTGTTTTCTGTCCTTTACTGATTTTTTTTTATGAGTATGTGGTCACGGTCACAAGAAACAGTTTTGTGTATAGCAACAATTTCGGAACATAAAACCAGGCGTTAAAAAAAAAAAGAAAGTTCCCTTAACTTTCTTTAAACGATAGTGTGCTCTCAGGAAATGTCATATCGTGACTGATTTCCAATAAGAACTGGGTCAAGAGTTTTAATTCTATATCAGAGAGAAAGTAAAACGAATTGCAATTCTAAACAGTAAAGAAAATGAGTAAAAAGATGTCTGAAAGGAAAGTATTCATAAACTGATTCAGACCAACGTCTTCATCTTCAACGGTTGCTTTTGTCTCGATATTTCTTTAATAAAGATCTTTCGTCGATCATCCTCGGGCGATTTGCGAGAAATGATCAGTTCGTTTTTGATCTACAATGGGACGAAGTTGAATTGATTAATTCACAGTGTGTTGCCCGAGGAAGAACGGTTATCGATACGCTTTGCGATCGCGAAAATGAGAATATTATTATGAATAAAATACTCAACGCAAAGGATACCACGTGATATACTGACGTCTTTACTCACACACAGCAAATAACTATAAACAATACGAGTACACTATATAGAATTAATTATAACTTAAAGAAAGACTGCAGAAATAAATTATAAATTAATTATAAACAATTAAATATAAAATAAACTAAATAAGATTACTTTCATTATTGTGACATGTTTTAAATATTAATGTTCGGAAATTAATTACGTATTGTACCTCTATATATTATAAGTCAATCGACCAAGACAGAATCCTGGTTGAATGGTAAAAGACTGTCTCTTGGATTAGTTTAACAGCTCTTCGATTAGCGTGTTCGGAAATTAATTGCGTATTTCACCTCTGTAGATTATAAATCAATCAACCATGACTGAACGAAGGTTGAATAGTATTGATATTAGTTTATCATTTTTTTTTATCCGACTGTGAGTTGTTTATCGTGCATTTCAGATTTTTAACCCCGTGTAGAATGATAACTTTAAAAAATGACAGCTATTCACCATATCTTACTATATGGTTTCCCAATACTGAGAATCGTAACAAATGCGGTTATTGAGCAGTAAATATGGATGCAGTGAGGGCTTGAACATATCATCTGTGGTTTAAAAGTTTTTAAATTTGCAATTATGATATATTCGATAAGCATTGTCCTGGAAGACAGTCAGCTCGGAAATGCACGCCTTTGAATTGGATCTACGCCAAAGCATCAGAGATCTGGCGCAAAAAAACTTATTTCGTTTTGTTCAACTGTCCACGGACATTTGAAGTGAATTAGGAAATCTTTCAAAGAAGGAATTTGGCTTCCAAATTAGATTTCGCTTGAGAACCGAAAACAGTGTTCCATTATCTGCAGAAGTCTTTTAATAAGGAATTCAAACTTTCATCTTTGGTATCGCATTGTTTCAGCTGATGAAAAATTAGTTTTGTAAATCAATCGAAGATAGTAGTTATCACAGAATGAGAAATCAGTGCCTGCCAACTTGAAAACCAGGAAGGCATTCACCGAAATCCTTGCTTTGTATCTGATGGAATATGAATATTATTGTCCATTACGAAGAACCATCAAACGATCATTGCTAGCAATTTGATCAAGTAAACGAGGCATTACATGGAAAGTGTCCTGATTTGGTAAACAGCAAAGGTGCGCATTATCTAGCATAACATTACAGTGACAGACCCTACAAAAAAGAACTACTCCCTACAAAAAAGAGCCCCTAACTACAAAAAAAGAGCCCCTCCCTACAAAAAAAGTTCATTAGGAGGTTTTTCACGGAGGTTTTTATACGCCCTCCGTGGATTTTCATTTGTCATAATTACCAGAAAATTTCATAAGTGATCAAAGATTCAGAATTAAAGATGTTTTTCTTCGGGAAAGATATTAGTCATCTTAAATAGTGAAACTAGTACAAGCACCAAAACCATGATTCCATCCGCTGAAGCCTTGCTTTATATCTGGCAGAATATCAAAGGTGTCGTCCATTACGATCAGTTGGAACATGGAAGGACCAGCACTGCAGATGCTTATTACCGATAATTTTATTTGCTAAACGAAACATTACATTATGTTTCCTGATTTGTTGAACGGAAAATGGTTAATTCCTAGCCGGTAATGCAATGGAACACCCAAGAAAACAGTGCCTCAGGAAAAATAATATCATTAGGATGAGAGGTTGTTCCACTTCTATCCGAAAGTGTGTTCTTTATGGCACATTTCATAGATTAATAAATAAAACTTTCAAAGAAGTAATTTCGGTTTCCTCATCAGCGTTCGCTTAAGAACCGAACACTGTATTCCATCATCTGCAGCAGACTTTTAATCAGGAGTTCCTGCCATTCATTATTCAATCTCTTCATAACAGGTGAAAGAAATTGGTTTTATGTATCAGCAGAAAGTGAACTGATATTAATTATCTCAAAAAGAGAACCAAAACCATGATTCCATCCGCTGAAGTCTTGCTTTGTGTCTTGCAGAATAGGAACGGTGTCGTCCATTACGAGTTGTTGGAACATAGAAGGACCCTAACTACAGATGTTCATTACCAGCAAGTTGATTTGCTAAACGAAGCATTACAAATAAGGTTTCCTGCTTTGGTGAACGGAAGAAAGGTTAATTCCTAGCTCTAGCCTGGAACACCCAGGAAAACATTGCTCCTGGAAAAACAACATCGTTAGGATGAGAGGTTCTTCCACATCTTCCATATTCACTGGATTTATCATCTACAGATTTTCATTTACATCGATTGCTAGAAAATTTCATAAGAGGTCGAACAGTTAGAATTAAAGAAGTTATTTTTCGGGGACTCCCCCTCCCAGATTTATTTAAACCAGGAGTCAAACAAAAATAAGTGTGCGTCTTCCAAGACGACCGTAAGGCAACGTCCAGGCTCAAGTGAGCTTGGACGGTCATCTAATTGGCTTGACTGATAGCGACGTGTATTTGTATGTTGAGTCATTACACTATAATGCTAGGTATCCATCTAATTCAGCCTTTTATATGATATAACCTCAGTGCTTAGCTGTTACACGTATTTCCAAGACTTCCTGGAGCCGAGCCACAAGCTTAAACACGCTATGTTTACTAACAGCGGCATGAGCCTTTCTGCTCTTGACTAGTATGTCATTGCCATACAAACAAAATCGGCCGAGTGATTAATGTAAGCCGGAAAATACGGTATTTATTTTTATATCTTTTCTGGCAAAACATAATTGCTTTCCGAACGCGCTAACATAGGCAACAAATGCATCGAATACAAAACAGGATTTACATTGATTGGACTCAAATATCTATAAAGAAGAAGAGACAATTAAAAACGAAAAACCAATCCTTGTCGTCAAACTCGTATCAATGAAAGACTGCTGCCGAAATGCACGTTATAAATACAAATTGTCGGTATATCATGTGGATGTTCTTCGTGGAGAGAAATAAAAACATATTTCAACAAAACAAATAGAAAAGTATAAATAATAATAAAACAATAACCCAAGAATAACCAAAAATAATTCGATTTTTAACAACGAACAAAGGTGAAGTAAAAATTAGGAATTATTTCGATTCTATTTTCTGTCAGGTCCTCGGATTTACAACGAATAATCTTCATGCTGTATTTGTTTTTTACATAATTTGTACCATTTTTAACGGTTTAAATTTGAGTGTGGATCCTAAGAAAATGAATAAAAAAAGAAAAAGGAAACTCTTATTTCAATAAACGATATTAACAACAAAATAATTTTAACAAGAAAAGAACAAAAAACTCGCTTGCACAAATTTTATTCTTTTCATTGAAAAATAATACGGAATTCAGATCTTGCTAATGTGAAACTATTTCGTCTGACCTGGAAGCAATTGTGGAAAAAGGTGTGTTAAATACAGATATACTAAAATCTCTCACTTTCTCTCTGTCTCTCTCTATTTCTCTCTGTTTCTCACGTACCAATATTCCACTTCCGCTTCCGGTCTCTTTCGTGATTTTTTTTTTTTTGTTTACAGGCACATGACTCATGAGCTGAAAAATCATTGCTCAACAGATTGATTTTTATGCAATGAACAAATCTTCAACTGAAATGAGTTACATTAAACTCTTTACACAAGTAAATAAAAATGTATATCTATCTATCTATCTATCTATCTATCTAGAAAGTTGTACCCTCTGTCTGTCTGTCTGTTATCGAACTCCTCCTAGGGTTTTGGAGATAGACCCTCATAACCATATATATTCTGAAACTACTTTACCCAGGGTACTTAGATAAGTATATTTCATTTTGATTAAAGGGTTCCCCGGGTGGGTGGGGTTATCACAATCCCCCACTTAAATTTTTTTCCCTTTGTTGTGAATTAAATTTAAATTTGAACAAGGGGATGACTCCTAGGATACTTGGATAAGTATATATTATTTTGATCAAAGGGAGTCCCCACGGGGCACAACCACCCCGACCACTGAATTTTTTTCCCCTTTGATATAAATCAAATTTAAATTTGAAAAAGGGAATGACTCCTATCCAAAATATAGAAGGAAAAAAGTCAGAAGATGGAGGTCACATCGGCAAGATCATTAAGTAATCTTGAAATTACAATTATAATAATGATTTAAAATCAATCATTTTCTTATAAAAAAATGTGTGACACGCAGCAAAACGAAAGGTAATTCGGCTAATCTATCTATCTATCTATCTATCTATCTATCTATCTATCTATCTATCTATCTATCTACGCATACATACACAAGCATATGCATACACAAGAATATACATACAAACACTCACGCACATACGCACACACACACACACATATATATATAAGCATATACACGCCTATTGAAAATGCTCACACTTATATATATATATATATATATATATATATATATATATATATATATATATATATATGAGTGTGTGTTTGAATGTGCCTGGGCCCATAGATTTGGCTAAGTTCACAGACATACACCGATACATATATTATTAAGCTTTGCCTTGAAAAAATATCCAAATGTTGGATACTTTTTGTCCTTATTTTCACCCGAAATTAAAGCAATCATACGAAGTTTAGAACGGCTCTTTGCCAAACATAATAGATAATTATATTCAACAATATATATTTAAATAATGATCAGCTGCCCCAATACACTGTGTGTGCGTGCGTGCGTGCTTAAATATTTACATTGTACAGCTCAGTTTGAGGAATCGGAAATCCGAGTTCGATTTCAAGTCGAATCCATTGCATTTACTTACGTGCTAATACCCTCGGGAAAGGTATGAATCCTCATCTTCCTTCCCCCAGTAAATAGTATGACAGACCGGTTTCTATAGCCTTGGATGGCAGCTGGTCTACCGCAGAAAGAAATGGCAACCTATTGCGAGAAAAAAATCTGCCTCTTCAGTCATGTATCAAAAGATACATGATCGCCTAAGCGTGTATCACCCATGGCACATGACTGAGGGATTTGTTTTTCTTACGGATTATGAACTTATTGTGTTTTATTTAAAGCCGAAACATATTTAGAATTTTAAGAATATATATATATATATATATATATATATATATATATATATATATATATATATATATATATTATTATTATTATTATTAATAATAAAAAAGAAAAAACAACACTCAATAAATGTCAACAATGAACACGGCTACAATGTGCTGACCGTGTTTGGAAATTAAAACATTCCTATAACTCTAGATACATACATAACACACTGCATATATTCAGTTAAAAGTAAAAATAAAATCATCCTTGATAATGGCGAAAATTGTAGACGAAAGCGCTCAGGCATACAGAACATTTGGACAATTTCTCCCTAATTTATACCCAGAAAAGAGGAAAATTATAAGAACTCAACAAAAATTAAATGAAAACGTAACCGCAGTATCTTGTCAGTCGTTCTTAATGAAACTTCTATAAAATAGGGATTGCTACTCAAATACACAATTATATATATATATATATATATATATATATATATATATATATATATATAGTGGAACCTCGGTTCACGAATTTAATTCGTTCCTGAAGGCCGTTCGTAACCTAAAATGTTCGTAAACCGAAACTATATTTCCAATACGAAACACTATAGAGAAAAAAGTGACAGTACAATAAAATTGGAAAAGAAAAGCATGCCACAACACACGAATGTATACAAGATGGCGGTCGACTCAGAAATTATTCCATTCGGGTTAACTGGCTTCGGCAAAGTTGTTCGAGAACCGAAATTTTGTTCGATAAGCGAGGCATTTTCATCTCGAATTTTCTGTTCGAAAACTGATTTGTTCGTCATATGAGACATTCGAGAACCGAGGTTGCACTGTATATATATATATATATATATATATATATATATATATATATATATATATATATATGTGTGTGTGTGTGTGTGTGTGTGTGTGTGTGTGTGTGTTCGTCTGTGTATGGTTCTTAATCATCATCATCATTCATTAAGTTAGCGCATTTTTCCTCACTGTGATCAACACTCTCCTCCAATTGTGGTTCATGGTGACATTCAAGGCAAAATAGTGCAATGGCTTGTCGGTTCGTTTTGTACCGGTGATGTTAATGTTATCCAATCCCTCCACTCAGAAGTTCCTCCGCCCGCTGGTAAAGACGTTGCCCTCTGAAGCGCAGTTTCTGCGCCCTGGCTGGCGTTTGGCTGATGGCCGCTTGCCAGGTGGGTTGCGGAGAGTCGTTCTCTTTCACCGGTGCCGTCGGGAAACCCTTTTGACTATCCTCACACAGTTTAACCGGCAGATCGATGCCGTTGATCGAGATGCGGCTGACGCGATTTCTTGGTGCCATGTGCTAGAATTAGATGTAGGCCGTGGAAAGATCCGCATCTCAATTCACCTGACTAATGCAGGGTCGACTATTTCGCTGTAAAGGCACTACCACTGTCGATACACCCCGTACACCCCTATGGCTCTTATTACCATAACATTCTGCTGCTAGGAGAATTGTTTCACTGTGTCGTGCCAGATAATATTTCCCGACGGAATCCATTTTGCACATTTATAAATCTACCATTCGCCTGAGCATTGCTCTCATATTCGGTCTGGTGCCCCTGCTTTGGATTCTGTCAAGATTCTCTACAAGATGAAAAGAAGGGTCTGTGATATTATCGGTACTGACCTGTCACTTCATTCACTTTTCCACCACCGTCTTGTGGCTTCCCGTTTATCTCTGCTAAAATATTTTCATCGCAATTGCTCCCATGAGGTCTCCTGTTTGCTGCCTCGAACGCATGAATTTAAGGGTACTACTAGAGTAACAATCTTTTACGGTCGAAATATGGGCATCTCAACATGGTGTAATGGTTAGCCAGCTTGTCCGGCGAGAACAATTACGAGTGAGTTCGAGCCTGCTTGGGCGCTCCATACTTTCGGGTTGTGCTACATCTAAACTGCGCTTAGAAAATCACCTTTTACTATGAAATAGTAAGTTGTAACCGCAAGTTCTTTTCTAATAGTTTCTTCTCTCCATTGTGAAAATCTCTTCCGTTTCTTGCTTCCTTGCAATTTAGGATCTAAAAAAATTAAATACAACATTATTTGCCATCATTTGTCTTCCTTGAACTCTGTTTTTTATTGTCCTTTCTATTCACTAAAGTCTTCTCATTCTCTTTGAGTCTCAGTAACCCCATCCGTCTTAGTGGCATTATAGACTTGCTTGTGGTGAAATGATGTTATATATATATATATATATATATATATATATATATATATATATATATATATATATATATATATATACCAGAATGTAATGAGAACGAAAATAATATATAAATTCTAACGTTCACAGCATTAATCCAAAAGTGGGCTCAATACCGAGAGTAGAGCAATAATTACTTATTATCATTTTTTTTATATAGACAAAAACAATTTACTCACTACAAAGATGGAATTTCGTGTCGGTGCATTTAGTTGCACCTATTTTTCTTCTTTTTATATGCGTTTAAACACATAAACTGTTCGTCTAGTGTAGGCAATTACTGTGATAGGGAGTTCATTCTTCATTTGTTGACTCGTTCTTGCGTATCACTGCATAAGTGAGCTACGCTTTAATGATACTTATATATACACACATATCTAGAAAGGAAGGTGTAGTCTATAGCCACAAACATTTATATGCATCTATGTATGTATAAACAGAAAGATCTTCCCCTCTCTCTAGGCAATATAAAATACAAAAACAGCACTTTTCTCTCTAAATATTTCTGGCAATTAAAGAATGGTGGTAATACACCTATTATCACCTGGGATATTGTAGCAAGAACCAAATCTTACAACGGGTAAGGAAATAGATGTAATTTATGTCTTGTTGAAAAATTGGTTACCGTAAAACAATTAAATAACCTTAGCTCATTAAACAAGAGAAATGAATTGATGGTTACATGTAGGCAGAAAAATAGGTATTTGTTTAAATACGTTGATCAGGATTATTTTTTAATTGAAATTGTTTTTTTTATAAAAGAACAAGTAATCTCCCTTTATGCTTAATATAATAAATTAATATTTACAACTATAATATATATATTTTCACACACACACACACACACACACACACACACACACACACACACACACACACACACACACACACACATATATATATATATATACAAATCCTATTTTAAATGCCAAACATATTTTTAAAATTAAAAATTGTAATCCCAGTATAATATATAATTCCGCTAACATTGCGAAAACCAGATATTTTTATTAAATTTTAAATTACGTAACGGTTAGTTTATACTGAAGATTGCGTTGTGCATGAAACATCGAGTCGTGCCATATGTATATTTATTAATATATATATATATATATATATATATATATATATATATATATATATATATATCCTCGAATAAGAGTGGCCTGCTATATATATATATATATATATGTGTGTGTGTGTGTGTGTATGTGTGTGTATGTATGTGTGTGTGTACGCACATAAATATATTAAATATGTATTGCAAGACTGCTCTGTTATTGCATAGGCACACGTTAGATTGATAGAATTTTAACATTTGACTTAATTCGTGTATATGTGTGACGTCATGTTTCTGCTTTAAAATCTCCGATTTTTTTCTTGTCAAATATTTACTTATTGATTGGTATAAATTTGTTTAAACGCAATCTATTCAGCAGGAATAGATTGCATTCTCCAGGAGTACATTAGACAGGTTCGATCACACACACCCACGCGCATACGCATACGTGTACACACATGTACACGTTATATATAAATGTAGACCGTTTTACGCCCATCATTGTCCTCGAGGCGGGCATGTGGTTCATTCTTTTAAACTTAGACTTAACGAAGAATTTTTTTTCCAAATGCAGGCGAGAGTTAATTCTGGATAGAAGCGTTTTATATTGTTCTGCAGTTAACGAAGAATTCAGAGTAGTAATTTGCATTTTTCCTGCGTTAATATATTTACTTGCATGTATGCGGACTTTCTAGAATCTAACGTACACAAAACAAAATGTAATAATACGCGCAACGAAGTGTATAAATAGTTATTCTTAAAATTACTAGCTTCATTTTTTGACCAATTTTAGCGAAATCTTTAAGTGTCTTTTAAGTTTACTTTTGTGATGTAACACCAGAGTAGACATTGCACACAATTTCTACCCAACACATTAAGGAAGCTGAGTGCAACAGGGGTCAGTCCTAGACATGGAGTGCGGAATCACATGCGGCCGGTTTGCAGACATGAGCAACATTTTTTAATACACGCTGTTACATAAAGTGGTAGACTCTCACACACTGCCGGTAGTGAATGTAAGGTCCACGTATGAGACCAGAGCCTCTGGGTGGCCGCTTTAAACCCACAATTCTCGAGAATAATATGTAATGTCAAGTATGAAAGATTCAAGTCTCGTGTTAACCGGCACACCAACTTCCTTACACTTCGCACCTTATTGTTGATGCAATAAATCAACCTTCCTTAGAAAAGGTAGTAAAGGAAAGTGAGAAGAAAAGACTATTAACCGTAAGAAGATAGAATGATTTGGTCGTTAGCGAAAGGGAATCCCAATGTGACAACAGCAAAAATTGCAATATGAGCATTGGTAAAAATGATTGCTGATGATATGAGGTTTATAATACCCAGAAATTCATACACAGATATCCTCAAGGAGAGGCGTTGGTTAGACCCAGTGACAGGACCCAAAGGCTGTGAGTTCAATACCCGGTTAAGGCAGTGGAGAACTTGGAGAGGGGAATTAACAGGAGATATCTGATAACTGACATCCATTAAACATGGTACGTGAAACTAGAGAACCCAGTGAGCGAAATAAAGGGTTCATTTCCACATGACGCAGGCCGGAGCGTACAACGGTCGAAAAGTTGTAATAAATATGGCGACAATAGTCCGAATAATGTAAATAGTGTTCAAAGAAGAATCAGCAATATTATTGGTTCTGATCTGGCGTCTCGGCTTCAGTTACCTTCCCATCGCCGTAATGTTGCCTCCTTGTGCCTTTTCGCTAGGACACTTAGATTTATGAATTTAAGCGCAGTACTAGACTGGCGTAAAGATCTTATCAATTTACAGTTCAGTTGGCTCGATGTAACCGTAAGTTTTATGCTAACATTTTCTACTCACGCATTTCTCGATTGTGGAACTCTCTTCCAGCTCCACGCTTTCCAGCTAACTTTAATGTTCACAAATTTAAATGCACTATCAATCGCTATCTGCTGACCTCCTGATTACTCTTCTTTTATTCTTGCTCCTTAGTAAAGTTTCTGTTTTCTAATTCTTCTGAACCCAGTAAACCTTGTATAACTGTATAACTCCTTGTGTAACTCCTTGTATACTTTCAACCTAAGCAAAACAGTAGCGAAATCGATTAAGAAAAAAAATGGTAGTATATACATTTTTGGTTGTAATTTAAAATGTTTAAAGAGTCTTTGGTATTAAATGCATTGTATAAATTTCAACTTTGTTTCTTTTTGGATATGGGGCTTACAACCATAACGCATTGAAACACTGGTTCCTGTACGATCAACGAACGTCGAGTCTAGTCAGTATCTTGATTGGGTACCATTTGGAACTACTAGTGCTGTAAGCTTGGATGTCCGGGCGGTTTAATAGATAACGGCTCGAAATTGTTAATCGGAGAGCCGGGTTCCGATTCCAGTTGAGTTCGTTATATTAACTTACGCGCAAATACGTATGAAAAAGGTATGATTCTTCCCCTTTCCCCCAGATATGGGTTAATTAGTAAGAGTTGTATCACTAAATCATTATTATATATAAAAAAGCATTATAAAAGTGTAAAAATAGGTTTTAATACCAGAAATACTTTGTAAAAAATTATTTCCAGAAATAAATATTTGAAGAAAAAAAACTGTTACCAGCAATATGTTTTTGAAAAAAACTATTACCAGCAATACGTTTTTGAAAAAATATTACCAGCTATACGTTTTTGGAAGAATAATATTATCAGCTATACATTTTTTAGGAAAAAACATTAACAGAAAAAAGATTTTTGACAAAACAAAAATATTACAGGAAAAAAAAAAGTTGTCGGCATTAAATGACACATTGAGGTTGATATGCCGCAAAACCAAACAAACCAAACCAAACTACGGTTGATAAAATGTTCCACGGGCTCCGACATACCAATCTTGCGAATGCGTTGTGAGTTGAAGAAACCCCCAGTAGAAATTGATGAATGAAAGAACAGGCTAGATCGACCTTGGGGAGAGAAATGGAATTTAAAGTTACTTATGACATCCAAGTACGGATTACGAGACCCACTCCAGCCTCCACACTGAACTATAGCCAATCATTCCGGCGGTAATGGCGACTGCTGCGTAGGCAGACGGAGATTGTCTGAAGCGTCTGCATGAATCGACTTCAGGTCCACCATTTTCTTTCCTTGCATCTAATAGACGCTGGTGGTTGCGGTGCTGATGTATACCAGCAGTTTCCCGCGCTGACTTTCTATACATGCGCAAAGCTTCCCGGATCCCGAAATCGACCATCAAGACGCCATTTTCGGGTGACCTGAATGTCAATCGCTTACATCCCCAGTGAAATTTTGACGGGTGAGAAAAGCGGCATAGAGGTTTATTTGAGAAGAGCTTTACAAAGAGAAAAAGGGAATCAGATGCTGGGGAGACAGAGAGGAAAATAGAAAAAGAGAAATTCTTAGATGGAGAGGAAAAGAGAAATAAAGTAAGAGAGAGAGAGAGAGAGAGCGAGAGAGAGAGAGTTGTGCTTATTTCATATTCATCACCGTCTAACCTCTGGCTTTCATATCCAAATCACTGGACACTTTTGGCCGTCTGCAATCATTCTTTTAAAACCTAATCCTTTTCGCCACCGGATAACAATCTGCCATCTTGAATCGAACAACTAAACCAAAACCAAATACCGAAGGCGTTTTGCATTCGCATCGTGAAAGAAATAAAACATTTATATGAATACTGGCGTGTATACTTTTTAAATGAAAAATATGTAATGAAGGCTCCGCGTAAAAGCTTGTAAAAGTTTTAATGCCAAATGTATACCGTCCATTTGCTGCATGAACAAAGAGGAATTATTTTCTGAATAGATTAGAACTAGAAAATCTTTTACAACACTATTATTATTCTTATCAATATCAAATACTCGAAGAAGAACAAAAATCAAAATATATAAACATATGGAAGAAAAGTAAGAATTAATATGTATCTACTTTTACTAAATACAGGAGCTCTGATAAAAATAAGTATCAGGACTGTGCTATAAAAAGAAAACTATGACATATATCAATTAAGAATTAATCTCCTTCGAAGTAGCCCCCTTCTAAAGTCATACACATCGTTTCAATTGATGACATTATTCCTAAAACTGCCTTTTAGGGATAGCGAACAGCTACCTCGTCGTATTCTCTTCGGTTTTCTCGATGTCTTGAAATCTTGGTCACTTCGAGTAAGATTTGATTTTTGAAGAGGAAAAGTCGCAAGGGGTAAGATTTAGGGAATATGATAGATGATATAGCTGGGGTATGCTGTCCTTGTCTCCAAACTGCTGTACAGGACGCGGTCACTGATGAAACCTCTTTGGTGTGGTGAAAGGATCACACACTATACACTTTCCTTCCAAACATGACTATAAAAAACGAAAGTGAGCGAAAACGTTATAAATGTGACAAAGTTCAAGGCTAATCTGTGCCAAGTGGCTTCACTCTGCGTACTTTCGTTCCATTACCAAAGCAACAGTCAGGATACTTTTGATCAGACCTCATATTTCTTTACATGTGTGCGTGTGTATATATAAATTGAGTTCTCTCAATCACTGTGTGTTTATCTAAAAATACATACGTTTAAATTCACCTTCTGCCCTGCCGTGCGCCAACTGACTGACGCCAATTCAGCTGGGTTTCGATCCTAGCGAGAGGCAACCGGACGACTAGCCACACTGATGAGCTGTGGATGACAAAAATATTGGCTCCTGAAAAATTAATTTCGGCTGAGCTCTTTGGTTTGAGGTGTGGGTTTGTAAACAGTGACTATTTAAGCTAATATTGCACGACTCTTCGGCAGAATTGAGTCACTGTCAGTCACTGTGTGTTTATCTAAATCTAAAAATAAACACGCTAAAATTCACCTTCATTCCTGTAGTGCGCCAACGGCTTAGTGGTAGAAGTTCCGACTGACGCAAATTCAGTCGGGTTTCGATCCTAGCTAGAGGCAACCGGACGTCTAGCCACACTGATGAGCTGCGAAACAGTCTGTCTGTGGATGACAAAAAAAATATATATATAAGCATAAGAGGCGGCTATATATATATATATATATATATATATATATATATATATATATATATATATATATATATATATATGCGCGCGCGCGCGCATTAACAGCTTCTTCTCTCGCACTTCCCGACAGTTGAACCTCCTTCTTGTTTCCCTGATAGCTATAATCTTCAACTATTCAAATGTAATGTCAATCGAGATCTTTTGATGACTTAATCCTGATCCTCGTCCTTCTCCATATCCTTTCCTCAAACACCCCTCTTTACTCTTGCTCTCATTCAATGTAACCCCTTGTGTGCTAGTGGCAATCACACTTTGCTTGGGGTAAAATTCTTATATATATATACATATATATATATATATATATATATATATATACACATAAATATATATATATATATGTGTGTGTGTACATATAGTAGATACCGAGACTAATTCGCGATAACTAAGGTAATGAATTTTTAGAAATGAAAAAGCTTTCTTGAATCTTATTTTAGCTTTAATTGAAAGGATTATATTTACTATTTCCAATAAGCAAAATACTCTGTAGTGTATTTCAAACAGAAATTATATTGATTGGAATTCGATTCTTTTTTGAGGGGGACTAAAAAGCGCCCTTTTTACTCCTCTTTCATCGCAATATAATTCTGTGTATTAAAAAAATCTTTCAAAAATAAAATATACTTTTCTGAAACTTTATTTGAGGAACATTAACTGATTTAAACTATAATTAATCTGATTTGAAACAAATATTATTTACTTTAAAATTTAAAATTACAGCGAAATCGATTTTAAAAACAAACAGTAGCGATGATTACGTACTTGTTTACATGAAAGACAAGTGCTGATAAGGTGTTGACACGTTCATTATTGTTTTACAGAGACTTTATCTGTTAAAACATAATTTAAGAGAATGACGGGTGAACGCCTTTTTTATATAATTTTTATGTACCACGTAATCTTAAAATTATTGGAAGATATTATACGTCATCTAATTTTACGAATGTTGACTTTAAATTTACTATTGTCATCGCTCTTATTTTCTAATAATATCGTATATGGTCACCCATACTTTCAAAATGGGCGCGTTTATACACATACAAAAAAATTATTTAAAAAATCTTAGTGCGTGATGATTTGTATTAAGCGTTTCAATTTTCGCTTAGTGAATATAGTCTTCACTTAATAAATTAACCTAAGTCTTGCAGAATGTTTAAAAGATTTGAAACATAAACTATTATAATTAAAATTCAAACAATCCTTGTAAAAATTGATTATTCAGCGAAGTTTTTTTTCTTAAGACTGTAGTATCCTTAATATATATTATTTATAAAAGCTATTAAAAGCTTATCTAATTAAATAATGTCATAGATTTATTGCGTTTTTTTATTTTACTATTCGGAGCATATTTTCAGGAAAACAGTAACTACTCGAAAAAAAAAATGGATGATTTACAATCTCCAAGGAAAATCACCGAACACAAATATGTTTGCAGACGGATGGAGAGAGACAGCCTTGTCTATATTATCGGAAATGCTATCAAGTACACCACAGTCTTGGGAGGATAGAGAGCGAGAGAGAAAGAAAAGATACCTTATAGAAATGAAGAGAGATAGACGGAGACACATGTATGAATGGTTGCAAGAACTTCTAAATCACTGTGTTATTTTACGAGAAAAAAGGCGCTAACATTTTCATAGCTTTGTTGCACTGCTGACGCGGTAAAAAAAAAAAGATTTTATCCAAAATTTCGAAGGCGGTAGAAAGGTCTAAAAAATTAATTAAATTAATAAAAAATACTTTGGTCTTTCCTCTTAATAATAACAAACTTTTGACTAAAAACTTTGGTTTTATTAAGTTCGGGGCCTTTTTACATCATGCTATGCTTTTTATTAGCGAATAAGTCGAGGTACATGACATAAAGGTATAGTTACATAAATTTGTACATTTATATCTAACTAGTAATAATAAAAATACACAAAGAAATCAATTCAAAAACGTAGAAATGACTAAAATTAACGTATTTTCAATCCAGAAGAATTCTTTTTTCAAAACTGTATTCAGTCAATAACTAGAGCGTCATTATTCAATAAATCAATAAGTGTTCAATGAACCTATCATAATAGACCTTACTTCAGAGTTTTGCCTCAAACCGCTCATTTAAATCTATTTATAAAATTTTTCGAACATCTGACCCTGAGTCTAAATTCAGTAAATACAGTGTCACAAAGGAACTGATGCGACGGTAAACTATCTCTAGGTTCTTCTAGTCAATTTCAAACACACAAAATCAGTGACATGAGTTTAGGCGCTCAACTCATGTTTCTCGTAATATTTGACTCAAGGGCGAGTTTTACTGCAAGCCGTCTGTCAGCGCTATTTGCTACCGGCAAAAGGAAAGCCGAGATGATTGCTGTAGAGAGTTAGTTTCAATCTTTGTCCAAGCTTGTTAACCACAAAGATCTAGAAACAATTTTAAAGAAAACTCGAAATTACTTTTTGGGTTGATAATTATATTGGATTTCTTTTCAAAACAAAATTAAAGATGATTGGATTTTGCCAGTGTTTCACTAAGAATTATCAAAAAAACCTAGGGCCGAGCATCGTTATACTCTATGCGATCAGTCAGTTAGGTGACATGCGTGATACAAGCGATCATGTATCTTTCGATACATGACTGACGGGGCAGATTTTTCCCGCAGTATTTCGCCACTTATTCCTGCGGTAGACCAGTTCGAACTCGGCTCTCCGATTCCTCAATCCAAGTACTGATCCAATTTCTGCATATCTCTTACTGCGGTAGAGCAAAAACAGTACATCATAGCGCTTTTGTTGTAAGCGCAATACTGCTGAAATGATCTAACTTAGGGAAGAAGTCAATTTCCAGTCGAATAATGTCTCCAATAATTTTTAAGTAAGTTTGCATGAATTGGCAAAAAAATGTTCAACGGAGATAATATCAAGCCTGTTAACTGCTAATATACAGAAGATTTTCTTTTTCAGTTAATAAAGTAAAAACATTAATAAGCAAAGAATATCCTGGACCTCTAGGCACTATTCACCGTCAGTCATAGTGGCATGTTAGTGATACTATTTTAATAATAATTCTTAATAATAATTTAGCTGAATTATAGATAGCGTTTGGAAATGATTATATGAAATGAGTTTAGGGATGCAGGGATGTCATCTAAACGGTTTGAAAATAATTTGAAAATATGTGGAAAATATTTTGGAATATTGAGATTAAAACGAATTTCACTGGCCAAAGCAACAGACTAGGCATTCGGGTAAACAGTGTATTTTCCTTTGGCGGATTAGCGAAAAATTGGAAGAAAGTGAAAAATAAAGGAAAAAAAAAAGATATTGGTTGAGAACTAAAAAAAAAAAACCAAAACTAAATAAAAACAACAAGAAATACAAAACAAGACACACTATACTAAGACTGAAACTGAGTGACGTATCCCATAAATCTCCAAAAGGTTTCAGATATTCCTGTCGTAAGATTGAATGAAATACAATCCTTAGACAAACTTATTGTAATGGAGCAAAAACGGTACATCATAGTGCTTTTATTGTTATCGCGATACTGCTGAAATAATTCAACCTAGAGAAGTAAGCCAGAGGGTCGAAGGACAAAAATCTCAAACAGACAAAGTATCGAACGGACAAAGTTCCGAACGGAAAAAAAACTCGGACTGACGAAAAGACAAAGTTGCAAAAGGACAAAATGTTGAACAAAGTAAAAACGAACATATAGTCAGGATTTTAAAAACTCGGTTCAGATAATTAACCTATTCTAAACTTTTTATTACTTAGCTTTGGCATCATTTAATAAATGGCCGTTAAAGTAATAATTTCTCATAAAAATTCTTTTTAACTCCATACTGTAGTTTGAATGTTGACGCGTGTTCCAAAAAAAGTTAGTAATTATATATTTTTTTTTCATCGGAGGTTTTTATATTAGTTTAAAATTAAAAAAAAATACCGGCAGAATACTGGCATGCTAAGTAAATTAAAGGTATTCTATTGTGGGGCACATTTCTGACCTTTCGATATTTTGTCAGTTCGACTCCTTTCGGTTCGATACTTTGTCCATTCGACAATTTGTTCGTTCCTCATTTAGCCCGTTCGACACTTTGTCTGTTCGACATTTTGTCCATTCATCATTTTGTCTTTCGACACTTTGTCTTTCGACACTTTATCTGCACACGGTCCAATCGGGCTTCAAATTTACGGATCCGACCACAACAGTCAGCGAGAATTTACGAGTGGTTATTGTAGATTTGAGGATACTTACTTTTATTTGATCCCAACCAGTGTCTTCCAGGTAGCTCTGGTAAATACAAAGGAAATTTCCGCTGTACAGTAATTTGATCCGAAGCCTAATCCGCCAATAACAACTGGTGTTAATATCCAGTGATTGCAAGAGTGGAAAAAGGAATACTGTTGCCATATTTTGGGTTAGAGCTACCAATCTTCACTTTCCATCCTTGACAGCGTTCAAAAGCATTGTGGGTGATGAATTATATCCAAACCGTCGAAACTTCACCACACTATCGCTACTCTATCGCTCTATCGCAAATGTTCACAGGAGCTGTTTTCCTTAGTTCCACCAGTTCAAACCTTCATAGTTAAGACCCGTTATGCCAGGTACATGGAGTCGAATCATCATTCCTTTCTCATTCCGTTGGCAAGAAGAAAATGCCATTCAGACTGATTCTTGAAACCAAAACACAATAATAATATTCGAAGTCCAATGAAGGATAGATTTTCGGTATGGCCAAACTGCAGAAAGTATAACTGAAAATGTCAAGTACAAAATTAAATGGATGTTATTATTCAATGTGGCCATGATAAAGAAACGGATATTATGGTGTGTGTTAAAGACGAAAAAAATGCCTCGTCATGAATATTGCCTGTCTCGGAGACTGGAGAGTAATCGAAAAAGAAGAGGAAAAACATGCAAACTATGATAGTTTAAAATAGGAAGTGTACAACTTATTGCTAACGATGAGAATGGAAATAATTGTCATTGTTATTAGTGCCCTAGTGGCCAAAAGAACTGAACTGACGAATTGGCGGTAGAAGATCGGGGTGGGGGCGTCAATGTCAAGACTGCACACGTTGGAATTACTTGTCATCTCTAAAGTATTATCGAATAATAATGAAAGTTTGCCGCCTCATTTCACTGGTTTTGGACAACTTGTTCTTTGTTCACATTTCCAGGAAAGTGGTGGCACGACAGATTAATGGATTGCGGTTCAGACTGAGGAATCGGAGAGCCGAGTTCGAATTCCAGTCGAATTCATTAGATTCACTTACGTGCTAATAGCTTTGGGAAAGGTATGATAGCCTTGGGTGGCAACAGGTCTAGGAGGAGGAAAACACTTAATTCACACCAGAGAGGGTTGGGCTCCGTCATGCTATCTTATCCAAGACATACCACTTCTGCTGCAGTACATGTGGTGCCCCTACGACCGTAATGGGTCACGGGACTTGTGCCCGGTTTTGGGGTAAATATTATTAATAATAATGACAGACTCCCGAAAAGATGCTTCCTTGATTACTGCAATCCTCAAGTCCACAGCTATCTATCCTATATATCCTCATAACCTGCAATTACGTCTTCCTCCTGCGTCCATACAATAAGCTTATTCAATAGCCTTTTGCCTTCAGTTGGTCTTGGGATTTGTATTAGGTAAATAAATAAATAAATAAATAAATAAATAATAATAATAATAATAATAATAATAATAATAATAATAATAATTAGATGAACAACAACAACAACAATAACAACAAGAGGATATGGAAATCGTTTTAGGTACTATCGAGAAAATAAGATATTCCAAACGAACCTCAAAAAGTTTTACAGGGAAATTGGAGAAGCAGTTATAGAAGTCAAAAGGTCATCATGTATTGAAGAAGTGCAGGCATTTTGGGAAAATATTTGGAGCAACCCAAATGAATATAATCCCAACGCAGAGTGGATCAGACGAGAACAAGAAAGAGTGAAGGATAAACCCGCACAAGAATGGAAAAATATAACCAAGAATAATGTTAGGCAAGCTCTAGCAAAATCCCCAAAATGGAAATACTCAGGAAATGAAAAGTACACACCTTTTGACCCTATCACCTGTAATCAATTCATAAAATTCCTGCACAGACTTTATCAATGCTAATTAGTAACCCCAATGAAATTCCAGAATGAGTCACTGATGGTATTACATATTACTTTCTTTTAAAACACTTTTTCAGGAAAATTGGCCTCTCAGGACCACTTCTTGCTGTTTCCATTATTGAGTGTGTGTGTGCTACGAAAAACTGTAATGGCAGCATCGTTAAGACTATCATCGGCACCAATTTTGAACTCTTTAAGATTCTTACGTATAATCGTGCTTGTAAAATCTACATCTCAAGTGTCTTTTGTTGAAAAGGAAAGCGGCATCATCAAACAACAGCATAACGCAAAGAGAAATAATAAATTTAAATATGGACATGATAGAACATATAACGACTTTAATAACGTTCTTGTAATGAACAGCCAGGGTAAAAATAATGACGTAATTGCAATGGTTACGAAAGGCAATAATGTAAAGAACTAATTCAATTTTGATGAATGAAATATTTTCCGTAATAATAACATTACCGATTCCGAAGTTGGCATTAACGATTTTGGTAATAGTGACAGGAATAACAGAAACAAAGTCATGAGGCAAGAGTTTTAAAAGCGAAACCAATAAAACAAGAAGACAGCGTCAGAAAATATTCGTGTCAGCCATTATCACGAATAGCTTGTAGCAACTGGCTTGTAGACTATAGGTTTTCATGATTTGAATACTGTTAAAAAAAACGGTGAATAATAAAGAACGCATTTTATATTAATCTGAACGAGACAGTGCTTATCCTGAAGATGAAACATAATTGTTTGTTGACAAAGAAAATTGCCATGATAAAAAAAAAATTGCCTTAAAAATATTCATATAATTTTTGTTTTAATTTCTTTGTTATGTCGGGTCTCGTCTTAACGTGAGCGATCATAGCTGTCCACATCTTTCTATACTCAAACAGACCTTTAAAGCTAAGATACGCCACGCTATGTCCACGGTGTCAAACCACCCTTTTTCTAAGAACAGACTCCGACGTGGACGAGGATGCTTTTTCTGTATATCATTGCTTGTGTAGAGAATTTAAACTTCTTCTTCTTCTTCTTCTTCTTCTTCTTCTTCTTCTTCTTCTTCTTCTTCTTCTTCTTCTTCTTCTTCTTCTTCTTCTCCTCCTCCTCCTCCTCCTTCTCCTCCTCCTCCTCCTCTTCTTCTTCTTCTTCTTCTTCTTCTTCTTCTTCTTCTTGCTAAAAATGGAAAGATCATCTTACTGACAACAAAGTCTGGCTTTGAATTCAAAGTTGTTGTTCTCCTAAACTGATTGCCAACGAAGGCTAGAAAACACAGCCTGTCCTGCTAACTCATAGATATATTTAAACAGCAAATGAAAACTCCGCCGAAGAGTGTCCCTTTCGTCTCTACTGATGTTAATTCAGGAAGAAAAAATTGTTAATTAAGCCTGGGCCGAGAAATCCCCCCCCCCAATTGTAACCTCAGAATAAATGACATAATCTCCGATCACTGGGAGTCTTTTTAAGAACCATTCATGGATGATCAGACCACTGCAAATAAAATTACAAGAATCAAAGAATATATAAAAGGAATATTCGAAAATTATATAAAATTATGGTCAATAAATCTCCGTCGAAATCAGCTAAATGCGACTAGTGATAAAGATTGACTACTGTGAAATACCATAACACCTACTACTAATAATTAAGATGTCAATATATACATGTAGTTAGGTAATGAAATGTTTGGTAATCCGTATGGATAATCCCAAGGAGGATGTTATCCAGAGAGCGCAATGTAAACAAAGAGCGAATATTAGTTAATTTAAAAAACAGACAAACTTAAGGGTTCATATATTATATTTTATTTTTACAACGAAGATACTGCATTTATCTGCATTTTGTTACTCATATAATTTTAAAAAAGCATATAAAACCAATGTTTCCATCGTATTAAATAAATCTGATTATAGTTCAAAATTACAACAAATACTTGACAATCACACCAAGCTTAAATAGTCAACAAAAGTTCTATTAACCAACTGAAATTGAAAATCAACAAACTGATTGCAGTCAACAACACAGAACAAGACAAAATTTCCCAAAATTCTGGGCTGACGTTCATATCACGTTGAAACATTAGTTTCCGTACGTATTACCGAAGTTAAGTAACGTCGAGACCAGTCTGCACCAAGACGGGTGACCGATTGGAGATATCAGGTACTGTTTGCTTGCATGTGCGGTTAATGTAATGGATAATATCATGGAATTGTTAACCAGAGATGCAAGTTCCATATTCAGTTCTCTTCCTTACGCGTAAATACTCTTGGGAAAGGTATGAATTCACCTCTTCTGCCCTAGCTACAGGTTAATTAGTAGGACTTGTATCCTTAAATCATTATTTTCCCAAAACAAAATTCTTAAAAAATAAAAATATAAGTTACTTTTTGGTTTTAAATAACCTGCAAACAATTACGTTCAAAATATAGTTAGTTGAAGCCATAAAATTGTGTTGAAAATATTTAGATTTTGACATTAAATAACCCATAGAGGTGTTGATATGCCGCTAAACGAAACCAATCAATAAACCAACCAACCAAGCAACAAAACTACTAACATGAAAAACTCTTTTCTGACATTAATCCATATAATATCCTATAGTTTCTTAAAGAAATCAAACTGTATTCCAAAATGTAACTGCAACCAAACCACAACATAAAACGCGCATATCAGCGCCTCTAGTAATTATGTCCACACTAATATGTATATGTCCAAAAGCTGAGTATCATCTACCATGTACTCAATTGTGAAAGCAGAATAACATATAGCATATTTTTATTACTTTAAACCTGCCAAGAAAATTGAATTTTGGTATTAAATGACCCATTAAACAAACACATCAAATCAAAGCTCCCAAGAAAATTCAATTTCGGCATTAGATGACCCATAAGGAGTTGATTTACCATCAAACAAACAAATCAATCAATCAAACAGAAAACCTTCAGGATTTTGATCCAATTTGTTTAAAATCCCCATTTAAAATTTATCTTTTATCTGTTGCTGATCTGAACGCAACAGTTCCAGTCTCCTATGAACAGAAATTTTGTGCACCTTTAATCTTTCAGATAAAATTGTGTCGGCTGAACCAATTAAGATGTTTAGGATGTTATCTCTTATTTCTGCTGTTAATCATGAACAGATGTTGATGTCCAGTCGATTCGTTCGCCATCTTTAACTCCGTCGGATTTTAGTATCTTTTTATGAGGTAGAGTTGTTAGACCCATGTCCAATCGGTTTTGAATTCAGATTTCTCCTTCTCCAAGACTGGTAACCAAAGCTAAAGTGCTCAGTCTAACCTAGATTGAAGAAGAGACGGAATCATATCTTTTGTTGGAAGGGAATGTTCCATTCTCCCTATTGTCTATTGCGGACTGACTATATCAGTAAATATATATATAGAGATTGTGTGCACAGGACATACCTGAGTCTAGCTTCGGGAATTGCTAGTCTGCTACCCGAAACCCTGTCTTTCAGTAGTGTATTCTCTTTTACAATAAATATCTCTTTCTTTCATCTACGCGCGTGTTGCTGTTCCTTTCAGTCGAGTAACACCTTTGTCTGTTTGTAACCTCTTTAAGGATACAACATCTTTCAAAAGATATTTGTGCAAAACGGAACGCTATGCCTTCAGCTTGGGATTAGATCTAGACACTCCAAACCTACTCTGTGCCTATAACCACTACGCTACGCATACCCTACAATATGGCAATACTGAATAATTTCGCTAGAAACAAGGAAATGAGTGATGAACTGCTACGTGATATTTGTCCTTCTGTATGTTAGTGAGTGTTGGGCGATCTCCTCAAAGATGAAGAGTAAACTTGAAGCAACATAAATGTGGTTCTACAGAAGGATACTGAGGATACCATAGCCTGAACATGTGAGCAACGACGAAGTTTTAGAGAAAATGGAAACAAGAAGGAAACTAATACTTATCCGGAAGAGACAGTTGAGATTTCTGGGGAACATAATGAGGAAAGAGGGCTTGGAAAATAAGATACTCACAGGGCAGATAGAGGGCAAGAGGGACAGAGGAAAACAACGCATAAAATACTTGGCGAGCTTGAGTAATGGATGGCAGAACAGGATTTAGGAGAAATAAGAGAAAGTTTATTAAGAGCTATAAGGGACGAAGTTGGGGAGAGTCATGATCGATAACATCCTGAGGGTACACGGTGCATAAAAGAAGAAGATGCAATGTGAGAAATCTAAGTTGGTATACAAAGAAAAAAATAACTTCTGCTGTTTCACTATAGCTACAACCATTATAATGGATGAAAGTCGCGATTTATTTGTTTAACACATCCTACCTAGGATAGCAGTGCTGTTAAATACCCACAGGTTATATAAACAACTTGAATGAAATAAAATGTGCATTTGTTTGCTTAACATCTCAGATGTGTTGCCCCCATGAACACTGATCATTTTTTTTATTTGCTAACGCAAGAAAAAAACAGTAAGGGTGAGATTATGACTGGACTTTATTTTACGTTGGCCTCCACTGCATTTTAAGCGCCAGCCTCGTATCAGCTTTACGAAGCAGCAGGAAGCACACACTTCCGTTGGTAGTGAGAAACAGATCGGCTAATAACGATCTGTAGAGACGGGGATGGAAATTGAGGACTGGGGTGCGGGGTGGGGATGAAGTTTAAGGTTGTCAGCCATGCGAAAACAAACACGACTGTTTACTTAAAATCGTGCATGGTAGGCACGTCTGGCGTCACGTGCAGAACATTGATACTTTTGATCGATGTCGATCTGAGATTCCCCGGCGGTACCAAGAATGGTCAATAGAAAAACGATAGCACGCACTCAAAGATGGAACCGAGCTATCTCTCTACTTATCTCAATCGGTTTAATTCCCGGTCTGCCTGCCTGTCTGTCTATCTCAATCAGTTCAAATCTATTTCAGTCTATATCTTTCTTTCTTTCTTTCTTCCTTTCTTCCTTCCTTTCTTTCTTTCTTTCTTTCTTTCTTTCTTTCTTTCTAAACTGATTCAAATCAATTTCCTTCTATATCTTTCTTTATTTCCTTCTAATTCAAATCTATTTTAGTCTATATCTTTCTTTCTTTCTTTCTTTCTTTCTTTCTTTCTTTCTAAACTAAATTGGTTCAAATCTATTTTAGTCAATGTCTTTCTTTCATTCTTTATCTATCTATCTATCTATCTATCTATCTATCTATCTGAGTCAGTTCAAATCTAATTCAGTTTCTTTCTTTCTTAATCTGTTTAAATCAAATTTTTTGTCATAAAGCCATATTACCAAATTACTCTTGGAGCGAGAAACTGATTTGTGAAGTAATCACTTACCGACGAGTCTATATATATATATATATATATATATATATATATATATATATATATATATATATATATATATATATATATATATATATATATAGACTCGTATTATGTTGTATTATTCATGTAATGGCGAACAGCCGTTGGGCGCATAAGAAGTCTAGGAAAATATATTTTTTACTAGGATTATCTCATCACGTGTTCGCAGTTGTGGTTCACTCAGGTGAGGATTGAACTCGCAACAAAATAATATAAATATCAGACAAATTTTAATGCAAATATAATGTCGTTGATTGATTCTCGTGTCCGTTGGGAGATTGTATCCCCAAAACTAATAATGAACGAACAAGATTAAATTCTTACATTGGCCATGCATATATCACACTCTCTCGTAGGTTGACTTGGCACTTGTCAAAGTTTAGTGGAATTCGCGCTTATAAAGATCAAGATATCACAGATAACCAATATATATATATATATATATATATATATATATATATATATATATATATATATATATATATATATATATATATATATATATATATTGCGTGTGTGGCCGAATAGTTAGAAAGTTCGCTTTTTGATTTTTTTTTTCTTATGTTTGGGTTAAGCTTTTAAACCTTTTACTAGACTATGAAATTTTAAAAATTTATGCTAATTATTTAATGCGAAAATTTGTTGATGTCGGCAAAAAACTGTTAACTCATGTCTATGGTCTAATAACTTTTCATTATTTAGAAACTTAATGATGTGTATTTCTTCATGTAAGCATAAAAGGCATGGGTCATCCCAGGTTTTACAAGTTCTTGTTATATTTATTATTTTCCATTTTACTTTTGGTGTTTTATTCATTTCTTTTAAATGCCAAAAATATTTGGATAGAGATGTCTGATTTCTATTTCTAATATTATTGAAGGAGCTTTTGTGTTGTCTGCATTTTAATTTTAAATTCATTCTTCGTTGAACCAATGTATATCCTATCAGTTTTAGGACTCTCAATGGATGAGATAGTGCATTGGTATACCACGGATTTTGTGCGGCATTTATTTTTCAACGGGCAGTCTTCAGGGTTTCTACAATCACTTAATTTTTTATTATTTTTGTCTAATTTCACTTTAGGATTTTTTATTAATACTGTTTTGGCATGCGTGTTTTTCCAGGATTTTATTCTTATGTTTTTTATGATTCTTTCTAGATTTTCAGTGCAGCTCTAACTTAATCTTAAGGTGTTTTTATTAAAGATCTTGCTAAGCCCGCTATTAGTAGGAAAGTTTTTTTCAATTAAAGGAACTTATGTCCTAGCATAATACTAACCATTTGGTTGAATGGAGGGGTATACCAAATTATTTTTCTTTTCGTGTATTTTTTTCTGGTTAGTACTATTGTTTTTATAATTGATGTTAGCGTTTTTGTATCCTCTATTTTTTAGGGCTGTGTTATAAAAATTACTGTTGTTGGAATATTTCCTTAATCGAGGAGTTCATGCTGATTCTTTTCTCTATTGATGTCGGTATATGCTTAATTATAGATGCAGGCTGGTTTGACTTAGGGTGTACATACAAGGGATTAGTGTTAGGTTTTCAAATAATTATAATTTAAGCTCTACTTCTGTATGGTGCACCATAACACTTAGTTTTTATGATTGTGTCGAATATGTGACACTTCAGTTACACAAATGACCGACATACATGTCTACATATATTGCAAGAACAAAGATCTCTGGACATGGCCACAGGAATATTTGCTGACGCTATTCGTCGCCGTCTTTCGCCGATTTTAAACGTAGGAGCTGAAAACACCACCACTGGTTCGAAATTGAAATTTAACACCAGTGTCCATATCACCAAAGTCATATATGTGCATTACTGAGAAGAAGAGAGCAAAGACCACGGGCCATGAGACAACCTTGTTTCATGCCATTTATAACATCAAAGGAATACGAAAATTCCCCATCAGATACAACAACAGTTTTCGTCCCCTTGAAAAGGGCATTATGACATTTAACATTTTGTCTGAGTTTTTTTAAGAACTTCCCAGATTGCTTCACGATTTGCCGTTCCGAAAACCTTAGTAAGGTAAAAAAACACCATATTCTCGGAGTGCCGGTTTGGAAACACCACAACTGGTTTGATGAAAGCAATGCTGAAGTCTAGCTATTCATAGAGCAAATGCACAGCTTACATGATGCATGGATTAATGATAAAAACTCTTCTGCAAAGAAGACTCAGAACTTTTGTCGTGACCCTGATAAAGTGTCAGCGTCACGATACAGTCTGATAGGCCTTTTAGAAAGGAGATCAATTTCCTTGCAGGATGAGATTTGATTGCGATGCCAACACCTGATATGCGAGCCTCATTCACGCTCTTACCAAACCAGAAAAATACATAATCTCCTTCCATTTCCTCAAGTTGCGATGAGCCAGTAAGACGGGTTCACTGACAGCAGTTTTATCAATGCTGTAGTTCTTCAGCTAAAGAGAAACTAAAGTATTTTTCGTTCTGGTGCCGAGTCACTGTCTTCGAGTGTGCGTTTCAAAGGGCCAATATTCAACTTCTTACATTTCTTCTTCGGACTGCAATACTAGATAACTAGAAAGATGCAGCTGGCTACCAAGTTGAGATTGTGAGAAAAACAATGTTTAAGGCTCCTTTTCTCGCCCCCTTCCCGCAAGAGTTTGATGCTGTAAGTTTTTCTTCTCAACCATTGATGGAAGTGTAGCTTGGGAACACCCGTGATTTTCTTGCTCAGGTCTGTTTAGACGCCGACACACACAAATATATCCATATATATATATACATTCAGGCATACATACACACACATACTTATGCATATACAAATATAACACACAAATCCGCATATACACATATACAAATAGATTTACATTGTTTGGGGCTTTACAATTTTCTCATAGCTGGGACCCTAACAGGTGATACAACAGTGGGTCAGTGTGGACCTGGATACACCAGCAATCAAGAGGTGGTTCCGCGCTCAAAACATCCAATCTTCCGATGAGAGGCCTTGCTCTCAGGTGTAGTTTATCGTCATACCCAAGTCAAATATATATATATATATATATATATATATATATATATATATTCGTGTGTGTGTGGTTGTTTGTGGGTATGTTGTGTGTGCCTATTCGTCTGTATATCTTTGTTTCTCTCTCTCTCTTCCCCCCTCTTTCTCTTTGGCTTGTTAATTTTAATGCAACAGAGAAACGCTTTGATGACTTTTTGGGCTTCGTCTAGGGATCTGGCCACATTTTAATGCCTCCAAAACGAAACTGCTCTCATTTAATCCTTTGGGAAAATCTTTTTTCGTCTTCCATCTCTATGGCTGATGCTAGCCCCTAGGAAAGTGATTGATTGCGCCTTCTCGGACAAGAAGTGGAAAGATTATATTGAATCAGTTGTTAGGTCTTCTACTTTGAAAGTTGGTTCACCGTGTAGTGCTAGACATTTTTTCTCGGCAGAATCTATATTGCCCATTCATATGGTTACCACTCGTCCATGCTTTGAATGTTGCTGCCACATCTGCTCTGATTCTTCAGGTATGTATTCTTTGCATTTCATCAAGCTCCTGGTATGTATTTAGAGATTCTTGATGAAATGCAAAGAAGAATCTCTCATGTTATTGGTCCTGACCTGGCATCTCGGCTTCAATCATTTTCCCACCGCCGTAATGTATCTACTCAGGTCCTTTACTATATATATATATATATATATATATATATATATATATATATATATATATATATATATATATATATATATATTGTCATGGCAATTGTTTTGATGAACTTTTCTCTATGTTAGCTAAACTTCATGAATTTATGGGCAGTAAAAAAATTGTCGGCTAGATTCGATCATTGTACGGTTGAAATGACTAGATATAAGTTTATGCTAACAATTTCTTCTTTCTACTGAACTTTCATCTTCAAAGAGTTAAATGCAATTCCATTCTTCTGTTTTCTTAAGTTCAGTTCTTTTATTGTTCTCTCCCCATAATAATCTTTCTCATGTTCTCTCACACTCAATCATCTCTTGCGTCTTAGTGGCTTTATTGTCTTGCTTGGGGTGAAATGATTAAGAAGAATTTCTGCACATTTCGTCAGTCCCCACGTCGAATGTTCTTCTTTGAAAAGTACGATAGTTTGATGCTCAAAATCAGAGAATTGTTTAGCCATAGAACGAAAGACGAAAAATTACATGACGTTCCACAAGATGGAGCAGTAATTAATCAATCATAAAAGAACCAATCAGAGGCAAGTAATTACGCGAAAGTCGAATGGTTATTCAAGGTCATGAATACTGAAGAAATTTCTTCAAGCTTATTCAAAGTCAATTATTACTGAAAGATAAAACAGTGATAATCAATTTGAGGCTTTATTTTTACTGCGCACCCTTTATATATATATATATATATATATATATATATATATATATATATATATATATATATTAGTGAACGTGCATAATACGTAACGTGCATAGCTCGTAGGTATAAACATAATGCATGTTTATCAACAGACTCAATTATATACCCGACATATATTTATCAAGAGACTCGAGCATAAACACTAATAAGGTGTACGCAAATAGATTGCAGTATCATGAACCTTTACCCATTTCAATATTAACTTACTCAGTAAGGGTTTGTAAATTTGAACTTTTGTCGCTTTGTATGTGACTTCATTTGCTGCACAAAAAGCTTATCCTGCCACTGAATTTGAATTTCGTGTTGTGTTGTCATATCCTGTTATGACAACAGAAAACAACTTTGAGTGCAATTAACACTAAAGATACTGCAACTGAGAGGCATTGAAAAAGAATGCAGTGAAAAAGGAAGAAATATTAATAAAGCAAAGTGCTAAGCGTTAAATTACACAATCCAATTAAAACCAAAACTATTATTTTTCTCTTTTTACTCAAAAGAAAAAATAGATAAGATAGTCATTAACGATCTAAAGAGTTGCATTCTTCTTCTAAGCGCCCTGTCTCTTCAGGATTCTGGTGATCATGGCTCTCCACAATTTCCTGCCATTTGTAGCTCTTAATAAATGTTGTCTTTTTCTTATACCTCCTAAATCTGGTTCTGCCATCTATTTACTCAAGATAGGTAGGTTACGCGTTGATTTACTCTGGCCGTCAATATGTCATGTGAGTATCAAACTTTCCAAGCCCACTTTCCTCATTCAGTGAAATTTCAACTGTCTCTTTCTGATGTTAAGTATAAGTGTCCTTTTTATTTCCATTTTCTCTAAAGCTTCGTCGTTGCTCACATGTTCAGTCCATGCTATTCTCAGTTGCCTTCTGTAGAACCAGATTAGGAAAGAATGAGAAAATCATGGCTAAATTCGGGACACCCTTCAGCATCGTAAAATAAACAGTAAATGCCGTGGGAAAATGGCTAAGCCTGATGAGTGTGGATTTGTAGGTTGGTTGTAGGGGGGTGCAGAGAGTGATAGTGAGGGAAAGGACTGCGTGTAGGGGATTGAGGAAAGGGTAAAAGAAGAACGGGGATCAAGGCAACAGAAGATGATGATTGACGTTGCATTTAAATTTTTGAAGATTGTAGTTATCAGGGAAGCAAATAAGAGGAAGGGAGTTCTCCTGTGGTGAAGCGCGAGCAAAGAATCTGCTGGAGTTCCACTACTTTCCTCCGTCTAGCTTGCCTTCAAGATGTCCGATGAGTGTCAAATTCTCCAAACCTTCTTTTATCGTCATGTGCTTAGAAATGTCAACTCTCTCTTTCTGATTCTGTCCTTTTTGTTTCTATTTTCCCTAAAACCCGGCGTTGCTCTACATCTTCAGTCCATGCTATTCTCAGTTGCCTTCTGTATAACCAGATTTGGAAAGAATTGTATTACGAGAAGCTCAAACTGAGAAAATCGTGGCTAAATTCGGGACGCCCTTCAGCATGGTAAAATAAACGGCTAAGCAAGATGATTATGCATTTATTGGTGAACATAGTGATATGTAGACTCGTGCAGTATTTACTGTCATTATATTTAGTTCCTTAGCTTTACGGACGTGATGCTATTTATATCGGTGTCTCTCTTCCGATACACATTTGAATACATTGAAAATATCTTGCTTTCTCAACACCTTCGAGGCCAAAAATTTTGGGGGGGCGTTTGTAGTCTAAATGACAGTGAATGTTAACAATCTACTCACCGATGAAGAGACTTGTGACAACAGATACGTGGTTAGGCAAACGGATGCTGAGAATACCATGGACTGAAGATGTGAGCAGCAACGAAGTTTTAGAGAAAATGGTAAAAAAAAAAGGAAATCTATACTTAGTTTTACGGCCCAAGTTCCTTGTACCGCGGTGATGGTCCAAGGTAGAACCAATGAAGAATAACTCGAACACAGGTATGGAATAACAAAGATATATTACAAACAGAAATATAATACAAAGAAGTAGAATTATTATTAAGTGTACCACGGAGATGGTCTAAGGTTAGAACCAATGAAGAAACTATTAGTAATGACTATCAGATTGGGTTAGAGTGAACTAAGTTGTCTCGACAAGTATCACTATTCCAATGTCTTACAATAATCGTCTGACTCTGTCTCTGACTGACTCTCTCTCTCTCCTGCTTCCTCTTGAGGCGCAGTATTTATGATGTCCGGAATAGTCCATTATTATTATGAGTAAGTTCCCATAACACTTAGAATCAGAAAAAAAGACAGTTGAAATTCCTAGGGCACATAATGGAGAAAGAGTGCTTAGAAAGTTTGACACTCACATGGCAGAGTGAAGGAAAGAGGACCAGAGGAAAACATCGAATAATATACCAAACGCGCTTGTGTAAATGTGTAGGAGAGATAGCAAAAAGATAAATACTTCTAAGCGCTAAAAAGGAGAGAAATCTGTGGAGAACCATGATTGTCCATGTCCCCAGGGGACACGACGCATAAAAGAAGTGTAATCTAAGAATAGAGAGTAAATGTCATTGCTGGAATGCAGGTATCTGTCACGGGTGTACACAGAAGAGTAGGCGCAAATTTCAAAGAGAGACTTTTTTTTCTTTCTTTCTTTCTTTCTTTCTTTCTTTCTTTCTTTCTTTCTTTCTTTCTTTCTTTCTTTCTCCCCTACTACACCTCATTTTTATTCTTTTCAACTGATCTTTTCCTTTTTTCTCTCTTTCTTTCCTTTTCTTCCGATCTTCCTGATTTCCCTCCGTCTTTCTCTTTCCTTTCATCCCGTTTTCTTTCCTTTCCCTCCTTTCTTTTATCCTCGTTTGTTTTTCATCTTTTATCAACCTCTTTTCTAATCACACATTCGTCCGTCTCCATCCCACTCTCCCGCTATTCCTTCATTTTCTTCCTCTTCCTCCTTCTCACCGTAATTCCGTTCTCTCTGTCTCCATTCCTTCCTCTTGCTGCCTTCCTTTTCTTTCTTCTCTATTTTCTTTTCTCTCTTATTGCTTCTTCGAAAAAAAGAAACAAAATAATTTTTTTTGTTTCTTTTCGCTTTTCTTTTACCTTTCGCGTTTTAACTTTCTTATTCTTTCCTTTTTCTTTTAACGTCTTTGTTCTTGCTTCCTTTTCTTTTTGCTTATCTTTTTCTCCCTCTTTCCTTCTTTAATTATTTTCCTTTTTTCTTTCCTTCCTTCTGCTTCTCCTTTTCCTCCTCTTCCCTTCTTTAAATATTTTCCTTCCTTCCTTTTTTCTTCTTTGCTTCCTTCCTTTGGCTTACCTTTTGTCTACTTTTTTCCTTCGTTAACTGTTTTTCGTTCTTTCTTTCTTCCTTTTTTGTTCCTTTCTTTCTTTCTTTTGTTTGTTTGAATTTTTTCTTCCTCTGTCCTTCCTTAACTATTTTCCTTCCTTTTTTGCTTTCTTCCTTCCTTTCTTTTGCTTGCCTGTTTTTTTTGACTCTTTCCTTCGTTAAATATTTTCCTTCCCTCCTTTATTCCTCCTTTCTTTCACTCCTCCCTTTCTTTTGTTTGCTTTTCCCCCTCTTTTCTTCTTTAACTATTTTCCTTCTTCCTTCTGTCTTCCATTCCTTCCTTCCCTTTCCTTGCCTTTCCCCCCTTTCCTTCTTTAATCATTTCCTTTGCTTCAATCCATCCTCCCTTCCTTCTTTCCTTCCGACCCTCTTTGATTCCTTCTTTTCATTGACTTTTTCTCTCTTTCCTTCTTTAACTATTTTCCTTCCTTCCTTCCTTCCTTCCTTCCTTCCTTCCTTCCTTTCTCTTGCCTTTTATCTCCCTCTTTTCTTGTTTAACTATTTTCCTTCCTTCCTTCCTTCCTTCCTTTCACCTCTTTCCTTATTTAAGTATTTTCCATCCTTTTTTTCTTCGTTCCAATTTCCGCTTTTTATCTGAACCAACTTCATTCCGATAATCCATTCTCTTTTTTGCTTCTTCTGTTAATCTCCCATCCCATCCCTTTTACACCTAACCTGCCCGGAATCGCCTTTCATTCCTCACCAGTGAGGACAGGAATAGCACCCCACCGCCTTATACAACCCCATTTTCCATCCATTTCACTCTAATTTTATCCCAAGCTCCATTTATTTTTCCACTTCACTTTCTTTTCTGCTGCATCTTTCTTCTCTCCCTTTCTCTCTCAATTTCTGATCTCCCGAGAGAGATTTGTTCTTCCACCATTTCGCATTGGCTTCGTAGTCTCGGGAAAGATCTCCGGATGTGGGTTCAATTAAATTTGGGTAATCTTGTAATTCAGACGAGATGCAGGCCGAGGGTTTTGGGCCATTGAGATTGAGACAATTTCCTCCGGCAAAGACAGGAGTTCGACGGCTGAAAGACGTCGATTGATATTTACGCGGAATTGCAATCAGCAAATCTACTACAAGTCTGTCACGCAAAATGAACGTGTATATAATATATATATATATATATATATATATATATATATATATATATATATATATATATATATATATATATATATATATGTATAAGGGTCTGATCTATCTATCTATCTATCTATCTATCTATCTATCTATGTGAACGGGATCGCCTTTGTTTTTACCTCTACATATATATAAATCGAAAATTATCAGATCATTGCAAAAGTTCATGCCCGGCTTTCATTGTTTATACAAAATGATCGCAACTTGATATTTGGCGTTTGTTTTGGTGCCGTTTTCTGGTGTGTTCTAGATTGAAACCTGGCATTGTTCAGTTGCGAGTCAGACTTTCAAGAATGTTGACGTTTTGTCCACAAAAAACTGCCTTAAATTTGGAGGATAAAAAAATGGCACTTTCGCCATATTATGCTCTGAATTTCGGAAAGCAGTGTCGGAACTGTGACAAAATAATAATAATAATAATAATAATAATAATAATAATAATAATAATAATAAAACATTGAGAAGGTTTATTTGGATCGTGCTCCAAGTTTTTTTCGGGCGGTCAAAAAGTGATTTGGCAGATTTCGTAAGGGTGATTGTCACCTAAACGATCAACCACGCCGAGGGCGACCTTCCAACGTCGATGAAGACGTTTGCTTGCCATCGTGGAGAATAAGCCGAAGATTTCGACGGAAGAGATTGCTAAGAGTTCCGCCATTCACACAAGCTCGTCAGGTAAATAGCTCGCTGCTTTCCTCTGTCTTGCCCTCAATACACACCGTGAGGATTAAATTTTTCAAGCCTTTTTTTCTTCATTGTGTCCAAGGAATTTCAGCTGTCTTTTCCTGATTTTCTGATTTTGAATATAAGCGTTTTTTTCAGTTACCATTTTCTTTAAGTCTTCTTCTTTGCTTACTCGGTCCGTCCATAGAATTTTCAGTATCCTTCTGTAGAACCACATTTCTGTTGCTTTTTCCTTATCCTTAGGGAAATTATTCGACATTCACTGCGATATAAAAGGATGGATACTACATAGCAAACCAACACTTTTTCTTTGTTTCTAACGTAAAATTTCCGTTTCTCAGCACCTTATTTAGCTTTTGTAATGCCTCTTCCGCTAGGTCAATTTGTGTTCGGATCTAGGTGTCGTATTTTCCCTCCTCTGTTAAAACGCTTCCCAGATATCCCCAAGTTTTAATTCACATCTTGGGCCTTTTCTCTTGCTGACGGTCATACTTATGTCTGCTTGATGTTGGTGATTAGTTTTTTTTTTCAGGAGGTCCTGTAGTTTAATTTCCGAGTCGTCCGTAAGCACAATAATATCTGCTTATCTTATACTAAGATTACCCCTATCGATAATAAATCCTGGTAAGGTATCCAGTTCCCTTAGGATAGCATCACTGAAGAAGTGGAATAAATCTGGGGAGAGTATGCATTCTTGTCTCAAGCCCGTTTCTATATTTTTAAAATGTTTCTCATTCTTTCTGTGCAATGGGTTAGTGACGCGGCAAGAGAAACGACAAGAAAGAGAGGGAAAAGGAAATTATATGGAATGGAGGAAGAAACATAATAAATGAACGAAGGATGGAGAGTAAATATTTGAAAGATGAGGTGAATATGATAAAATGAATGAATATAACGGCGAAGAAATAAGATTCGGCGCTAAATAGAAGAAAAGAAAAAAAAAGAAAAGGTTTTCAAATTAAATGAAAAGAACATGAAAAAAATCGTACTAACATCAGTCGTGAGATACGAGCAAGACAAAAGAAATGATAAAGAATGAGATGCAAATAATAAAAAACAAAACTAGAAAAAAGAAAAAAATAAATGAAAAGAGAAAAGCAGGCCAGTGAAATGAGAAATAGCGTTGCTAAATACAAGTAAAAAGGAAAATCACTTTGTCGTCTGTTTCTTTTTTGACGCGACGCCATATTTGCTTCGTGTTACTGAACTGATCAAATTCGTCACGACTCCATGTTGAACCGCCTGCAGCCAAACGTGTTTACCGAAGCGTTAGTGGTACCAATAAACTATATATACACTAATACCTTAAGTACTTTAATTACTCAAGCTACTACCATTTCTGGAAATAAACTGGATATAAAACTGCACCTGTTACTATTCATATATACGTGCATATATTTTTCGTTATTTCAACGCTATATTTAGTAGATACACGTGTTTGAATAGACGTCCCTGTTTTTATAAACAATGTAAATTTACGGCCTGTGTATTCGAGAGTTTTAATAAAAGAAATGTGCCTTTCGGCAGGTTTTGAACTGCATCCCATTGTAGGGAAAAACACCGTAAAATCCGTGGTGATTTAGACAACCCAGACAAAGAAAGCTTACAGTCAAATAAAGTAAAATTACACTATTTAAGAAATTCACATCTCTTTGGATTCTTCGAAAGCCATTTCTGCTTAATTTTTGTTTTCACTAGAATTTTTCCTACAACAGGCTGACATGTGTAACCTAGTAAAACCAAGTCTACTTTCTACAGCCTTACCTGTTTGCATTGCTCCGCAAAATTTGGTTTCGATTGGTCAATGTATGGTTATTTTAGAGAGTGTAACGGGCGGACGAACAAACTAACGGGAGTCACAGATTTTTATATATAGATTATTTACACTATTTACATTCAAATTATTGGAATATTGGAATTCCGAAATGAACGCTTTATTTAATTTACAGGGATAAACTGTTCTCATTTCACTGCTCATGTCTAGGGATATCGTTTAGTTATTTTTTTGTTGTTCAGTTATTTCTTGCCCATTTCCAAGGGGCTAATGAATTTGATTTGTAATCCGAAATTATTTCTTATTACTTTAAATGAATGAACATTCACCACGAATATATATATATATATATTATATATAAACTTTTGCATATAACTAAACTGTCTTCTAAAATTAGCGTTGGGGGAGAAACGAAAGTGGAAACACTGAGCAAATAGATGTAAACTTAGTTCTGAACGTTCTATTTGATGCAACGTGCAACGAAATAGATTAAATGGGGAAAATAATATATATATATATATATATATATATATATATATATATATATATATATATATATATATGTTTCATTGAAGATGACAGACAAGGTACTAGGAATAATCTTTTTATTCAATTTTTCTTGTGTTCAAACAAGTGTTTTCTTTTCTGGATACAGTCTGTAGAAACTGTTCAATTGTTCTGTAATTCCCAGCGTTTTCGGCTATACTTTTAGCCATTATCAAGGATGATTTTATTTTTGCTTTTTAATTGGGTGTATGGGTTGTATGCATGTTTCTAGAGTTGTAGGGATGTTTTATTTTCCAAACACAGCACATTTGACCGTGTTCGTAGTCAATATTATTAAGTGTTTTTTTTTAATATTATAAAACCATACACCGAAATAAAATGTAAAAATAAAATCATCCTTGATAATGGCTAAAAAATAGCCTAAAGCGCTCGGAATTATAAAACAGTTTCTACACATTCGGTGCCCCCAAAATAGAAAACACTTATTCAAACAAAGAAAAATTAAATAAAAAGCTTAATCGTAGTACCTTGTCTGTCGTCTTTAATGAAACATGTATAAATGAAGGACTGCTGCCTAAGTACTCAATATATATATATATATATATATATATATATATATATATATATATATATATATACTACAGTTCAAAAGTTTGAACCCCCAGAATTAACATGGAATAAACTTGACAAATTAATGAAAATAAATAAAAAAATAAACAAACGAAAAAGCGCTCTTAGAGTCACTGAAAAAAAATGAAATCAATTATCAAACTTATACTTTGAGAAACGAATGCCAAAAATTTGTGCTGCACTAATGAAGGCTAAAGAAGGATATTTTGACGAGAGCGAAACTTTCTTTTGGCCATAATAAAATCTATAATAAAAAAATAATGTCTCCATTTTTTTTTTTAACCATGTGTAATATTTTTCTCTTATTTAAAGTACAAAACATTTTGGACCAATTCAAAAATTACCAAGGGTGGCCTCAAACTTTTGAATTTTAGTTTATGCATGGTTGCCGTTTCGAATGTATTTCTATAATAACGTCTTCTCTAGTGAATGACCTCTTAGATATAAAATAGGTGTTATTAAACATTTCCTCAAAAAGAGCGCACAAGAATTCATCCTCTCGCACGCTTTTCCTTAAATAATTCAACAACGTAAAACAAACGCTTATTAATAACGGACTTCTTAATCAATTGTTAGATTTCCATATCAGGCCTTTTCTATTTAATAGCAACGACGAGAATAGAAACATAAACAATAACATTAATATTTTTTATAAAAATCAAATGAACAAAAATAATAAACAGGACGAAAGTAGAATTTTTTATAAAAAAAGCACAACACCAGTTGACAATAGCCAAAAAATTAGATTAATTATTTATCAAAAATATTTAAAACCTCTAACCTTCTAGTTAAAAATAATAATTCACCTCTTCGAACAAAATTAAATAGGACAAATATTATTTACGAATTTAAATGTCCATTAAGTAATTGTAATACTGATCAATGAAAATTCGTAAATAATTATATACACCATACGACAACATGTTTGACACGAAGACTCACTCTACACCATCGCTCAATTAGAACTCATTTAAATATTCCTGGAGACCTACCTATACGTAACATACTTGTTGACAGCACAAATATAATAGCAATTTACACGCAAAAAAAAAGGCTAAAATTAATGTAAGCCTTATTAATAAAAACAAAAAAAAAAAACATCACAATAATATCAACTGTAAATACGGACACAATATCTTAACCGTGTTTTAAAAATTAAAACAGTATATAAATACATACATGCAACAAACTATTTCTTATTTAACAGTTAAAATATATCAACCTTGAAAATTGCTAAATGTATAGCCGAAAGCGCTCGGATAAAAAGTACATTCGGCGAGTTTTTACATAATTTCTCATCTGAAAAGAAAAACGAATAGATCAGATGAGAAATAAAAAACTAAATCAAAGCACCTTGTCTGTCGTATTCAATGAAATGTATATATATATATATATATATATATATATATATATATATATAGTGGTGTTCGATAAAAATAAAAGTGGTCACCGTATCCTTTGAATTTAGCTCAAATTATCGATAATTTAGCTTAAACCTTCGTGTATAAGATTTGTAGCCTTGTTCTAACAGCCACCGACTGACTGTTGAAGAGGCAATTCTAACACCTTGTTCTTCACTTAGACTGGCTGCAATTTTTTGGCTAGTTATAGTCTTATTCTTCGCAACTTCTCTCTTGATTACCCTGCCAGTTCTATCATCAATCTTTTTCTTTCGTCCCCTTGTTTCCTTCCTTGGAGAAGGAGTGGTATCATTATGTGCCCTAAGTACTCGAGAGACAGTTGATTGCGAGATTATAGCAATTTCTGTAATTTCTCTCGTAGACTTGCCTGCTTTTGAGAGGGCAATAATATATGCCTTAAGTGGTTCTGTTGCGTGTTTGTACGCTTTCATCTGGTTAGTGACTTGAGTGGCTATTTCAAGCTGTTTTTATACTGTATGAGGCTTTCTGGAATATTCTGGAATACTCTAGATTTAATTTAAGCTGTTCTAGAATTCTTTAGAATATTGTTCTGAGTGTATTGTAAAATAGTTTTCAATATTTTGTCAAAAGGTCTTTAAATTTACCAGTTTAATTATTAGAATGCGATATCTGAGTCACTTTTTTGCCCAGCTTTTTTTCCCGAATCTCATTTATATCCAAATTTATAATTATCAGTAGAATACGTTAGGGTGAATAAACTTTTTTCCTAGGTGATCGGGAAGGAGTCTTTATATTAGTAAGATGAAAAATTATTTTAACCCCGAAAACAATAGACAAAAAATATTTTAGTAAAAAAATCAGGTGAGTTACTTTTATCGAACAGCATTGTATATATATATATATATATATATATATATATATATATATATATATATATATAATATTAGTGGTTAATACACACACACACACACACACACACACACACACACACACATATATATATATATATATATATATATATATATATATATATATATATATATATATATATATATATATATATATAAATATATACATATACATACATACACATATATATATAAAATTCCAAGAGAATAGAATCCAGGTAGAACTCAATGTCCAGGACAGAGTAAGAATATAATAAAAAAGGCTTAAACACTAATATTCCATGGTTATAATTTATTACATTGGAATCGTAATTACGATCCAATTCATCAGACCTACAAATTCAAAAGTATAAACTCATTTCCGCAGTCACTTTTTAAATTAATTTAGGTCAGCGATTCAGGAATGAATTATGCATCGTAAAGTGAATTCAACTTTATCTGCATCTCACTCATTTAAACCGTCTTCTAATTTCTCTTTAGAATTTCTCTCTATTAAATTTGAATCCTCATCTTCACTTTTAGGCCTGACTGCTCTTCTCTCGTCTGTTACCCCTGTCTAGAACTTTCTTTTACCTCTCACATTCGTCCCCCACTCTCATACATACACTCTCGCTAAATTTTATTTTTTTCTTCCCAGAGTTATTTTTTCTGATTTCTTTTTGAATTTGTAGGTCTGTTGAATTGGATCGTGATTACAATTCCAATGGAATAAATTATAACCATAGAATATTAGTGTTTAAGTCTTTTAATTATATATATATATATATATATATATATATATATATATATATATATATATATATATATATATATATATATATACATACCAGTCAAGAATAAGCAGAAAAGTTACGGTTGTTTGTTTAGCGCCATATCAATTCCGTAAGGATCATTTAACGCCGACATTTAATCTACTTACGGAGCATTAGTAATTTCTTTTGGCAAAAGCGTATTGCTGGTAATATATATGTATATTTGTTGTTTTTTTGTTTTTTGCACAAATTTATTTCTGGTAAATCTTTTACTATGAAAGTGTATTGCTGGTATTTGTACTATAAAAATGTATTTTTATACTTTCATTGTTTTTTGACCCCAGTTTGGCGGGGGGGGGGCGGTTAACTATTTTTTCATAGTTGGGACCCTAACTAGTGCTGCCACCCCGGGTCAGGATGGACCTGAGAAGAACAGCGATTAGGAAGTGATTCGACGCTCCTCGAAACCTTCCGATCAGATGTCCGAGAAGACGAGTAAGGATCTCAGCTGTGATATTTGAACATTTCTCAATGGTGCCAGTGGTCAATGTTCGCACCTAGTCAAAAGAAAAAAAAGAATTGAGAATGCTGATTTTACTGAGAGCTGATTTTAAAGATATAAAGTCTTCTATAGTCGGATGTGTGACATAGCAAACTCGCCATTCTCCCCATATTGATTTGTATAAGACGATCTTAATAGGGCAGATGCCTTGTGCACCACTGTGCACAGATTTAAATCCAGTTCATTATATTATTTCAATTGTGGATGATATTAATTGCTTCATTCCTTCTCTAATTTCTCTGATTGCAACTAATATTATTATGGACACTAATTGCCATTGCCTCCGAATTTACTCCGATCACAACTGTTGTTATTATTCTGAAATATTGACATTAGTTTTGGCGGGAATATTCATTTAATCTGGTAAACCCAGCTAGTTGTTTCCTCGCAACTGAGTGCAATATAGTGATTTTCCAAGCGTAGCTTAGATGTGGCACAAGGCCGAAAGTATGGGGCACCCAGTGAGGATCGAACACACAACTCAGTCGTAACTGTTCTAGCAAGACAAGCTTGCTAACCATTACACCGCTTCGAGATGCTCCAGCTGATTGCAATATATCTCTGTGGCACTTCGACGTGATGCAATGGTTAGCAGGCTTGTCTCGCTAGATCGATTACGTATGAGTAGTGAGTTCGATCCTCACTGGGTGCCCCATACTTTTGGCCTTGTCCCACAGCTAAGATACGCTTAGAAAATCATATGGGCACTTCGAAGTGGCGCAATGGTTATTTTCTAGATGTGGAACAAGGCCGAAAGTATGGGGCACCTAGTGAGGATCGAACTCACTTTTCAGTCGTAACTGATCTAGTGAGACAAGCTTGTTAACCATTACACCACATCGAAGTGTCCTAATAATTTTCTAGGCGTAGCTTAGATATGGCACAAGGCCGAAAGTGCGGAGCACCTAGTGAGGATCCAACTCACTATCCAGTCGCAATTAATCTAGTGAGACAAGCTTGCTAACCATTACAGCACGTTGGGACATTTCGATGTGGTGTAGTGGTTAGCAAGCTTGTCTCGCTAGATTAATTGCGACTGAGTTCGATCCCCACTGGATATTCCACACTTTCGGTCTTCTCAGTCAGTTAAGTGCCATACGTGATACACGCTTGAGCGATCATATCTATTTCGATTCATAACTGAGTAGGTAGTAGATTTTCCTCGTAGTAGGTTGCCATTTCTTTCGGCAGTAGACTGCTTGTCAACCAAGGCTATTGAACCCATAGCTGGGGGAGACGGATTCTCCCCTTTCCCAAAGGGCATTTGACCGTCAGTGAATAGAACCTATATATGCTGCGTCTGTCTACTTCAAAGCCTTATGCAGAATCGGTTGTTTGAAAAGAACGTTTATTTCCCGATTTCGTCTATTTTGCTTGCATGTAGCATTAAACAGAACGCTCAGAACTGATTTAAATCTGTTTGCTCAATGTTCCCACTTTCTTTTCTTCCCCGACGCTAATTTTAGTTAGAAGTCCGTTTAGTTACATGCAAAAGTGTTTATTTTACTAGGGTACAGGCAGGACTTGTGAATTGCTCATCTACCAATCATTTGTTCCCTGCAATCATATTCATTTGAGTGTCTAATTTATTTCTTTAAAATTATATCAAAGTTTGATCACGTCGTCTCTCTTTTATTATCATTACATCACTCGAACATTTGTGAAATTTAACTGACTTATTGTTATGGTCCAAGTTCCTTATACCACGGTGATGGTCCAAGGTTAGAACCAATGAAGAAATAACTCGAACACAGACAGGGAATAACAAAGATATATTACAACAAAAATATAATACAAAGAAGTAGAAGTATTATTAATTGTACCACGGAGATGGTCTAAGGTTAGAACCAATGAAGAAACTATTAGTAATGACTATCAGATTTGCTTAGAGTGAACTATGTTGTCTCGACAAGTATCACTATTCCAATGTTCTTACAAATATCTGTCCTCTCTTTTGAGAGGAGCAGTATTCATAATGTCAGGAAGAGTCCATTATTATTATTATGGGTAAGTTCCCATAACACCCCCCACTTCCGAAGCTTTTGCGTAGCAGGGGTTTTTAATATTTTTTTTTCTTTGGATCTATTACCAAATGTTCTGTGAACTTCCTTTTTCTGGGCGATTTTCGTGGTTCTGGCATTGTTTGCGGCCTTTTTATATCAAATGTATCGAAAAATCGTATCCATCACTTCTTCCTGAGGTAGACCGTTAGCATCCTCTAACAGTCTCTTTCTTATTTGGTTTACGTGTCTTTTATGTGAGAATTTGTGTCCCTGTACTATGTAAACCATATTCCCGATTCTTTTTTCAATTGTACCTTGCTCCCAGTAAGATGTATTGTTTTTATATGCTTAAAAAAAAACTTCTTCTCCTGGGTGGAATTTTCTTTTTGGTACGCACGACTGTGTTATTGGCTTCGTTTGTTTTGGTAGAAATTTACCAAATACTGATCTGATTTTTCTGGCGAACATCACTTCTGCGGGTGATAATGCCGATGGCGTAGCATTATTTGGCGTAATTCGATATACCTGTAAAAATTGTTGTAACGTTTTTTTCGTAGGCATATCATATGCTTTCCTTAAAGCTCTTTTGAGTGTATAAACAAATCTCTCCGCTTGCCCATTTGATCTTGGGTGATATGGCGGGGATTTGATATGTTTGATTTAAAAAAAATTTGCAAAACTCTTGGAAGTCCGCTGATGTGAATTGCGTTCCATTATCTGTGACTAGAAAATCCACTACTCCGAACCGAGCAAACAGCTCGTGAAGGCAATTTATGGTAGTTTCCGAAGTAGGATTTTTGCAACGAAACACCTCCGGCCATTTACTATAACTATCCACTATGATCAAATAGTAGAAACCATCAATTGGTCCTGCATAATCTGCGTGTATCCTTGACCACGGACGATCTGTCTCTGGCCATGGCTTATGGATGATTGGCGGTGCTTTGGCTGTTAAGGAACAACCCTTGCATTTTTCCACCATCTGTATAATGTCCTGGTCCCTGTTTTTCCAATATACATAGCTTCGCATCAGCGATTTCATTCTATTTTCTCCTGGATGGCCCCTGTGGAAATCCTTTAGGATTCGCTTTTGTAGTGTTTTGGGAATTACAACCCTTTCGTTATAAAGTAGCACATTATCGCATAAAGAAAAGCTGTCCGATATTTGCTTATTTTTTCTGCTATTTTTGCTTTTTCTTCTTTTATGAATTCATCATTTATTGCTTCATTTTTTATCTCTTGTAGTGTGACAGGGAGGTTTCGAACTGTACAACATAGTACTGCCCTGATATCATGTCGTAGGGATGCTATTACAGAATCTTCCAATGGCTCTGTTTTCGTTGGTATAAGTCTTGACAGACCATCCGCATGCCCGATTTTTTTCCTTGATAGGTATTCCAATCTGAAATTGTAGTTCAGTAGAATTTCACCCCATCTTAGCAACCTATTGGCAGTGTAAACCGGTAGACCTTTTTTCGAACCAAATATTGTTAATAACGGCTTGTGATACGTCTGTAGAGTAAACATTCTACTATAGATATATCTATGAAATCTTGTGACTGCAAAAATAATCCACAGAGCTTCTTTCTCTATTTGTGTGTAATTTTTCTCTGTTGTTAGTAGGTTCTAGAAGCATGCGCGATAGGTTTTATTGTGCCATCTGGCATTTTATGCAGTATACACGCCCCGACTCCATGGGCGCTCGCGTCACTTGCTACAATTATTTCTAATTTTGGATCGTTGTGTGCCAAAAATAAATCCGAAGTTAACCTCTCTATTTATTTTGTCAAACGTTTTCTGGCATTCATCTGTCCACACCCAATCTTTTTCTTTCTTCAGCAGTTCGTTCAGTGGTGCGCGAAGTTTATGCATGTGAGAAATGAATTCCTGGTAGTAATTCACTAAGCCTAGAAAACTTTGTAATTCTGTTATGTTCTTTGGAACTGGCATTTTTTTTATTGCCGTTGCCCTTTCACGGTCTGGTCGTCTTCCTTCTTGATCGATGATATGGCTCTGGTATTTTATTTCCTTCATAAAATAATCGCACTTGTTTTCTTTTACCTTGAACCCATAGCTTTGTATTCTCCTGAACACCTCTTGTACCTGTTCCCAGTGTTGTTCAACACTTTCGCTATTAATCAATACGTCATCCATGTATGTAATCGTGTACTCTAGTCTGGCGAGCATAGTATCCATTGTCTGTTGGAATATAGCCGGCGCGACCGTAATCCCAAATGGTAATCTTTGGTATTTCTACAATCCTTTGTGTGTGTTTATGCACAGTAGTTTTGAATTTTCCTCATCGACTGGAATTTGTAGGTACGCTTCACGTAAATCTATTTTTGACAAAAATTTTCCACCGTTTAATTTTGTGAATACTTCTTCTGGGCTGGGTAGAAGATAGTGGTAATCTTTTATCGCTGCGTTCAAACCCGTTGAGAAATCAGCGCATACTCGAATCTCCCCCGATTTCTTTTTTACGTAAACGGTAGGTGCGGCCCATTGACTGTATTCTACTTTTTTTTCAATATGCCAGTGTTTCGAGTCTATCCAATTCTTGATCTATTTTTTCTATTGAAGCAAACGATACGCTCCTTTTTTTCTTGAAGATAGGTGTAACGTTTTCTTTTATTTCTATATTTGCTGCCATTTTTTTACATCTTCCTAGACCTGCTGAAAATACTTCGGGAAAACTCTCTTTTAGTTTCTCTTTTAATTTATCTGCCTCAGTCGATAAACTTTTTACATTTTGGCAGTACGTACTTATTGGTAAATCCCAAAGTTCTAATTATTGCATCCAGTCCGTTCCGAATAAGTTTTCTGTATTTCTTAACAAATACATTTTTAATTTCTTTGGTCATTCCATTAAATGTCACATTTGTAATCACTTCACCCTCAATTTTTATTTTTCTCTCAGATACCGATCTAGCAATTTTATCGGTTCTTAACATGGTCGGTTTGTTCAGTTTTCTCCATGTTTGTACGTTAATAATAGTTAAGTCCGAGCCGGAATCCAACTCTAGTCTGACTTTTCTGCTTTGCATTTCTACTTGCACGTATTTTCTTATGTTAGTGTCATCCGCTTGGTCAGTCTTCGTGATTCTTATTCTGCTTTTGCTTTCTCTTCTAGTCCAACAATGAGAACTTTTATGTCCGACTTTTTTTGCATCATAGACAAGTTTTAAAACGGTATGGACAGTCTTTATACCAATGCCAAGTTCCACAGCGATAGCATGGACTGGTTGGTAGTTTTTTCTGATATTGACTTTTTGAAGTAGAAAAATTTGTTTTACCTGTTTTTGAGGAGGGAAAATTGGTTTGTCTTCGTACTTTACGTATGTGCGCGATGCCAGCTTCTTCTATATCTTTTGAGTCTTTCTTTACACTTATGCATCTCTGACAGTCTTCGACCAGTTTTTGAAGTGTCAAATCTTGTTCACTTTCCAATTTTGTAAGGATTCTGCGTCTAATTTCCGCGTCTTTGGTTGAAACCAGGTCTTGGACGTATATTAAACATTTGGAATTGTACGGGCTGAGTTTCGATAACTTAAAGTCATCACAATATTTGTTTACAATGGAAGCGAAAGTTCTGTAATCTTCACTGTCCATTTTTGTTAGGTTCAGACATTTCCATCTTTTGTGGAATAGTGAGGTATTATGGCTGAAAAGTTCTGTTAACAGTTTTAATTTGTTTTCCTCGGTAGGATGTAATCTACGAATTTGGTATATTCGCATGTGCCTAATTTTCTTAGTAATAGACGTACTTTTCTTGCGTCTGACCAATTTCTGCAGTCAAATTCATAGAGATCTTCGTACCTTCGGAAGTAAGTTGCAAAGGTTTTGTCCTCATCGGGTGCATACGTGAAATCTTTGATAGTGCTCCAAATAGCGTCTTGTGAGAGAACTGTTTCATTTTCGGAATTTTGCCCATTATTTGACATTACACGTAGCAATAATTCTTGTAATTCAAGATGTTTTTGTTCGTTTTTTTGTTGCTGTTCAAATTGGATTTTCATAAGTTCCACAATGGTTGACTTAAAATCTTCCATGTTAACGTAATTTTGTGTAAGTATTTTCCTTTAGTGTAGCCTGATATTCTGGAACCTGTGTACGCCAAAAAAAAAAAAATTCCATTGTTGCCACAGTAAAATTGATGTCCGAAAAGAAAATTTTCTTCTTTTTTTTTGTTATATTTTCGCGTAGAACTTGTTTTTTTTTTTTAAATCTCCACGTAGAACTTGTTTCTTACCGTTTACTCGTCGACACAGTTATGTGCAACGGATAGCAAAAAGGTTTGTCCTCCGCATAGAGAATTCTTCTTTTGGGGGTTTTCTCGTCACCACTTGTTATTGTTCAAGTTCCTAGTACCACGGAGATGGTCTAAGGTTAGAACCAATGAAGAAATAACTCGAACACAGGTATGGAATAACAAAGATATATTACAACAGAAATATAATACAAAGAAGTAGATGTATTAGTAATGACTATCAGATTTGGTTAGAATGAACTATATTGTCTCGACAAGTATCACTAATCCAATGTTCTTACAAATATCTGTCCTCCCTCTTGAGAGGCGCAGTATTTATAATGTCAGGAATAGTCCATTATTATTATTATAGGTATGTTCCCATAACACTTATAATAGCTAATGTTATATTCGTGAAATTTATCTATTTGTTCTCGCCACTAAGGCAGGTAGTGACACAAGATCTGCATATGGGTCAAGGACAAAACTTGCCCAGTCCTCGCAACCCCTGCCACGCTGGCGTCAATATTACATCGACCTTTACCTCACTTAGTGCAAAGAGGAAGGGGCTGCCACAGGACTGGAATCCCCGAGAAAGATGCCTTCTCCCATTTCAAATGAGGAGAGAATAGATACTACGTCTTCATCACGGCCCAAATGCCGAGAAGCGACCGTCATGGGTATGACGATAAACTGCATCCGACAGCAACGCCGCTGATGGAGAGATTGAAAGTTTTGAGGAGCATGGAACCAACTCTTAATTGCTGTTTGTCCCAGGTACACTCTGACCAGGTATGGTAGCCCCTGTTAGGGTCCCAGCTACAGGCAACTAGTGAACCCCCAAATAAAAATCAACATAACATTTTTATGATACAATTACCAAAAATTACATTTTTATTAAAAATTACCAATACATCTTTTAGTGAAATTACCAGAAATACATTTTATCATCTACAAACTATACTTATATCTAGCAAAAACATAAGTATAATCTAAGAGTATAAAATTATGTACAACATATCTGTAACTGAAGGTGTAAAATTACCTACAAAATACTTACATTTCAACATTAAATAACCTATAGAGGTTGATATACCGCTAAAACTGCAACCAACCGATAAGCAATTCGAGAACACTTGAAGGCTAGCGGGATTATAGACATAAGCGGTGACATGACTTTCCTAGAATCTCTCACGTCACTGTATAAAAAATCGAGGCATTCACTTATTTAGTAATCTTTGTTTATTCTGACACAAGAACAGCATTCACAATGCAGTACTGGGTTGAGTGTGAACTAAGTGATCGCTCATCTCAGTGGTGATCATTTTAGATGTTGCTTAACTTCAGATCCAATCCGCTGACATGACATGACTGTAAACGGGACAAGGAGATGAAAATATATCTGCAAGGTGTTGTAATGAAGCGAGTGTGTCGGTTTAATGAGAGCACAGAGCTGACGAACGAATAGCACTAGACTTAAATCTTTCATTTCTGAACACTGTATTCTATTCAGCTTCAGACATCGTCGGTGACTCTCGGCTAGTCTGTGTTATGTGGCCCCACAAAGCAATTGTCTGATATGTAGACCTTACTGCTCAACTCTTCTCTGGGGCGATTATTATATACCCTTTTGACCATCGTTTTTTTCTCACATGTGCGCATAACAGACGCCGCCTTGATCCCAGGTGTTCACTTATCGGGTCAACACAAATAACGAATGAATCATGGTTCTCAGTCAACGTCTGGGGTTTTCGTAAGTGAACCATAAAACTGTCTTCCTTGATAGTCTCGTTTGAAATCCCGCATAATCCGACATAATGCACACATTACGTTACTATTCAGGGTCTTTAGCAATTCAAACAGTATATGTAAAACGGAATATTGCCGCTGCTTTATTTGAGTAGTGCATATTATGGGATCGTTGTATCCGTCCCTAAGAGAAAGGCTTCCAGTGTGATGGTGGAAACTTTCTTTTGTGCTCAAATTTCCCGATGTGATGTTTGGTTAAATTTAAGCCTGTTTAAAAGACAATTCTTTGTAAGGCGACAGGTAATAATGACCCTAACATTAACCGTTTCCTTATACGGAACCATTAAATTGATTGACTTGTTTGTTTAATGGCGTATCAAATTCTCATGGGTCATTTAATGCTGGAATTTAATTTTCTTGGGGGCTTTAAAGTAATAAAAATATATGTTATTCTACTTTCACAACTGAATACATGGTAGATGATACTCAGCTTTTGTGCATATACATGTTCGCTGGTTGATTTTGTTTAGCGGTAAATCAACTTCTATGGTTTATTTAATGCCAAAATCTAAATATTTTACACACAGTTTTATACTTTCAGGGTAAAAGGTATGTCTTTTTAGATATATTGTTTCTAGATCATAAAATTTATTGCTGGTAATTTCACTACAAAAATGATAATTATTTATAAAATTGTATTGATGGCAATTTTAATAAAAATGTATTTTTATACTTTTTAGTGTTGTATTGATTGTCATATGCTATAAAAATTATTGTTGGTCATGTTACAATATAATTTTGTGTGGGGGTTCACTATTTGCCCATAGTTGTGACCCTAACAAGTGCTACCACCCCAGGGTCAGGGGCGCACAGGATCAACAGCAAAGGTGGTTCCACGCTCCTCAATCTTCCAATCTCCCGATCAGAGGCCATGCTGCCGGATGGAGTTCATCGTCTTACCAAAGGACGAGAAACAATTCGACAGTCATTCACTGAACAGAGAGTTCTACTCGAGTTACGCGTTTCTTCACTTCCTGAGGATCGCGCTGCGATCAATGTGTAGTATCTGCCTTCGGTCGGACAAGATACATTTGATCTCTCAATTGTGATTCTGTCTTCGGGCAAAGCGCAACTCAGTTATATCTTTGTCTTCGGGCAGAACACCAACTGAAAAAAAAAATTTTGAGACGTTTCTCGGTTCCCGGAAACAGCTGCTTGCAGCAGTACTTTCCTACTGTGAATCAGTAGGCGGTTTCGGTTGCTGGGCTAATTTTGCACATGGCACGGGTGCACGCGCTCAGACTCTCCACATTAAACTGACCTTCTGTCGCATCCTGCCAACGTCGGGCGGTTAGAAAATACAAAATGTAGTATCTGATTTCCGGGCGGATAAACTAAATTTATATCTCTCAACAAATAAATGAGGGATGGCTGGGCCCGGGGATTCAGACCCCGCAGCAGCAGCCCCGCCTCATTGTACCAACGAGGGAGGGTCAGTAAAATATCAAAGCCAGCGTTGGTTTCGGAGACTAGGCAATTTTTAGTGAGTAAAAACGAAGTGTAGTATCTATTCACGTCGTCATTAATGCTAATGTTCGTATTAGCCGTTCCAATATAGGAAAAACTCAACAGTCATTGACCAAGCAGTCAATGCTACTGTTGGTTGAAATTTATAAAATCTTTCTATTCATTTTTCAGAAGAATAGGCTTCTCAAGTCGACTGTTATCGCTCTTTCCCGTCTTGTTGTGGGCCTCCTTCCTAACCTTTTGTTTGAAGAAGTGTGGAAAGTCAACATCTTGATTATGTTATTATTTTCATTTCGAGTTATTCATTTAGTGGTTGATGCTGTTGTAAGTCCTCGAGTGATGAGCTTTCTGTTATTTACCACTGTTCTTTGTGATTATGTAGCGTTAATCTACGACGTTCAAAGAATTTTGGCTCTTGCTAACATCTACAGACTTCACTCGCTGGAAGCCATTTTTAGTCATTGATTTGAGAAAGCTGTTGTATACATCTGACGGTATGTATAATTCAGAACGAGTTTGGCGCCATGCATGACATCCCTATCAAAGTCTCGATCTGACGAGGCTACGTAAGGACCTGTCTCGAGTTGGTTAATGTTTTAATTTTGTAACATGTTGCGATGTTAGACAAAACTATCCCTATAGTACAGCTTATTCTACGTTAAATTTTCTTATAAAATAGTCTAAAAATGACCTACGTTCGTGGTTGATTCAAAACACTTCCGGTGCGAGAGGATTTCTGAAACACTATTTCCTCACATTCCAAGTTCCTTAGCGATTACACGTTAGTTCATATTCATAGCCATATTTATAATCTTCATACTGGTTTCTTTGGGGATTATCAGTGCTTATCTCTTCATAATGATGCTTGTATATTCTAGGAAAAGATTAAATAGACTGCGGTTCTCATTTCCTCCTTGTTATATTCCTGATGAGGTTTGAAATGTTTCTGTCCTTTGAGGTCTTCTTCAGACATGTAAGGTTTTGTGAACCAATAAGCTATTTAATCGATGCATTCAGTGGATTCGGAACTGGGAAGGTGGTTTCTAATGAACGAGAAGACGAAGTCTCTATTGATGTGGTCATATGATGCTGTGAGGTCGACATAGTAGGTATAGAGTTTCCATCCATATGCCATCATTACGTCCCTTGCCAGAACGAAAACCAAACTGAGTTGGGATTTTTTGACTTTCATAAAACGATGAGAGTCTAGGTAATGTGCATTAATACTTTCACCATAAGGGATCGATTAAATAGTTTATTGGTTCACATAACCTTACATGTCTAACGCATGCTCAAAAGTTTATCGCGCATTAATTCGTTCTGGAAACAAAAAGTTAGCCCTCAAAATCTTCACATATTCTGAGATTGGTTTTGAGGGCTAACTTTTTGTTTCCAGAGCGAATTAATGCGCGATAAACTTTTGAGGATGCGTTTCTGATTTCAAACATACTTCATAAAATGAGAAACTTGTTTTTTGAATTCTAGGAGAAAATAAATTGTTTTTAAAAGTTCAGCCTCAATATCTAGTGATGATATATTATTCTTTATTTTTTTCAAAAAATTAATTTCCTCAAAAGTATGTTCATTATTGTTTATGTTTCGAAACGGAATTTATAATGATTTGATGTATATTGGTATATTTTCTATTTCTGCGGGAATCTTCATTTAAGTGTGACCAGTGTTTTTGAGACCAGGGCATTTCTTCTGTGTTGATATGGATGTCAACAAACTCGTTCAGAAATATCTAAAGTGTCATCTGTATACAACCGCTTTCTCAGATCAATGGTTAAAAATGGCTTTAGATCTTGGCGAAGGAGATTCAATATCAAACTTCAGGAACAGGCATATCAGCATAAAAAAGTAAAGAAACTGTAAGAGAAACTTCATCAAACAAAGGGCTGGGAGGGAAACCCCAGTCAATACTGGAAAGACCTATAACTGTTACTGGAATTGAGAAACGAATTTGCCAGAAAAATTGAGAAAGATTTTATGAATTACAACTGAAGATATTCGTGGCTGATCGATCAATAAAAACACACACACACACACACACACACACACACACACACACACACAAGCACACACACATATATATATATATATATATATATATATATATATATATATATATATATATATATATATATATATATATATGTAATGATAGCTGGCCACTCGTTTTCGAGGATACCCGTCTTCTAGTGCGGATAGCCTCTCTGTCTGTCTGTCTGTCTGTCTGTCTGTCTCTCTATATATATTAGTGGACACTGAGGCGACAGTGTGTTTAATGCTTGAAGGCAATCGTCAGGTAAGAAAAAACTGTCACTGCTCGCTATTGACTTTAGTATCAACTTTTATATTTACATACGCTCTATCCCTGATATTGAGAACTATTACTCATAAATACAGCATACCTTAAAGCCATATTTTTATTATATATATATACATATATATATATATATATATATATATATATATATATATATATATATATATATATATATATATATATATATATATATATATAGAGATCGGCTAAGATAAGTTTTCCTTTTGTCTTTATTCATAGTCCTTTTACAGGTATACACTATCTGAGATGCTTGTAAACACACACACACACACTCACACACACACACACACACACACACACACACACACACACACACACACACACACACACATATATATATATATATATATATATATATATATATATACAAGTATAGGATTGGTGTATACGGAATAAAATCTAATAACCCAAAATACTATTCTTAAATGAGTGCTCAATACAGAGTAGAGCAAATATAATTTTTTCGAAAATTATAGCATAAATATGTTATAAAATCACTACAACGTATTTATGTTATAATTATGAAATAAATTATATATATATAAATTCGACTGCGACTTAGTCAACACATTCTCCAGGAACGTCTTCCCAGAAATATACAGAAATACTAGATGTAAATATTGTGTACACTTTCTTGTTATAATACATTCTTGTTCTAAGTACATTTTGTGTTGCATTATTATTCCATGCATTAGTCGAGGTTCAACAATGAGTCAAGACTCAACAATATATATATATATATATATATGGTGAGGGAGAGGGTAGCTGAAACATCATCTGCTGCGATGCATATGTACAGTTTTGCCGAGTCGGATAGTGAGTTCGATACCCAGTGTGTGCCCGTGTAAGCTTTGTGCCGTGTTCAGTCTTGTAAATGTTTCTTGCGCATGTTTTCGTGAGATGAGAAACAAAATCACAAGACAACGTGGGAATGTTAATAAGAGGTTATATTACTTTGATGATTTTCGATATAAGCTGTACGCAAATGAACAAGAAATAAATTGCAAAGTTTTATTTCATATTTATTCCAAGTGTTGTATATTTTAAAAGTTTCTCCGCTTGAAGGCGAATCTATCACCTTTATGAAAATGTTTGACACGAGAATTAAAGGCATCGTGACGTGAAGCTGACAGTCGCCCGGGGCGTCCGAAAATGAATAAGAGAAAGAAAACAAAATGGCAGTGGATATTTTCTTTTTTTTTTTTTTTTTTAACAGGTGAAGTGATGAGCGGTGAGATTGATAAAACGTAGTGTTGGTGGCGTGGGGGCATAGAAAAAGAAAGCCGAATTTCTGAATATGTCAAATTCTCTTTGAGAAAGCGAATTGAAGAAGGAGATTATGGTAAGTGCGAAAAACGTGTATGCCCTCTCAGAAGGAAGAAAGATTTCAGGGAAGGAAGTGCAGGGCACGATCCTAGCTTAGAAATATCTAAATTTTCCTTACGACCTCTCTTATTTTCTCTCTCGCTCTCTCTTACCTATCTTACTCACAGAAAATAGATACGGAAGACGCAAACACATTTGTTTGCTTTTCTGGCCTTTCTTTTCTATTTTATTTCACCTTCTTTATTCTTCCATCTATCCTCTTTATCGCTTTTATATGCCAGCATATCTGGATATAGGTAATGACAATTAGATTAGTCTGGCACAAGGTTGCAATAATAGAGCACCCGTGAGAATACAGTTCATTATATTAATAATAGCCTGCGAGATCATTTTCCCAGCCGTCAGTCAATAGCAAATATCTCGATAGAACCTAAGTCTGGTACAGGCAGTGTTGCATCCAGGGATACTTTTTATATATATCATGTCTCTTCAGGATTTGGGAAATCATGGCTCTCCACTACTTCCTTTTGATCAAGTAATATTTTACCATTTTCTATGGCTCTGTCTCTGTTCTAACAAAGGAATGTAGCATTCCCACAAACTTGTTAAGTAGTTGCCTCTTATTCTCCCCTGCATCTATTCCTTTCAGTATTTCTCTTTGTATGTTAAATTCTCCAGGCCTTTTTTACCAAAGATGTCACCTTCTTCTTTCTGATTGTAAGTATACGGTTTCTTGTAACTCAGGAATTTTTTTTGCGTCATCTCCGACTTTCACATGGAAACATTTTCCACCGCCCACCTGTATAGTAAATATTCAAAAGCATACCAACATTGTTTGGTAAAAGTTTGTTACTGGTTCATAAACTGACTTTAGTAAAAAAAAAAAACCCAAAGGGCAGTAAAAAGTAGTGCCGTGTTATGTGGCGGCTTCTGCTACTACTGTATTAAAGAACAAATGAAAGCAAACTTGACCAAACTTTATATATAATTTAGTTTTATGGTTAGGGTTGGCGTTGCTAGTTTCAACAAAATACTAAACGATATCGGTTCATAATTATAAAATTAAAAATAATATACACGACTAGCAACAAATAAAAATTCAGTGAGTATTTTTTCTTGTTCCCGGTCTTTCCTTATCCGTAAAAATGTTATATTGTCTGAATACCTATCTGACCCTTCTCAAAGTTATAGGAAATATAAAAATATCCGTTTTTTTTTTAGGAGATATTTATGTCTCATCTAAGAATGCGACAAAGTTATTCCAATTCAGCCCCTTATTTTTTTTTTATCTCCTTTGAATATTTCTTTTCGGGTAGTATATATTGAAATATCTTTTTAATACTCAAAATCCAAAATCGCTCACGTAAATTTCCAATCGCTCTGCATTTTCTGTTCAGTTGCTCCTCCCCCACTCAACATTTGAAATCGCCCTCCGGTGGGCATTATCGTTTAGGTTGGGAAACCCTGTTGTAAATTATATTCTTTATGAATTCTTCGTCTTGTATATATTATAGTCAAATTAAACAAGATGTGGAATATTTGGGGTGAGGTAGTAAATTACTTATAGAAACAACTGGTAAATGCCACTCAAATGTCTGGAGCTATCATCAGAAACAGTTTATAGACATTTCTTCATTGATGGAAGCATTACAAGCAAAGGTAACTTGAACATGTTGAATCGTTGTGTTTTCAATTTGAATTTCTGGGGATGAGGATTTATTATTATTTGCATTATTTACGTTCGTACTAATCTCGTGATCTTTTTTTTTAATGAACTTGTCCCAAGCAAGGGAGCAATGCTACTAAGATACAAGGGGCTACAGGGAGTGAAACTGAATGACAATATTTTAGAACGAACCGGAAACCTCGCTTCTAAGCAGGGAACGCATCAGTATGTGGCGACCATCTTGTATAGTTACTAAAATATGAAGCTAGAAGTTTTCACTAATGTGATGAAGCTGAGAAACATCAGTACAGACCTTGAGCAAAGTCAAAATATTGAATAATTAGAAGACAGAAATCTTTCAGTCTTCCTCCTACCAAGTTCAGACGCAAATTCCTTCTCGTCTGCAATCCAGCACGGCATAAATGAGTCATTGTCGTGCGACTAGCGACAGCAGTCTGAGAGAGGCATTTTGTTATTATTCGGGAAATCGGCAACAGTGTCTGCTAGCTTCTTTGTTTCTTCGAGAAAAGGTAGGGATGAAGGGGATGGAACACATCTACAGGATCGCCACCACGAATATATCGGACGATAAATATCAGTCGATGAATATCTGCTGTGACTGGGATTGAATCTATAAATATTGAATGTTACTTTGTTTTATTTCTTTCAGGAGAGAGCACAAAGAACAAGTTGGCCTATTAATTCAATAAATTACGAATAGATGTTTATCTACAAATACGATAGATTCCCCTTATCAAGTATTTCTATAGAATGTGAAAGGCTCTCCCAAAAATGGGTCAAATTTATTCAACAGTTTCCGTTTTTCACCCGACGAAAAGCTAAAAATCTGGAAACAAGAAAGCGATTATGGAAAATCAAATTTTTGGACACTTTGTGCCGTTACGCTTTTTGTGTGATGCCAACTAAACTATCCACGCATTTTCTTTATACCTAATTAAATCTACTGTCATGCAATTGTGAATTTCTTCTTTATTTTCATGTTCTCCTATAAATTTGCTGTTTCTAGTCCTTGAATCTAGATATAGAAAAGGGAACATTCTTTTCTGGACAACAGGTGATATGCAAAGAAATACAAACTTTAGGATTGTGAATAGATTCATCATTCGGGTTTCACTCATTTGCTATTCCGTAGTTCACGTTTAAACATATCCCTGCATAGAGACTATCATAAATTGCTAAGGGGGTTTGTAATAACGACGACAACGCAGGTTAATCTGCAGACTTCTGTCTGCAGAAGCGATACTCCGGCTTTTTATTCACACAGACACAATATGGCCGACACGGTACTTCCGTTTATCAGTGCTTCCGTTTCCTTAGTTCCCGGTTACAACAGATGCCTTAACTGAATTCTCTCTCATCCGGTTCGGTTGTATACTCGATGAGAATTTCAAAGACTGCAATCCTGATACCGACCCTCTAAGAATCCAGTAATACACAACCTTTCAGAAGCTAAGCAAAGTATAAAAAACAGGAAAATCTCGTTAGAAACAAAGAAAAAAAGTACTGAATAGTTATGCAATATCAATTCTCCTATCTGGCAGTGAATGCTGGACAATCTTCTTAGAGATGAATAGGAGAATTCAGATAACAGAAATCTGGCTATAAAGAAGGATGCTGAGAATACCATGAACTAATCATGTGAGTAATGAGGAAGTTTTAGGGAAAATAGTAACAGAAGGACATGTACTCAGAATCAGAAAGAAAAATAATTAAAATTTTAATGTACATAATGAGGAAAAATGACATGGAGAATTTGACACTCACAGGACATATTGAAAGCAAGTGAAACAGAAGAAAGCAGTTAGTGACTTATGTTACGAGCATGTGTAAATGGTTAGCAGAGATAGTTAAAAAGATAAACGTTAATAAGAGCTACAAAAGACAGGAAGTTGTGGAGAGTCATGATCACCCACTGCGCCGTGAATCTTTGCTGTTTCAGAGTTGTATTTCATTTGGTGCAACAGAATTGTGTACGGACGTTGCTATATGCAGAACAATTTTATGAGGGGAAGTTAGATGATTATTAATTTTTTATAGGGCTTCCATCTTTAATATAAATTAATTCATACTTCCTTGATCATATTAAATATCCGCTAAAGGCAAAAACATCTAATATGACCTCAGAGGGCTTGTAAAATCTGAATGCTGTATAAACCACTAGCGGTAGTACGTGGTGCGTCGGGACACAAAACGCGGCGGCGTGTGCGGTGACAAGATCAAAAGATTAAAAAAAAAATTAAATCAAATAAACAAGTTTTATTTGTTTTAAAAATGCCAGGCACTGGGAGGAGGGTGTAATATAATTCAAGAAAAGAGATTTGATTTTAAGTCTTTCCAGCGAGCATTCTAACAATTTTCCATTCTGACTTGATGTGGGTGTGCAGGAAAACGCCACAGTCTATGCCATGTGTGGCGTTCATGCTCGAACATGAGGAGAGGTAGAAGTATCATTGGATCGATATCAGCAAAGTTAGCTGTTCAGAGTTTCTGCACATTTTCTGAAGAAAATGGGGACATTTTCCACTTCCGAAACTACGACACCCAGTACTATAATCTGGGCTAGAAGTAATCTTGAGAGTAGCTGTTGACTCAACGTGGTCGCATTTGTTTCGGTGTTTAAAATTAAAGAAACGATAGAGATTTTCTTGTTTTATCACAAGGCCCATGATTCTTGAGATACCAGAAGTGTCTCCTGGCCTCCATGCGCACCATTACAAAGTGCCATAGTTTCCAGGTGTATGAATGAGATCTACATTATCATGCATGTCTATTGTTGCAGAATGCGTGGGTTGGCCCAGAATGGCAAACTACTGGTCAAAAGACTCCGTAGGTGCGGGATTCTTACAGTAGTGGATTGCCTTTGTGCGAAAATACTCAGACTGCTGCAAGAATTTCAAAAGTCAACACCCAGATTGCTTAGTGAGGCAAAACCAGCACGTGGCGATGAAATCCTAGCCAAAGAGTCGGCGCATGCGTCCTTTTGATCATCTGTCTCTTCCCTTTGTTTCCTCTTAGAAACGATTCCACAATTACTGTCCCTCGAATAATAAAGTGAGATAAATAAAAAAATGCAATTGCCAGTTGTTGATGCAGTCTATAATGTAGCGTTTGGATCTGAAGAACAGAAGCCAGATGTGACGCGAAACTCTACGCCGTTCTTGGGGTCGAATTTCATATCGGCAGCTCATGGATGTTTTTGTAAGTAAATAGTTATCCACACTTAACAAGTTTTGCTATTTCTAAATTATTAGCAAAGGATCTGATTGGTATTTGGAAGGCAGTTAACCCTTGTTTACTTCTGTTCGACGAAACGCCTATTGTAAATAAAGTGAACGTTATATGCTTGCAGATGGAAAATGCAAATTAGATGAGTGTAATGACAAAAGTAGGCAGATGTAGGCTTTAAGAAAGCTTTATTCAACTGAGAATACAAGGTTCGCGTATCGTGTCCTTTTTTAGTCCCAGTAAACAGAAATAGCTCCCTTAAAGAGGAGAGTAACGAAACAAAGAAAGACAACTCTTGATTACATATAACAATGATTATTTGGTAGCAGTTTGCCAAAAGGTCCCTGCAGCCTTATAAAAATTCTTCGGTATGCTGTTGAGTTAATCTGGGGTGATGTTTCTTCTAATCTTGGATCCAGCCTTGCTCTTGGACTTACAGCCTAATTAATGCAAAAAATATCATCATTGGCAAATGCAAAATAGAGCAAAGGCAAAAAGTGAAATCAAATGCCCATGAAAAGCATGATGATAAGGTTTGTATTGGAGTTGATGGAACAAATAACAAAGAAACTTTACAAAGAAATTGTCAACGCAAATGGAGAGAAAAAAACTGAAAAAAGCAAAGTGAACAGAACGCCACTTTCACAAAGGAGGTGGGACATGAAAGTGAACATCTCACTCGCAGGGTTCTCCCCCAAACTGGTGCAATTGGTGCAGAGGAAGTTGCTGCTGTTTTGTCGATAACACTAATGCAAATACATGTTGCGAAGCTGAACTTGTTACACTCCTACATCATTCAATGGTCCACTAGGTATATTGTGTGGAAATGATTATCATGATTTACCTCAAATAACATTTACAGCAGTTGGTAGTCCTCTAGATGCTTCTTGTTTGACTACTGACAATAAAATTGCGACCAGAATATACAGTAGGGGAAAGGTTGACCCGAGGGTTGCATCATGGAAAATTGGTCCAATAAATCAGGCAAAGTGGTTAACATTGGCCATCAGGTTAAACTGTTTATGGACTTGAGATACTTACCCTCAAAAACTTTCTAGCAAACTTCACAGATTCATTAAATTTATCACTGAAGTATATGCCATTAGCTGGTTTGAAATAAAAAGGGATAAAAGTTCCATAACCAACAACTGTATATTTTCAATATTGTTGTGATATTTTTTATTTATATAATTACTGTATTAGTTGTAATATTAATAATTACTGGTATTAGTAGTAATATTATTTCTTGAATTTCTGAGCTGGTGTATTCTCAGTGATAAATTTTTGTCTCGTATTTCTTCATTTTTAATTTCAATTGCTTTTATATATATATATATATATATATATATATATATATATATATATATATATATGTATATATATATATATATATATATATATGTATATATATATATATATATATATATATATATATGTATATATATATATATATATATATATATATATATATATAAAGAAAAAAGAAATAAGCAACCTCAGAGTGGTAAAACGTTGTATCGCACGGACGAATGAAAATAAGTTAATCTCGTCATGTGGCCACTATGCAGAAATTTCTTGAAAGATAACATTTAAGACAAGCAATCTTTGTAATTATTATGCTCAATGTCAAGAGATAGACAATTAATATTAACAAATTTAATTAAATGTTCATTTATTTATTGGAAAATTGAAGTTTGCAATCAAATTCTCTGACAAGTAGATGTAATCACGGCGAAACTCCGTTTAGTAACAATATAAGTGTACATCTAATTTCATATAAATTATATGTGTGGGAGTGTGTGTGTGCACTACCGTCTTTTTAGTATTTTTAATTTATAAATTTCGAAAAAAATTAATATATATATATATTTATTGAATAATATAGACATGTTATGTCTATTTTATTTTATAAATTTCCTTTCCAGTTCTCTAACCAGTCTCTTGATGTTAAGATTAAATTTATCAAGGATATTAAGGAAAACGCCGTAATTTTTTCCTATCCAAGTACTTTCAGTCTCCTCCAGGGTTATCCTCAGGGGTAAATTACAAGGACAAACTTATTGTAACGGTGATGAAATTCCGTTGTGATGGTGATTTAAAAAAATATATTTATATATATATATATATATATATATATATATATATATATATATATATATATATATATATATATATATATGTATGTATGTATGTATGTAAAAGACGGAGAATAACATTTCAGCGTACAAGACGTTAGCTTGAAACAGGGCTCAATACAAAAGTAGAGCAATAAATATTTATTTTATATGTAAAAGCGCATAATATATATATATATATATGTGTGTATGTGTGTGTGTGTATAAATAAGTGGACACTGAGGACAATCTGCGACGTCAATCTGTTTCATGTATGAACGCAATCTTCACGTCATGCGTGTTGTGTTTTGTCTCGACTATTTATATGTGCTGATTAATAGTGCATTATGTGTAGTATGGTCTATTGTATTGTTCTAATCGTTATTGCTTGGGCGGTATCGATTATATATTAATTATTCTCGAGGCGACTGTGTCGAAATAATTGAGGACCCCAATGCGATTATTTCTACTTTGCTAACATTTTATTTATTACTTAATTACTTAACTATTTTTGCTGCTTCTTATTGTTATTACATTTACGTGTGCATTCGTAGTTTGTTGATTTTTTTTATTATTTACTTAATTTGTTTATTTATTTAGATTTTTTGTTTATTTTATTTACTTATTTTTTTCGGTGGTTGCTTACTTTATTTGTTTAGTTTAAGGTATTGGCTTTGTTTAAATTATGTTTCATTATTTGCGTTCTATGTAGTGCAAGCATTTGAATTTTTCATGGGGGTATTTTAAACGGTATACGTTTTTGGTTTTCGATTTATGTAAATTGAATAACTGAATTATTAAAAATTTGAATTTTACAATAAAGTTCTCTGACAAGCGGAAGTTGAATGTCTATATACATCTACACCTTTGTGAAAATTAATTGAAACAATCGCTTTAGTTTCCTTCCTTTCACCATACGGTCAGTTTTAGACACATAGTAGTGACGGGGTGTAATCGATTTCTATTTTTTTCCTCAGATTAGGTCATTTGCAGTGGTGTACAGTAATATGAATCTATTTTCAAGGTGTATGATGAAATCTATTTGGCCTTGAAAAATATTGCGTTATCCGTCATTGCATCAGATTTTCATCACGGCCAGACACTATTGTCTCGACTGTCGATTTGTTGTCCTACGGCCATTGTCTGCGATGGATGTTAAGGAAGCATACACAAATTGTAACGCTGCACGAACACACTGGCAAGCTTTAACAGTGAGCAAATCAAAGTACTGTAGACTGGCCTAGAAACTCTCCTGATTTAAATCCAATCGAGAATCTGTGGTCAATCTGTAAGGAGCAACTTCGTGGAATGGACATAAGATGTACTAACATGTGCACTGTGTCTTGTTTCGTTGGAAAAATACAAAAAAGTAAACAATAATGGAATTAATCTTTTTGTTTCAATTAATTTGCACAAGGGTGTATAACTGTATATTCTGTATGTTTTTTCGAAAGTTTAATTTATACATTTAAAAATAAAAAATCTATCTATCTATCTATCTATCTATCTATCTATCTATCTATCTATCTATATATTAGGATTAATAAAAATATAAAATTTGTTACTTAGCTGATTGATGTTATAGTCGTAAACGAAAATTTTTGTAATCGTTCGGTCCACTTGACAGGAGGTTTCAGTAGTAA
>OZ038482.1:101579619-101637119 GCA_964036315.1 Acanthosepion esculentum | reverse complement strand
TGTGCGATATAAGTAATTGATTTATGACAAGAAACAGTCTTGTACAGGGTAGTGAAGTTAATACAATATATTGGTCATCACCAGTTTAGATTTAATGGGGTTATTTTGGTCATTAACTGCAACGGTTTGAGTTTTCCATTTTCTGTAATATATTCTAAGTTTTACATGATTTTCGGGAAACACAGCAGAAATATGGCGTTTAATGATTTTTCGTATAGCGAAATTGTCCTGCTTATCATTATTGTGCATCTGGTTATCGCAAAATATGTTGATGCTGTGTTGTTTCGTATTTTTGTTACTGGTGTCGTGTATTTTTTGTAGGAATAATTTTATTTGGTTATCAATCAATAATGTAGTTGGGAAAATTATTGTTGGCACTAACTTTTATATGTCTCATATTGAAAACAAAGTGTTTAAAAATACTGACAAATCTACACAAGGCGCGTTAACGACATTTTTGTCTTGATAAAAAATAAGGACGGAATTATAAATCTTAAATCAACTCTTGAGAAAAGCTCAACGCTAAAATTTACATACAAACTCATACGAAAATCCCATTTCTTAACATTGATATAGAATTAAAATACAGCGTATTTACAACCTACCTCTATAAAAATCCCACCACCACGAACTCCTCTCGTCTAAACTAAGATAGCCAATACCAGGAAAGATATAAAATAGCAGTGATAAAAAAAAAACTTCCTAAAGAGAGCATACTTAAATTCCTCTCCCCAAAGAATATTTTTGAGTGAATTAAGACTCATAAAACAATCATTAGTCAACAATAATCATTTACAGTTCTTAAAACGCAACAAAACACTAACTGTGGATTTATACGACCAGCAGCGTGTGCACAAAGGTTTGGTTGAAAAGCTCACTGCGTTCGTCAGTATGAAAAATGCTAATTTTCTCTATGACAACGCAAGGCGGCATAGACCAAGAATCTCAGGAAAAGATTTTGGAACTGGGTTGCTCTGTTGTACCCAATCTGCCATATTTATCCGAACTTGCACAAAGCGATTATTACCTTGTTTTTTTGTTTGATTGTTTTTGTTTTTTTTTATCATTGTAAAACCTTTTCTCGTGAAAAACTTCACCAGATTCAAATGTTCGTCGAAAATCTTTTCATATATGAAAACCTGCGGAAATATAGTCAAAAGAGATGTCTGGGAATGGCCAACAAGTCACTGAGAATAATGGTGAATATATAATGAGAGGTGATTTACACCAAGGGTTGAGGGGAGGAGAGGAGAACGGAAGCTTGCTGCCGACGAGAAGCGGGCTCGTCGAAAAGAGAACAACACGGAGACATCGGGGGAGAGCGTCTTCACTTGCATTCGCCGCAATCGAGACTGTTACTCCCATGTGGGTCTGTACAGTCATAACAGAATCTGCGTCGCCATCAGCAGCCGAGGCATAACCCTTCGGGCGCAGACACATGGTCTCCCGAGGCCAACGGATGCTACACATAATTGAATAAATTATAATTGTACTTTATTTTTGTGAAGAATAGATTTGCTAAATAAAAAAGGAAAATTATCTCAGACTGAAACCAATATTAAACATCTACAGCGAGACAATCTGAAGAGAATTGGAAAATCTACCGGGATTTATTAACGGTGGACATAATGTTAACAACATAATATATGTTGTTGATACAGTGCTGATGGTAGACACAGAAGGAATATTGAAATAACGCTTAGATAAGGTAGTAAAAGAAAGCGAGAAGAAAGGGCTAACTATTAGGTTGGTGCAAAAATAATGTCGTTTTCTCACATGAAGTTGAACGTCAAAAAACGACATTATTTTTGCACCAACCTAATATTAACTGTAAGAAGACAGAATACGTGGCTGTCAACAAAAGTGACAGCTCAAAATATAATCTCCTTATTGAAGACGTTAAAATCAAACGGGTAGAGAAATTAAACTATTTGGGTAGTGTAGAAAAAAGAAAACGATACTTTTGTTTGTCTTTCAGTAACTTAGTACGCATCTACCGTTCGCCATTCCTGTAGAGCAGCGTTTCCCAATTTTTTATTCTCTGGGCCGCATTTTCGGTATTAAAAATTATTCGCGCCTCACCAAATTTTATGTGATAAAAATACATTACCCCCCCTAAAAATTCCAGCGAGAATGTTAAAAGGGAGATAACCGCGGATTCGAAGTCCGAACATTGTCATTGATAACTCTCTCCTCTAATTTGCAGAGCCTAGTTACTATATTCTTAATACTTGACATAATGCAAAAATATCAAAATGATAAAATCGGGCAATAATAATCTATAACTATTTATACTGGAACTCATGAATGCAATTACAAGTAATGCATAATAATATTTTAAATTTTGAAATCATATTTATTTTTGGCATGTACATTTTTTGAAACTGTTTTTTTTTTAATCTCTGATTATCTTTCAATCATTCCGCCTCACCTGCTATCCTCTTCCGCCGCACCTATGAGGCTCGCTACACCGTTTGGGAACCACTTCTGTAGAGAGTAGCAATGTCCTTTTTATTGACAGTTTTCCTGGATCATGTTAATGTTATATTTAGTGGGCACAATAAGATATTAATATTATATTTTGTGGGTCCATGAGGACTCTATGGGTTATTGCTAATACCGCCAATGGTAGTACCGGTGGAATTTTTCTACGCCAAGGCTGAGATAAAGAGTCAGCTCTTCCCAACACAGTGGTGCTTGAGTTTGATATGTTCCTGAATGCAGATGACATTGATATTTATTTCAATGGCAGATGAGACAAGTTCAGGCAACTGATTTATAGAGTTAAGTGTGCCAATATTGAGGTTGAAATGAATGTACATTTTTTGCATGCAAGAAGTTTTGTTTGGTGACCCTGGAGCTGATTTTTAGAACACTGTGTCGAGGTCAGGACAACAGTAGAATGCGCCCTTTTCTAACCCACGTGATGGGCTATACGGAATGGTTTTCTGGTTTTCTTGATACTCATGTTTGTCTTGCGGTGGCTTAGTACTCATATATAGCTCACCATTCCTATAGAGAGTAGCAGTGTCAGTTTTACTGATAGTTTTCCGGGACCATGTTCACGGACATGCTTATTATTCTCTGCGAGGGTAGTGTAAAAACTACATACATAGTTTATCTTTTAAGGCCATCTACACCTGACCGTTATCTTGCATCCCAGTGGCAGTTGATTTAAATGTTTTACTCTTGGTTTTATTAGAGTTTTCCTTCTCAAAGATGGGCTGTCTTCACTACATCTATGGAGTTCCATCTAAATCTGACAGGTTGTACCACTTAACGATAGCAGGAATCAAACAAGAGCAATTTTGTCTATTAAGTTCTACCTTAGTATACGTTTGATTATATCCTATTAGTATAAAGTTTAACTTTATCAGATAGGTATTATACGTAGGCAGGGGCAACAGTGAGATATGTCTCATTGTAACCCATGTGATGGGCGATACAGAATGGGTTTCTGGTATTCTTGATACTAATCTTTGTCTTTTAGTGAAACGCTGTGATGATAACGACCAATGTAAATATAGATAATTCTAATTCCTAATTTTAAAAATTCCGAACAAATTTAAAGAAAGCATTATAGGAAGAAATAGGTGAAAGGGAAATAAGTAATTATATAAATTTTTGTATTCTATGCACACTGTCCCTTTAAGAAGTTGGCGATTAGGGCTCTCCACAACTTCTCCTATGCAGCCCTAAGTAAGGTTTCTATTTTTGCTATCTCTCCTAATCTCTGTTCTGCTAACAATTTACACACACTCGTTGCGTAGGTTATGCATTACTTTCCTCAGTCCAGCTTGCCTTCAAGATGTCCGATGAGTGTCAAAGTCTCCAAACCTTTTTTTCTCGTTATTTCAACTCTTTCTGATTCTGTTTTTTTTTTGTTTCTATTTTCCCTAAAATCCGGCGTTGCTCTACATCTTCAGTCCATGCTATTCTCAGTTGCTTTCTGTATAACCAGATTTGGAAAGAATTGTATTACGAGAAGCTCAAACTGAGAAAATCGTGGCTAAATTCGGGACACCCTTCAGCATCGCAAAATAAACGGCAAATGCCGAGGGAAAATGGTTAAGCAAGATGAGTGTGCATTTGTGAGTGAACATACTGATATGTTGGATCGTGCGGTATTTGCTGTCATTATATTTAGTTCCTTAGCCATACGGACTCGATGCTATTTATTCCGGTGTCGCTCTTGCGATATATATTTCAAGATATTCAGTATAATCTTTTTTTTTTCTCAACACCTCCAGGCCAACATTTTTTTGACGTCAAAGTATCTTTCTGTAGAGACACATTTTTGCTGCCTCAAATCTCTTCTTCATTTGTGAGGAGATTGTTTTTTTTTTAAGCGTATCACCCCAAGCAAGGCTGGAGGCCACTATCACGCAAGGGGTTAAAGAAAGGTTGGAGGAAGAGCAGATAAGAGTGGTAAAGGAGAGGATGTGGTGAAAGAGAAAGACAGTGGGTCGATCAAGGCAAGGGGGTTACAGAAGATTTGGAGCGAGAGCAGATAGGAATGAAAAATGAAAGGATGTGGAGAAGGGAAGTGGATAGATCAAGGCAACTGGAGATGTCGATTGACGCTACACTTAAACCGTTGGAGATTGTATTTGTCAGGGAAACAGTAATAGGGAAGGGAGTTCCATAGGCGAGATGTGCGAGACATGAAGCTATTGGAGTAGAAGAGACGTCTACATCTAACAGTTTCCACGGTGTAGGGGTGGGAGCAGGAAGATTGTTTACCATTTTATTAAAGCATTTCACCCGAAGCAATCCAGGAGAGCCACTAGCACACAGGGGCTTGAAGAGAGTGAAAGTGAGGGAAAGGACTGAGTATAGGGGGAATGAGGAAAGGAAAAAAGAAGAACGAGGATAACAGCAACAGAAGATGATGATTGACGTTGCATTTAAATTTTTGAAGATTGTAGTTATCAGGGAAGCAAATAAGAGGAAGGGAGTTACACTGTGGGGAAGCGCGAGCAAAGAATCTGCTGGAGTAGAAGTGGTTGCATTTAACTATTTCAACAGTAAAAGGGTGGGGCCAAGATGCCAGTCTAGTAGCACGCTTAAATTCATGTCGTCGGGGCACCAGGGAAGATAGATCCTCAGAACAGTTGCCATGAAAATATTTGTAGAAAAGACAGAGGGAAGCCACATCACGTCTATGAGAGAGTGACTGAAGTCGAGATGCCAAGTCAGGATCGATTACATTGCAGATCCTTCTCTGGATTTTGTCGATAACCTCGAGATGAACTGCAGGGGCACCAGACCAGATATGGCAACAATATTAAATGCATGGACGAATGGTAGATTTGTATATGTGTAAGATGGACTCTGACGAGAAAAACCTTCTGGCACGACACAGTGAACCGACCTTCCTAGCAGAAGATGCAGCTATTGATTCAACCCCAGGCTAGTGGAAAACGTGAGACCATGACGGCTCAGTGAAGCGCTGTCGTGGAGTTGACCATCAACCATGTTGATAGGAGGTAGGGAAGTTTCTCTATGGTGAGTAAATGACAGCAGTTTTATTTTGAAGGTATTAAAGTTTACAAGCCATTTACTGCCGCAGTCAACCACTGATTGGAGGTCGTTTTCAAGAGCAAGGTTAACTCTGTCAGCGGTGCTGGATTTATTATTAAGACAAGAGTAAATGGTAGTCGTCTGCATAGAGGCCAATTTGAAAACTAATGACTTCAGGAAGATCTTTGATGAAGATTAGAAACAGCGTAGGAAATAGGATTGAGCCTTGGGGAACTCCTGCGTTCCTAACTGGCATATAGAAGGACTGATATTACGTAATTGTTCAGTCCCCTTCTCTTTGTTTCTAATGAAAATTTTCTGTTTCCTAATACTTTGCTTAGCTTTTGGAAGGCATATTTCGCTATTCCAATATATATAAATAAAAAAAGTAAATGTTTAAAATGAAGAATATTAGCAATGATTTAGAATGAATGAAAACAGAAGAGAGAAGCAAAGGTTTAGAATAATTACTGGAAGGAAAATCAGCGCATGAAAAAGAAGAATTCGTAAAGAAACTAAAAAAACGAAAGGGAAGAAATAAAAACAAACAAAAACAGAGCCAGGAAATCAACCCAGAGAAACAAGCGAACGCGAACAAATAAATTTCTCTTCTAATAAGAAACGGTTCAAATTATTGGAATCGCTGTCTTCTGAATTATTGATTGATAACAGTATTTTCTATTTGTTCAATGTCTGCCGGACACGCGGTCGTTTTATGATTGGTGCCGTGTCCACAGACCAGACGAAGCTTGGCCAATCAACATGGAGGACAGAGGAGTTAGGCGAAAGAAGGGGAAGTAACTCACAACCATTGTTTTCGTCCTACTGAATTCGACAACCAAAATACTTGAACATGTTTTTCGACAATTGCCGCCATCTCCTCTGCTGGCACGCCGTCGCACAGTCTCAACACTTTCTAATGAATAAACAAAGTCAATAAACAAGAACGTGATTCAAATGAAGTTGGTTACTCCATTCGTTCGGACGCCGTTTTTTTATGTTTCTGTGGGCGTAAATTTCAATATTAACGTTGTCAGTGTTCAAATGTAGTTGCAAACACATTTAATTGAGCACAGAGTAATCAACCACTCTGGTTATTGGTCTAATCAAGAAGGAACCAATCAGTTCGATTTAATTCCGTTCTTTTTTCCTCTTTCTTTTGTTTTCTATTATCCCGACTTTTTTTGCTTTACACTATCTATCTATCTATCTATCTATCTATCTATCTATCTATCTATCTATCTATCTATCTATCTATCTATCTATCTTAGTCTGTTCGTATCTATCTATCCTAGTCTGTTCATATCTATCTATCTATCTATCTATCTATCTATCTATCTATCTATCTATCTATCTATCTATCTAACTATCTATCTATCTATCTATCCCAGTTTCTTCATTATCTATCTATCTATCTATCTATCTATCTATCTATCTATCTATCTATCTATCCCAGTTTCTTCATTATCTATCTATCTATCTATCTATCTATCTATCTATCTATCTATCTATCTATCTATCCTTTTCTTTCTTTCTTTCTTTCTTTCTTTCTTTCTTTTCAACTAGTTTTCTTTTTATTTTGGCATTCTTTCTTTCTTTCTTTCTTTTCCATATTTTCGAAACATTTAAATTTGCCCTTCTTATTTTTCATATTATTCTTCTTTCTCATATATTTCCTACTTTACCATTTTAAACATTACATTTGTTTTCTTTCTTTACATTTTTCTTTTTTCGCGCATTATATATCTTGTTTACTTTCTTTTATAAATTTCTTTCTTTTATTTCCTTGATTCTTTCTTTCTTTTATTTCCTTTATTAGACTCTTTTTCAGGCTCTTCTTTATTCTTTCTTTTCTCATTCCAAACCCTCAACACCTATATTTCAGTATTAAAGGGCATGTGAAATTAATTATTTCGCCAAAGAGTTTTTCCTCGCTGAAAAATAAAAACCAATCTCTAAGCTGCAAATCCTTCCTTTTGCACCCAGCTCTAATTATATTAGCCTTCACTTTTGAAATTTGACCATTTGGCTATAAAATCAACACCTATCCACTCTAACAACAAAGGTCAGTTTTATCCCTGTTCTTTTGCGTACATTTTCCTTTAATAATTATGGGAGGGGATATTTTAATGTTGCGTCTCACCGACTTTAAATACACCATAATAGTTAACTATATTCACATCATGGAAAAGAATGTTTTCATGACTTCGTTCCTCTTCGCCATTCCATAAATTTTATATTGCGGCAATGTTCGCCTTGTTGGTTGGTTGACTTTTTTAGCGGTATATCAACGTCTATGGGTTATTTAATGTCGGAATCTAACTATTTTAAACACAATCTTATGGCTTCAACTACAGATAAATAGATATTGTCGGTAATTGTGCTATAAATATATTTTGTTGGTAATTCTGCTAAAAAATACCTATTGGTGATAGTTATGTCACAAATAGGAATTGTTTGTAATATTTTAATACAAAAATGTGTTGCTGGCATTTTTACTATAAAAATGTATTTTTATACATTCGTAGACTTTTGACTTTGTAAGTTCGCTATTTGCCCTTTTGTAAAGGTGGTTCCACTCTCCTCAAAACATCCATTCTCCCGATCAGAGGCCTTGCTGTTGGGCTGGTCCAAGAAGTATTTAGAAATATATTTTTTTAATAAAGTTCACCCAATCCAAGGTCACTCGATGTAGAGAGATACAGAATGGGGTGTGTGATATTAATGTAATATGGTTGGGGGTAGATTATGAGGATAAGGAGGATATATAAAGAGTGGTCACTGTCACGTATATGTAAAGATTGCAGTGTTTAGGGAGGCATCCATGCAGAAGATTGTTCCATAATGTATCAGTTCTTGGAAGATTTCCTCCTACTGAATTGCTTTACCTTTTTAAAATCTTATCTTGCAGTAAATGACAATTGCTTTTTAAAACTTTGTATGATTTTTAATTTGAGAAACTGCACGAACGTTTTTTTCCATTTGATATCTTTTATTCGTAGTGAAACAAAGAAACAAAATTTCTACGTTCACTTCAGCGTTTCTTATATAAAAACCGACTGAAAATTCTCTAAGATTGTTTACATTATGGTAAATTCATGCAAGCACAGGAGAGCTTAATTTAAAATTATTTTCGAAATTATTAAAATATTTTCATAAGGTTTTCGGTAACTATTTAGAAAGACCGACTGACAGCCTACACTGAATAGATTTTTTATTAACATTTGTTTATTAAAATTATCACGAATCTGGACTATATATATATATATATATATATATATATATATATATATATATATATATATATATATAATTGCAAGGGGTCTGGTGAATTATCATGGTCTGTGGCTTCCTGCTTTTCTTGGGAAATGCATACAATGTGTTCACATGAAATAGGAATGGTGTTTTGTCGCTTTCAACAAAAACAATTATAAATTAATTATAAAAAACTTCCTATATATATATATATATTCTGTTTATATGTTAATGTCCGAGAAATTCAGGCCAGTAAATGTAATTAATACTGTTTATTTAAAAAAAAAACCAAAAACAGAGCATTTACTTAAATAAATTATATCTATTAAGAAATTATGTATGTATGTATGTATGTATGTATGTATGTATGTATACGACTGACTCCACTGATAAAACCCGTTCCTTCCATTTTGTTTTTAAACGACTAGCTATTAATATATGTACATTTGTATATCATATATTACATAACATTGCATATCAGTAAAATAAAAGTAATTTTCTATCAATTATATTTTTTAGGAAACCATTTCACACATAAAGTTTCCTGAAATTTTGGGTAGCACCTCTGGTGTAGTTTTTTTTATCTTCAATGCTTAGAAACTGTAAGACAGTAAAAACAAAACAACACAAAAATATTTAACTCAGCAATAAAAAAATTATTCTTCAGGGTTCGCCACCACTAACCCCCCTCCCCAAAAAAACAGAAAACAAAACATAGAAAAAAAAAACAGGTAAAACTTTGGTAACCAACCAACGACAGTAATAAACAAATAAATGGGAAAACCTTTCTTCACTTTCTTCACCTTTTTTTTTTATGCCCCATTGCTGAAAGGGAAATCGTTGTGTAAACGCATTTGAGCTATCGATCGGTTTTAAGGGCCTGAATTATGTCTGTTGGTGCGGTCTTTGACTGATTACCTCCTTGATTTAGTTCTGGCTGCTAAGCGAGGCGTGGCGATATGTAGAACGCGTGACTGGACTACTTACCGAAAAGAGGTTCATTTTTATTTTCCTTTTTTTATGTTGATTTTTAATGTTTTGACCGAAAGGTTATAAATGCGAAAGTCGTAGTCGCTTTGCAGTTTTTTTCTATTCAATATAATGGCACTGGTATTGGCGAGATTATCCGTTTTCCTTATAAGGAAACATTCGGCATTCATTAACCGAACAGTTAGTGTGACTGTCGGTTGAATTTTATAAAATCTCTCTCTTAAAAGGTTTTAAAATAAAATAGGTTTCCCAAATCCAGTAACTGTTATCGATCTTTCTATTAATGATGAGAGTTTAAGGTAGTGTGAATAGTCCACGTTTTGATTATTTAATTATTTTATCTTCGAGTTAAATGTGCGAACCATTTTTGTTGTTGTTACTGTTGGAAGTCTTCAAATGATTTTGTTATTTGGTAAAATTCTATGTGATTCTGTAGCTACAAGTCTATATGGTCTGATGGAGGGTTGTTTTCTTAAGAGGTTAATTTGCTTGAGGCCATTTTTACTCATCGATTTGAGAAAACGTGTGCGTATAAATGAAATTTTAAAGATTTCTGAACGATTTGTTTGGACGCCGTCTATGCCATCCAGATGAGAGCCGAGATCTGATGAGGCTACACAAAGAACATGATATATATATATATATATATATATATATATATATATATATATATATAAAGAACATGATTTCAGTTTTCAGGTTAGTATTTTGGTTATGACATGTTTCGACAAAAAAAAAAATGATGCTTTATTATTTATTTTGAAAATGAATGACAATAGTAGTTTTAGTCAAATGATACAGATCGTCCTGGGTATGACGATAAACTACATCCGCGTCCAGGGTAAGACGATAAACTACGTCCGCGTCCAGGGTAAGACGATAAACTACGTCCGCGTCCAGGGTAAGACGATAAACTACGTCCAACAACAAGGCCTCTCATCAGGAGCGTGGAACCACCTATTAATTGCTGATGTTCCCAGATCTACCCTGACCCGGGGTGGTAGCACCTGCTAGGGTCCCAGCTATGGGAAAATAGTTAACCCCGAAACTGAGGTAAAAAGCATTATGAAAGTGTAAAAATTGGTTTTAATACCAGAAATACTTTGTAAAAAATTATTACCAGAAAAAATAACAAAAAAAACTATTACCAGCAATACGTTTTTGAAAAAAAAATATTACCAGCTATACAATTTTGAGGAAAAAATGATTACCAGAAATAGATTATCTACATTATTCGGACTATTGTCCTCATCTTTGTCGCCATATTTATTACAACGTTTCGGCCGTTATACGCTTCGGCCTTCTTCAGATGTTGGAATGTCGAACTGAACTCTTTATTTCGCTTACTGGGGTAGACTGTTCTAGTTCCACGTGCCATGTTTAATGGATGTCAGTTATCAGTTATCTCCTGAGAACTTTCAGAGGGAAAAATTAACAGGAGATAACTGATAACTGACATTCATTAAACATGGCACGTGGAACTAGAACAGTCTACCCCAGTGAGCGAAATAAAGAGTTCAGTTCGACATTCCAAACACCTGAAGAAGGCCGGAGCGTACAACGGCCGAAACGTTGTAATAAATATGGCGACAAAGATGGGGACAATAGTCCGAATAATGTAAATAATGTACATAATACCTCATCTCAGAAATATAGACAGATAGAGAAATAGATTTTTGACAAATCAAAAATATTACCAGGAAAAAAAGTTGTCAGCATTAAATGACCCATTGAGGTGTTGATATACTGTAAAACAAATCAAACCAAACCAAACCAAATCAAATGATACATCTCAGTTCGATTGTCATAGATTGAGTTCAGGAAAACAAAATTTGGCATTTGTTTAGTTTTTAGTGCAAGCTAAAAGTGAGGGCGGGGAATCTCCTCCAAGCTTTCCCTAAAGAATCTACAATACATGGAAATTACATTATTAAAGCAAATGGCAAATCTAAATTGGTGCAAATAATTTTCATCAATCGACTTGGATATTATGAATATATCCAGCATCCTGTTATGTTGATTATGCTCAAATAATGACTGAAACTCTATCACCTAGAATTTTTTTAATGTATTTATTTTTATTAATCCGAAAGATTATCACTTTAATCGTTATTTTAATGGATACTCGTGTTTTAGTAGACGCTGCGCTTGTTTATTAAAAATATATATTTATTTTCGTCTACCGGCCTGAATGTTTGAGAAATCTTATTAAACAAAAATTTACACTCTCTAGCAGGATTCGAACCTGTATCCCTCTAGGCAGAGGGAATTACCGTTCGGCGCAGAACATTCTAACCAACTAAGCGAGAGAAACCGTTGATCAGGCAAGGATGAAAATGTGCCTTTAAGCGAAACATCTTTCGTCAGAGATCGCAGACACAAATACCTCAAGGAAAGTTGATTCTCCAGAAAGTTTTTTTCTCGCCCGACTCCGTCGTTCATATCTATAAATCAGCCATTCGCCCTTGCATGGAAACCAGGTGCAAATGTGTGAGCTCTATCTGACAACCATCTTAGTGAGCCACATAGCTAAGCTTATCATTCGGGTCCTGACGAAGAGGACTCGTAGCAGAATTCGACCAGAAATGTGACAAGGACTGCAAATACCCGATCGTACAATACACTTAAGCGAGATATCTTCGGCATGAAATTTAACAAATCACTTTTGATACGTTCGATCTTTTCGCAAACCCTTCTCCAAAAAAAAAAAAGAAAAAAAAAGAAAAGCAGAATGTATCGAAAATATTGTTCATTGTCAACGTTAGAATCAATAATCGAAAATACATTGATTTGTAGAAATGATTTGTGAATGCATGTTGACATGACAACTGTCGTTAACCAATCAAGAATGACGTAAACAAGGACACTGAGAATTCCATAGACGAACCGCGTAAGAGTCTTAAGGAAAATGAAAAAAAAACAAAAACAAAAAAAAAACGCTCACTCAGAATCAGAAAAAGACAGCTGATATTTCTTGGAGATGATGAGGGAGGAGGGTTTGGAGAATTTTGACGCCCACACTGTATATTTCGGGCAAACAGGACAGGGTATGTCAGCTGGTCACCTACTTGATCGAGCGTGTGCATATGGATGACGGAAAGGGGACAGGAGGCTTGGCAAAAGTCATTGATATGGGCTACAAAAGATAGTAGGCTGTAGAGAGCCATGATCACTGAAGTCCTGAAAGTACGGGGCACGCAGAATAAGATCAATAGAAAGGTACTTTAGGTCATCTCATAAAAAAAAGTTGTTTTTTCTCAACCAATATCTATCTATCTATCTATCTATCTATCTATCTATCTATCTATCTATCTATCTGCCTGATTATATCTATCTATCTATCTATCTATCTATCTATCTATCTATCTATCTATCTATCTCTCGACCTATCTCATTCAGTTCACATCTTTTTCACATCTATCTATCTATCTATCTATCTATCTATCTATCTATCTATCTATCTATCTATCTATCTATCTATCTATCTATCTATCTTTCTTTCTTTCTTTCTTTTCCAAACATTTAAATTCGTCCTTTCTTCTTACTTTTCACATTAATCTTGTTTATCATATTTTTTCTTTCTTTACGGTTTTTTAAAAATTATCTTCGTCTTTTTTTTCTAGCGCATTATCCATCATTTTTGCTTTCTTTTTTATCCTGTTTGTTTGTTTGTTTGCTTGTTTCTTTCTTTCTTTCTTGCTTGCTTTCTTTCTTGCTTTCTTTCTTTCTTCTTTTTCCACTCCCAGGCTCGTATTTCCTCACTAAACTTTATTCTATCTATCTATCTATCTATCTATCTATCTATCTATCTATCTATCTATCTATCTATCTATCTATCTATCTATCTGAATCAGTGATTATAAAGTAGTGGTATTTAAATTACAATATCTGGCCGACTACACGAAGCACATATCTAAAAAGTGAAATGTGCTTTCGCCAAACGAATTCTTATCGTACGCGGTTAAAAATAAATTGAATTCAGAACAGTTTAACCCGAGACGTTTGGTATCCGACGAAATTTTTATGACGTTCAGTTAAATCGATACTGCTTCTTTTTCATCAAGTTGTATGTAGCAAGTGTTTATTTTAGATTTTTAAAGTGAAACAAAACACCATTCTCGTCTGAGAGCCTAATGATGCAGGTTTTTTTTGTGGTGGGTGGGGGGTGACGGTGAGTGAAGGGGGCAAGTGGTACATTTACTATACGCATCCGCGAATCGTGCCACTTACATGACATTGTAAAAAGTTGTCCATGTGTGACGAGAAAAGAACATTTTAGTCTGCTTCGGGCTTGAGATGGTTACGTCTTCTCTCTTCGGTGGCAGTTAAATTTCCAGAATTTCAAATGCTGAGTTTCCTTTTCAGACGCCTTCTCTCTCTCTTTTTCTACTAAGAAGATTGGCGCAGCAAATTTTCTTTCTGTCTTTCTGTACGAAAATAGGTTAAGAAAAAAACCCAACTGAAGTACACCTTAACACTTTAGCTGAATTCTTCTTCGATCTTCTATGCGCCGTGTCCCTTCAGGACGTGGGCTATCATAAACCCTCCACAACTTCCTGTCTTTTGTTTTTAATAATTTTTGTCTTTTTCTTATCTCTCCAAATCCCTGCTTCGCTATTCATTTATTTAGTTCACTAGGTAGGTCATGCATCGTTTTCTCCCCTCCCCCTCTTCCTTTCAATCTGTCCTGTGAGTATTAGATTTTCTAAGCCCTCTTACCTCATTATGTACCCTAGACATTTCAGTTACCTCTTTCTGATGTTAAGTATAAGTGCCCTTTTTGTTTACATTTTGTCTAAAACATTGTCATTGCTCACATGTTCAGTTCATGGTATTCTCAGTATCCTTCTGTAGAACCACATTTGTCTTGCTTCAAGTCTCTTAATCTGTGAGGAGACTGTCCAGAATTCCCTGACATGTAGGATACTGATATTATATAACAGTTCAGTACTCTTTGTTTCTAACGACATTTTTCTGCTTCTTAATACTTAGCTTAGATTTTGGAAGGCATCTTTCGCTATCCCAGTGCGCCTTCGGATTTCAGTGTCGTGCTTTCTGTCTTCTGTTAAAACACTTCCGATATATTTAAGTTGTTGTACTTGTTTTAGTTTAGTATCTCCAATTTGTAATTTGCATGTTGAGCGATTCCTTTTGCTAACAACCATGCATTTCGTCTTCATGCAATTGATGATTAGTCCTTTCTTCTCGCTTTCCTTTTCTCCCTTTTCTAGGAATACTTGTAGTTTCCTTTCTGTGTTTGCTATCAACACTGATTCATCTGCATAACTTGTTATAGTTTGTTTGTTTGGGGTTTTATGGCATATCAACCACTATGGGTTATTTAATGCCAGATCCAGTATTTACTAGATATATCAAAAACTTATAGTTGGCAACATCATTGTTTCAAAAACGTATAGCTGGCAACTGTTTCAAAAAAATGTATCTCTGGCAACATCATTGTTTCCCATCACATTTTAGGGGTAAGGTGTTAGTATATTTAGTGTAGGGTTTGGGAGGGAAAATTAATTGTAAGTTGTAGTTGTTTTGGGATGGGTTAGATGTGATGGGGCATGACATGACCAGCCGATTGATCGGATCGACGGCCTTTTGGTTGGACGTAGTTTATCGTCATACCCAGGACGCGGATGTAGTTTATCGTCATACCCAGGACGCGGATGTAGTTTATCGTCATACCCAGGACGCGGATGTAGTTTATCGTCATACCCAGGACGCCTTGTTATAGTTGTCGATGCCAATAATAAATCCTGGTACGACTTCTAATTCTCTTTGAATCACCTCGATGTATAGATTGAATAAATCTTGGGAGAAGATACATCCTTGTCTTACATCCCTTTCTACTTTTGGATATTTACTGAACCCATTTTCTATTCGTATGCAGGCAGTTTGCTGCCAGTATAGGTCCTAGATTATTCTAATACCCTTCCCAAATATGTCAAGTTTACCTAGAATTTCCAACAGTAACATAATCTTTGGAATGTTTGGTCTGGGAAAATAACATATAACAGACTGTATTTTTCAAAACATTTCACCCCACGCAAAGCAATAAAGCCACTAAGACTCAAGGGAGTCGGTAGTGAATATTTGGCGAGGAAAATATCGGACGATCCACAAAGATTCTCAAGCACGATACACATGATGAAAATCGGTTGGGACTTCATAAGGGTACAGGCAATGATTGATCCTTGGAATCATTCCTAAAAAAAAGATTGCTTTATGAGAGAACTGCGGAAAGACTTGGAAGGCTGGGGAGTATAACGAAAACAATAAAAATAGTGGTACTCGTCGAAAACAAAGATTACTTCACGCTAGTACTTTGGAACTAGGGTGTTTCATTAAGAGGGATCAAAGTCAGCAGTAAATAAATCCGCGTTATTGGTGAAAATTGATTTATTTCTCTATTGGATCATATTATTTGAGTGATGGCAATTGCATGTGAAAAATAATATCGCTGAAATGTCCGCCAAGGCTTCGGCAGCACACCTACACTCGATGGTCAAAATTTTAGATGACGTTTCTGCATAGATGCTCCTCGTCACCAATATGCCTTATTATCTCATCCTTCAGCTGTTGAATTATTGTTGGCTTGTTGGCATAGACCTTACTTTTGAGATGACACCAAAGGAAGAAATCAAGTCATAGATTGTGGTGGCCAATTGGCTTCGCTGTTTCGAGAGATGATGCGACCTCGGAACTTCTCATTGCATTTCTGTTTGAACGTCCATTTTCGTAATAGGCTTCGATAACTTTAACACGTTGTTTGATTGTTAATCTTTCCATGGCGGAAATTGCCAAAGACTGAAGTTGTTAAATGCGAAAGAAAAAAAAAAGAAATCATTAGAGCTTAAACTTTATTCACATTTAAAATCGGTTCAAGTTATTGGAACACCCTTTACAATGAAGGCCGGAGAGTTTAACGAACGAAAACAACAACGGATAATGATGCTCGCCCTTATAACTAAAGAACAAAAGAGGACTTTTTGTTAGAACTTCAGAGGCAACTATGAAGGCCGGGGAGAATAACAACCTAATTTTTCTATCAAAATAATAGAGATAGAGATACTAGTCTGTAATATTAACAAATCAAAATAACAATGAATGTCAGGAAGACACGACAGTCCTGGGAGCGAAGGGAATAAAGCGACTGAGATGAAGATACATTATTTCAGCGTGTCTCGACATGATGGAAAAAGTGAGCCTGTCTGGTTGAATGTTGGTGCTAAGTTAAGTTTAGTAAATATTAAGCGTTTTTCTTCTTCGATAATTTGTCCAACATCAATACTGGGATTTTCAAATATTGTTCCGACCAATAAATGTTTCCTCTCATCGAACACCAGCCAGTTTGTAAGCGAATACAATTTAGTCCATCGTTGCCATCATTATAAAGAGGTATATTTATTTTCATCATAGTCTCCATGACTACCATCTTCATAATAATAATAATCGGTGCTAGCGTTCTCGTCATCATTGCGTCCGGTCTTTTCATTCTCTCCACGATAAATGGTAAAATGTTTCTGCGATTATCGATGGAATGAGGAAAGGTTTGTCATTGGTACCAAAAAGAGATTCCTGGAATTTCATTTGAATTATCATTTCTCTTCAAATTTTGTACCTTATTTCTTTGTCTCTTCGTCTTTCTAGTCCTGGATAAACTAAATCCGGCAGCAATGTTTCTGATTGGGAGATTGGAGCTTTTGAGGAGCGTTGAACCACCTCTTAATTGCTGTTGTTCTCATATCCACTCTGACCAGGGGTAGTAGCACCTCTTAGGGTCCCAGCTATGGGCAAATAGTGAACCACCAATCAAAAATGAAAACACTAGTGAATCATAAACATACATTTTTATAGTAAAAATGCCAGTAATACATTTTCATAAAAAAAATTACCAACACTACATTTTTAATGCAAAATGACTACCGATACAGTTTTATAGCAAAATTTAAAGTATAAAAATTCATTTTATAGTAAAATTACCAGCAATACATTTTTATAAAATAATTACCAGCAACACATTTTTGTAGTGAAATTACTAGCAATTCACTTTTTTGAAAAATTACCAACAATACATTTTATCATCTACTAACTACATATCGAAAAAAAAACATACGTTTTTCCTAAAAGTATAAAATTATGTATAAAAGGCTGAAGGCATAGAAATGCGTACAGAATATTTAGATTTCGACATTAAATAACCCATAGAGTTGTTGATATGCCGCTAAACAAGAACAATCAAACCAAACCAAACCAAACATCTTCGTCTTGTTTTTCTCTTTCTCCATTTTCCTCCCTGTATTCTTTCTTTCTTTTCTTAGTTTCATTTTCTTTCTTTCGTTTCTGATTTATTTCTTTTAATTTATTTTCTTATCACATTTCTTTCTTTCTTTGTTTTCGTCTTTGTTCGTTAGTATTTTTTTGTTTCTTGCTCTCCCCAAATACGTTTTCCATGTTTTTTTTTCATTTTCTTCCGCATTTTTTATTCCAGTGCATCTACTACAGCTACTGCTACTTCTTTTCGTTCTTACACACTCACACACACAGGTGCATAGCCACATAGATGTGCAGCCGAATTGGTGCCTTGCGAAAATACCGACAGCCTCACAAGTCAGGCAATTCCTTCGCTACCTGGACCTCGCGTATAGCTGTGTCTTGTACAAGACAAGACACAGCTATCGGCATGTAAACAACCTTAACTAAGGATTAACACACACACACACACACGCGCGCGCAAGCACACACACACACACACACACACACACACACACACACACACACACACACACACACACACACTAATTTGGCCTCTTTCCTCTCACACAGATACATACATTCTGTCACTGTCTGTTTTTCTCTACCCCCACGTACTGTCTTTTTCTCGCATACACTTGCATACATATACACTCTGTCACTTTGTATCTTACACTCTCTCGCATGCACATACATTCTGCCTCTCTCACTTAACCACACATACACACATATATATATACACATACATATTTATTATATATATATATATATATATATATATATATATATACACAAACATGATTCACTTTCATATATATCTATATCTATATCTATCTATCTATCTATATATATATATAAAAGTGAACATTGAAGTCAACACTCAGAGGCGACAGGCTGTTTCATGCTAGACGCAATCGTCAGGCCGCAAGTGTTGGTTTTTTTCCTTGGCTACTTATATACATGGGTCAGTGGTGCATTGTGGGTAATCCACTCTGGCGGTTATTTGGGCGGGAGTGTCTTGTTTATTTATTTATTTGGGTTAATTTATTTTACTTGTTTTTTATTTTCATTTTTTTTAATATATTTATTTATTCTTTTCGGTTTTCTATGTTTTATTAACGTGGTAAAAATCTTTTGTGGGGATTTGCTTAGGTTGCTTATTTTACTTGATTTTGCTTCCTTTAAATGTTCTGTGATTGAACTGTAATCGTTTAAATGAAACACAAGCCTTCTCGTCATCATCGTTTTTGTAAAACCAACAAGCGTATTAACATTTTTATCTGAGGTGCAATCACGCAAAAGACGTTTAAATTGACATACGATGTTGGTCTTATGTAAGACGCTATTGACGGAGAAGAGTTGTTATGGATGACGAGGTTGGCTGTATTAAATATAGTATAGTATTTAATTAATTTTATTTTTTACTATATCAGTAGGGGTATATTAGTGTTTATGAGTATTTTTAGAACTTTTTCCTCCTGCTTATAGTTAGAATGCATTTAATTACGGTATAGTAGTTTCATATCTTTAGAGTTATTTGAGAATGTATTATGATCCACCTGAAGATTGAATTAAATGTATGAAATTCCGAGTAGTGTTATCGACGTTGGATATTATGTATATTCACTAATATATATATATATATATATATATATATATTTGCTAATATATATATATATATATATATATATATATATATATATATATATATATATACACGAGGGTCATTCAATAAATAAGGTGAATTTTTCGGTATAAAGGCTTCTAATACAGATAGAAGCTTACTTTTTAAAAAATTTTCAACGTCGTCTCCCAGCACTGTCACACAATTTTCCCATCTGTGCACAAGCTTCCGTATTCCCTCAGCGTAAAAATCTTTGGACTGATGTCTCAGCCAGTCGCTCACAACACTTTTGACTTCATTGTCACTTTTAAACTTCGTGCCTCTCGTGAACGCTTTCAAGGGACCAAACAGGTGAAAGTCTGAAGGGGCAAGGTCTGGGCTGTAAGGGGATGAGGGAGCAGTTCCCAGCCCAGCTCGTTGATGGTCTGCACCGTTTGGGCTGCTGTGTGAGGCCTTGCGTTGTCATGATGCAAGATGACTCCTTCTGACTGATGACCCCTGCGTTTGTCCCAACAGATAAGCTCAAAGTCCTTGCAATGTCATCCACTGTCACCCTTCTGTCAGACTGAATGAGGTCATTGACTGATTCGATCACCTCAGGAGACCTCACTTCTGTAGGCTTCCCAGGCCTGTCTTCATCCTCAACACTACTCTGTCCTTCTTTAAACAATTTAGCCCACTTGTAGACATTTGTTTGCTGAAACATGTGGCACCATACACAGTTGACATTCTCCTATGAATTTCAACTGGTTTGCACCCTTCAGTAACCAAAAACTTGATAACTGACCGCTGTTCAATCCTGGAGCGTGCTTCTTGGTCGGCCATCTTTGTTAATCGCCAAAACTCTCAAAGTTTTTTTTTAATCTGCAAAAGAAATTAAATCCATGTGAAAAAGAAGTAAAACAACAACAAAAAAAGAGTAAGCTTCTATCTGTATTAGAAGTCCTTATACCGAAAAATTCATCTTATTTATTGAATGACCCTCGTATATATATATATATATATATATATATATATATATATATATGCAATTACATTAATATGTACGTATCCTAATCGATTTATTTTACTCAACAAATATTTATCATCATAATTCTCTTCCGTGTTTTTATTGTCAATGCACTTTGCCAAACTCTTCTCCATGTAATCGCAAAAATCGTGCATTATAGAGTGAAATTTTCAGATGGACATTTAATTAATAACTATATCAGTCCATGGAATTATTGATCCATACTGGATCACCGAGTAGGAATGGTTTAGACAGTCACAGATGTCACTGCTCTAATGGACTCGATTCGAACCCATTTGCAACAGACCAAAATAAGGTTCGCATCACGGTCTCTCTCTGTCTCTATCTCTGTCTCCCTCTCTCTCTCTCTCTCTCTCTCTCTCTCTCTATATATATATATATATATATATATACATATATAGCCAGTGTTACTGTGAAGATCCGTTTAAGTGAAACCTAGGTAGGTTTGCCTGGCTCTTTAGGATTATCTTGCTCTACTTAGTGTAATGAGCACTTTACGTAGTTGCCTTTTACTCGTTTGGGTTTTTTCCTTTGGACTTGGCGCTTGAACACTGGACGATTGTTTTCGCCTTGGTTTAATGTTCTTGGTTCTTTCTTTTTATTCCCCTTTTTTCCTCGGTTACCGATTTGTTCGACTGCAAGTTGAGCTATCCGACATAACGATTACCACCATATATATATATATATATATATATATATATATATATATATATATATATATATATATTGTCATCCACAGACAGACTGTTTCGCTGCTTATCACAGCTCATCAGTGTGGCTAGACGTCCGGTTGCCTCTGGCTAGAATCGAAAACCGACTGAATTCGCGTCAGTCGGAAATTTTACCCTGAAGCCGTTGGCGCACGGCAGAGACGAAGGTGAATTTAAGCGTATTTATATTTAGATAAACACTCAGTGACTGAGAGAACTCGATTCGATTTACCGAAGAGTCTTGCATTATTAGCTGTAATATATATATACTCAGTCACTGCAAGTCCATTCGATGTGAAGCTCTGAGTTACAAAAACAATTTTTGCAGTCAGTTGCTAATGTAAAGAGCTTAATTCTCATTGGGTGATTTGCTCTTATTGCAGTTTAAGCTAAACTTGTGTAGCGAGTTTAAATGGGTGATGTAAAGAGTAGCAGGTGGCTCGGCAAAGAGACAATCGTTGTGGAGAGCCATGATCGCCCAGTTCCTGAAAGTGCATGGCGCATAGAAGAAGAATAGAAATTATCCTAAGCCCTTCTAATGACCAAAAATAAAACAGTAGTTTTTGCTTAAGCAATACCTTACTTATCTATCTATCTATCTATTTATCTATCTATCTATCTATCTATCTGGCTATCGGCACGTTATTTTACAAGCAGATTTTTTCTAATAAACATTACTCCAATTTGACCAAATCTTAGCTACGGTTGTCAGTGTGGCTTAAACAACACAAAAAAGGGAACGAAAAATATAAAATTAAGCAAGATTAGTTACTAAATAATGCTGTATTCAAGAATTCTACCAGTTCTGCTTTTTTACTTTGAAATATTTATTTAATTTATTCTCAAACATGTTTAATAAGTACTAATTCTTGTGCACAAATTAGGTAACCCATATACTGGTCAAAATTTTAAGTAGCTTCTTTAAAAAAATCATTTGTTTATGTATGTATGTATGTATGTATCTATCTATCTATCTATCTATCTTTATATTCATATCCATCCATATATACAGCTACACCAAAAGCTGTACATAAAATCAAATACGGTACCTTTAAATAAGTATGCACACATACATAATATACCTGTGTAGAGTATCCATGTCTGGTTGTTTGGTCATCATTATATTTACACACAACGAATGTTTGTTATCTTCCATTGATTGTAAGTCCAAAATGGCGGTTGGACAACACAAAACGCTGATAACAATGGAGGTTAATCACTGTCGTTCCTTTTTTTCTCTCTCTGTTCCTCTCTCTTTGATCTTATTGCTTTTGTTCTCTATATTAACAATTCAGCATTCTTTCTTCGTCTTGGTTTCCTTCTACTTATTCCGTTTCTTTTTATGTATTTTCCATGATACTTTTTTATCTTTGCCATTCTTTTCTTTTTCATTCTCTTGCTTATGTTTCTTCTTCTTCTTCTTTTTCTTCTTCCTCTTCTTCTCATTCACCATTTTTACTTTTTTCTCATGCACACTTCTCTATATCCTGTCCGTCTCAGATACGATTACCATTATTAGCAATATTATCTTGGTTTTTCATTAGATGATGAATTGTCAGACATTAATAATTTTTATGAGTATTTCTTTCATCTTAAAATTCCTTTGCTTTTTATTACATTAGTAGCAATATTAATTGTAATAGTATACTGAATTTTTATTAGATGAAGCATTGTCAACCATTATTAATCTTCGACGTATTTCTTTCATCTTAATTTCAGTTGTTTTTCGTCTCAGCTAATCAGACCCGCATTCTTTGGCTACAAATAAACAAGAATATAAAATAAGCTGTAGCTGAGACACGAACCTGCATATCTTTTTCCTGCAGAAGCCTATCTTAGCGTGATTTTTGCTATTGCCCACGTGTTGTGGTGGGATCCACCTAATCTGCATAGGTGACTACCAACTATATAAATAATGGTTGGTACCGGAAGATGAGGGAAGAAGGACTCACGAGGAGAAGGACTCACGAGATTTTCTGTTCGTCTTACGTGTTTTTTGGACCAGCTATAAGCTAAGTTGGAAAGTTATATTTTTTTTTAAATTTGCACGCATTTTGTGAACCCTTTCTTTCCGTTTTTTTTTTAATTTGTACGCATTTTTGAACCCTTTCTTTCTTTTTTTGAACACTTTCTTTTTTAAGTTTGATATTTGTTTAGTTTTTTATTTCTTTTATTTTGCTGTTACCCTCCCCGACTTTTATTTGATTCTGTTCTTCTTCGTTTACTGTTCATTGTTGGTTTTATTTATTTTTCTCGGATTTCGGTCCGACCTTTTTTATTTGGTTTTATTTATTTGTTAAAAATTTCTGCTTAAAAAAAAAAAAGAAAAGTGTGAGAAAAGAAAGTATAGTCAGCCGCGGTGAACTTTGTTCACCAAAATGGCTGAGAAAAACATTGACACTCCAGCTACACCGTTAACAATACCGGTGTCAGCTGAAAAAACGGCCTGGAGCCAAAATAGCCCGCTAAAAAAGGATGGCGTATTTTACGCAAACGAAAGAATTCGTCTCCAAGAAACCTTCAGTGGCAATGAATTCTTGACCATCACCGAGGCATTCGAGGAGGTGAAACCTCGTACCATTTCTTTGCTCACCTCGGATGTCAGGACTCATAAGCTGGTTGGAGTGAGCAGGGAGGGTATGGAGGAGGCCCTGAAGGCGTTAGGCATTTGTCCGAAAATTTTAGCACGAAGGACAAATGCTCTATGGGACCTCCTCCTACACACAGAAGAACAAGCCAAGAAATTAGCCGGCAGTGTCTTGAATACAAAGTCTTTAAGACTACAAACCGAGTACATGGGCACCCGTCGAACAAAGGTGATGGTTCATGGGGTGCCCATAGACATTTCCGGTGACAGACTCGGGGCCTTCTTCGCCGAATTCGGAGAAGTTAACGAAGTGAAGGCCATCAGCAGTAAGGCAGGAATCGAGACGGGAGATTTCGAAATCCACATCACATTGGACAGAGAAGGATTCCAGAACATCCCAAACGTATTAATCTGCCGCAACAGAAGGATGTTGGTAGTGGTGGAGGGCAGAAAGCCGTTCTGTTGGTCATGCGGAGAGGCAGGACACATGGCAAAGGCGTGCCCTAAGAAAGAGAAGACACCAGCCCCACCACCTCCAGCACCTGCAGCAAAAACCAGTACCCCAGAGAAGGAAACCCCGAATCCGGAAGGCGAGTGGAAGGAAGTCACTAAAAGGCGGAAGCCCCAAAGTGCGCCGACTCCACCCCAGAAGGAGATTCCCCCCAAAAGGCAGACGGAAGGGGAATTTAAAAAGCTACCCAAAGAAGGCCAAAACAAGCGGCCCGAGGATCAACCTAAACTGCAACAGAAGCAAATAGAACAGCAGCCTCAACAGCAGAAGCAACCTGAACAACCTCAACAGCAACGACAGAAGAAGCAACAGCAGCCTCAACAGCAGCGGTCACAGCAGAAAACCAAGAAGCAGCAAGAGCATCCACAGATGGAGCAGCAGCAGGAAGCACCAATGGAGGTAGAAAGTATGCCTCCACCACGAGCTTCCTCTTTAAAAAGAAGTAGGGAGGAAGACTCTGAAGAGCAAGAAAAAGGTACCTCTGGACGTAGCAGGGCAGAGTGTAGCATGGACAGAACCAGGCGGCACTCCTTCCCTGCATCGCCCATAAGACAATCTGTTTCCCCTAGAGATAGGAGTCTCCCTTCCTCCCATACACGTACTCCATCCCCCTCTCCCTCTACTTCTTCCCCCAGTTCTCTAAATACACCACCCCATACATCCACTTCTTCCCCTCCCCATCCTTCAAGGGAGAAGAAAAAGAAGAAAAAGAAACTTTTCGAAGGGCCCGAATCAATTTGTCATGTAGACAAAGAAGTCTACAAGAACGGGCTCACCAAGCAAAGAAAAGCACTGTCGGGGCTCCTTTTCCAAATGAACGAGGTTGACGGGAAGTCAACAGAAGACCCTCGTAACTTTCCTAAGGCGCCAGGAGTGATAACCTGCGTAAGGGACACGGGGGCTTACTTGCGTGTGTGGAGTCATTTGTTTGAAGCTAAAGAGGCCTTCCCGAACATCAGAATGTTCGATATGGAGGACCCCAGTATAAGAAGATTGCGACAATTTTGTGCAGGGAGGGTCCCCGTTTTGATCCATCCCTCATTATATAGAGCGATCAAACTAATATACCCCATGGACGTTGGCGGTATTGCCCTGGATGGACGCATTACGTCAGAGTTGGGAGTAGGAAGCCTGGGGCAATCCGTCGGGGTCCTGTCCAGCTCAGATTTCCGCCCCGTATGTGTTTAAGGTTTTTGCACTAATTCTTTTTTATATTTGCAGGCCTAGAAAATGGAAATAAAGATAGCCAGTTTGAATGTGAAGGGCTTGAGAAATCGGGGTAAGGCTGCCCGCCTGCGTCGGGATCTCCTGTCCTTCGGTGTAGATGTTGCCGCGATCGAAGAGACCCACTTTGTTTGCACTTCCGATGCGTGTGTGCTGGAGGATGACTTTGTCGTCTATTCAGCATATGGGGACCGGTTGGCCAGAGGAGTTTCTTTGTTAGTCAAACGTACTCTTGATGCGAAGGTGGACCTTGTGCATACCGATGCCGAGGGCAGGTTAATCGTGGCCGATATTGCCGTGAAAAGTGGTTCGTTTCGGGTCGTTGCGGTTTATGCGCCCAACGACCAGGGGGAGCGGTGTGACTTTTTTCGGCAGTTAGGGCCGTTCCTAGTCGATTCTTCGCGCCTAGTTCTAATGGGGGACTGGAATGCCATCCTGGACCCCAAGTTAGACAGGGGGCGGGGCGCTAGCGGGAGAAGGGGCGATCGCAGCCTGGTCGATCTGATCGGCGATTATGGTCTCGTCGATAGATACCGGGTCGATCATCCCAGTGGGAAAATGTGGACGTGGGCGCATAATTGGCCGTCTGACAAGGTAGTTAGCTACCTTGACAGAATGTTAGTTCGTAGGGTCGACATAGACCTGTTAGATTGTCCCACGTTCCACTGGGTAGGCTACACGGACCACAAACTCGTTTGTGCCCGTGTGGCGTTAGAACATAGGCCTAGAATGGCTGGTTACTGGAAGTTCAATCTGTCCTTACTGGACAGGCGGGACTTCCGGGAGCAGCTAATTAAATTAGTGCAGCGGGAGCTAGTGGGGGCGGTTATCGGGAATAGGTGGTGGGAAAAATTGAAAGATAGAATTAGGTCTTTCACCACCGATTTCAGCAAACGGCTCGCTCTAGATAAGGCTGAGAAGGTGAAGACACTTAAGGCTAATTTTTCCCGGGCGGAGGCTGGGGGGGATCCCCTAGAGATAGCTCTAGCTAGGGAGGCCCTGCAGCGGTCGAATAGCGATCGTTACATGGGTCAGGTAATTAGGCATAAGTTAAGTAAGATGTCTAACGAAGCTGTGAACCTGGGCGCAGATCTGCGTCGGGAAGAAATCCGTCGAGGTGGTGATCGTTACGTTCGTCAAGTCGAAACCCCGGAGGGGCGTACTCTGCGGTCGACTGACGACATGTGCGAGGCGTTTCGGCGGCATTTCGAGAGCCGCTTTACCAAGGAGCCTGGTCTCCGTGAGGAGGAGTTTCGCAGCTATTTGGCTGACTTTCCTCGGCTTGCGCCGACTGAAGCGGCTAGCTGCGAGGGAGAGATCACGGAGGGCGAAGTCTATGAGGCACTGAAGAGGGTCGGCAGAGGCAAGTCGCCCGTTCTGGATGGTTTGCCCTATGAATTGTACTTGAGGCTGTCGCACATCTTTGTTCCGATTTTGACAGCAGTGTTCAACAACTGGTTTCGGTCGGGGTCCATCCCCAATCGCATTTCCAGGGGTGTGATCACTCTGTTGAAAAAGGGCAAGGGAGTTGGGGGGAAACTAGATGATTATAGGCCCATAACTCTGCTAAACACAGAGTTAAAGATTATGGCCAAGATCCTGCAGGAGCGTTTGCAGTCAGTTGCCGAGTCTCTGTTGGGACCTGAGCAGACTTGTTCTGTGAGGGGCCGAACAATTCAGAGCAACCTGCATTTGATCCGCACGATCGTAGAGGGCGTAAAAGACGACGAAGAAGCCGCGCTGATCAATTTGGATCAGTCCAAGGCATTTGATAGGGTCGACCATCGCTACCTTGCTACTGTCCTGCAGGCCGCCGGATTCGCACCCGACTTCTGCCGCTGGATTAGCCTCCTGTATCGCTCCCCCAGTGCTGTGGTACAGGTGAACGGAAAGTTGTCGGGCGCTTTTGTTCTGTCGAGGTCGGTTCGTCAGGGTTGTCCGCTGTCGCCTCTCCTTTACGCTTTGGCGTTGGAGCCTCTCCTGCGCCGGCTGAAGGACGAGGCGTGCAGTCCGGCCCTACGCGGGATCGCCGTTCCTGGAGGGTCTCGAGCCAGGGTTTCCGCGTACGCCGATGACGTATCTGCTTTCGTGTCGTCCCTTAACGACATTGAGGCGGTGCAGAAGGCGCTTGATCGGTACGAGAAGGTGACAGGGGCCAAGATAAACCGCGACAAGTCTTCCGGCTTGCGGTTAGGTGCCTGGAAGGGGCGTGATCTTCCGGGCCGCTTCGGTTGGACGGACGGTCCTGTCCGCATTCTTGGAGTGTGGTTTGGACCCGACCTCCAGCTGAAGAAAAATTGGTCTGAAGTACTAGCAAAGGTCGTTTCTGCCGGTAAGACTTGGAATCGACGGAGGTTGTCCGTAAAGGGCAGGGCGGAGGTGTGTGTTACATACATTTTCCCCCTGATTCTTTATCGATTGTCAGTACTTCCTCTCTGTGAGGCCCAGATGACGGCGCTCGAGCAGGCGCTATCCTCCATTTTGTGGAGGGGACGCGCCAACAGGGTCGACAGACGAGTCTGCACCAAACGTCCGTGTCATGGGGGGCTGGGAATGCCACACTTGGAGAGTCACATCCGTGCCTCTCGCTTGGCTTTCCTACGCCGCGCATTGACTAGAGGAGATCCGATTCTGGAGGGGATTGTTAGGGACGCCTTCCCTAGCCTTACCATCAATCCCCCCATCTCGAAGGCTGAGCGCCATTGTAAGTCTCGAGATGAATCGCTTTTCCTCAGCGAGTGTCGGTCAGCCTTGAGGGCTATTCCGCGGTCCAGTGACCTTTCACGGCCTAGGAAGGTCTTCTATCGGGAATTAGTGGAGGGTCGCGCGAAGGATTCTCTACGTGATACGCTCGACTGTTCGGAGGAGCAGTATCGCTCCTACTGGTCTTGGGCGCCAGCGGCGGATTATCTCAGTAACCCTGAGTTTTCGCTTACCTGGCGATTGGCTCGGAATCGGCTGCCTCTCAACGACATGGCTTTCATATGGGGCTTGGCGGATTTGCCAGACTGTGATCGGTGTGGCCTTGGCTTAGAGGAAACGGCTGCGCACGCCTTCTACCATTGCCCCCGGGTCCGCCCCTTATGGGACCATGTCGGCGAGCTGACGGCTCGTCTCGCTCCCGAAGAACTCGTGTCCATTGATCGCGCATACGCGTGTGACAATGTGTCGCCCCCGTATTCCGGGGTGAAACGAATGGTGTTTCTAACGCTGCTAGCCACGGCTCGAATGGTGATATGGACGACGCGAATGGAGGAGGTCTTGCGAGGCAATAGTCTTTCGCATCAGGATCTGATCCGATTCTTTGAGCATCAGCTCAAGATGAAGATTAGAACTGATAGAAAACGATTGCATTCGACAGTCTTCACTGAAAGGTGGGTAAAAGAGGCGAGCTTGGTTCGTTTGAACGGGGTTAGCCTTGATTTTCTTTTCTAGGTCAACCAAAGTCACATCGGGGTGGTTTCCTGTGGAACCCTCCCCTCTGTTAGGTTAGACATGCTTAAGTGTACCTAGTTAATATGAGTAACTGTTGTTCCCGGCCTGTTTCCCGGCCTTCATTTTAGTTATGATCCAAGTCGAGATTCCCAACCTCCCCAGTTTGTTTTGGCCTCCTTTTCATCTCAACTGGATCAGCCTTTTACTTCCCCACGTCCCAGTTATTTTATCTCTTTCCCACTCCCTTAGCGAGAGTGCCTCTTGATTTTGTCCTCTGGCCAGAATACAGCGGCCTCTCTATTTTGAGGGTTGGACGGGCCCTACTAACATCAATTATGATTTAGTTTAAGATTTTGTTGAAATTTTAGTTTGTTATGGGGTTCATCTCCCTCCCCTTTCATCCGCTCACGACGATATTTTTATGTATTTTCATTATCATTAAATGGGGCGCTTTTTTGTAGGTCCCCCCTGGTGTGGATGTGGTATTATGGTGTTCGGAGGATCGAATGGTGATGGACGAATTCTTGTGGTGAATGCGTCAATTGTAATGTATGAATGGGTCACGAATCTGATTAGCTAGGTATAGGATAGTTAGTCAAGACCAGCCTTACCCCCCCCCCTCTCTAGGCCACGTGCCACAATTTGTATTTTATACGAATAAATCCTGAGAAGGACTCACGAGATTTTCTGTTCGTCTTACGTGTTTTTTGGACCAGCTATAAGCTAAGTTGTTTGGAAAGTTATATTTTTTTTTAAATTTGCACGCATTTTGTGAACCCTTTCTTTCCGTTTTTTTTTTAATTTGTACGCATTTTTGAACCCTTTCTTTCTTTTTTTTTGAACACTTTCTTTTTTCAGTTTGATATTTGTTTAGTTTTTTATTTCTTTTATTTTGCTGTTACCCTCCCCGACTTTTATTTGATTCTGTTTTTCGTTTACTGTTCATTGTTGGTTTTATTTATTTTTCCCGGATTTCGGTCCGACCTTTTTTATTTGGTTTTATTTATTTGTTAAAAATTTCTGCTTAAAAAAAAAAAAAAAAGAAAAGTGTGAGAAAAGAAAGTATAGTCAGCCGCGGTGAACTTTGTTCACCAAAATGGCTGAGAAAAACATTGACACTCCAGCTACACCGTTAACAATACCGGTGTCAGCTGAAAAAACGGCCTGGAGCCAAAATAGCCCGATAAAAAAGGATGGCGTATTTTACGCAAACGAAAGAATTCGTCTCCAAGAAACCTTCAGTGGCAATGAATTCTTGACCATCACCGAGGCATTCGAGGAGGTGAAACCTCGTACCATTTCTTTGCTCACCTCGGATGTCAGGACTCATAAGCTGGTTGGAGTGAGCAGGGAGGGTATGGAGGAGGCCCTGAAGGCGTTAGGCATTTGTCCGAAAATTTTAGCACGAAGAACAAATGCTCTATGGGACCTCCTCCTACACACAGAAGAACAAGCCAAGAAATTAGCCGGCAGTGTCTTGAATACAAAGTCTTTAAGACTACAAACCGAGTATATGGGCACCCGTCGAACAAAGGTGATGGTTCATGGGGTGCCCATAGACATTTCCGGTGACAGACTCGGGGCCTTCTTCGCCGAATTCGGAGAAGTTAACGAAGTGAAGGCCATCAGCAGTAAGGCAGGAATCGAGACGGGAGATTTCGAAATCCACATCACATTGGACAGAGAAGGATTCCAGAACATCCCAAACGTATTAATCTGCCGCAACAGAAGGATGTTGGTAGTGGTGGAGGGCAGAAAGCCGTTCTGTTGGTCATGCGGAGAGGCAGGACACATGGCAAAGGCGTGCCCTAAGAAAGAGAAGACACCAGCCCCACCACCTCCAGCACCTGCAGCAAAAACCAGTATCCCAGAGAAGGAAACCCCGAATCCGGAAGGCGAGTGGAAGGAAGTCACTAAAAGGCGGAAGCCCCAAAGTGCGCCGGCTCCACCCCAGAAGGAGATTCCCCCCAAAAGGCAGACGGAAGGGGAATTTAAAAAGCAACCCAAAGAAGGCCAAAACAAGCGGCCCGAGGATCAACCTAAACTGCAACAGAAGCAAATAGAACAGCAGCCTCAACAGCAGAAGCAACCTGAACAACCTCAACAGCAACGACAGAAGAAGCAACAGCAGCCTCAACAGCAGCGGTCACAGCAGAAAACCAAGAAGCAGCAAGAGCATCCACAGATGGAGCAGCAGCAGGAAGCACCAATGGAGGTAGAAAGTATGCCTCCACCACGAGCTTCCTCTTTAAAAAGAAGTAGGGAGGAAGACTCTGAAGAGCAAGAAAAAGGTACCTCTGGACGTAGCAGGGCAGAGTGTAGCATGGACAGAACCAGGCGGCACTCCTTCCCTGCATCGCCCATAAGACAATCTGTTTCCCCTAGAGATAGGAGTCTCCCTTCCTCCCATACACGTACTCCATCCCCCTCTCCCTCTACTTCTTCCCCCAGTTCTCTAAATACACCACCCCATACATCCACTTCTTCCCCTCCCCATCCTTCAAGGGAGAAGAAAAAGAAGAAAAAGAAACTTTTCGAAGGGCCCGAATCAATTTGTCATGTAGACAAAGAAGTCTACAAGAACGGGCTCACCAAGCAAAGAAAAGCACTGTCGGGGCTCCTTTTCCAAATGAACGAGGTTGACGGGAAGTCAACAGAAGACCCTCGTAACTTTCCTAAGGCGCCAGGAGTGATAACCTGCGTAAGGGACACGGGGGCTTACTTGCGTGTGTGGAGTCATTTGTTTGAAGCTAAAGAGGCCTTCCCGAACATCAGAATGTTCGATATGGAGGACCCCAGTATAAGAAGATTGCGACAATTTTGTGCAGGGAGGGTCCCCGTTTTGATCCATCCCTCATTATATAGAGCGATCAAACTAATATACCCCATGGACGTTGGCGGTATTGCCCTGGATGGACGCATTACGTCAGAGTTGGGAGTAGGGAGCCTGGGGCAATCCGTCGGGGTCCTGTCCAGCTCAGATTTCCGCCCCGTATGTGTCTAAGGTTTTTGCACTAATTCTTTTTTATATTTGCAGGCCTAGAAAATGGAAATAAAGATAGCCAGTTTGAATGTGAAGGGCTTGAGAAATCGGGGTAAGGCTGCCCGCCTGCTTCGGGATCTCCTGTCCTTCGGTGTAGATGTTGCCGCGATCGAAGAGACCCACTTTGTTTGCACTTCCGATGCGTGTGTGCTGGAGGATGACTTTGTCGTCTATTCAGCATATGGGGACCGGTTGGCCAGAGGAGTTTCTTTGTTAGTCAAACGTACTCTTGATGCGAAGGTGGACCTTGTGCATACCGATGCCGAGGGCAGGTTAATCGTGGCCGATATTGCCGTGAAAAGTGGTTCGTTTCGGGTCGTTGCGGTTTATGCGCCCAACGACCAGGGGGAGCGGTGTGACTTTTTTCGGCAGTTAGGGCCGTTCCTAGTCGATTCTTCGCGCCTAGTTCTAATGGGGGACTGGAATGCCATCCTGGACCCCAAGTTAGACAGGGGGCGGGGCGCTAGCGGGAGAAGGGGCGATCGCAGCCTGGTCGATCTGATCGGCGATTATGGTCTCGTCGATAGATACCGGGTCGATCATCCCAGTGGGAAAATGTGGACGTGGGCGCATAATTGGCCGTCTGACAAGGTAGTTAGCTACCTTGACAGAATGTTAGTTCGTAGGGCCGACATAGACCTGTTAGATTGTCCCACGTTCCACTGGGTAGGCTACACGGACCACAAACTCGTTTGTGCCCGTGTGGCGTTAGAACATAGGCCTAGAATGGCTGGTTACTGGAAGTTCAATCTGTCCTTACTGGACAGGCGGGACTTCCGGGAGCAGCTAATTAAATTAGTGCAGCGGGAGCTAGTGGGGGCGGTTATCGGGAATAGGTGGTGGGAAAAACTGAAAGATAGAATTAGGTCTTTCACCACCGATTTCAGCAAACGGCTCGCTCTAGATAAGGCTGAGAAGGTGAAGACACTTAAGGCTAATTTTTCCCGGGCGGAGGCTGGGGGGGATCCCCTAGAGATAGCTCTAGCTAGGGAGGCCCTGCAGCGGTCGAATAGCGATCGTTACATGGGTCAGGTAATTAGGCATAAGTTAAGTAAGATGTCTAACGAAGCTGTGAACCTGGGCGCAGATCTGCGTCGGGAAGAAATCCGTCGAGGTGGTGTTCGTTACGTTCGTCAAGTCGAAACCCCGGAGGGGCGTACTCTGCGGTCGACTGACGACATGTGCGAGGCGTTTCGGCGGCATTTCGAGAGCCGCTTTACCAAGGAGCCTGGTCTCCGTGAGGAGGAGTTTCGCAGCTATTTGGCTGACTTTCCTCGGCTTGCGCCGACTGAAGCGGCTAGCTGCGAGGGAGAGATCACGGAGGGCGAAGTCTATGAGGCACTGAAGAGGGTCGGCAGAGGCAAGTCGCCCGGTCTGGATGGTTTGCCCTATGAATTGTACTTGAGGCTGTCGCACATCTTTGTTCCGATTTTGACAGCAGTGTTCAACAACTGGTTTCGGTCGGGGTCCATCCCCAATCGCATTTCCAGGGGTGTGATCACTCTGTTGAAAAAGGGCAAGGGTGTTGGGGGGAAACTAGATGATTATAGGCCCATAACTCTGCTAAACACAGAGTTAAAGATTATGGCCAAGATCCTGCAGGAGCGTTTGCAGTCAGTTGCCGAGTCTCTGTTGGGACCGGAGCAGACTTGTTCTGTGAGGGGCCGAACAATTCAGAGCAACCTGCATTTGATCCGCACGATCGTAGAGGGCGTAAAAGACGACGAAGAAGCCGCGCTGATCAATTTGGATCAGTCCAAGGCATTTGATAGGGTCGACCATCGCTACCTTGCTACTGTCCTGCAGGCCGCTGGATTCGCACCCGACTTCTGCCGCTGGATTAGCCTCCTGTATCGCTCCCCCAGTGCTGTGGTACAGGTGAACGGAAAGTTGTCGGGCGCTTTTGTTCTGTCGAGGTCGGTTCGTCAGGGTTGTCCGCTGTCGCCTCTCCTTTACGCTTTGGCGTTGGAGCCTCTCCTGCGCCGGCTGAAGGACGAGGCGTGCAGTCCGGCCCTACGCGGGATCGCCGTTCCTGGAGGGTCTCGAGCCAGGGTTTCCGCGTACGCCGATGACGTATCTGCTTTCGTGTCGTCCCTTAACGACATTGAGGCGGTACAGAAGGCGCTTGATCGGTACGAGAAGGTGACAGGGGCCAAGATAAACCGCGACAAGTCTTCCGGCTTGCGGTTAGGTGCCTGGAAGGGGCGTGATCTTCCAGGCCGCTTCGGTTGGACGGACGGTCCTGTCCGCATTCTTGGAGTGTGGTTTGGACCCGACCTCCAGCTGAAGAAAAATTGGTCTGAAGTACTAGCAAAGGTCGTTTCTGCCGGTAAGACTTGGAATCGACGGAGGTTGTCCGTAAAGGGCAGGGCGGAGGTGTGTGTTACATACATTTTCCCCCTGATTCTTTACCGCTTGTCAGTACTTCCTCTCTGTAAGGCCCAGAAGAAGGCGCTCGAGCAAGCGCTATCCTCCATTTTATGGAGGGGACGCGCGAACAGGGTCGACAGACGAGTCTGCACTAAAAGTCCGCGTCATGGGGGGCTGGGAATGCCACACTTGAAGAGTCACATCCGTGCCTCTCGGTTGGCTTTCCTACGCCGCGCATTGACTAGAGGAGATCCGATTCTGGAGGGGATTGTTAGGGACGCCTTCCCTAGCCTTACCATCAATCCCCCCATCTCGAAGGCTGAGCGCCATTGTAAGTCTCGAGATGAATCGCTTTTCCTCAGCGAGTGTCGGTCAGCCTTGAGGGCTATTCCGCGGTCCAGTGACCTTTCACGGCCTAGGAAGGTCTTCTATCGGGAATTAGTGGAGGGTCGCGCGAAGGATTCTCTACGTGATACGCTCGACTGTTCGGAGGAGCAGTATCGCTCCTACTGGTCTTGGGCGCCAGCGGCGGATTATCTCAGTAACCCTGAGTTTTCGCTTACCTGGCGATTGGCTCGGAATCGGCTGCCTCTCAACGACATGGCTTTCATATGGGGCTTGGCGGATTTGCCAGACTGTGAACGGTGTGGCCTTGGATTAGAGGAAACGGCTTCGCACGCCTTCTACCATTGCCCCCGGGTCCGCCCCTTATGGGACCATGTCGGCGAGCTGACGGCTCGTCTCGCTCCCGAAGAACTCGTGTCCATTGATCGCGCATACGCGTGTGACAATGTGTCGCCCCCGTATTCTGGGGTGAAACGAATGGTGTTTCTAACGCTGCTAGCCACGGCTCGAATGGTGATATGGACGACGCGAATGGAGGAAGTCTTGCGAGGCAATAGTCTTTCGCATCAGGATCTAATCCGATTCTTTGAGCATCAGCTCAAGATGAAGATTAGAACTGATAGAAAACGATTGCATTCGACAGTCTTCAGCGAAAGGTGGGTAAAAGAGGCGAGCTTGGTTCGTTTGAACGGGGTTAGCCTTGATTTTCTTTTCTAGGTCAACCAAAGTCACATCGGGGTGGTTTCCTGTGGAACCCTCCCCTCGGTTAGGTTAGACAAGCTTAAGTGTACCTAGTTAATATGAGTAAGTGTTGTTCCCGGCCTGTTTCCCGGCCATCATTTTAGTTATGATCCAAGTCGAGATTCCCAACCTCCCCAGTTTGTTTTGGCCTCCTTTTCATCTCAACTGGATCAGCCTTTTACTTCCCCATGTCCCACTTATTTTATCTCTTTCCCACTCCCTTAGCGAGAGTGCTTCTTGATTTTGTCCTCTGGGCAGAATACAGCGGCCTCTCTATTTTGAGGGTTGGACGGGCCCTACTAACATAAATTATGTTTAGTTTAAGAATTTGTTGAATTTTTAGTTTGTTATGGGGTTCATCTCCCTCCCCTTTCATCTGTTCATGATTATATTTTTATGTATTTTTATTATCATTAAATTTTTATGTTATGGGGCGCGTTTTATTTTAGGCCCCCCCTGGTGAGGATGTGGTATTATGGTGTACGGAGGATTGAAAGATGATGGACGAATTCTTGTGGTGATTGCGTCAATTGTAATGTATGAATGGGTCACGAATCTGATTAGCTAGGTATAGGATAGTTAGTTAAGACCAGCCTTACCCCTCCCCTTTTTAGGCCTTGTGCCACAATTTGTATTTTATACAAATAAATCCTAAGAAGGACTCACGAGATTTTCTGTTCGTCTTACGTGTTTTTTGGACCAGCTATAAGCTAAGTTGGAAAGTTACATTTTTTTAAATTTGCACGCATTTTTTGAACCCTTTCTTTCCGTTTTTTTTTTTTAATTTGTACGCATTTTTGAACCCTTTCTTTCTTTTTTTTTTGAACACTTTCTTTTTCAGTTTGATATTTGTTTAGTTTTTTATTTCTTTTATTTTGCTGTTACCCTCCCCGACTTTTATTTGATTCTGTTCTTTTTCGTTTACTGTTCATTGTTGGTTTTATTTATTTTTCTCGGATTTCGGTCCGACCTTTTTTATTTGGTTTTATTTATTTGTTAAAAATTTCTGCTTAAAAAAAAAAAAAAAAAAAAGTGTGAGAAAAGAAAGTATAGTCAGCCGCGGTGAACTTTGTTCGCCAAAAATGGCTGAGAAAAACATTGACACTCCAGCTACACCGTTAACAATACCGGTGTCAGCTGAAAAAACGGCCTGGAGCCAAAATAGCCCGCTAAAAAAGGATGGCGTATTTTACGCTAACGAAAGAATTCGTCTCCAAGAAACCTTCAGTGGCAATGAATTCTTAACAATCACCGAGGCATTCGAGGAGGTGAAACCTCGTACCATTTCTTTGCTCACCTCGGATGTCAGGACTCATAAGCTGGTTGGAGTGTGCAGGGAGGGTATGGAGGAGGCCCTGAAGGCGTTAGGCATTTGTCCGAAAATTTTAGCACGAAGAACAAATGCTCTATGGGACCTCCTCCTACACACAGAAGAACAAGCCAAGAAATTAGCCGGCAGTGTCTTGAATACAAAGTCTTTAAGACTTCAAACCGAGTATATGGGCACCCGTCGAACAAAGGTGATGGTTCATGGGGTGCCCATAGACATTTCCGGTGACAGACTCGGGGCCTTCTTCGCCGAATTCGGAGAAGTTAACGAAGTGAAGGCCATCAGCAGTAAGGCAGGAATCGAGACGGGAGATTTCGAAATCCACATCACATTGGACAGAGAAGGATTCCAGAACATCCCAAACGTATTAATCTGCCGCAACAGAAGGATGTTGGTAGTGGTGGAGGGCAGAAAGCCGTTCTGTTGGTCATGCGGAGAGGCAGGACACATGGCAAAGGCGTGCCCTAAGAAAGAGAAGACACCAGCCCCACCACCTCCAGCACCTGCAGCAAAAACCAGTACCCCAGAGAAGGAAACCCCGAATCCGGAAGGCGAGTGGAAGGAAGTCACTAAAAGGCGGAAGCCCCAAAGTGCGCCGGCTCCACCCCAGAAGGAGATTCCCCCCAAAAGGCAGACGGAAGGGGAATTCAAAAAGCAACCCAAAGAAGGCCAAAACAAGCGGCCCGAGGATCAACCTAAACTGCAACAGAAGCAAATAGAACAGCAGCCTCAACAGCAGAAGCAACCTGAACAACCTCAACAGCAACGACAGAAGAAGCAACAGCAGCCTCAACAGCAGCGGTCACAGCAGAAAACCAAGAAGCAGCAAGAGCATCCACAGATGGAGCAGCAGCAGGAAGCACCAATGGAGGTAGAAAGTATGCCTCCACCACGAGCTTCGTCTTTAAAAAGAAGTAGGGAGGAAGACTCTGAAGAGCAAGAAAAAGGTACCTCTGGACGTAGCAGGGCAGAGTGTAGCATGGACAGAACCAGGCGGCACTCCTTCCCTGCATCGCCCATAAGACAAGCTGTTTCCCCTAGAGATAGGAGTCTCCCTTCCTCCCATACACGTACTCCATCCCCCTCTCCCTCTACTTCTTCCCCCAGTTCTCTAAATACACCACCCCATACATCCACTTCTTCCCCTCCCCATCCTTCAAGGGAGAAGAAAAAGAAGAAAAAGAAACTTTTCGAAGGGCCCGAATCAATTTGTCATGTAGACAAAGAAGTCTACAAGAACGGGCTCACCAAGCAAAGAAAAGCACTGTCGGGGCTCCTTTTCCAAATGAACGAGGTTGACGGGAAGTCAACAGAAGACCCTCGTAACTTTCCTAAGGCGCCAGGAGTGATAACCTGCGTAAGAGACACGGGGGCTTACTTGCGTGTTTGGAGTCATTTGTTTGAAGCTAAAGAGGCCTTCCCGAACATCAGAATGTTCGATATGGAGGACCCCAGTATAAGAAGATTGCGACAATTTTGTGCAGGGAGGGTCCCCGTTTTGATCCATCCCTCATTATATAGAGCGATCAAACTAATATACCCCATGGACGTTGGCGGTATTGCCCTGGATGGACGCATTACGTCAGAGTTGGGAGTAGGGAGCCTGGGGCAATCCGTCGGGGTCCTGTCCAGCTCAGATTTCCGCCCCGTATGTGTCTAAGGTTTTTGCACTAATTCCTTTTTATATTTGCAGGCCTAGAAAATGGAAATAAAGATAGCCAGTTTGAATGTGAAGGGCTTGAGAAATCGGGGTAAGGCTGCCCGCCTGCTTCGGGATCTCCTGTCCTTCGGTGTAGATGTTGCCGCGATCGAAGAGACCCACTTTGTTTGCACTTCCGATGCGTGTGTGCTGGAGGATGACTTTGTCGTCTATTCAGCATATGGGGACCGGTTGGCCTGAGGAGTTTCTTTGTTAGTCAAACGTACTCTTGATGCGAAGGTGGACCTTGTGCATACCGATGCCGAGGGCAGGTTAATCGTGGCCGATATTGCCGTGAAAAGTGGTTCGTTTCGGGTCGTTGCGGTTTATGCGCCCAACGACCAGGGGGAGCGGTGTGACTTTTTTCGGCAGTTAGGGCCGTTCCTAGTCGATTCTTCGCGCCTAGTTCTAATGGGGGACTGGAATGCCATCCTGGACCCCAAGTTAGACAGGGGGCGGGGCGCTAGCGGGAGAAGGGGCGATCGCAGCCTGGTCGATCTGATCGGCGATTATGGTCTCGTCGATAGATACCGGGTCGATCATCCCAGTGGGAAAATGTGGACGTGGGCGCATAATTGGCCGTCTGACAAGGTAGTTAGCTACCTTGACAGAATGTTAGTTCGTAGGGCCGACATAGACCTGTTAGATTGTCCCACGTTCCACTGGGTAGGCTACACGGACCACAAACTCGTTTGTGCCCGTGTGGCGTTAGAACATAGGCCTAGAATGGCTGGTTACTGGAAGTTCAATCTGTCCTTACTGGACAGGCGGGACTTCCGGGAGCAGCTAATTAAATTAGTGCAGCGGGAGCTAGTGGGGGCGGTTATCGGGAATAGGTGGTGGGAAAAACTGAAAGATAGAATTAGGTCTTTCACCACCGATTTCAGCAAACGGCTCGCTCTAGATAAGGCTGAGAAGGTGAAGACACTTAAGGCGAATTTTTCCCGGGCGGAGGCTGGGGGGGATCCCCTAGAGATAGCTCTAGCTAGGGAGGCCCTGCAGCGGTCGAATAGCGATCGTTACATGGGTCAGGTAATTAGGCATAAGTTAAGTAAGATGTCTAACGAAGCTGTGAACCTGGGCGCAGATCTGCGTCGGGAAGAAATCCGTCGAGGTGGTGTTCGTTACGTTCGTCAAGTCGAAACCCCGGAGGGGCGTACTCTGCGGTCGACTGACGACATGTGCGAGGCGTTTCGGCGGCATTTCGAGAGCCGCTTTACCAAGGAGCCTGGTCTCCGTGAGGAGGAGTTTCGCAGCTATTTGGCTGACTTTCCTCGGCTTGCGCCGACTGAAGCGGCTAGCTGCGAGGGAGAGATCACGGAGGGCGAAGTCTATGAGGCACTGAAGAGGGTCGGCAGAGGCAAGTCGCCCGGTCTGGATGGTTTGCCCTATGAATTTTACTTGAGGCTGTCGCACATCTTTGTTCCGATTTTGACAGCAGTGTTCAACAACTGGTTTCGGTCGGGGTCCATCCCCAATCGCATTTCCAGGGGTGTGATCACTCTGTTGAAAAAGGGCAAGGGTGTTGGGGGGAAACTAGATGATTATAGGCCCATAACTCTGCTAAACACAGAGTTAAAGATTATGGCCAAGATCCTGCAGGAGCGTTTGCAGTCAGTTGCCGAGTCTCTGTTGGGACCTGAGCAGACTTGTTCTGTGAGGGGCCGAACAATTCAGAGCAACCTGCATTTGATCCGCACGATCGTAGAGGGCGTAAAAGACGACGAAGAAGCCGCGCTGATCAATTTGGATCAGTCCAAGGCATTTGATAGGGTCGACCATCGCTACCTTGCTACTGTCCTGCAGGCCGCCGGATTCGCACCCGACTTCTGCCGCTGGATTAGCCTCCTGTATCGCTCCCCCAGTGCTGTGGTACAGGTGAACGGAAAGTTGTCGGGCGCTTTTGTTCTGTCGAGGTCGGTTCGTCAGGGTTGTCCGCTGTCGCCTCTCCTTTACGCTTTGGCGTTGGAGCCTCTCCTGCGCCGGCTGAAGGACGAGGCGTGCAGTCCGGCCCTACGCGGGATCGCCGTTCCTGGAGGGTCTCGAGCCAGGGTTTCCGCGTACGCCGATGACGTATCTGCTTTCGTGTCGTCCCTTAACGACATTGAGGCGGTACAGAAGGCGCTTGATCGGTACGAGAAGGTGACAGGGGCCAAGATAAACCGCGACAAGTCTTCCGGCTTGCGGTTAGGTGCCTGGAAGGGGCGTGATCTTCCAGGCCGCTTCGGTTGGACGGACGGTCCTGTCCGCATTCTTGGAGTGTGGTTTGGACCCGACCTCCAGCTGAAGAAAAATTGGTCTGAAGTACTAGCAAAGGTCGTTTCTGCCGGTAAGACTTGGAATCGACGGAGGTTGTCCGTAAAGGGCAGGGCGGAGGTGTGTGTTACATACATTTTCCCCCTGATTCTTTATCGCTTGTCAGTACTTCCTCTCTGTAAGGCCCAGAAGAAGGCGCTCGAGCAAGCGCTATCCTCCATTTTATGGAGGGGACGCGCGAACAGGGTCGACAGACGAGTCTGCACTAAAAGTCCGTGTCATGGGGGGCTGGGAATGCCACACTTGAAGAGTCACATCCGTGCCTCTCGGTTGGCTTTCCTACGCCGCGCATTGACTAGAGGAGATCCGATTCTGGAGGGGATTGTTAGGGACGCCTTCCCTAGCCTTACCATCAATCCCCCCATCTCGAAGGCTGAGCGCCATTGTAAGTCTCGAGATGAATCGCTTTTCCTCAGCGAGTGTCGGTCAGCCTTGAGGGCTATTCCGCGGTCCAGTGACCTTTCACGGCCTAGGAAGGTCTTCTATCGGGAATTAGTGGAGGGTCGCGCGAAGGATTCTCTACGTGATACGCTCGACTGTTCGGAGGAGCAGTATCGCTCCTACTGGTCTTGGGCGCCAGCGGCGGATTATCTCAGTAACCCTGAGTTTTCGCTTACCTGGCGATTGGCTCGGAATCGGCTGCCTCTCAACGACATGGCTTTCATATGGGGCTTGGCGGATTTGCCAGACTGTGAACGGTGTGGCCTTGGATTAGAGGAAACGGCTTCGCACGCCTTCTACCATTGCCCCCGGGTCCGCCCCTTATGGGACCATGTCGGCGAGCTGACGGCTCGTCTCGCTCCCGAAGAACTCGTGTCCATTGATCGCGCATACGCGTGTGACAATGTGTCGCCCCCGTATTCTGGGGTGAAGCGAATGGTGTTTCTAACGCTGCTAGCCACGGCTCGAATGGTGATATGGACGACGCGAATGGAGGAAGTCTTGCGAGGCAATAGTCTTTCGCATCAGGATCTAATCCGATTCTTTGAGCATCAGCTCAAGATGAAGATTAGAACTGATAGAAAACGATTGCATTCGACAGTCTTCAGCGAAAGGTGGGTAAAAGAGGCGAGCTTGGTTCGTTTGAACGGGGTTAGCCTTGATTTTCTTTTCTAGGTCAACCAAAGTCACATCGGGGTGGTTTCCTGTGGAACCCTCCCCTCGGTTAGGTTAGACAAGCTTAAGTGTACCTAGTTAATATGAGTAAGTGTTGTTCCCGGCCTGTTTCCCGGCCATCATTTTAGTTATGATCCAAGTCGAGATTCCCAACCTCCCCAGTTTGTTTTGGCCTCCTTTTCATCTCAACTGGATCAGCCTTTTACTTCCCCATGTCCCACTTATTTTATCTCTTTCCCACTCCCTTAGCGAGAGTGCTTCTTGATTTTGTCCTCTGGGCAGAATACAGCGGCCTCTCTATTTTGAGGGTTGGACGGGCCCTACTAACATAAATTATGTTTAGTTTAAGAATTTGTTGAATTTTTAGTTTGTTATGGGGTTCATCTCCCTCCCCTTTCATCTGTTCATGATTATATCCTTATGTATTTTTATTATCATTAAATTTTTATGTTATGGGGCGCGTTTTATTTTAGGCCCCCCCTGGTGAGGATGTGGTATTATGGTGTACGGAGGATTGAAAGATGATGGACGAATTCTTGTGGTGATTGCGTCAATTGTAATGTATGAATGGGTCACGAATCTGATTAGCTAGGTATAGGATAGTTAGTTAAGACCAGCCTTACCCCTCCCCTTTTTAGGCCTTGTGCCACAATTTGTATTTTATACGAATAAATCCTAAGAAGGAATCACGAGATTTCGGTCTCCACGCGACCCCAAGGCTAAGATCAAAGTGTAGTATCTGTTCGCAGATTGCTCACTGAATGATCGCCTATGGGGCCGGGATTCCTTCTCCGATACAGGCCGGCGGCAGGGATTCGTCCCTGCGCTGGTAGTATCGTGGCTATGTCTGACTAGCTATGACCAGCTTGGACAAGCTATGACCAGCTAAGACCAGCCAAAGACCAGCTATGACTAGCTAAAGCCAAAGCACTGCGACCCGGGTGAAAACTCGGGTCCATTCCCCCTCCCGTCCCACGTTAAACTCCGACCTTGTGTCACAACCTGACCGTGTGGGAGGTCAAGTAAATCCCGTGTAGTATCTGTTCGCAGATTACTCTCTGAATGATCGCCTATGGGGCCGGGATTCCTTCTCCGATACAGGCCGGCGGCAGGGATTCGTCCCTGCGCTGGTAGTATCGTGGCTACGTCTGACTAGCTATGACCAGCTCTGACCAGCTTGGACAAGCTATGACCAGCTAAGACCAGCCAAGACCAGCTATGACTAGCTAAAGCCAAAGCACTGCGACCCGGGTGAAAGCTCGGGTCCATTCCCCCTCCCTTCCCACGTTAAACTCCGACCTTGTGTCACAACCTGGCCTTGTGGGAGGTCAAGTAAATCCCAAGGCTAAGATCAAAGTGTAGTATCTGTTCGCAGATTACTCACTGAATGATCGCCTATGGGGCCGGGATTCCTTCTCCGATACAGGCCGGCGGCAGGGATTCGTCCCTGCGCTGGTAGTATCGTGGCTACGTCTGACTAGCTATGACCAGCTCTGACCAGCTTGGACAAGCTATGACCAGCTAAGACCAGCCAAGACCAGCTATGACTAGCTAAAGCCAAAGCACTGCGACCCGGGTGAAAGCTCGGGTCCATTCCCCCTCCCTTCCCACGTTAAACTCCGACCTTGTGTCACAACCTGGCCTTGTGGGAGGTCAAGTAAATCCCAAGGCTAAGATCAAAGTGTAGTATCTGTTCGCAGATTACTCACTGAATGATCGCCTATGGGGCCGGGATTCCTTCTCCGATACAGGCCGGCGGCAGGGATTCGTCCCTGCGCTGGTAGTATCGTGGCTACGTCTGACTAGCTATGACCAGCTCTGACCAGCTTGGACAAGCTATGACCAGCTAAGACCAGCCAAGACCAGCTATGACTAGCTAAAGCCAAAGCACTGCGACCCGGGTGAAAGCTCGGGTCCATTCCCCCTCCCTTCCCACGTTAAACTCCGACCTTGTGTCACAACCTGGCCTTGTGGGAGGTCAAGTAAATCCCAAGGCTAAGATCAAAGTGTAGTATCTGTTCGCAGATTACTCACTGAATGATCGCCTATGGGGCCGGGATTCCTTCTCCGATACAGGCCGGCGGCGGGGATTCGTCCCTGCGCTGGTAGTATCGTGGATACGTCTGACTAGCTAAGACCAGCTCTGACCAGCTTGGACAAGCTATGACCAGCTAAGACCAGCCAAAGACCAGCTATGACTAGCTAAAAGCCAAAGCACTGCGACCCGGGTGAAAACTCGGGTCCATTCCCCCTCCCTTCCCACGTTAAACTCCGACCTTGTGTCACAACCTGGCCATGTGGGAGGTCAAGTAAATCCCAAGGCTAAGATCAAAGTGTAGTATCTGTTCGCAGATTGCTCACTGAATGATCGCCTATGGGGCCGGGATTCCTTCTCCGATACAGGCCGGCGGCAGGGATTCGTCCCTGCGCTGGTAGTATCGTGGCTACGTCTGACTAGCTAAGACCAGCTCTGACCAGCTTGGACAAGCTATGACCAGCTAAGACCAGCCAAGACCAGCTATGACTAGCTAAAGCCAAAGCACTGCGACCCGGGTGAAAACTCGGGTCCATTCCCCCTCCCTTCCCACGTTAAACTCCGACCTTGTGTCACAACCTGGCCATGTGGGAGGTCAAGTAAATCCCAAGGCTAAGATCAAAGTGTAGTATCTGTTCGCAGATTACTCACTGAATGATCGCCTATGGGGCCGGGATTCCTTCTCCGATACAGGCCGGCGGCAGGGATTCGTCCCTGCGCTGGTAGTATCGTGGCTACGTCTGACTAGCTAAGACCAGCTCTGACCAGCTTGGACAAGCTATGACCAGCTAAGACCAGCCAAGACCAGCTATGACTAGCTAAAGCCAAAGCACTGCGACCCGGGTGAAAACTCGGGTCCATTCCCCCTCCCTTCCCACGTTAAACTCCGACCTTGTGTCACAACCTGGCCATGTGGGAGGTCAAGTAAATCCCAAGGCTAAGATCAAAGTGTAGTATCTGTTCGCAGATTACTCACTGAATGATCGCCTATGGGGCCGGGATTCCTTCTCCGATACAGGCCGGCGGCAGGGATTCGTCCCTGCGCTGGTAGTATCGTGGCTACGTCTGACTAGCTAAGACCAGCTCTGACCAGCTTGGACAAGCTATGACCAGCTAAGACCAGCCAAGACCAGCTATGACTAGCTAAAGCCAAAGCACTGCGACCCGGGTGAAAACTCGGGTCCATTCCCCCTCCCTTCCCACGTTAAACTCCGACCTTGTGTCACAACCTGGCCATGTGGGAGGTCAAGTAAATCCCAAGGCTAAGATCAAAGTGTAGTATCTGTTCGCAGATTACTCACTGAATGATCGCCTATGGGGCCGGGATTCCTTCTCCGATACAGGCCGGCGGCAGGGATTCGTCCCTGCGCTGGTAGTATCGTGGCTACGTCTGACTAGCTATGACCAGCTTGGACAAGCTATGACCAGCCAAAGACCAGCTATGACTAGCTAAAGCCAAAGCACTGCGACCCGGGTGAAAACTCGGGTCCATTCCCCCTCCCTCCCCACGTTAAACTCCGACCTTGTGTCACAACCTGGCCCTGTGGGAGGTCAAGTAAATCCCAAGGCTAAGATCAAAGTGTAGTATCTGTTCGCAGATTACTCACTGAATGATCGCCTATGGGGTCCGGGATTCCTTCTTCCGATACAGGCCGGCGGCAGGGATTCGTCCCTGCGCTGGTAGTATCGTGGCTACGTCTGACTAGCTTGGACAAGCTATGACCAGCCAAAGACCAGCTATGACTAGCTAAAGCCAAAGCACTGCGACCCGGGTGAAAACTCGGGTCCATTCCCCCTCCCGTCCCACGTTAAACTCCGACCTTGTGTCACAACCTGGCCCTGTGGGAGGTCAAGTGAATCTCAAGAAGGAATCACGAGATTTCGGTCTCTTCTCGGTCTCAAGGCTAAGATCAAAGTGTAGTATCTGTTCGCGGATTGCTCGCTGAATGATCGCCTATGGGGCCGGGATTCCTTCTCCGATACAGGCCGGCGGCAGGGATTGGTCCCTGCGCTGGTAGTATCGTGGCTACGTCTGACCAGCTCTGACCATCTTGGACAAGCTATGACCAGCTAAGACCAGCCAAGACCAGCTATGACTAGCTAAAGCCAAAGCACTGCGACCCGGGTGAAAGCTCGGGTCCATTCCCCCTCCCTTCCCACGTTAAACTCCGACCTTGTGTCACAACCTGGCCTTGTGGGAGGTCAAGTAAATCCCAAGGCTAAGATCAAAGTGTGGTATCTGTTCGCGGATTGCTCACTGAATGATCGCCTATGGGGCCGGGATTCCTTCTCCGATACGGGCCGGCGGCAGGGATTCGTCCCTGCGCTGGTGGTATCGTGGCTATGTCTGACTAGCTCTGACCAGCTTGGACAAGCTATGACCAGCTAAGACCAGCCAAGACCAGCTATGACTAGCTAAAGCCAAAGCACTGCGACCCGGGTGAAAACTCGGGTCCATTCCCCCTCCCTCCCCACGTTAAACTCCGACCTTGTGTCACAACCTGGCCCTGTGGGAGGTCAAGTAAATCCCAAGGCTAAGATCAAAGTGTAGTGTCTGTTCGCGGATTGCTCGCTGAATGATCGCCTATGGGGCCGGGATTCCTTCTCCGATACAGGCCGGCGGCAGGGATTCGTCCCTGCGCTGGTAGTGTCGTGGCTATGTCTGACTAGCTATGACCAGCTCTGACCAGCTTGGACAAGCTATGACCAGCTAAGACCAGCCAAGACCAGCTATGACTAGCCAAAGCACTGCGACCCGGGTGAAAACTCGGGTCCATTCCCCCTCCCTTCCCACGTTAAACTCCGACCTTGTGTCACAACCTGGCCATGTGGGAGGTCAAGTAAATCCCAAGGCTAAGATCAAAGTGTAGTATCTGTTCGCAGATTACTCACTGAATGATCGCCTATGGGGCCCGGGATTCCTTCTTCCGATACAGGCCGGCGGCAGGGATTCGTCCCTGCGCTGGTAGTATCGTGGCTACGTCTGACTAGCTTGGACAAGCTATGACCAGCCAAAGACCAGCTATGACTAGCTAAAGCCAAAGCACTGCGACCCGGGTGAAAACTCGGGTCCATTCCCCCTCCCGTCCCACGTTAAACTCCGACCTTGTGTCACAACCTGGCCCTGTGGGAGGTCAAGTGAATCTCAAGAAGAGAATCACGAGATCCAACTAGAGACTCTGATCGACTGCGACTAGTCAACACATTCTCCAGGAACGTCTTCCCAGAAATATACAGAAATACTATATGTACTTATTGTGTACACTTTCTTGTTATAATACATTCTTGTTCTAAGTACATTTTGTGTTGCATTATTATTCCATGCAATAGGCGAGATTCAACATTGAGTCAAGACTCAACAATGGCAAAGAAGTAGAACGAACCATACGTCAAGTTTCAACAATGGCCACAAAGTAGAACGAACCATACGCCAAGTTTCAACAATGGCAAAGAAGTAGAACGAACCATAAGGAAAGAAGAAAGAATTAATAGGGAGAGTTTTCAACAATTGGGACAAGTCGTTGAAGAACCCAGGCTGAAAAAAAAAACCTATTAATTAAAAGTCCAACGTTAACGTAACAACGAAGGATTCTAAACTTCTGGATATGTAAAACTCGTTAAAAGACGACTAAGCATAAAGGAACGTTCACTCAGAAAAATTGGAAAGGTGTCGTAAACGAATAACGGTAATTTTAAATTAAAAAATTATCTACACGGAGACACCCTCTAAAAAGAAAAATTGGCCGACTACAAACACATGCATGGATTAAAAGGAGCATAAATAAACCGTGTCGACTTTGAAAGGTAACAAACTTTAAAAAATTATTTTTTAAAATTATTTGTTCAACAATATAGTGACGAATTACCTCTGATAAGAAAATCAGACGTGTCATTGAAATACGCGAACAGAAGTCGAAAACGAAAAATAAAAAGTCCGACGCTCTCTGTTCACGAGAAAAAAATACCAAAGTTGATTAGCACGGGCGTGAATGTAAAAGCAAGAGATAAAATTAAAAAGTCGTACGTTGTTTCGATTTTTTTGGTCAGCTTATATGATATTAGTGGATACACAAATTAAAAGTATATTCTTTGTTGCATGAACACTATCAGCTAAAAATGGAGGAACTATCCAAAGTCATAGCTGAATTATTAAAATCCCAGCAGTTGAGTCAACAACGTCAGCAAGAACAACAGATAGCACAGCAAGAACAACAGATAGCACAGCAGGAACAGTTTGCCTTATTAATAAGGGAACAACAGATAGCTCTGCAAAAATATCAAGTTAAATAAGATGAAAGACAACAGAAATATCAAGAGAAACAAGATGAAAGACAACAAAAACAACAAATAGCGCTGCAAAAATATCAAGAAAAACAAGAAGAAAGACTTTTGGAAATTCAAAAGTTAACACTGGAGAAATTAAACAACTTTCAGGCAAATGAGGGAAATTCTTCATATTCTAATAACACCATATTTAATTCGCTGGAAACTTTCAACTATGTGCCAGACGAAGAAAAAACGTTTGAAGCGTACTTTAAACGATATGAAGATATTTTCTACACAGACTGTGAAAACTGGTCGAATTCAAGAAAAGTCAGTCTATTACTAAGAAAGCTAGGTACAGCAGAACATAGCAAATTTGTAGATTTTATTCTACCGAGAAAAACAACTGAATTGGAATTCTCGGAAACAGTGAAATTGCTAAAAGAGCTGTTTGGAGCAAATATGTCGCTTTGGCATAAGCGATGGTTATGCATGAATGTCTCTAAATCCGACGATCAGGATTACTTAACATATGCATCTATAGTGAATAGACATTGTGACAATTTCAGATTGGCAGAGATTACGGTTGAAGAATTCAAGTGCTTAATTTTTGCTCAAGGACTGGTATCCAGTAAGAGTGCCGAAATAAGACGTAGAGTTTTGTCTAAACTCGAATCTGAGCAAGGCCTTACCCTGCAAAAGTTAGCAGAGGAGTGTCAACGGGCCGTAAAGTTAAAGAAAGAGTCGCAAAAAATCGAAAAAGCTGTTATTGCTTATATTAAAAAAATAAAAAAGCAGTCAAAGTACCCAGTAGAGAAAAATTGGAGAAAAAATTCAGCGTATTTTAATAATAGACAAGAAAATAAAAAGAACGAAAATAAAAAAGTCCCACCATATAATTGCAGACGTTGTAACGAAAGACATTGGGAGGTAAATTGCCCATATAGAAATAAGAAATGTTTCGTGTGCCAAAAGAATGGTCACAAAGGATCTTGTTGTAAAACGAAAAAATGCAAGAACCGAATTAGACAAACAAATTCGAATATCAAATCAGATAGAGATTTGAGGAAATATGTGACGACTGAAATATTCAAAAAGAATATCAAATTTCAACTCGATTCAGGGTCAGATTTAACAATAATGAACGATAAAACATGGAAAATTTTAAAAAGGCCTACAAAAATGAAGTCAACGAAACTCGCTCGAACGGTAACTGGAAAGCAAATTAACTTCGAAGGAGAGGTTGTACTTCCAATGAAATTGAATGGGATCGTTAAAAAAATAAGTTTTCATTCTGAGAAATGGAGAAAACTTGTTGGGTACAGATTTTATTGAAACATTCGAATTGTGGGATAAACCGTTAAACTCATTCTGCAGAAAAGTAGAAAGTAATACGAAATCAAGACAGGACATTAAAGATGAATTAAAGAAAAAGTTTCCGGAAACCTTTACACCTGGTCTTGGAAGATGTAACAAGTTTGAAGCTAAATTTGAATTAAAAGAAAATACTATGCCTATATTTAAAAAGAAACGTAACGTGCCTTTCGCAAATGGTGAGAGAGTAGTAGTACCAAAAAAGTTGCAGAAAAGAATCCTACGGGACTTTCATATGGGTCACCCGGGGATTAATAGAACAAAAAGCTTAATGCGAAGCTTGGTATATTGGAAAGGAATGGATGTGGATATCGAAAACATGGTTCATCGATGTAAAGGGTGTGCGTTAGCAGCTAAGGCACCACCTATAGTACACAAACCATGGCCAAAGACGGATCATCCGTGGGAAAGATGACACATTGTTTTCGCTGGTCCAGTAGAAGATTATTACTACTTAATAGTAGTAGATAGCTTTACAAAATGGCCGGAAGTACTACGCTGCAAAAAGCCTACGTCCAATACCACAACAACTTTTTTGCATGAACTATTTGCACGGTTCGGTGTGCCAGAGTGTATTGTGAGTGACAATGGTACACAATTCACTTCTGACGAATTTAAGGAAGTTTGTGAGTTATATCAAATTAACCACATAACGACGCCGCCGTATCATCCGAGATTCAATGGACTCGCAGAAAGATTTGTAGATACGTTAAAGCGCGCTCTGAAGAAAGCCTCAGGAGTTCCAACGGAAAAGGCGCTTCAGCAATTCCTACAAGTATACAGAATCACGCCTAACCAGAGAACACCATCAAACATGGCACCAGCTGAACTAATGTTCGCTAGGAAAGTTAAGTCAGTGTTTGACAAGCTTTTGCCAGGAAGAAATAGAATAAAGAACACTATGTATACAGCTAGAAAAAGATACACCCCCGGAGAGAAGGTCTTTTTCAAGTGCTATAGAAACAACATTGAGTTCTGGGAGCGAGGCATAGTGGACAAGAGAATCGGTGACCTGATTTACATAATAAAAGGGCCGAAGAATACTCATAAGAGGCACCAGAACCAACTCAAAAAAAATGCTACGTGCTAGAGCATGAAGATAGTATACCGGATGAGGAGGAAGATCCCATTGATGTAATGTATGATACTTTTCAAGTAGAACCTCCGCAGAGTGCTCATGAACCGAGAAGATCCGGTAGGAAACGAAAGTTCACGGACCCATTGGACGTGAATCCAAAACGAAAAAGATATTGAAAAAAAAAAACAGATATATATATGAACTATGCAAAGGGGATCTACAAAGGAATAACCATAATCATCATCCCATATAGAAGCCAGTTTGAAATCCAAAAGGATTCCAAGGCTTGGGAGGGGGGTGTTGTGGTGGGATCCACCTAATCTGCATAGGTGACTACCAACTATATAAATAATGGTTGGTACCGGAAGACGAGGGAAGAAGAGAATCACGAGATCCAACTAGAGACTCTGATCGACTGCGACTAGTCAACACATTCTCCAGGAACGTCTTCCCAGAAATATACAGAAATACTATATGTACTTATTGTGTACACTTTCTTGTTATAATACATTCTTGTTCTAAGTACATTTTGTGTTGCATTATTATTCCATGCAATAGGCGAGATTCAACATTGAGTCAAGACTCAACACCACGGAACCAGGATACCCATTCAACTGAAAGAAGATCAATTCTTACTAGATAAACTGATTCTTTAATTTCTCACGATCGATCGGTGCCATATTTGTTATTAATATTTTCCGCCCATTCCTAGTATTTGTAGTAGTATTATCTTGATTTTTTTTATATATTTATTTAACAAAGCGTAGCATTGTCCTCCATAATTAATAAGTGAATAGTATTTATTTCATTTTAATTTTTTGTTAATTTCATTCAATAGGTGTTCCGAAACATCAGGTTCGTGTCGTTGCCATAGTTGCTTAAGGAAAATGGGAGCAAAATTACACTTGTATTTTACACTTGTATTTAGAATCGGGTTTGAAAAATTTGAATCTCAAAGGATATAGCAAAGTGAAGAGGGAAGTGAAGAGGGACAAAAGGAAATGAAGAGGGACAGAGGGAAGTGAAGAGGAACAGAGGGAAGTGAAGAGGGACAGAGGGAAGTGAAGAGGGACAAAGGGAAGTGAAGAGGAACAGAGGGAAGTGAAGAGGGACAGAGGGAAGTGAAGAGGGACAAAAGGAAATGAAGAGGGACAGAGGGAAGTGAAGAGGAACAGAGGGAAGTGAAGAGGGACAGAGGGAAGTGAAGAGGAACAGAAGGAAATGAAGAGGGACAGAGGGAAGTGAAGAGGGACAAAGGGAAGTGAAGAGGAACAGAGGGAAGTGAAGAGGGACAGAGGGAAGTGAAGAGGGACAAAAGGAAATGAAGAGGGACAGAGGGAAGTGAAGAGGAACAGAAGGAAATGTAGAGGGACAGAGGGAAGTGAAGAGGGACTTAAGGAAATGAAGAGAGGCAGAGGGAAGCGAAGAGGGACATAGCGAAGTGAAGAGGGGCAGAAGGAAGTGAAGAGGGACAGAGGGAAGTGAAGAGGGGCAGAGGGAAGTGAAGAGGGACAGAAGTAAGTGAAGAGGGGCAGAGGGAAGCGAAGAGGAACAGAAGGAAGTGAAGATAGAAATGAAGAGGGACAGATGGAAGTGAAGAGGGACAGAGTGAAGTGAAGAGAAACAGAAGGAAATGAAGAGGGACAGAAGGAACTGAAGAGTGGCCTGAGGTAAGTGAAGAGGGGCATAGCGAAGTGAAGAGGGACAGGCGAAAGTGGGCCATTTACCTGACAAACTTGTGTTAATGGATCGTAGAACAGGGAGTGGGGAGAGATGGAAAAAAGCAAACATTATTAAAAACTGCGATGTTATGAAGAGACATGATCGCCCACGCCATGAAGAGAAACGGCACAGAGAAGGAGAAGAGATGCTCTCATGAGAGGAAGCCATCATTGCTTACCAAAGCCGGCGATAGCATTAACAGTGCCTCCTAGATAGCTGTTATTCTAGTCACTTTTTGTCTCTGGTTCTTATTAACCTTTCCTTAAAAAATGTTCTTTAACCTACAACGCTATTTCAGTCGTCTTTTGGGAATTGGTTAATATTAGGTTAGCTCAGGTTTCGGCAAACATTTGTCTTGGAAATGGGACAGACTGGTAGTCTTTTTTTTTTACCTGTTGGCCAAGACAAACTGAAAGTAAAACAATTGCTATATGAAGGAGGCTCTGAAAGCAATGACTTCTGTTTATTTCCAGCGAAAGAACAGATACAGGAAAACACTAACCGCGTTAGATAGAGCAAGTTTTCAGCTACAAAACTCTATATTTACCACATTTTCACGAAGCGATAACATTGTTTTTGTCGTTCAGTGTCCGTATTACTGTATTACTTTGACTCCATCGGCATTAGATGAAAAACATATGTGAACCATTTATAAAGATTATTTCAGTCTGTCATGTGCCATGTGTCATGTATCTTTCGATACATGACTGACAAGGAAGATATTTTCCCGCAGTAGGTTGCCATTTCTTTCTGTAGTAGACCAGTTGCTATCCAATGCTCCTGCTATTTACCCATAGCTGGGGGGGGGGGGAGAAGAAGAGAATTCATAACCTTTCCAAGGGTACTAGCACGTAAGTGAATGTAATGGATTCGACTGAAATTCGAACCCGTTTCTCCATTACTCTACTGTGCCGCCATTGTTATTTAACATTTTTTAAAGAAATAAATTTGAAAATAAATTTTTTTATTAAATTTTTAAAAAAATTATAAAATTATCAATCCAACTATAACATAATATTTATTATTTACCATTCTATAAATAACTTTGAAAAGATGATTTTTTATTCAATTTAATAAATAAATAATATCTTTGTTATTAATTAGCAAGAATAAAAAAAGTGTATAAATTTACTATCGTATATTTGAGTTTTATTAGAATTCTAATTAAAACAACGACCATTGCCGAGGGAGTTAAAAGTGTATATACTAATAGAGGTTATTTACATTTTTCGGGCTGTTGTCTTCATTTGGAGCTTCGTTTCCGGCTGCGCTGGTCAAACTCTCTGTAGAGATGATCCCCAGACGAAGCTATGTCGAAGGGCAGAATCCCGTCTCGGGAAACAGCTACCAGACCCCGTTTTATACGAGGATTTTTTGGCCGAGCCTACGGACTCGGATACCCTACATTAAATTCGGCCTTGTGCCACATATAACTGCGTGGGCAGTTGGTAGATAATCTGCAGATGGAGATTCGTCTCCAGTTGTGCTGGTCAAACTCTCTGCCTACGGGCAGAGAGGATCCCCAGACGAGGCTATGTCGAAGGGCAGAGTCCCGTCTCGGGAAACAGCTACCCGACCCCGTTCTATAAGGTGTCTACAGGAGTATTGAACTCACGACTCTTAGGGTCAAGTCAGTGGATCCAACCAACACTTTTATCCACTGGGCCATGTGTCCTTGAGGGTCTAGTTCGAAATTCCAATCACCTGAAGAAGGCCGGAACGTACAACGGCCGAAACGTCGTGAATATGGCAATAAAGTTGAGGACAACAGTCCGAACAATGTAAATAATGTAAATAATTACCATACCTCCTTTCAGAAATATAGACAGATAATAATAGCGGTGTCAAGGGAATAACCGTCGTTTTGATACACCGTTTTGTTTTGTGGGCGGGAAGGTTAGACAGCTTTTGATTTGCATATAAAAACATTATAAGAAAAAACAGAAAGTTTACTCTTTTAAAATATCTGTATATGATCTGCGGGTCGGCTGAAATATGGCGGCGGGTTAAAGATACTGACACTGAGACTTACTTATGATATCCCGTTTTAAGACCGCAGCTACGGAAAATAATTAAAACTGTTTGGTTAATTTCCCGCTGAGCATTAGAAATCTCAGTGTAACATAATAGATATTTGCTTGGAATAGGTGAGCCGAGTTCAAATTCCAGACTAATCAGTCGTATTTTATTTTCGCACAAATACTCTTGCGCAAGGACTGTATTCATCTCGTCTCCTTTCTCGATTTCTTGACAATCAAGTGCGTAGGTGGCGTCTGGGAACTTGAGATTAATTAATACCTAGCTAGCAGTTCGTGGGGCGTGGGGGTAACGTCACGCTTATCGACTCGTAAAGTAGATTCGACGAGCCTTTTTCAAATTCCGGCATAGTCCGTTATGTTCAGTTTACCCGGGGAAAGGCGCGAATTCGTCCCTACTCTTCCTTAAGTTAAATAGCAGGGTATATTGGACTCTCTTGCCTTGGGTGGCAGCTAATCTGAGAAGGAAAACTAAATTCCAAACTATAAAGAAGGCAATGGGAAACCACTGCACGATCTTTCCCAAGATATATGTCACAGATAATAAAGACAAGGAATGTGCGAATAGTCATAGCCGGCTACGTCCTGAATGGACATGGCATTTTCATATTTTGTATTATAATCCGCATCAATCCGATTTTATTGATTACAGAGATACTTCGAGACATCACCGGGGATTGATTTTTGGTACATTTGCCAGGGTAGACTTGACCGTTCAGTGGAAATACGTATGTAGTTAATACTCCAACAACTGAGACGGTCTGCCAATAGGCGACGGCCTAGCTGCCCGTGTTGAAATTACACGCGAGGTTTTGAAATGCTGTAGTGGAACGACTCTGAGATCTTTACGGTGGCTGAGGAATTTGAGCAATGTCTGAGATCCTGAAAATGTTTTATACTTTTTTATTTTTAGCAAACCTTCTTCAGGCCAAACATTGTTTTTTTGACTTGCACTGTCGATTCAAGACCGGTCGAACGACTAAGGCGATCATTCATTAGTAAGACGGGAGACGTGGAAGAATCCGTGAAATCAGCCATATCCACCGTAACCTAACAGTTCACTAGCTCTCTCAACAGACTGGAATCTTATGGAAACTGTCTGGAAATTCTCGTTCTAAAATTTTCCGGTTCAATTTCTTCTAATAAGACAGTACGTGGTGTCATAAATAAAAATTACTAAGGTCTTCCTGAAGATGGATCATTTTTCTTCTTTATGTTTATTTGCTATCCTTGAAAACTAGGATGCAGGCGTTGGAAAACAAATGCTTGAGACGGTTCTCCGCATCTTCTATTGGGGAGCTCAAAACTAATGACGATATACAGAGCAAGATTAAAAGTCTCGTGGGCCGACATGAATATCTCCTCGCCACAAATGTGCGTCGGAAAATGTCATGGTTTGACGACATCAAACGGCATGACAGCCTATGAAAGTGCATCATGCAAGACACTATTGAAGACAAACGCAGGCTGTGCCGGCAACGCAAAAGCTAGTCAGACAACATCAAAGAAAAGACGTACACGACAATGCCGGAACTACAGATAGCCACCGCTAACAGTTTATCCTGGAGGAGGTTGTCTGTTTCTTCTGCCCGTAGGAACCCCTCCCTCAAAGATTGAAGCAGATAAGGAACTGATGATGACGATGATGGTGGTGAAGAGTAGGTTCAACGTTTACATTAGAAATGCCTCCAAATCAATAGATGACCTCTTGAAGAGATCAACTTATATAAGAGCCTATACCGTATATCGTTTTTACGTTATGAATCAGTGTGTATTTATCAGTTTTCATCTATTGTATGTGCCATCTATGACATTAAGTTGTTCTTTCATTATTCAGCTATTTGGGATCGAGTCTACTTAAAAAGAATTATTAGGAATTTTTTTCCCCTCTTTTTGACTGCGGTTTATCGTCATATGTAAAAGTGACATTTGATGTGGATGGGGAAATAGAAGTTCGATTAGAAGCGAAGGAAGGAATGCGTTAATTCTTCCCAAATATCTCGTTCGTCGCCATCTTTATTTTAGCCTTTGTTCTTTCTTATCACATGGCCATTTCTCCTTTTCTTCCTCCTTTGTCACTACCATCTCTGCTCCAAACGTCAGTTATTCTTGACTTTTGAATTAAACACTTTTTTCTTTGACGATTTTCACCTTCTTGTTTTAAAATAATTTTTTCGTTTTTTATCCTTCATGATTTATCACAATTTCCTTCTTTCCTTCTGTTTACACAGTCTTTTTTCTTCCATTCCTTCTACATAATCTTTCGATTCTTCTTTCTTTGTGGCTACACAATCGTTTTCTTTCTGTCTTTTTTTCCTTTCTTTCTACGTGTTCTTTCTTTTTGTAAACACTGCAATTTTTATCTTTATTTTTCTTTCTATCTTTCTACATAATCTTTCTTTTTTTCTTTCTTTCTTTTTTTGTACAATCAATCATTTCTTTCTTTCTATCTTTTTTATCCCTTTCTTTCTCCATAATCTTTCTCACTTTCTTTGTATATAATTCTTCTTTCTTCCTCCTCTGCATAATCTTCCTTCCTTCCTTCCTTCCTTCCTTCCTTCCTTCCTTCCTTCCTTCCTTCCTTCCTTCATTTCATTTCTTTCTTTCTTTCTTTCATTTCTTTCTTTCTTTCTTTCTTTCTTTCTTTCTTCATAATCTTCATTTTTGTCTTTTTTCTTTCTTTCTTTCTTTCTTTCTTTCTTTTCAGTTCACTACTTAAATTTCTAGAATAATTCCTTATGCAACACAGCGATTACATTTTCATCTTTCCAATTTCCTCTCTCATACAGGAAGTCCTCTTCCAGTCACCTTCTCACATACAACTTGCATTCTACCTGGACTCCATCCTGTAAACATTGAAGCTTATCCCCCCCTCCACCAA
>OZ038482.1:101567119-101577119 GCA_964036315.1 Acanthosepion esculentum | reverse complement strand
TTTATGTTTTTACATAATTTAGCCTGTCTGTGATTTTTCTTTTGACTAGGAATCGCGGTGCTGATTGATTATTTTCGACCAACACGGATGTCTTTAGTCTTTTCTTTTTTGTACTGATTTTTTCCCTGATATCGGTTTGTTCTAATATATGTTTATTTACAAATTGTATTATCCGGGTTTTTTCACACCGCTAGAGTAGAGTTTTTTGTTTTCTTTTAAGTATTTCACCCCAAGCAAGGCAGGAGTTCCACTAGCAGGCAAGGGGTTACAGAGAATGGGAGCAAGTGTTAGAGTCGTGATTGAGGAAAGGATAAAGAGTAGGTCGAGGAATTAGATTTAGGCATAAGAAGATGTCGATTGACATTACGTTTGAATATTTGAAGACTGTCAGGGAAGCAAGTAAAAGGAAATGAGTTCCACAGACGGAAAATGCGAGATATGAACACTAAGGCTACAGAATTTTACTTCAGGAACCCAAGAGTTAACAGATTTTAGTTAATCGAATATGAAATAAGTCGTCATCGAAAATTAGTTGGCCGCCATTCTTCAACCTGTCTAATGTCCTTCTTTTTGAGAACACATTTCAATTCTATGCCAGCATGATTCCATTAACACGTCGGAGAGTTTCCGCTGCCATTTTACTGCATTCATATTTAATTCTTTCTTTAAGTTCCTCTATATTTCTTGGGCGTGTCTGATAAACAACTGATTTCAAATGGCCCCCACAGAAGAAAATCCTTGGGTGTGAGCTCTGGTGACCTCTGTGGTCACTCAACCGGAGCTCTTCTACCGATCCATTAACACTTATGATGTTCGATCTTTGCTTCACCTTGTATATATATATATATATATATATATATATATATATATATATATATATATATATATATGTAAGCAAGTAGATCCGACGGTATGATGAAAAATATGGAAAACACAAAACAAAATCCGAATATGCAAGTTTACTGTTTTAATGTTGTTTTACTGTCGACGTCAGACGTTTCGGTCTAGTAGACCATCTTCAGGACATAGTTATTAAAAACATACTTAGGATTAGACAATATTTAAGTCAACATGAAGAGACGATAGACACAAGACAGAGAGTGAAGATTTTCAACATATTTTTGAAAGCTATTGGCACAAACTATTCTAAAGTCGTGCACTTGTATTTCATCTCAAATATTCCGAAACGCGGGCAATGTTGGGTACATCTGCTAGTCTATTTATTTCTAGAATCGTATGTTTTGGTTTGTCTCTGCGAGTAGGTGGGTGGGTGAGCTGTTGAAAGAAACTTTGCTTTGCAGCATCAGGATATCTGATTTACATAGACTGGTATATCCGATCAGTGAGTTATAGAATTTGTCGCCTTTGCCATTTCCTGTACACGACTCAAGCAAAAAGTCGATTCTGGCAAAATGAATTCGAGAAGTAGAAATGAATAAGTTAATCAAACTGATGTGATAAACGTTGGAAAGTTAATGATAACCACGGGGCATATCGATTAAAGGCAATACGTCAGTCGAAACGTCACATTCCCATACTTAGATACATGCATAATGGCATAATCTGCTAGAACGGCTAGTTAATCTCCGTCGCAGACGCCTGCTCAGACCCATTAATGCTTATTTGACACCCGCGGAGGTCACATGTGGCTCATATCGTAACCATACTGAGCGGATCACAGCTAAAGTTTCTGGGAGTGTGCAGATAACCCCCCAGGATTAACAGTTTGGACAACGCCGATACACTCATTCCCTCGGTCACGATGACTTTTTAACTTTCGGTTTCCGAACGGTTTATCTCGCCAATTTCATTCACAAGGTTTTCCAAGCATTATATACAAAAAGACTGATTTTGAAAGCCTTTAATAAAAAAAGGTTTGCAAAATGGCACGTAATTAGTTAGAAAGGACGATATTTTTATTTAATTAAAAAATTTCAACCATGGTCCAGTGAACCCACTTGGTAATAGGAGGCAAAATCTCTCGCTAAAATTTTATTTTTTGCTCTAAAGTTATTACCTTTATGAAGATGATAAAGTTATTACCATTATGAAGATGATAAAGTTATTACCTTTATGAAGATGATAAAGTTATTACCATTATGAAGCTGATAAAGTTATTACCTTTATGAAGATGATAAAGTTATTACCATTAAGAAGCTGATAAAGTTATTACCATTATGAAGATGATAGAAAATGAAGAAAAAAAATAGTAAACATCGAATAACTATAAGTGAGACAAAATTAGTTTTGAAAAAAACATTATGGGTCCATTGAACCTATTGTTAGACAGAGGGTTAAATCGTCCATGAGGAGTTGATATACCGTGAAACAAACAAGCCCAAACCAAAGCACCGCCCCCAAAACAACCTGACTAATCGACCATGGTAAGGTGTAAAATCGGGTCGGATGGCCGGAAAGCGAGGTATCTAACCACTCGGCTATGCGTCCATTACATACATACGCACACACTGAAAAACTTTCCAAGGATTAATGTTTCTTTGGTCACTCTGAGCGTTATTACGTGTTCGAATCACATCCGATGTCCGAATGTTGGCCTTGTGTCAGACTAATCTCATCTAAGCAATTAACGATATCAGGGATAAAAATATATATATATATATATATATATATATATATATATATATATATATATATATAATACAAAAATATGTATATATAATCGATGCAACCGCATATGTGTGTGTGAAAATTATACGTAAGTCAATATATTTCGAGAAATACATTTCTCAGATGCTATCTATCTATCTATCTATCTATCTATCTATCTATATATATATATATATATACATATAGATAGATATGTGTGTATATATATAAGGAAACAATGTAAGAGGAAAATACGTACATTTATACACGTTATATATATATATATATATATGTATAAGATATATCTATAACGAACATATATATGTGTGTGTAAGAAGCATTTACGAGTCAAGTCTCTCTCTTTTTCTTTCTATATATATATATTTATATAAATAAGAAACACATACATGATTAAGATGAAATATAAATTCCTAAAATATATACGCATATCAGATATATATCAATAATATACATATATATATATATATATATATGTATATATATATATACACACATGTCGGTGTGTATATATATATATATATATATATATACATGTATATACATACACACATCCTATATATATATATATATATATATATATATATATATATATATATGTATGCAAGATTTAAAATGCTAGTTTGTTTTCAGCCTGATTGAACTTCCTGACCAGAGTAATTTTGTACCGATTGTCAATTGACAAGTAAGAGATGTAGAAAAGAAAAAAACTGAAAGGAAAATAGAAAAGAAATCATGAAAAGAAAAAAAAGTTTTCTGTCCTAAAAAGCAAGAAGAATAAAGTGAAAAAAGAAAAAAAATCTCCGAACAAACACAACAATGATAACGAATGACGCAGTATCCGCGTTGGCCAAGAGACGCAGAAAAGATCAGAGTTGACATTCTATGTAGCTTTCTTTCAGCAGCGCCATGCATTTCACAGTTCGCGTGCTGCAAAAGACTTCAAACATATGTTGGTGAAAGACTTTTGATACGTTAGAAATTCGTCGAATAGCCTTCTATTTATGACTAAGAGACCTTAGGCAAGTCTTTTACATTGTCGGTCGCGTACAGTCAGCTGGTTTTCATATTTTTCTCTTGCAAAACGCCCAACTTTCCTTTGTTAAAGAAGTCACCACGTCTTAAGTTTTCTCGTATAAACCAATCCCATATTTTAACAACACGTATGACATTCTATATTGCCCGAAGTAGGCTACGGAACAGTTAATTACGCGACTTTTAGAGCAATATTACGAAACGACGCCTAGTCAGGCACAAGACAATAACTGTTAATCACTGTTATAAGTGCTAATCATTTACGAATGAATAGTGGGTTTGGATCTCACTGGGAACCCCATACTTGAGGCCTATGTACCACATCTAAGTTACATTTGGTAAATCTCTATATAACTAAAACTCGCAAGCTTGTTTCACTAGAACAATTACGAATGATTACTGAGTTCAATCCTCACTGGGTGCCCAAACTTGAGGCCTTGTGCCACATTTAATTGCTTTATACTCCAAACTAGCAGACATGCCTCTCTAGATCAATTACCCATGAGTAGTGACTTTGATCCCCACTGGGTGCCTCAAAATTGAGGCCTTGTGCCAGATTTAAGCTACGCTTTTTAAATTGCTATATATTCAAAAACTAACAGGCTTTTCTCACTAGATCGACTACGAATATTTAGTGACTCTGATCCCAACTGGGTGCCCTATATTTGAGGCCTTGTGCAACAGCTAAGCTAAGCTTATTAAATATCTGTGTACCCAAAACTCAGGTGCCCCTGATTAACTACGAACGAGTGGTGAGTTCGATCCTTTCTGGATACCTCATAATTGCGGCCTTGTGCCACATCTAAGCTGCGCTTATTAAATCGCTATATATCCAAAACATTTAAATTTTAAATTTCAGCACCCCCCATCTTTGTGCGTGTTGTAGGGTAAATAGTACACTCCCGGTGACTATATGAACTAGTCCATTACTATAAAGCACTCCAGGTCAGCGGGTAAGACTGGTAGCCGTTTCAAGTCAGGCAGTTGGCGCCCTGATTCGCGACAGGCTTGCCGAACTCCATCAGAAGAGAACTCTGATGAGGCTCTATCCATGGGAAGAGTTTCGCCTGGAGAGTTAGACAAACCCGACTCCGTGTATGCGGGGTCTACGGGGAATTTTTGCCTGAGCGTACGGGCTAGGAATCGCCCCACATAGAAATCGGCATTGTGCCACATCTTGCTTCGTGGGGAGGTTTGGTAAATACCTAACAGTTCGCTGTCAGGCTCGTGTCTGACTTGTCGAACTCTTTGTCTTCGGGCGGAGAGGAACCGAGACGAAGATATGCCTACGGACAGAGTCTCGTCTGGAGAGGTAGACAAACTCGATCCCGTGTACGCGGGTTCTACGGGGAATTTTTGCCTTCGCCTACGGGCGCAGAATTGTCCCACATAAATATCGGCCTTGTGCCACATCCTGCCTTGTGTGGTGGTCGGGTAAATACCGGTAGCAGTTCGGAGTCAGGCAGTAAGCTGTTTGACTTGCGACTGACAAGACGTCTATCTTCGGGCAGAAGGTGACACATTCGGGACTTTGTTTTCGGATAGAGACTCGGCTGAGAAAAACAGACCCGTGTCCGCTTTTGCCGGGGCTGCGTAAATTTTGACTAGTGGCCGTGATGGAAATGCTCGGGTTCCCCAAAATAAACTTGACCGCAGTGGGGCGACCGGTAAATGCCAGTTCGGAATCAGGCAGTTCGCTCTCTGAGTTGTGATTGACAAGAGGTTGATTCAGTCGGGGTTCTGTCTACGAATAGAGATTCGGCTGAGTAGAACAGACAAGGAAAGTTGTCATTCCCCGCGCTGGCAGGAAATGATTTAATTTTGGACCAGAGCCTCGAGTTTACGCGCTCGGGTTCCCCATGTTAAACCTGACCTTGTGTCGCATTCCATCTAAGTGGAGAGGCCTAACCGTTTGGAATCAGTTTTCACACTAACACAGGCATCACAGTAGAGAAGCCAAAGCATTACGTAGAGAGAATCCATATACAAAGTCAGTTATATAAGTAAGAGTATGTGATAAGAATAGCTAGAGAATAGTGGCTTTATAACTCTGCACATCTGTAGTTGCATCAACGTACACATCACTTCAGTCCGATTAAGTTCTTGGGGACGAATCGCGTGTCACAAAACCTTTTTCCACTTTGTTATAGATTTTCCTAAAACTGTTCTTCATATACAAAAATTTATGTATTCCATTTCCTCGATATTTAAATTACTGTACTTGTTTGATTTTGACATTTCGAATTCGTAGTAACTAACTCGGGCCTTTTCTCTTGCTAACAATCACACATTCAGTCAAGCATTCTCTATACATTTTCCCATTTTTACCTGCACAGTTTCAGGGCTTCAGCTTTTAGGGCGACATATTATAGACAAATCATCAAGTTAATTCATGAATTTGTTCTCCTTCTTAGTCACGAAGACACAAGAACCATCGTAAAAGCGTAGGTGAAAATCTCAAAGCAGAATTCTACTTTTAAAGTGCATACAGCTTACAGACAGTACATATATATTGAATTACAAAACATTTTCATCCAGAGGCGGAAAGCTTCGTATAGACAGAGAGCACTAAAGCACAAAAGCAGAGTAAAACTAAAGCGTAGGTGTAAGCATAATGAACAAATATGTATATATATATATATATATATATATATATATATATATATATATATATATATATATATATATATGTGTGTGTGTGTGTGTGTGTGTGTGTGTGTATTTCGGCAGCATATCTTCATTCATACATGTTTCATTGAAGGATATAGACACATTGTGTCTGCTTATTTTTATACTCATCCTTTCCATTTGTCTAATCAGTTTCTTGATGTTAGGTTGATATTCATCAAAGATGGCACCGTAGTATTTTTTTTTGAACCCAAGTATTTTCGATCTATTCCAATCCCTGAAAATAATTTTGGAAAAAATCGAAAGTACTTGTTTTTTTTAATTATTTAATCCAAGAAGTTTCGATCTTTTCTAACACCATCTTCAGGGATAAATTAGAAAAGATCGAAAATACTTTGGTTTAAAAAACAAAAATTTAAGGTGCCTTCTTTGGTGAATTTCATCTTAACATCAAAATACTGGTTAGACAATTGGGAAGGATCAGTATTAAAATAAATAGACATAACACGTCTATATTATTCAATGAAGCACACACACACACACACACACACACACAAACACACACACACACACACACACACACACACACATATATATATATGCTAGCACGAAGTCACAAGCCATCATGACAGAGGGTTTGTTCAGATTGTTGATAATTCTCTCAGAAACTGTAACTATGGTCTGCTCAGTGTAGTTGCAGTATAAACCACAGGTTGCCTCTGTGGGTGTTGAAATGTGTCTGAGCGAGAGTCTGCAATAGGGATTGACTAGCCGCCCTCGTAGACGGGTATCCTCGAATACGAGTGGCCAGCTATTATTATATATGTGTATATATAAATTTTATATATATTTTATAGATGTGCGGTGCTTATTGGAAAGCGCTCAATATCAGTGATAGAGCTAACATATTTAGTTAAATGGATATCTATTCAACTATATATATATATATATATATATATATATATATATATATATATATATCCGATGCGATGAGAACAAAAGTAATATATAAAATATATAAATTCTAACGTTCGCAGCATTCATTAAAAAAAGAGTTCAATACAGGTAGTAGAGCGATAATTATTTATTTATTATAATTTTATCATATAGACAAAACCATTTTACTCACAACAATGATGCAACTTCGTTTCAGTGCATTTTAAGTGCACATCTACGGGTGAGGGTCGGAAATGGTTATGAAAACAGGATCGTTCATAAACATTTCCGACCCCCACCCGTAGATGTGCAGTTAAAATGCACTGAAACCAAGTTGCATCTTTGTTTTGAGTAAAATGGTTTTGTCTATATGATGAAATTATAATATATATATATATATATATATATATATATATATATATATATATATATATATATATATATATATGTATATCAGTGCGAATATAACATATATAAGTGTGAATATAAACTAAATGACGAGATATTAGCAACTATATTAGCAATTATATATTTATAAATACACATATACTTACGTATGTAGTGCAAACTAAAGTTTCATCGTTTCCCGATTAGTCAGGCACATATGGTGATTGAATCGCTTATTACAGTTGTTATATATATATTTATACATATATTAAATGTGTGTGTGTGTGTGTGAGTAAGTGTTTTAGGTTGACTCATAAATAATTTACATTTTTACTTAAATATAAGGTACAGTTACAATGTATTTAATAATACAGGAAGCCTATAAATCCCCGACGATCTCTGTAAGAGACACATTGCGCTTTCTCTTGGGGTGTTCTCATTTTCTTTAAGCCTCAGGGATCAATAATAAAAAATTAATATCTACTTGAAAAATCAAACTGAATAAAAAAATAACTATATATAAATTAAAACGTCAATAATATTTCTTCAACATGCAAAAATCTGTATTGAATGGATCTTAACTGTAATGCATGCAATAAACTGTAGAAGCTGTATAGATAATTTATGGACACTCTATATATACAATAAAATACTAGTGTACCCGTGCCGTCAAAAAAGAGTTAAAAGTTTTAATAGTGCGATGCAATGAAACAGAAGTCTTAAAACAATTGAGATCCAATAAAGCGGAGATAAAGAATTCATAATTAAAATAGAGGCTAATGAACCATTTAATTAATCCGTTCCCTTTTCATATTTTTTAGACGTTCAATGGTATCAGTGATCCATTGATTACTCCTGGTATTAAATAAATCGATTTCTGCTTAATATCTTTTCATGCTAAACATTATGTGTTTAATATAACAGTGTAAATGGAATTATCTCTTGGAAGAAAAAGATTAGCATCAATACGACAAAGATGATGACGATAAAGCCTATTTCAAGACCAAATTGAAGCAAGACGATCACTTAATAGACAAAGCTATCCGAGTGCATTACATGAAAAGAACGGTATAATTAAACGGTTCATTTAGCTCAGGAACTAATCTTGTCTAAATGCAGATAAATATTTTATGTGTATAGATTATTAAAACGACTAATTTACTCTTCCTTCCCACTACATAAGTGACAGGAAATATATAAATAAATACACATTGATAATTATTATGTAGTTTGATTTGGTGATTATAGCTGTAGTTAACTATTGAGTGCTTTTTGGCAGAATTATTGCTAGCCTGAAAACAATGTTAATTTATCGTAATTTTCACGTATTTGATCAGTTGTATTATTATTACAATATATATATATGTGTGTGTGTGTGTGTGTGTGTGTGTATATATATATATATATATATATATATATATATATATATATATATATATATATATATATATATATATATATATATATATATATATATATATATATGCGCACGTGGACGAGTGGTTAGGAGATCGCTTTCTGATGTCCGGGTTCGAATCTCACCATGATCGATTTTCAGGAAGGTGACTTCTTGATGTTTATCGGTCTGGTTGAGGAGATCCCAGCGAACGGCACCTTTGGAAAGATACCACGTGTTGACTCAAGCCTTGTGAGTGAAATTGAGTAGACGGATCTCTTTAGTCAATCCGTTCCCTTTTTATATTTCTTAGACGTTCAATGGTATCAATGATTCATTGATTACTCCTGGAAAAATCACATTTTGCTCAATAACTTTTCATGCTAAAAATTTTATGAGTTTAATATAACAGTGTAAATGGAAATATCTCTCTGAAGACAAAGATTAGCAACAGAACGGCCAAGATGGCGACGATATTTCAAGACCAAGACGATCACTTAATAGATAAAGCTATCTGAGTGCTTCACATGAAAGGCTTAAACAAATAAAGCGACAATCTAAGAAACATAGAAGTAAAGAAACTGCTTAATTAAACGGTTCATTTTGCACGGTAAAGAGTTTTGTCTAAATGCAGGTAAATATTTTATTTCTTTAGATTATTAAAACGAATAAGAAAAGTAGTTCGTCATAAATTTACTAATTTAAGTTGATTTAACTCCCTTCCCACTACCGATGTGACAGGAAATATATAAATAAATACACAGGAAATGTATCAATAAATACATATTGGTAATTATTTTACGGTTTGAGTGTTATATATATATATATTTGAAATTATTAGGAGAATTTGATAATTATAATTAAGTAATTCATCGAGTCTGAAACCTCAACAGAATGCAGAAAGCACTGGACGGCCGTTTCGTCCTATATTTGGGATTCATCAGCAGTGCGCATCCACTACCGAGAATTGAAACCCTGACAGCTTGTCAAACA
>OZ038482.1:101532119-101562119 GCA_964036315.1 Acanthosepion esculentum | reverse complement strand
AAAAGAAATAATATTTGAATTGTTTTCTTTTTGGTATTGTAAAGATGTCCTACTTATTTTGTTTGTGCATTTCACGAAAATATTTTTTTTTAAATTAAAAAAGTATTAAGAATTATTGAGTTGTATATAATCTGTGACTTCAGCTGTATATTAATCTATATATGTTTCTGTCTATCTATCTATCTATCTATCTATCTATCTATCTATCTATCTATCTATCTATGTATCACAGTTCAGATCTATCAGTCTGTCTATATCTCTCTATCTCAGTTAATCCTTATCTATCTATCTATCTATCTATCTATCTATCTATCTATCTTAACTTCTTTCTTTCTTTCTTTCTAAGTATGTTCCCATTTATCTGTATCAGCCTGTTTCTATCTATCTATCTATCTATCTCAACTTCTTCCTTTCTTTCCTTGTTTCTTTTTAAGCCTGTTCACATTTATTTATAACAGCCTATACATATCTATCTATCTATCTATCTATCTATCTATCTATCTATCTATCTATCTATCTAAAGTAGGAAGATGGGATTTTATCTCGATTTCAAGTGTTTCTATTTTATTGATGGCGTATGAGTTATTTGAAATCTAAGCGGCATCCACTTTGACCGAAGAGCAACGGAAGAGTAAAGCAGGGGATGGGAAATTTTGGAGATCAAGTGACAACAAAACCGGAAATATGGTGTATCTGAATGCTGGTCGATATTAATAGTCATGCTTGAGATCGGAGATTCAGTCAGGTCCACACTTGGTGGGAGATGCAATTGTCCACCGCGTACTTCCGATGCCACCCTTTCGTATTGCCAGCTACACTTCATGATGTGTGGACAGGTGAGAAGCTGGTAGGTTGAAGCGGTAATTTATGAGGTCGACACAGCAGAAAGTGTCACCTACCTAACTACCCACTCAGGCGATCGAGCAAATCCCCGAATAAAACACCTGCATATAATGTAGGAAACAGGGTTCGAGTTCTCACTTCTCCATGTGGCGTTTTTTTCTTCATTTCCATTAACTTGTGAGCATGCAGCTGACCCTTTCCCAGCTTTCAGTGAACACCGTCATAAGCGAGAACGGAATTCATTGGCCGATCAGTGGAAACCTTGGGCAAGGATTGCGTTGTATATTTGCAGTCTAAGAAGCATTTAATTATCTAAACAACGATAATAAAAATAATATAATAAAGATAGTAAGTCATATCTATTATATTTTTAAGTAATTGTTGGCGGATTACTTTCCGTCAGTTGGTGTTGAAGGTGTCAAGGAATTGTCCACAGTTCATATTAGTTCTTGTCAAGGTTCCAAATTTTTGACTGGCCCCGATCATTATCAAGAAAGAAAGAATTAGATGCAAGTGAAAATAGTCGGACTTCATAGTGTCATTAATTTTATTAATTTCGACGTGAAAGTGTTGAATCTATTCGCTGAAAATATTAATTAGTCGCTCAATGAGATTACAACGAATTTTTTTTTCTTTTTGATATTAATATCACTGTGCATTGCGAGGTCATGCAATTTAAACTGGATCTATCTCGGCAGCCAATGTTGATTCAGTAACTTTGTGTGGATGTATTCGTGTGTTTGGTAGTGATGCACAGTTGAATAAAGAAATGATAATTTGAAACAAAATAGCTCGTTTTGGCGATGAGTACCGGAAATGTACGTTTTGTGATATGAACGAACACTTGTTGCCACTTTCGTAATGTCAGCGAATACTCGTCACTTTCGTAATGCTCGTTGTAGTAGAGACTTTGTAATCGCAGATACAACTATAGTACGCTGTTGAACAATACTGCTTTCACTCGCACTAATAGTACTTGCTCGATAATACTCGCTCAAAAAGTAACCACCTAATAGTGATCAGAACACTAATTCGTATAGTGATCATTATAGAAAATAGCGTAGAGAAGAGAATCGCGAACCGTATCATAGAGGATAGAGTAGAAATAGTAATCCGTATAATAATTGATATGGTCCAATATCCTCGCACCACTGTTATGGTCCAAAGGTTAGGGCCAAGGAAGAACAACATGAACATAAGAGTAGGAATAACAAAGATATATTAAACAGAATAATAATAATACAAGAAGTTGAAGGTGTTAGTATGACTGTCAGTCTGGTTTAGAGTGAACTACTATTGTCTCGACTAGTTCCGTCTCGACTCGTTACACTTCCGTTCTCTTCTCTCTTGAGAGGCGCAGTCTTTATAGTGTCAGGAAGAGTTCATTTTATCGTTACAGGTAAGATCCCATAACAGTAATAGAGGATAGAATAGAATGATCGTTTAAACAACATGCTACTTCTTACTTATGCGTTTCCCCCATGGTCATGTGATCCACTTAATTCAATAATGAGATCGTCTGCGTTTGTTCTCTAGTGATCCGTGTTCAAACTCCAGTGTCGGCATGCGATACTTTATTCCTGTATAACAGTATGAAAATGAAATTCTGACGATTCTGAAGATAACAAAATGTAGTAAAGGAAAGCAAGAAGAAAGGACTGTTAACTAAGAAGGCATGGTTGACAGCAAAAGAGACATCCTCAAGTGTGAGCTACATATTGGGGATGTCAAAATCAAGCAGGTATAGACATTGAACAATCTGGTCAGTGTAGGAACAGGCGACAGAGAATGTGTCACAGAAATCCGGAGGAGCATAAAAATAAAGGAAGTTGAAGCTAAACAAAATATTAAGACATCGGAAATATACTTAGAAAAAAAAATAACCATGAAAAACTATTTCTAAAATCTAGTTTTCAATATGGAAGTCAATGCTGGACAATTTCTCTGCAGATAAAGAAGAGGCTCGAAGCGAAAGTAAGATATGAATGCTGAGAATACCATGGGCAGAACATGTGAGAAATGAGTCAGTCTTAAAGAAAATATGAACAACAAGGAAATATACTTGCAATCAGAGAAAGTTGACATTTTTAGACAACTTCATGAAGATAGCGGACCTGGAGAAGTGAACATTCATACGACGTCTTGAAAGTAAGAAAAACCCGGGAAACAGCGAATAAAACGAAATTTGAGTTAATGGATGGTAGGATAAAGATAAAGAGACATAGTAAATGAGTTAAAAATTGTTTAGAGTCGCAGAGGCGGGAGGTAGTGGAGAGCCTTGACTGCTGAAAGGACGTTGGCATATAAAAGAAGTGGAATTTTAGGTCGGGAAAAACATCGTAGATTTGTCTTTTTTAAAGATTTATTTTAATGTATTTAATTACTAATTTTTTTTTTTTTAAATATTTTCAATTTTTGAATTATTGTTCTTCAAGAATTATGTTTTAATAATTGAGAAATATAACGTTTCATGCATTTATTCAGTTCCAGCATTTTTCGTCGCTGTGGTTACCGCTCCCCTTCATCTCACAATTGTGGTTCATGGTGACATTCATAGTGCAGAATAGTGCAATGGCTTGCCGCTTCCTTTTACACCGGGGAAGTTGAGGTTAATCCGTTCCTCCTCTCAGAAATTAAAGAGGAAACACGGCTGACGGCTTGACTGCAGGAGTTACCGGAAAGCTGTCAGTGTTGGCAGCCTAACACCTTTGGGCTCTCTTCTTGGTTTTCTGTCTAGATTTACTTCCACAGTCGAGTTTTGGATATGACCTCAAAGCAGCGGAGGTTTTCCTTTCCCTAGATCGATTGCCTACCCGTACCCGTGATGTTGGGCTTCATCTATCCGAAATATAATGTTTAATAAGGAAATTTCAAGATGTTTGTGCCCCAATTAAAATACCATATATACTCGAGTATAGGGCGGCATTTTTATGATAATTTTTGACGCAAAAAATAGGGAAGAGGTTAAAAATCATGCATTTTCTATGACTTGTTGAAATATATACCGGGAATTATTTTTTCTGTAGGGGTTAAAATTCATGCCTGTTCGGTGATCATAACTTTTATTTCAGTTGCTACATGAACAACAGAATATCATTTACAATGCGTGTCGCTTAAAATCTACAAATACCTTAAATAAATGAAGACTTAACAATATTGTTTTCCATACTCCAATTTGCGTTCATCTTCGTTCGCACGTGTTTACATAGCTGAGGTATTGCGTTTCTAAAGGAACCCCTTTTGTCTGATACTTACATATATATATGTATGTGTGTGTGTGTGAAATGTGTATATATATATATATATATATATATATATATATATATATATATATATATATATATATATATATTATGTCATTCACAGACAGTACTGTTTCGCTGTATCACAGCTCCTCAGTGCGACTAGACTTCCGAATGCCTCAAGCCAGGATTGAAACACAACTAATTTGGTGTCAGCCAGAGCTATCTTCACTCGGTAGAGTTACACAACTAAATCTAGCGTATTGTTTTTACAAATGTAAACAAATGCCAATCAGCCAAAGTGCTCCATCCATTTTACTGAAGAGCTTTGCATTAGTGCAGGTGGCTGTTGTTTATAGAATTAGCTTATCACTCAACAGTGCTCAATTGAAATGTATTTTCAAGAGCTAAATTATGTCATTCACAGACAGTACTGGACAGGACAATTTTTTTTATATATATTATTTATATAATATATATAAGAAGTGGCATACATAATACATGAGTTTTTTTTTAGCGACAAAAAAGAAGAAAGACGACGAAGGACGCAGGCCAAGGGTGAAGGAGCAACCGTAGTCAGGCATGAACGAAAACAAAAGTACGATATATAAATTTTTGGATCAAATGTTTTACGTTAAATAGTATTTCTCACCATTTTAGGGAAACTTTGTACAAAAAAGAATGAAGACCATTTATTTAGTTCTGCAATATTTGACTACCATAGGCCTACTAGTATTGCTCAGAAGCTGTTGTTTATTATACTCGCACTATATATATATATATATATATATATATATATATATATATATATATATATATATATATATATATATATATATATATATATATAGTGCGAGTATAATAAACAACATTTATATATATATATATTTTCTCAATTTTTTGTGACATCGTTTATATAATAAGTGTGTGCATATATATATATATATATATATATATATATATATATATGTGTGTGTGTGTGCAGTAGGCATATATATAGGCAGTAGGCATACTGCACATATATATATATATATATATATGTGCAGTAGGCATATATATATATATATATATGTATGTAGGCATATATATATGCATATATGTGCAGTAGGCACGGTGGAGTAACGGATAGCGGCTTGGATTGAGAAATCGGAGCGCCGAGTTCGAATTCCCGTCGGAACCATTACATTCACTTACGTGCTAATACCCTTGGGAAAGGTATGAATCCTCTTCTTCTCCACCCGACAACTGGTCTACCGAAGAAAGCAAATGGCATCCTACTATGAAAAAAAATCTGCCTCGTCAGTCATGTATCGAAAGATACATGATCGCCAAAGCGTGCATCACGCATGGTACTGACTGATATTTTTTTATTTTTACCAATATATCTACTTGGCTCCCTGCTGAAGAATTTAAACTCTGAAATACCTGGTTTGCAGTCAAATTCCGACCGCAAGGTGGTGGCTGTATCACGCTGCAGGATAATTTGCTGCAAATGGTATGGGTTCCGTTCATCAGATTGAAGAAACAATGACAAAAACAGAGGTAGTGTGAAAATCTAACAGGAATACGGGAAGTCTTCAACTGAACGTTTGTAAATTGGTTTGAAATTGAAATTTTTTTTCAATTTACTGTCAGACTAGATGAACGAGAACAAAATGTAGCTGTCACTGATTTGACGGTAACTCACATAAAAAGAAATATAAATCCCACCGAATTAAGGAAAAATTACAAAGAAGAATGGTCAATTTTTCTACTGAATTTTGAGAGAATCTAGTCGCAAATGACAAGAAACGTTCCATTCTCTGAAGGCAGCAAAAAAAAAAAATGTACGGTCAAATATTGAACTGGTATATGAATTTTATGAACAACAGCAACAACCATTTTTTCTCATTTTTATCTTATTCGTATTATAAAACTTAAATAAAAGAAATAATATTTGAATTGTTTTCTTTTTGGTATTGTAAAGATGTCCTACTTATTTTGTTTGTGCATTTCACGAAAATATTTTTTTTTAAATTAAAAAAAGTATTAAGAATTATTGAGTTGTATATTGTCTGTGACTTCATCTATCTATCTATCTATCTATCTATCTATCTATCTATCTATCTCAAGTTCTGTCTTTCTTTCTTTCTTTCTTTTTGTCTTTCTTTCTTTCTAAGCCTGTTCACATTTATCGATATAGCTATCTCAACTATTTCCTTTTTCTTCTTTCTTTCTTTCTTTCTTTCTTTCTTTCTAAGCCTGTTCACATTTATCTGTATCAGCCTGTTTCTATCTATCTATCTATCTATCTATTTACGTAAGCATTTGAAATGTCTATTAAAATCGTTTTCATTTCATGGCTGTTTACCTTGAACCTTATGACTGAGAATAACGGCGTATAATCGCTCTCGTGTCAACAAAGACAACCCACTCGAATTACTGACGTCAGACGTTATTATTCTGAAACCCCAACATATACCAGATAGCCAATCAATTACTGCTAACCATTTTCACTTCACTTAATACAGTAAACAGCTAAGAATATGTACCATAACAACAACAACAACAACAACAACAACAACTACTACTACTAATACTACTACTATCGCTCCTATTCTACATCTGTCTTTCGGATCAATCGGTAGCGAAGAGGACGAAACACAATCAAATCAGAAGTACCTGGTTGATGAAATTCGGGAAACATCTTTTCGGATGATTTCTGATGTCATGGTTATTTTTTTGATGATCTTCACTTTCCACATCTTCTTATCTTTTGTAGCATTTAACAATTTTTTTTTACTATCACTTCCTCTCCCTGTTTTGCCACCCATTTACTTGTTAGATAGATTAGTCGATGTTTCCCTCTGTCCATCTTGCCTTCAATAGTTTTGTCAGTTAAATTTCCCAAATCCTCTTTTCTCTTTACGTGTACCAAAACATTCAAATGTTTCATTCTGATTCTAAATGTAAGTGTACACGTTTTTCCCTATTTTCCATAAAACTTTCTCGTTACTCACATTCTCTGTCCATGGTATTCTCAGCCTCTTCCTGTAGTACCATATTCATGTATTTAAAGTCTCCTCTTCATTTGTGAGGAAATTACCGAGCATTCACTGCCATTGAGGGGGACTGAGATGACATAAGAATCCCAAACTCTTTTCTTTGGTTCTAATGACTTTTTCTATTCTTTAGTACTTTGTTTAGCTTTTAGAAAGCACTAATCCAATGCGTACGACTTTATTTAAACAACTCTGATGGTTTTTCATCGAAATATAAGGAGTTATATGGAGGTGCGGTGGAATAATGGATAGCAGCTCGGATTGAGGAATCGGAGAGCCGAGTTCGAATTCCATTCGGAACCATTACATTCACGTACGTGCTAATAGTCTTGGGAAAGGTATGAATCCTTTTCTTCTCCCCAACTAGCTATGGACAAATAGCAGGGCGGTGGCAACCGGTCTAGGAGAAGGAAAAATTCTGAATTTAAAACCGGCTTGGAGAGCGTTGGGCTCCGCCATGCTATCTTTCCCAAGAAACACTAGTTCTACTGCAGTACAAATGGTGCCCCTACGAGTCACGGGATAAAAAAAAAAGAATTTACTTCTCTAGTATTATTTTTCATATTCTTTTAGTACAGAATCGCATTTTATTTCTTGCAATTTTACCCGTGAAGAATTTCCAATTCGCAGATTTCTTGTAGATCTTTAGATACCTGTAATTTTTCCTTTCCGGTGGTCTTTTTGGAACAGGATAGTCTTTCACCCCATCCATCATCCGTCTTTCTCTGAGGTGTTCTTGATTTTACAAGACACTTGTGTAATTGCTTAGTCCATCGTCCATGCATGACTGAATATCTTGAAACAGAACTAGAAAGGTGCATCCCTCCATTTTGACTGTAACTGATCTTAACGTTGGCCTTGCTGTTAGCCATTTTCCCTTCTACTTAATGTTTATTCCAATCACCTCTTTGTCTTCTGTCTCGTGTATCACGTTTTCCGGGCTATTAATCCTCCCACCTTTTCATTGTATTCATCCTTGCTCCTGCATAGATTAATTCCTCTCGGCTGGTTATCTTTTTTATCTTCTGTTTCTACAATTGTTTGTCTGTAAAATTGGTTTTCAGTATTCTAGAATATGCTGTTGTATCTGCAGGATTGGCTAGATGTAGGTTTAAACTTAGTATGCATGCATTTTACATTAAAAAAAAAACATTTTATTACATTTATTTGTTACCATCATATAAATTTAAAAAAAATTATGTCCATTTGTTTAACATTTTACTTACATTTCTTAGCACAGTTTAATCTCTTAAGTGCTCAAAATGTCCTCCATCATTTTAAAATTCCTCAGATCTCTCCAGAACACTATGACATACGGCACAAATTTCAATCTCTATCAATGTCAATAAATACTTCTGAGATGTACTCTTTTAATTCGTCCACTGTGTGGAGTTTTCTCTCATAAACCTTCTTTTTAGTCACCCTACCCCCCCCAAAAAAAAGAAATCCATTGGTGTTAGGTCAAATGAACGTGGTGGATATTCGATGCTTCCACTTCTTCCGAACAGTTCGGCGAAGTTAAATCTAAAACATGGACCAAATAGTAAGCATAAATTTGGCCTAACTGTAAGCATACTTTTGGCCCATCTTTACGTATTCTTTTAGCCCGAATGTGAGCATACTTTTGGCCCAACTGTATGCATACTTTTGGCCCAACTGTGAGAATACTTTGGGCCCAACTGTGAGCATACTTTGGGACCAATTATAAGTATAATTTTGGCCCAACTGTACGCATACTTTTGGCCCAACTGTAAGTATACTTTTGGCCCAACTGTAAGCATTTTCGGCCCAAATGTGAGCATACTTTGGGCCCAGTTTTAAGCAACTTTATGTATACTTTTAACCCAATTGTGAGCATATTTTTGGCTCAACTGTACGCATACTTTTGGCTCAACTGTGAGCATACTTTTGGCCCATCTGAAATTGCTGTATTCTATGCTAGTATGTCTTAACCGTGTTTTATATAACCCTCAAACGGCAGTCATCGTCAATTGATGTCTCGTTGGAGATCAGCGGGTATCATTAACTGATGACTTGAATCGTATTGACTAATTGGCCACTCTAGAATTCATGAGCTCAAGATCCATTCGTTTCCTGGAGTATTTGCCTGCAAATAAAGATGGCATTTCAAGTCAAAGACAGTGTTATGTCCGCGTGAGCATTTCTCGAAGGGAAAAGATGCTGAAAATGGTGACAACTTGCTGCAAAGAATCGTAATGGTAATATCAGCCGTCCTACTACAAGGAAACATTTGGCATTCATTGACCGAGCAGGTCATTGAATGCCAAAAGGACGATAGCAGCTACTGGATTTGAGATAGCACAACTCCATTGTGCATGGAAAGCTTCAAATGCTTACCTAACTTATCTCTTATTTCTTCTCTTTTATTAATTACAGTTAAAATATCATATTTATGATTTTTATATACAATTAAAGTTAAAATAAGCCTGAAATATACCTTTTAAGAAATTCATTTTCCCGCTTTCTACCTGCAATATTCTCGCCGTCGTTTGGGGGTTAACTAAGATTTTTTGTTTCTTTCTGCCATTAAAGAATTTGGTCTCTTGTGTTTTATATTTTATGAATCATTCCAGTTGGCGTTCTTGTTTTTCGTAATTTGTTTTGCATATGTAATTTTTTTCATTTGTTGCGGTGCGATAGTCTCATCTCCCAACCTGCTTTCCAGCTTTATGTATGTCGGGATTCAACTCGGTAAATTCAGCTTTTTGGAACTTTATGAGTTATATACAGATTTTTAACTTACGTCGTCTCAATCTGTTTATTTCTTATAGATTTTATTATTTGTTTATCTTCTGACCATATATGTTCCATTTTGTATATGATGTATCTCTCATCTTAAGCAATTACTGGAATTTTCATATCTGTTTCATTGTTTTAATTTTTCTTCTTATATATTTTCTTTTCTTCTTTTCTTTTTTGTTTTTCTTTGCAATTTTTGGATTCTAATTGATTATAGCCATGGCTATTGTTATGATTTGTTATTGGTGGACACAAACTTAAGAACATAAGATATGCAGATTACACAGTTTTGACAAGAGACAGAGAAAGGAAACTACAGGAACACATATAGAAAGTAGTAAGAAAAGGCATGAAGAAAAGACAATCAATTGTAAGAAGAGATAATATACGTTTGTTAGCGAGAGGAAAGACCAAGAATCGAACTCTGAGCTGGAAATGTTGAAATCAAGCAAGTACGAAAATTAAAACATCTGGGAATTTTCTGTCTTAACAAGGACGGAAAATGTCATACCAAAATCCGAAGGCATATTGGAATAGCAAAAAATGCATTCCAGAAGCTAAGCAAAGTATTAAGAAACAAAAAAAAAATCATTAGAAACAAAGTAAAGCGTACTGTAATATCAGCTGTGTTCTATGTCCGAGAATGCTGGTCAATCTACTCACAGATGAAGAACAGAATTGAATCCGCAGAATTTGGCTCGATATAAGGATGCCGAGAATGCCATGGGCTGAACATGTGAGTAACGAGGAGGTTTTAAAGAAAAAGAACGCTTATACTTGGAATAGAACGGAAACAGTTGACATTTCTGGGACACATAATAATAATAAAAGAAGTGCTTGGAGAATTTAACACTCACAAGCTTGTGCAAATAGATAAAAGAAAAAGGGATTGAGAGAGTTAACGAAAAAACAAATTTACTAAGAGCTACAAAAGATAGATAGTTGTGAAGAGCCATGATCGCCTACATCCTGAATGGACACGGCATATTGAAGAAGATCGTTTGTTTTATCCTTTAGGTCCCTGTTATGGGAACTTACCTGTAACGACAATGAACTCTTCCTGATTCTATAAAGACTCCGCCTCTCAAGAGAGACGAATAGAGAACAAGTGTAACGAGTCGAGACGGAACGAGTTGAGACAATAGTAGTTCACTCAAAACCAGACTGACAGTCAAACTAACACCTTTCAACTTCTTGTATTATTATTATTATTCTGTTTAATATATCTTTGTTATTCCTACTCTTGTGTTCGTGTTGTTCTTCCTTGGTCCTAACCTTGGACCATAACAGTGGTGCGAGGATATTGGACCATAACAGTCCCTTAGTCTGTGTAAAGACTGTGTACTTCACAAATGCATCAAGTTGAAGATCTTAGTGTAGCCAGTGACACTGATCAGCTGCGAAAACCGCTAATATTATTAACAAACTGATGTTTGATGCCTTCTGAGACAAAGTGCTGGACGGACAATAAAGCAGACGAATTGGTCCTGGAAGAGATGAGAACAAAGATGTAGTTGGTCGCGATCATGAGGGAGCAAAACTGAAATGCTTTAGTCATGTCATCAGGGCCAAGAATATCTGCACCCACTTCAACTCTACACTTCTAACGTCTCCGCCTGAACTATTTATTTGTCAATTATTTTTCTCCTCAACAGGAGTGTATAGGTTCGCCTCTCGCCCGGTTCAAACTCTTCCCCGGTCTTTTGAACAGGAGTAGAAGGTTTATCCCTTGCTTCATGTTTAGGATTAGGTTTCCTGTTCCTTCTAAATTCATTTCATTCTGTTTCACTCCCGTAGTCTCTTGCGTCTAAGTGGAATTATCGTCTTGCTTGAGTTGATTAAAAAAGAAACACTCTGGGGAGACCCATTGATAGCAGGGGACTGTGGAAAACGAAGGCAACGTTGGACCAGGGATAACGGAAATTGGACAGGAGGAACACTGGTGGAGTGCATCGTCGTAACGAGGGAGAGGAACTAGTGGAGAGTATTGGCGCAATTGTCCCTGGTCCCCAACCCTCAGAAATGTGCATGAGAAGAAGCAAGCAAATCGTTTGGATGTTTGCAATTCTTCTTTAGATTTTCATTTAATTTCTTTTTTCAGGATTCTTCAAATCTCCCAGAATGATGGGAACTATCATTATCTCAATACGCCACATTATTATTATTATCTTCATTTTATTTCCTTTGATTTCTGATCTGTACTCATTTCTTTCCGGGTCCCGCCCAGGGTCCTAAGGTTAGAAATGGCATCATGACGTTTTCCACTGAAAAAAAAAATTACATCGACAAAGCCGTCCGTAAGGTGTGGGCTGTACTCGTGAGAACATTTTTTTTTGTATTTCTTTAAGGCATGGGCATCCAGGGATCCCTTCAATTAGACTACTGGCATCTTCTAACCAATCAGAGGGCTCCAACTACAAGGGGATTGCTGATGTTCCCATGTGCCACATTTTTGAGATTTCGATTTCAAGGTTCTTCTTCTTCTTCTTCTTCTTCTTCTTCTTCTTCTTCTTATTATTATTATTATTATTATTATTATTATTATTATTATTATTATTATTATTATTATTTATGTATGTTATGCTACCTGCTTTGTATCCAGTACAGCTGGGTTAAAACTATGGTCCTAGCCCTATAGGAGAATTGTCATTTAATTGATAGCACTTTCTTTAGTATATAGGATGTTCCTGGGCGATCTTTTAGACAACTTGTATGTTAATGTTACCTGGGACACTGTTAGTAAAATTGTCCATTCCTTTTATCAAGACGCCCAGAGATCGAATTACTATTGGTACAGTCTCAGTCTTCATTCCCCACATCTTGTTAATATCGATCTTCAGGTCCTTGTATTTGGACAATTTTCGATAATTTTCATGGAGGTGTTTCTTTTAGATGGCACTGCTCTGTCAATAAGTACATACTTCCTGAATTTCTTGTGTTTTATGATAATACCAGATCTCTTGGCTTTTATTTCCCTATCAGTTTGAATTGGCATGTCCCAAAGGATAGTGACATCGTTATTTTGGGTAAGTGTGTCTGGTTAGTTTTCATACCATCTCTCATTGGTTTCGATTTTGTGCTTCTTGCATATCTTCCACTGCATATATGTTGCTACCTTGTTATGTCTGTCTGTCTGTCTGTCTGTCTGTCTGTTGTTGTTGTTGTTGTTGTTGTTGTTGTTGTTGTTCTTCTTCTTCTTCTTCTTCTTCTTCTTCTTCTTCTTCTTCTTCTTCTTCTTATTTCCTTTGATTTCTGGTGTATACTCACTATTTTCAGGTCCCAACCTGAAACCTAACGTCAGAAATTGCATCATGACAATTTCTACTGAGCTTTTTTTAGAGAAAAAAAAGAAAAAAGGAAAAAAAAAAATGATCACTCATATTTACATAGAAGACACCCTTCGTAATTTGTGGGCTGTACCTGTGAATACATTTTTTTGTATTTCTTTAAGGCTTGGGCTCCAGGAATCCCTTCAATGAATCTATCAGAACCCTTTCCAATCAATCCGAGGGCTCCAATTACAACATGAATTGTTGATGTCCTCGTGTGCCACATTTTTGAGATTTTGATTTCAAGGTCTTTGTATTTTGGTAGTTTTTTGAAGATCTTTAAAGATACATGACAGTCTGCAGGGACTGTCATGTCAATAAGGAGGAACATTTTGCTTTTGCTCTGATCACGATGTCCGGGCGATTAGCTTGGATTGTTATGTCTGTGTGTATTACAAAGTCCCAGAATATTGTTACTGGTCCTATCTCTGTGAGAGCATAGCATACAAACAAAGTGAAGCTGGGGTGCATATATACGAATCCTAATATACCCCATCATGATTCCCAGTGAGATAAGAGTATAGCAGGTACATGCACCACAGCCAAATGTGAGCGATATGGTGAGAGGTTTTGATAAAAGCAGTGCATAACCTTGCAGGTGGGGGTCCAGTTAGAAATATTTTCAGGTTGGATAAACCAATCGGATATCCAACTGAGGATGTTCATATGTATCTAGATGTAACTCCCAAGTCGACTTGGCTACCTCAGCTTTCAAACTTAAAAAAAGCATCTCGAAAGCCGACCATCGTGCTCCCCATCAACTCTCGTCCATGAATAGAGATGCACAATGTGTCATCTCCGAGGGGACATGTGCAGCTAGTCTGGCCTAAGGAACTGACAATGGAATCTGTTAATTCACGAAGACAAAACTTCTGTATGTCACCCCTCCAATTAGTTATGATTAGAAACCGAGAGACGCATTCTTGGTATAGTATCAAGACATTTATTATTATTATTATTATTATTATTATTATTATTATTATTATTATTATTATTATTTCCTTTGATTTCAGGTGTGTACTCATTTCTTTCCGGGTCCCACCCAGAGACCTAAGGTCAGAAATGGCTTCATGACATTTTCCACTGACCAATTAAAAGAAAGAAGAAACATTTTACATAGATAAAGCCCGTCGTAAGGTGCGGGCTGTACTCGTAAGAACAATTTTTTGTATTTATTATTATTATTATTTCTTTTTTTATGTATTATGAGTTGTTCCCAGTCTTAACCAGACACTTCAAGAGAAAACATTCTTTGTATTGGAAGATGCAAACAGTAATTGCGGTCACAGCATGGAGAGAATTCTCAGCAAGCCATGAGAATGATTTTTCACGATACGCATACGTTAGGGTTAATGTTGTTTTCTTGAGAATTCACCTTTTACTGATTTCTTTCTCAAGGAGGGTTTTCCATTTACTTATTTTTTTCAAAGTTGAGTTTTATCGGCTGGGACTACCTTATTATTATTATTATTATTATTATTATTATTATTATTATTATTATCATTATTATTATTATTATTATTATTATTATTATTATTATTATTATTATTATTAAGAACATCATTTTTGAGCTGCATTTGTTTTATAATCAGCTAGTGAGTGACCTAGGGAAGGCGAAGGATGTGATTTTGTTATTTTAATTAGACAAAAGACAGCTATTACACCCCGACACACACACACACACAAAACAAAAAAACAAAAGAAAAAACGAAATGGACAAAGCTCTTCTGGTGATATAAGCTCTGCTTATTAGAGCCATTTGGAGGGATTTTCTAGAAAGATGGTGCAACAGTTGATTCTCCTTGAACTCTTTTTTTATCAGACCCAAAGCTCCAACTACAACAGGAGCAATTTTACAATTTGAGTGTAACATTTTTCCTATTTCCCTCTCCATGTCATATTTATTATTATTATTATTATTATTATTATTATTATTATTATTATTATTATTATTATTATTATTATTATCCGTTCTTTTGTTTGAACGGGCTAACTCCCCCCCCCAGATACATCAAGAAACAACAAATTCTTTTACACCTGATGTGAATTGTTAATTTGTGCAGAAGTTTTAAATTGGTGTAGCATCAGGGCATTTATTATTATTATTATTATTATTATTATTATTATTATTATTATTATCATCATCATCATACAGTTCTCCAATTCGAGTTCACATTCTTAAGTCGAAGTTTATCTCTCGTTTCTTGTTTAGATTTAGGTTTCTGGTTCTGTCTAAACTTTTCTCGTTCTCTTTCACTCCCTTGCGTCTTATTGGCAATATCGCCTTGCTTGGGGTGAATTGATTCAAAAAAATAATAATAGTAAAGGCAGTTGAAGGAAATCATAATGCTTTGGGGTTAAGATAGCTTTGTATTTGCTAACAGCGGTTAGCGTTCGATCTCAAGTAAAATCAGGATTTTAGATACTGATTTTCAAGGCATAAACCAATTCTTCCTCTCCACATTCAATATATTTGACCATATGTAGTACTCAACAAAGCTTAGTAATTAGTTATGACATATATTCGATGGCTGTTTCTCGAGGCCATGTAAAAAGCAAAGAATTCAAAATCACGCGTTCATTTTTTTCACTTAAAAGATTAGTGCAGTTTACTATTTTTACATCAGTTTCCCATATGAGAACGAGTAAGGTAAATTTATATCTTAACATAAACAGATCTACAAAGCAAATATAAACTTTTTTTTACTGTTGACGACAAAAGTAATCCGCTCTCTTAATATATCCCTTGTTTAAATACTTTCCCAGGTAACAAAAAAATGAGATACTGCACCTAAAAAAGGTCGAACTGAGTTGCTTGATATTAGATATCCGGGAAACAAAACGAGGCGAATAGCCAGGATGCCATGAAATGATAAGGTAGATAAACACGTAGATAAAAATGTGAGGGTACAAATAAGCACATGCGAAAAAAAAAGAAAGAATAGAGAACGGTAGAGAGGAATAGATTGAAAATAGATAGAAAGGCGGGAAACAAAGAGAGAGAGAGAGAGAGAGAGAGAGAGAGAGAGAGAGAGAGAGAGAGAGAGAGAGAGAGAGGGGGGTACCAAGAGTGTGAAAGAAATATGATAGCAAAGACATCATCTTATTCGAAATGTTTTCAAATTATGTAAACTTACATAAAATCTGATGTGAACTAAATATATATATAAATTATATATTATAAATTAACTGATTTAAAATATGGCTTCTTTGCTACACAGTAACAACCATGTTTCAAAATCTGAAGCTAAAACCTTAAATTTAATTAAATTAAAAGAATTAGTTCTGTTCTTTCTTTTTATTTATATATACATATATAAATTATATATAATTATATATGAACGAAGACAAAAGGAAAACTTATTCTATCTTGAAAAACTAACAAAATTTTTGCTATTGTCTATAAATACTTCTTACAAAATAAAATCATTGAATTTGCCACGACAAAGTTCATCAAAGGAGGAAACGCGTCTTTGTTCATATTGTCCTTTTGCAGATTTATTCTATCGGAAATTTCACACATTACACATTTGAAGATTATGAAACAAAGTGGAATTTGTTTTTATCAAAGACGCGTTTCGCCTGAGAAGATGCATGTTCTCTTTGGCTTTTTTAGTTTGATAATCTGACATTATTTCTTCCGGAATTAGACATTTCATTTGGTGGATGCACGTGTGTGAGGAGACATGATTTTCATTTTAAGCGTAAATTAACGTCGACCAGTGTGTGCATTCAAGTCTTAATAAAGAAAATTTCCTTACCGGCAGGGCACTAAACATGTGTTCTATACAAGTGCACAATACATACATACATACATATATATATATATATATATATATATATATATATATATATATATATATATATATATATATAATAATCCGCTCCTTCAATATATTCCTTGTTTAAATACTTTCCCAAGTAACAAAAAATGAGATACTGCACCTAAAAAAATCGAATATATATATATATATATATGAAATCCGACAAATATTTGAATATATTTTCTGTTTATACGGATATACTTATTTGTGTAAATGATCTGTTTTTTAATTGAACAGTATTAATTACATTTACCGGCCTGAATGTTCGAGATATTTCGTAGAAAATACGCGTTCTCTGATAGGAATCGAACCTGTATCCTATACGGAACCGTCATTAAGACTGATGTGCTATGACTGTTCAGCAACAGAGAACTCCCGGCTAGCAAAACTTGAATTACAGCAGATATGATAAATCGAGAAAAATCGGCGAACGTGTGTGTTTAAAAGCAGTAATTCGGGCTTTGATAATTAATAGAACTTGTATAAACGAAGAATTGATGCTTAAATATACTATCAGTAAGTATGTACACACGCGCACACAATATATATAATTACTGAGATAGATAGATAGATAGATAGATATATAGATAGATGATACGTGTGAATATATAGGGTAATCCCCGAAATTGACATAATTTAAAATGTGAATATCTGAGTAAGTACATATACTGAAATTAAATAGGCTTCATGTGGAACAGTAAAAGATTTATTTATAAAAATTCGAACAACATATTCAAAGGTTTCTAGATATTATAACCAATTTCACGAAGCTTCACACATGTTCAATATGCGCACCACCTGTGACACGAGACACGTCACGTCGGTCGCAAGTCCAGCACCTGCCGAATACGATGTAGCATGTCTTGCGTAACATTCTCCAACTCCTCAGTAATTCTCTGCTTAAGTTTCACTAGGCGTTAAGGAAGAGGGGGGATATAGGTCTGTCCTTTCACATAACCCTATAGAAAAGGAGCCAAGTCAGGTGAATGTGGTAATCACTTCAACAGCACATAGTATCACTGGTACGTTCGATCAACCTGAGTTTTTACACATTTGAGAATTGGTTATGTTATCGCAACACAAAATGATGTCAATTTTTTTGTGACATCGTTTATATAATAAGTGTGTGCACACACACACATATATATATATATATATATATATATATATATATATATATGATAATATAACTAAATAATAACACAGCAATGCTATTTGCGGTAGCAAGAAAATGATCTAAGATTGGTTTAAAAATCAAGCTCAGGCACAGGTGCAATATCAGTAAGATTGAATTATGAAGGGATAAAGAAGCGCAAACCGACAGTTGTGGCTTCTTTTCTTCATAATTCGTTTTTACCGGTATCTATACATATGATAAAAATTTGTTTAATGTTAAGAGTAGTTTACCATAGCCCGAGGAGACACATTTGTAGTACTGAAACATAATTGTAATTGTGTAGCGATTTTTAACACATGTTTTTCTTTAATATCCTAAAATAAATAATATTTAGCTCTACTCTGAACTGAATCCTTTTTTAAATTAAATGTTACGGACAATGGTATTATGCTCCATTTGTTCTCATTTTACTCACACACACACACACACACACACACACACACACACACACACACACACATATATATATATATATATATATATATATATATATATATATATATATATATATATATATATATACCCAAGTGTGGGATTGGTATATACGGAGTAAATTCCAATAACCAACAATTATTATTCTTTAAAGAGTGCTCAATACATAGTAGAGCAGATATAATAAAACCATTTATTCTACATTCAACATCATCACTTGATAAGACACCAGAAGTGTTGAAACAAAATGACTATTTTTGTAGTGATTTTATAACATATTTATGTTATAATATTTAAATAAATGATTATATATATATATATATATATATATATATATATATATATATATATATATATATATATATATATATATATATCCCAAATGGATAGGGTCTAATAACTTTAGAAATTTATCTTGATTCAAATATTGATAATGTGTATTTTGTCGTGGAGTGACCTTTTATATTTGGAGAGAGATGAGCAGTCGAACATCGTGAATAGAAATACGACAAAAATATATTTATTATTGTTTCAGGTAACAGAATTATTGGTTTCTGTCCATCTGTCTATCTATCTATCTATCTATCTATCTATCTATCTATCTATGTCCTGATTCATATAGGTGAAGAACAGATGGGTTTGACATACTGAATAACAAGACACTGAAGTCATTAATCGCACAGGACGGCTATAAACACCTTGGAGCATTCGAACGTGACTCAATAAAGCAGAAGGTAATGGGAGAGAAAAATAAGGATTGAATATCTTCGAAAGATAAGAACAATCCTAGAAAGCAACCTAAATACCAGGAAGTTGATGGAACAAATGAATATCTGGGCAGTGTTAGTAGTGGGGTAGACATGACCATTCCTCGGCTGGACAAAAGAAAATCTTAAATCAATAGAGTGACAGGGTTAAGAAACTTGACTCTGTGCAAGTCTAGACCCATCAAAGACCTTACGCACGGATTATGCGTGAGAAGTAAAGAAAGCCGTAGAGAATTCATTACATTGAAGTCTGTCCAAATGATTTAAAATAGAATGGAATAAATAGATACAACAGTGCGGTGAAATTATTAAACTTGAAAAGGTGCAACAAAAAAAGGAAGTGGCAAACAAAACGAAATAAAACATTCCGAGGGAAATTTAAAAGGCGAGTAGAAAATATTACGGATAATCATATACATTGTTAAAAGAGGATACCGAAAGAGAGAAAATAATTTTTTCGTCATTGAAATCCAGAAGACGCGAATCAGAACAAATTACACCAAAATTGTTAAGACCCAGAAAAAATACAGGAGAAAATGGTGAACCAGTAAACTCCATAATCAGTGTATCTGGCAAACTGTTCAGAAGGATGACAAAGGAAGACCTGATAGGTAGGAATGTTATACACTGGGAACTATGCAAATGGCAATGAAGACCACTGATATAACCAGAAAATAGAGACTGTAGTAGAAGAAGGAAATAAAACTCTAAAATTATTCTGGACCTTTGTGCAATTAGATCGTTGATGAGGCTGTCACATCGGGGCCCACGTTTGTATGTGGGGGAGATTGAGAAATTGGAAAATACCACGAACTTGTACGGATGCAGAAGAAATGATAAGAAATGATGGTTAAGAATCTCTCCATGTGAATAAAGACACGTTCCAAAAACACAAAAATCGTAATTAGACGAGAGAGGGTTTGGGTTTTGCGAGGAAACTGATAAGTGTCCTGAATAGTTGAGGAGGTCTATTGTCATTCAGTCTTCAGACATCTGCAAATGAACAATAATAATAATAATAATAATAATAATAATATCTGCACTGGAAAATTTGCAACTCCTATGGGAAGGAACTGGTACCAATATCACCCTTACCCGGTTACGGAGATAGGACCTGTTACAATTCTGTGAGACTACACAATACACACTGACAGAACAATCAAAGCCAACCGCCCAGACATTGTTATTAAAGACCACAAACAAAATAAGTGCCTCCTTATTGATATGGCAGTCCCTGCTGACTGCAATGTATCTTTGAAGATATTCGAAAAACTGTCAAAATACAAGGACCTTGAAATAGAAATCTCAAAAATGTGGCACATGGGAACATCAACAATCCCTGTTGTAGTAGGAGCCTTTGGACTGGTTGGAAAAGATTCCAGTAGGCTGATTGAAGGGATCCCTGGAAGTCCATGCCTCAAAGAGATACAAAAAATTGTTCTGACAAGTACAGCCCACACTTTACGAAGGGCTTTATCTATGTAATTATTATTTTTTTTTTTTTGCAGTGGAAAGTGTCATGATGCCATTTCTAACCTTAGGTCCCTGGGCGGGACCCGGGAAGAAATGTGTAAACGGCAGATATCAAAGAAAATAATAATAATAATAATAATAATAATAATAAACGAAACTCCTTCGATGTAACAGATACTCAAGATGACAAATATCCTGATCCAGCCAAAGCTTCGACAAGAATGTTAAGTTATTGGCGAAAGGTGCTTATATGAAGACTTTCGAACAAAAATGGAGATTTATACCCTTGCATAGAAAGTACCCCAAACATTTGTGTGAAACAGACATCGATGTTCGCCAAATCCATTAATGACTTAGAAGTAGTGGTCTTAAGTGGGAGACAGAAGCTCTTATGACAGCACAAAACTAATGTCTTCCAACTAAAGGCGACAAGGCTAAAATCAAGAAGGATGGCTCAAATCCCGCCTGTCGCTTGTTCCATAAATTTGATGAAACCGTTGGCTGCGTAGTATCAGGGTGCCGAGTCCTTGCTGAGAAAGAATACATTAATAGACATGACAGGCTAGGACAATATATTCATTGGATATCTGGTCGAATTATGGTACTGAAGTCCCGGATGTCACAAATGGTGATGGACTGACAATATTGTGGAATTTCCTGATCCTCACAGACATGAAAATTGATGCAGATAGACCAGCATATGGAGAGAGAAAGGAGATCACCGCCCTCTGTATAATCAAGTTGAGACCATAGACAAAGAACATCATTGAAAAATCGAAAATTAAGGAATTAGCACATATGCTAGGTCACAAAAAACTCCTGAGCCGACCAAGCATAGAAATGAATACAATATGGAACCAGTAATAAGGAGTCTCAGAGAAAAGCGATAACATCAAAAATTGCAATATGAGCTCTGGTAAAAAAATGCAATGATAACAGCAAAAATTGCAATATGAGCACTGTTAAAAAATGGTTGCTGAATACATTAGGTTTACAATACACAGAAATTCGTACACAGATGACCTCAAGGACACATGGCACAGTGGATAAAGGCGTTAGTTAGATTCAGTGACAGGACCCAAAGAGTGTGAGTTCAATACTCAAGAACTTTGAGACGTGAATTAACAGGAGATAACTGACACCCATTAAACATGGCACGTGGAACTGGAACAGTCTAACCCAGTGAGCGAAATAAAGGGTTCAGTTCGACATTCCAACCGTCTGAAGAATGCCGTAGCGTACAACGGCCGAAACGTTGTGATAAAAATGGCGACAAAGATGAGGACAATAGTCCGAATAATGTAAATAGAGACCAGGCATAGTCATAAAAGTTTTTAAAAGAGGAAACTCACAATTAATTGATATGATTTACTCATGAGATATCCAGTGTTTCTAAAAAAATTATTTAAACAAACTGTCAAATAAGTAACAAAATAAATAAGAAAAATGGGGAATTTTATAACTAAAATTATCTCTATTGTGACAGGGGCATTGGGCTTTGATGAAGACGGGTATCGAAAATCATGTGAAGGAAACTCCGGTATACATCAACATCTTAGAGCTACAAAAGATTACTTTTTGCCAAACTGCATATATCATCCGCAAACCCTCTCCGTCTAAGAGAAAAGTCCCAAATGTACATTGCCTACAGTGCCCGTTTCACTCATAGAGCCCGGAAGGGGACTTGTTAATTAGGTACTTAAAATTACTCCCTGGCAAGATAATACCACATACTTCTCACGGACATAACAAAGTAGCGGCATATGTGCACTGCAAGATATGCAAGAAGCACAATATCGAAACCACTGAGAGACGTTTTGAGCACCAACAAGACACACCCAAAATAACGATGGGAAATGTCAATTCAAACTGATAGGGAAATAAAAGCCAACAGACCAGATATTATCATAAAAGACAAGAAATTCAGGAAGTATATACTTATTGACATAGCATTACCATCAGAGAGAAACACCCCCATAAAATTTATCGAGAAATATTCCAAATACAAAGCCCTGGAGATCGAGATTAACAGGATATGGAGAGTGAAGACAGACTTTACCAATAGTAATCAGAGCTCTGGGCCTCATGAGAAAAGGAATGGGCAATTTTACTAACAGTGTCCCAGGTGACATCAATATACAAGTTGCCCAGATCACCCTACTAGGAACATCACATATACTAACAAAAGTGCTATCAATTAAATGACAATTCTCCTATAGAGGAGGGAGGACCATAGTTTAGACTCGGCTTTACAGGATACAAAGCAGAAAACATAACATGCACAATTATTATTATTAATAATAATAATAATAATAATAATAATAATAATAATAATCAGTAGTCCGAAGAAATAAAGTTCATTCTGCTGTTAAGTATTGCTGCAATTTTTTGAAGCGATTATAATTACCCACAATCCAACGGATGCAAAAAATAAAGAAATATAAGTAAAAGAATTTCATGAAGCAAAGTGTGACGTTATTCAACGTGAACAGCTTAATAAAAAAAAGTTTCATTTGTTTTCATTTGAGTTACTTTCTGATCGATAAGCATTTCCTGGTAACTGACAGGTCAATATAGCGAATGCTACTCGCTCTATGAAGAACAATCATCTTTACTTCGGCTTTGTTCTCTCCAATCAGGGTTTCGAGACGTGGAAATGGTCATTTGAATGATAGGTGAGGAGAGATACCTTTAAACTACGCTAGCAATATTAGAGTTGATGCAAAATTCCTAGCATCAGTTTTTAGCAAATTGTTAAAGTAATCTTTGCGGTTATACTCGTTATTTTATTAATTCTGAAATTAGTTAAATATAGAAGGTCCGTGACAAGACTTATGAAAAACACAGCAAAATAGGTTTCCTCTACAAACCCGATGGAAAATACAGCAAAATAGGTTTCCTCTACAAACCCAATGGAAAATACAACAAAATAGGTTTCCTCTAGAAACCTCAGAAACATTTAGTAAAATCGATTTTCTGTATAAAATGTACAAAGATACATCAAAATAGATTTCCTATACAAATCTGATAGAAAATGCTGCAAAATAGGTTTCCTGTACAAACTTTTGAGAAAATATAACGAAATAGGTTTCCTGTACAAAAAAATATAGCAACAGAGATTTCCTGTCCAAAAAATTAAAAAATACAGCAAGATAAGGCTTCTGTAATTAAACCTTATGGAGAAACAGTAACATAGATTTCCTGTATAAAACATAAAAAACACAGCAAAATATATTTCTGTTATATCGTGGATTATACGATATAAACAACAAAGTAATCCCGAGTGGAAAGATTACAATAACACAAGAAATCAGGTAACAAATAACAATGGTTTATTGTACGTAAAGTACAAATGAGCAAGAGTTCGTAATACTCAGGAAAACAGGAGATAAGTCACAGAGGTTCGTTAGGGTCGCCTTCGCTCTCTCTGTCTGTCTCACTTTTCCTCCTTCTTCAATAGCTCGTCAGTCTTTTATAGACTGACCAATCCATGTCGGGGTGTGCCAGGTTGTTCCACTATAACACCTTCCCCCGAGCTAAATTCTTCCCTAGAATTTTGTTTTCAAAATTTTTTTCTCTTTGGATTTGGACATAGACGTGGAGTCCTCTTCCTTTTTCTATCACTTTTTCTCCTACCATTCCGAGTTGGTGTATTTTTTGAACATCAGTGACTTTTGGAGTCGATGTTACCTCCATCGGTACTTCACTATTTATGGGGGATGGATTTGGAAAGCATCGTATAACACTTCCATCGGTATTTCCCTGTCATTTTCCACGGTTTCAATGTATCGGTATCTCATTTGGTTAATATGTCTTTTGTAAAATTTTTTTCTCCTTTTACAATATATATCACTCTACCGATTCTTTTTGACACTAAACCGTCCTCCCAAAAACACTTTCCTGACCGATAGTTCTTAAAGAAGACTTTATCGTCCTCTTTATACGTTGTAAATTTTGTGTTTACTTTCGTATAATTTTCTTTTTCCTTATTTGGTAACATTCTATCGAACACTGAACGTATTTTCCTTGCAAACATAATTTCTGCAGGTGATAGATTAGCGTTTGTATTCTGATTTGGTGTTATCCTATATACCGCTAAAAACTTTTGTAAGCTTTTTTCTTCAGTGTCGATTCCGTTATTTTTTCTTAATGCTCTCTTGAATGTGTCGACAAACCTTTCTGCCTGTCCGTTTGATCAAGGATTGTACGTCGGCGTTGTTACGTGTTCAATTGCCAACGAATCACAGTAATCTTTGAATTCCTTCCCGGTAAACATAGTAGCATTGTCGCTTACAATTGTATTTACTACTCCAAAACGACTAAATACTTCGTCTAACGCTTTTATGGTGTTTGAAGCTGTCGGGTGTTTATACCTATAAACCTCAGGCCATTTGGAAAAACTACGATTACTAGATAATAGTAACCCTTTAATGGTCCTGCATAGTCAATATGAATACGTGTCTCCGGAACGTCCGTTTTTGGCCAGGGTTGAGTCATTATCGATGGAGCTTTGGCTGCTAACTGACAATCTTTACATTGTTTTATCATATCTTCTATATTTTGGTCCATTCTAGGCCAATAAACGTAACTTCTCATTAGCTACTTCATTCTGGAGGTTCCAGGATGGCCCATATGAAACTCTCAAAACTCTTTTTTGTAGGACACGCGGTTTTACGACTCTATCCGCATACATCAGCGTTTCGTCGCATATCGAAAATGGAGACACCCTTAAACCTTTTTTCTTCTTTTCGTTCCACCTTGCATGTTTCTTTATGTTAGTAATATATTCATCCATTTTCGCTGTTTTTTTAAATTTCTTCCAGTATCACTGGTAGCTTTCTAACGGTGTTAACAAGTACTTCCGCTAGTTCTTTTTCCGCTTTTAGTGCTGCTATAACCGTTTCTTCCAGCAATTCAGAGTTTTTGGGGATTAATCTAGATAGACCATCTGCGTGTGCGATTTTACTTGATGGCAAGTATTGCATTTTGAAATTGTAGTTGAGTAAAATAATACTCCATCTCTGTAATCTATTTTTAGTATGGGCTGGTAAGCCATTTTTCGAACAAAAAATCGAGTGTAGTGGTTTATGGTCCGTTTGCAAAACGAACGATCTACCATGAATAAACCTGTGAAATTTCTTAATGGCGTAATTATTGCCAGAGCTTCTTTTTCTATCTGACTATAATTTTTTTCCGCGTGTTATAAGGTTCTTGATGCGTGTGCAATCGGTTTCGTTGATCCGTCCTCGAATTTGTGTAAAAGTACCGCACCTACACCATATTCGCTTGCATCTGATGCTATAATTAATTCCTTTTTCGGATTGTAATGTGCTAATGCTAAATCCGATGATAAGCACTTTTTTATTTTTTAAATGCTTCTTCACATTCTTTTGTCCAGCACCATTTCTTACCTTTCCTTAATAACTCGTTTAACGGAGCTCTCAACTCGTACATTTTAGGAATATATAAACTATAATAATTTGTTAAACCCAGAAATGATTGTAATGTTGTTACATTATCCGGTATAGACATATTTCTAATAGCTTCTGTTCTATTTGGGTTAGGCTTCCTTCCTTTATGATCAATTATCTGACCCAAATATTTAATTTTGTTCATGCAGAAATAGCATTTGTCAAGGCCCACTTTAAATCCGTAATTCTGTATTCTCTTGAATACTTCTCGAACATGATTTTTGTGCTCTTTCAAATTTTGGCTCTTTATCAATATGTCATCTAAGTATGCCATTGCGAATTCAAGACCAGCCAGCATCGTATCCATAATTTGTTGAAACACACTTGGGGCTACCTTCAACCCGAACGGCAAACGTTTTAAGTTGTATGGCCCTCTATGTGTATTGATAGTTAAATACATTGTACATTCTTCCTCGACTTTGACTTGTAAATAAGCTTCGGACAGATCAATTTTCGAGAAAATCTTTCCTCCATTCAACCTCGAGAAAATTCCTTAAGGCGTAGGAAGAGGATAGCTGTGGTCCTTTAGACATTCATTCAACCCCGTTGCAAAACCAGCGCATACTCTTATTTTCTTATTTTTCTTTTTTACGTACACCGATGGGTGACGCTCACTCAAAGTAATTTACTTTTTTAATTACTCCAATCTCTTCTAGTCTTTGTAATTCTTTGTCTATCATTTCCAATGACGAAAATGGTACCTTTCTTTTCTGCTTAAACACTGGTTTTGCATTATCCTTTAACTCGAACTTTACTTCAGTCTTAGTACAGCAACCTCGTCCGTCAGCAAATACTTCCTTAAATTCATCTTTTAAGTCTTCAACGATTTTTTCTGTCTGTTTGCTATTTTCTCTATTCGACACATTTAAGTTTTTACAAAACGTGTTAATTGCTTTTTCCCATAAATTGAATAACACAATCCAGTCAGTACCAAATTAATTTGAATTTCTTCCAGATATGACGTAGATTTTTGCCCTGTACGTTTTATCGTCAAATGACACTTTCGCGTAAAATTCTCCTTTGTATTTTAGCTTTCTTCCAGAAACACCTGGCCCTTTTCTGAGTGTTTTGTAGTTTTGGTTGTCCAATTTTCTTCCATGTGACTTCGTCGATTATAGATATGTCACTTCCGGTATCAAGCAGACAGCTTATAGTTCGACCATTTATTTTAACGTCTACATACTTTCTTCCTTCATTATTTGTATCTCTTTTAGATACAACTGTATTTATCCTTTTGGACTTCTGATGTTTTTTCTTTTTGCAAACAGTAGCTTTATGACCTTCTCGACTGCATTCATAACATATTTTATTTCTAAAATAACACTTACTTGTAGCATGGTTTATTCCACCAAATGCTTTGCAGTAGTATTTTACTTCCTTGTAGACTCGTTGTTTAACTCTTTTTACTTGGGCAATATTTTCTCCTCTATACTTATATTGTCCCGTTTTAAGTAATTTCTGACATTCCTCCATAACTTTCTGTAACGTTACTTCTGTATCTTGTTCCATAATTGCCAGTATTCTTGAACGAATTTCTTTATCCTTTGTTGCAGTTAACCCTTGAGCAAAAATTAAACACTTAAACATGTCTTCTTTAATTTCTTTGATCTTGAATAATTCACACTGAGAATTCACTTTTCCTGCGTATGAAATAAAGTCGTCTTCTTCCTGTTTAACCATATTTAAACATTTATAACGTGTGAGAAAAACTTTCACGTTCACCATTTTAGACAATATTTGAATCGTTTCTTTGAACGATATATCCTCCGGCTTCTTTGGTAGAATGAAATTAGTGTACTTGGTGTTTTCCTGAGCACCTAATTTTTGTAATAGTAATATAATATTTTTTCGTCAGACCATAACTGACATCTTTTTGAAAAAATGTTTCGTACCGTCTGAAGTACGCTGGAAAAGTTACACCTTCCATAGGTTTGTAATGGAATTCTGAAAGTGAATTAGTAATCCCTTCAGCAGAGAAAAATCTTGATCCTTCCTTTTGATCGACTTGTTTTGTTAATATCTTTTTCAAGACTTCTTGCTGCTTTAAAATTTGCTTTTGTAAGTCTAACTGCTGCTCCTGCCGTTCCTGCAGTTGAATCTGTTGTTGTTGTTGTTGTTGTTGATACTGGAATTGTTGTACTTGCAATAATTCGATTTGTTTTTGAATCGATTTATTTTGTTCTTCCCAATGTCTCTATTGCTGCTGCATAGCAGAACACATGGTTTTCGAAAATTCCAAGAACTCTTCCATATTACTTTTTTTAAGGCACAACAAAAATAAAAATAAAAATCACTGTACCTTTAGTCGATAAAATAGTCCAGCGACTGGTAAAAACGTATTATTCGACGTCTGACTTGGTCGTTGCTGTTATCTTTGGAGGGATGTCTTTTTTCACTCCTCGTTCGATACTGTTAAATTACCTTGTGAGTTTATTTTGAATTTACGTTCGCCGCTGTTATATCGTCTTGTGAGTTGTTTTCGAATCCTCGTCGCCACTGTTATATCGTGTCGTGAGTTCTTTTCGAATCCTCGTCGCCACTGTTATATCGTGGATTATACGATATAAACAACAAAGTAATCCCGAGTGGAAAGATTACAATAACACAAGAAATCAGGTAACAAATAACAATGGTTTATTGTACGTAAAGTACAAATGAGCAAGAGTTCGTAATACTCAGGAAAACAGGAGATAAGTCACGGAGGTTCGTTAGGGTCGCCTTCGCTCTCTCTGTCTGTCTCACTTTTCCTCCTTCTTCAATAGCTCGTCAGTCTTTTATAGACTGGCCAATCCATGTCGGGGTGTGTCAGGTTGTTCCACTATAACAATTTCTTTTATAAACCTGATGGAAAATACAGCAAAACTAGAAAAACAAAAAAAATCACAGCAAAATATATTTCTTTCTTTTTTTTTTTCAGGGTATATGACGGTTCCGTATAGGATGCAGGTTCGATTCCTGTTGGGGGACGCATATTTTCTATGAAAATTTCTCGGACATTCAGATCGGAAATTGTCGTTAATACTGTTTATTATTAACACAGCATTTACTTAAATATGTGTATCTATAAAAAAGAACGTATAAGCATAAAAAAATGTCTCAAAATAATTGTCGGACTTTGTTCATTTCATAATATATATATATATATATATATATATATATATATATATATATATATATATATTAATGTAATTCTCTCCAAGCAAGTCGGAAGTGTCACTTGTGAGCAAGTGGCTACAGAGAAGGTAAGTAAAGGAAAAGACTGGGTATGGTTGAGGAAAAAATAAAAATTAGATCGGAGGAAGATAAAAAGAAGAACGGGGATCATGGCAACAGAAGATGTCGATGACATTATATTTAAACTTTTGAAGACTATATTTATCAGTGAAGCAAGTAAGAGGAATGGAGTTCCACAGTCGGTAAGTGAGAGAGAAGCTGTTCGAGTAGAAGAGGTGATTACATTTAACTGTTTCGACAATAAAAGGGGCGGATCGAGATGCCAACCTAGTAGCACGATTAAAGTCATGCAGTCAAGGCATCAGTGAAAATAGCTCGTCTGAACAGATGCCATGAAAATATTTATAGAAAAGACAGAGGGAAGCCTAATTACGTCGATGCTGGGAATTTAGTTTTTTGGTGGGCGG
>OZ038482.1:101527119-101529619 GCA_964036315.1 Acanthosepion esculentum | reverse complement strand
CCGCTTCAACCCCAGAGTGGGGAGTTTGCATAAAGATTGCAAATACAGGTTTTTCAGAATCCATTCGTGTTGACGCTGACCGCTGGCAGTTCAATTGGAAATTAAATCCAGACAGCCCTGGAGGTGAATAGTTCCGACTTAGGTGAACTCGTTCTGACGTAAAAAAAAAAAATCGTAATATTTATTGCGAGGGCGCACAAATGTTTAAATCTAATTGGTATTCGTTATACCTAAAAATCTCATAAAACACACCAATATCCGAGACTGCCTTTTGCCGATACATGACTTGTCTTATTGTGAAATGTTGGCCTTTGCCGAGGCTGAATAGATTTTAACTGATACTCCCTGTTTAGGTAAGAGGCTTACGACGTTATAACGTTGAAACACCGTTTCCCGTATGATCACCGAAGTTAAGCAACATCAAGCCTGGTCAGTACCTTGACGTGTGACCTCTTCTGTGACTACAAGTTACTGTAAGCTTGGATGTGCAGGTGGTGTAACGGATAATGGCTAGGTATTGTTTATCGGCGAGCCGAGTTATATTTCCAGTCGGTCCATTATATTAACTTATGCACAAATACCCTAGGGAAATGTATGAATTGACCTCTTCTCCCCCAAGCTATGGGTTAATTAGTAAGACTTGCATGACGAAATCATTATTATCTCAAAAAATAATTCTTACAATGTAAAAATAATTTATGGCTTTAAATAACATGCAAAGTGTTGATAAGCCGTAGAAAACGAATCAAGGTTAGGTAGGTTGATTATTGGCAACAGGTTAGCAAGGTTTCTCAATGCCCGGGAAATAATGCAGTTTTAGTGAATTAACCTCAATTATCCTTGAAATGTTTTATTATGTTTCATGGCTTATTACCCTGTAAATGGCAATAGCAAAGAATCAACTGGCACTTTAATCAGGCTACAATTAATGCCCTAATAACATAAAATTACAAAACTGGTAGATGACTAATTGACTAAATATATTTTCGTTGGTGAGTAAAGTACTCGTGTTGAAATTCCCTTCACAGGTTTTTGGTGCATCTGAAGTCGTACGCCATGACTACTCTCCGGTTTCTAATAACATTTTTGGAAAAAATTGCAAACCACCCACATTCTCTCCGTGTTCCATCGGCGAGAAGTAAGTTCCACTCGAACAGCTTCTTCTCGCGAACCTCTACCCTGTGGAACCGACTCCCACGAGGATGTTTTCCCGATCACTACAATCGTAACCTTTTTAAGTCTAGTGTCAACCGTTATCTTCCACTTCTATCCATATATACTCGCCTAATGTAACACTCTAGCTTGAGTGGCCCCGGGTCTTGTACAGGGTGAATTCTTTTGTTAAAAAAAAAAAAAAGGGGAGAGAAAAATAAAAGAACAGGAATGAAGAAGACTAAAGATGACGACTGACATTGCATTTAAATTTTAAAGATCGAAGCTGACCGGAAAGGAGAAGCCGGAAGAGAGTTCCACGAGCGGGAAGTCCGAAAGAGAAACTCTCAGCAAAGAAATTACGGTTCCATCTAACCAAATCAACTGTAAAATGAAAAGAACTTGTCGCCAATCTAGTAGTCTAGGTGTCAACGAGGAAAGCACATCAGAACAATAACCATGAAAGTATTTATAGAAAAGGAACAGGGAAGCTACCTTAAGGCGATTGGGAAAGTAATTGAAGCCAGATCAGAACAAATGACATTGCATGTTTTTCACTGGAGTTTTATCAATAACCTCTAGATATATAGAAGAAGCACCAGACCACATGTGACAGCAGTATTCAATGAATGAACAAATGGCAGACTTATAAATATGTAAGAAAACGACACTGAGAACCAACTTTACTAGTAGCAGACATTGCATTCGCGACAGTATAGACTTTCCACTTCTTTGTCAGTGGAAAACATTAGCCCGAGCAGACTCAAGAAGTCACTCTCTTGGGGGTTAGCATCAGCCAGGCAGAGAAGCGTCTCACAGACATTTTCACATTTTCTTGCTCCAGTTGGCAACAAACATCTCGCCTATGGAACTCCCTTCCCTATTACTGTTTCCCTGACAAATACAATCTCCAACGGTTTAAGTGTAGCGTCAATCGACATCTCCAGTTGCCTTGATCTATCCACTTCCCTTCTCCACATCCTTTCATCTTTCATTCCTATCTGCTCTCGCTCCAAATCTTCTGTAACCCCCTTGCCTTGATCGACCCACTGTCTTTCTCTTTCTCCACATCCTCTCATTTACCACTCCTATCTGCCCTTCCTCCAACCCTTCTATAACCCCATGCGTGATAGTGGCCCCCAGCTTTGCTTGCGGTTATACGCTTAAAAAAAAAAAAGCCCGGAGTTGTAGATTTGGCATAATAGAAGCTTCCTATAACTTCATATTTCGTACCCACCAATTTCGCATTGTGTCATATTAAGCTGGGTCATGAAGGAAAGGAGAAATTAGAAAACTAAAAAAAGTTAGACATCGAACATCAAGAAAAAAGAGTGTCAATATGAGAGAA